>JAQPPZ010002132.1:4800000-6000000 GCA_028583015.1 Wollemia nobilis
AGCCTTTAAATTGACCAAACATTCTTAGAAACCCTTGGAGATTTTAGGATGACCAAGCGATCTTTAAGAATCCTTGGAGCTTTTGGGTTGACCAAACAGATTTTTAGAAACTCTTGGTGCCTTTTGATTGACCAAACTACTCACAAGAGAGCTTGGAGCCTTTTAGGATGACCGAGCGGTTTTTAGCAAACCCTCGAGGCCTTTGATTGACATGACCAAGTGGTTTTAGGAACCCTTGGAGCCTTTTGATGAGCAAACCCTCAGGGCCTTTTACTGACACAACCAAGCGGTTTTAGGAACCCTTGGAGCCTTTTTGGGAGGGTATGCTACCCTATGTACCCCCAATGTATGTGCCACTCGATGATGGTGAGGGAGGTGCAATACCTCTAGACCCCTCGCTTTGCCTTATCAAATTTGGTATGGCTGGTGGGGAAGGTGTGCTACCTTGAAGACCCCCAATGCTCATGCTATTCACTAAAATGTAATCAGCTTGTCTAGGGAGAGTGATAGAAATCAATTCTCCCAAATGAGGAATGGACCTCAATGGAGTGCCTATGTCTTGGTAGGGTTGAATGAGCGAACCATCCTCACGGATCATGTCTCATTCCACTAGGTCTTGGATGACTCTCTTAAATGATTGGCAACCCCGAATGTCATGTCCATGCACTCGATGATACACACAAAAGGGACCCCCATCAGGTGACCCAGTCTTGGATGCCCTATGCTTGACTTTGGGTAATATGAATGCCTTTGCCTCGTGTAACTTTTGAAACAAAGTTAGAGTAGTCATCTGAAATGAAACTACTCATTGCACTAGCTTATCGGGCTTACGAGGTGATTGACGACCTCAGGGTCGCTCTTGAGGAGGTGTGACCTCCACTTCAGTATGTTGTGGCATTATGAGATAACCATCTACATTATAAACCCCCTTATCTATCAAGTTTTGCACCACACTCTTGAACTCATGACAATCTCGAATGCCATGACCTTCTATTCGATGATAGAGACAATAGTGATGCTCCCTGTAACCCATAGGTTTAGCTCTATTTGGGTCTAAAGAGGTGATATCAGGCAAGGTGATAACCTTAGCCTCTTGCAGCTTCTAAAAAATGTCAGACATAGACTCTTTTAAAGGAGTCCAAATGCGTTGTGACTATTTTGGGTGCTCGACCCACCTTGGCTTGCTTTGAGGACCCACTGGTTGGGTTGGCCGCATGGGCTTTTGCTTTTGCTGAGGTTTTTCCTGCACTTGCACAAGAAGCGATTCAACCTCAGACAAGGGTTGCTTTTGTGATCCCAGGTTTTCAAACTGGTTCATGATAAAATGCAATGCCTTATCTTGCTCATCCATTCGATGCTCCATTCATTCTAGATGGCTTAGAATGGATTGCAAGACTGACAAAGAGTTCATATGTATTTCCAATGACTGATTTGAAATACCTTTGTCTATTGAAGGAAATAGAAAAGTGGATGCTATGGATCCATTAGGTAATTGCAAATCACCTATTTCCTTCATTTGGGTTGATGCGGATGCTTCTTGATGACCCACTTCATCAGTGCTATCCACATGCTCATGCCTATGACTCAGCTCAAGTTGTTGTCTCACTTCGTTGTGTTGAACTATGTCAGTTTTAGTACCCCCAATCTGATGTGAGGAACCTACCTATTTGTGCTCTTGAGATGGCACCATGAGAAATGAGTCAAGAGTGACTAATTTCAAAGGTTCTAGCCCTGGAAATGTGGAAACACCACTGGATTACCCCATATCTAGCTCTATGTGATTAGGAATCACCTGATCTTCTAGCCTAATGTCAACCATTCCCACAAACTCATGAGAAGACTCCACATCTGTATGAGTCATAGGTGACTCATCAACATACTGAGGCTGTCTTATTTTAGTCATGATAACTGATCCTTCCTCATACCCATGCGATGCCTCCAGGATAGGATCCATAGGTAGAGACTCGACAAAAAGTTGACCTAAATCCTCAATGGACTCTATGGTGGGCAGCATCATAATGCTAGCCTCTATCAGCTCTTCATATTCACCATCATCCTCATGAGGACTATCTAGTGACATGATGGATGAAGATGGTGTGATACACTCGGATGCATCCATGACCATGCTAGGTTCTTCTACTTTGGTAGGAGTAAGAGGCTCCTCTAAAGACACATCAGAGATAGTTGTGAGCATCTCTATAACTGCATTCATCAATCCTTCCCTGCTAAGAGGTGTCGAGGATGTAGGTGTGATGGGTGAAGCCACAAGGGACAGTGGTGGTGAAGGTAAATCCACCACAGTCTATGGGGTTGCATCCAAACTCTGGATAGACTCCTCAGGTTGAATGTTCAGATGCCTAGGCGACCCACAAGATTCCTGAGGGTGATCCTCAGGTTTATAATACTTGAAGGGATATGGGTCCACCTCAACTATATGGACTTCACTTCCATGGGTGTACTTAATGCACTGATGCACTATGGATGGTACGCACTCCATGGCTCTTATCCACGGTCTTCCAAGCAACAAGTTATACTATCTTGAACCCTCTAAAATGTAGCACAATGTAGGAATAATATTTTGTCCTACCTCGATGGGGAGGACTATTGTGCCTATTGTAGGGGATTCCACATCATTAAAGGCTTGTAGCATTAAAGTTGTTTCCTTGATGTGGGATGGTGGAATTTTGAGATGTTTGAATGTTGAGGTGGTGATGATATTAATTGATGATCATGTATCCACCAACACTCGCTTATACGCAATCTGCTTTATCCTCGCTATGATATGCAATGGAGGATCAGATTCCTTGATAGGGATAGGTTTGACTTCCTATTTATGGAAAGTAATCACAGGTTCCTTATATGGTGGAATAGACTGTATATGCCCCAAGGATTGTGATGAATTTTGAGCATTGACATTGCTCACCTATCGGACTTGACTACTCTCAACCTCATGCTTACTCATGGGATCCTTAAACATCTCTTTCTATTGTTCTTCGATAACCCTAGGCATGTCTATCCATCTAGAAGAATGGCTATCTACTTGCTTAAGAGGCAACTCTTGATGATGCATTGGGTGCATCACGTTGACTTGTTGCCTAAGCACTCTAGGTATGAGCTTCTTTTTAGGAGTTACCTCACATGATTGTTCTTCACGTAATTTCTATTGGTAAATCCTCTCTTCACATCGTTGGAGCTCATCCAACCTTTGTTGATGCGATCTCTTTCTCTCTGCACACTCATGCTCTAGATGCTCATGCTCAATGCGTGCCTCCTCCAATTGGTCTTGGAGTAGTCACCTCTTATGGGCTGCATGAGACTCAGATTCCCTATATGACCGACTCATGGAGTAAGATCCACAACTCTCTATCTCACTAGGTGGAGACCTAATGATGTGGGTTCTCACTATGTGTGAGGAAACCCCATGATCTGTATGGGTGGACCCCCTATGTGACGAAGGGGGTTCACGATGACTATCAGAGTGTCACGCTGGGAGGCTTAGCTCCTCAGGTGCATGATGTGTGTGATGCCTAGAAAGGAGGTATGCGAGGTCTGAAATATCCTCAAGAGAATATCGGAGGCGTTTAGAGCCTCTCCATGAACTCTCTGACTCATTAGCTCATGATTGAGCTCTATCATGCCTAGTCATCATGATGAACCAACTAAGCAAGACTCGAGAGGTTTCCTCTCTTACTAAAAATTTTGGCCTCAAGGAAGGCCTTATCTTGATGAATTAAGCAATAAAGAAGCATACAAAGTAAACAATGTGATTATCTCCTTTACATTTTAAAAGTGAGCCCTAAACTATTGGATGTGTTTCAATGATTTGTTGTATCAGTAAAGAAACTCCTTATCATGTTTTGCAAAGCTTGTTGGATGATATTCTCAGTTAAATTGGCTTTCACCTGTATGCTCATAGCTCGACAACCTGGATGTGACTTCCAAGCCATGTAAATCCAACCTATAATGTGTGGTAATGAAAGTCCACACACGGTCAAGGAGCACAGGTCCTCCCAGATCCTCACCCATTTTCCCCTAGTCAACGTTATACCCTCCGAAGAGAATACATGCAAATTTTCTAGGGTACGAAAGGTTCTTGGATCCGATATTGGTCTAGTATCCAAGGGTACATAGGATTTGGGCCAATGGATGGAAATTACACCCACCATCATTGAACCCTACTAGTGGTTGGATGTCACTCCCAACTCACTAGCGTTTACGTGAAACATGGTGTGTGTGGTTCATTTTATTATTTTGCATAAAAGGAAAATGCATAATATAGCATAAATGATTATTTCCTACATGATATGCAAAAATAAACATTTCATTTCAGAAAAGATGCATGCTATATCCTAAATGATTTTTGACAATGCAATTACGATGATATAGCCTCTGATTGGGCCTCAAGCATGCAAACCAAACACACAATTCTAATCAAGCATGTTGGATTCTAGGGTGGACTGCACTCAGAGGTCCATTGTTCCTAGAAGCGCCTAGCTAAAGCATAAAATAATAAAACCCTAGGACCTAGTTCATTTTACCCTTTTTCAATGTTGTCCTAATTATATTTCATTTTATGCTCTCTAGAAAAATACAGATAGTAAAAATAGAGACAGAGGCTAAAAATAGGACCTACCTCAGATCCACATTCGAAATAGCTTTGACTCCCTATTGTCTGTTGTGTCTTCTATGAACCGTAGGTCTGATGCGTGGTTCAGACTATAAACCATGTTTTGAAGTCATGGGCCAACAATGAGACCGCAGCTGTAACCTGTGGTTTGCACCTGATGACAAAAAACATAAAATGTTAGAGATCAGATGCAAGAAATGTGGAGTTCCACCATGATCGCCTTCTGACCTATCCAAAAAGTGTGCACCTATCTATTGCATAAATCAAAATCAACATAAAAGCATAACATAATGAACAAGATTGCAAAATGATGATAAAATAGATGTTTCTTTATTGATATTGAAAAGAGTCTCGATTACAATCATGCCCCTCTTAGGGTCACCCAAATTTTGATACGATTAATACAATTCCCAAGCCCCCAATGGGGTAGGTGCAATACTAATGCTCTCTAAATAGTCACAAACTACTCTAGGGTGGAGTTGACCCTCTTCTTCACATTGAGGAAGGAATTAGATGATTGAAGCTCCTTTGAACCTGTTTCCTGTGATCAAGAAACAACACAAGAACATTAAACAAATAGGCAACCTCTCGTGATGAGGCCCTTTAAAGGATTTATACATGTAAAAGCCATAATACTAATGAAATCAAGAAAGTAGATAAACTATACTAAACATATGCAATTCTCATAAATATTGATGGAAACATGTAAATAAGGACTACAACTACCAATCTAATGGATCAAATGTATGAAATGAAGCATGTTAGCATGAAAAGAAACCAATTATGTCCTACTTGCTAAAATGAAGTAAACCTAATAAAATCCTTAATCCGGTCAGTCAGAGTCTCTAAACTACCAAATCAAGTACTAAAATGATTAATCTAACCTAACTAAGCATACTATAAAAGGAATAGTAAGGGGATCTTATACCTATTGCAAACCGTAGCTCGGATGAGCGGTCTGCACTATAAACCATGGCTAACAACCATGACCTACAACCAAGTAGGTTTTCCCTCCAATTCTAGGGTAGTGGGCTTGATCCTCCTTGTCAAATTGATGATCAAGGGTTGCCTCAGTGTCCTCTGATAGATTTGGTGGTTGAATTGCTCGATAGGGCCTCTATTTGCCCAAATTGGCATTTCTTGGCATTCTAGCTCCTTAGGGCATCCATGGCATAATTCGTCATGATGCTTAGGTTGGCAAAGTGATAGCAACAAATCTCTCTCTTAGTGCACTCAAGTGAGTTCACAATTCGATAGGGCTTCACTGCTCTAATCTCCAATGCTTGCTTCATATTTTTCCCTAATTCTGAGGGGTACTTATAGGACTACCCAAGGGCTAGGGGTGGCTTCATGGAGAAGCCAAGAACAAGAAGGGGTGGTTAGGATAGTTGGATTGGAAGCTTCCATCCTTTAACCACCTTCTTCTAGATCAAATGGTCATTCAAACCGATTTGGCTTGGATGAAGGCCAACTGAACTTTAGTTAAGACCACAGGTGATAGCTGTGGTTTAGACTATAAACCGTAGGTGTCAGCCATGGTTCAGACTATGGACCGTAGGTCTCAGCTACGGTTCAGACTGATTAGGCCAAGGAGCCCAAATTGAGTGGTTAGAACCATTGCTCTATCTTGGAGTCTATCCAAGATCTTCCATATGGTCTTGTAGCATGTCCATATGAGTAGTCACCATCGACATGATGCATTTTAGGTGTCTACACAAGTCTCCTCTAAATTTATTCTCTCAGACTCTAAAACTTTTAGCTATTAGTACTACCCAAAATGCTTCCCTCTTGCTATTCTAAACTCTATAATTTTTTAGCTTCTAATGCAACCAATTCCTCATTTATTTTTGTATCCTTAACTCTCTTGAATAAGCTAGGAAACGCCTCCAATTTGAAGCTTCATGTCACCTTCAATTTGTTTTCCTATGACTCTTCAACTTCTACTACGAAAAACAACAATCTTCTTCTTCACAAATCAGCTTTCAAGCCTTTAATGGCAGTCTTCAAATTTCTCAAATTGGTGGCCTCTTCTACCTTCTTTCTCCTCCTTAGCTCTTGTTGAATTCTAAATTCAAACTTGGCCTATTTAGTGGCCTCCTTCTCAAGAATCTGAATGTCTTGAGGTCTTCAAGAATCCTTTCCAAAATTTGATAAACTTCTTGCCAAATCCTTTTTCCTTTTGGGCTTGTTATCGGATGGTGATAATTGTCCCAAATTCTTCTTTATCTATATTTTATCCTTGATTTCTTCTTCTTTCATGATATTTCTTCAAATATCCTCCAATGTCCATTTCTTCAACTTTTTAGTAGGGCCTTTTCTAGCCTTATTTTTATTTATCCTTCCGAGTTTCTTGAGACCTGTTCTCTTGGGTCTTCAAATTTTGCAGCTTCTCAAATATTTAATAGGAATTTCCTAGTCCTCTTCTATCTTCAATCTTAAATATTCTATCTTCCAAATATGGAATTTCTTCAATGGGATATCTTTCTTGGATCTCCTCCTTTGTTGCTTTCTACTTTCTTCAATATGAAATCTTCAATCTTCTATGGAAATCTCTTTCTTGGGTCTCCTTAATATTCAATCTTCAATCTTCAGTGAGACTCCTTTTTATTGAATCTCCTCTTCCTTCAATATTCAATAGGTCTCCTTTGGTCTCTTTCTCTCTTCTCAATATTTAATTTATAATCTTCAATATTCAATGAGGACTTCTTCTCTTGAGTCTCTTCTTTATTCAATATGGAGTCTTCAATCTTCAAGCTTCAATGGGGACCTCCTTCTTGGGTCTCTTCAATATTCTACCTCCAATATCCAATGGGGTCTTCTTTCTTGGACCTCCTTAATATTCAACATCTACTTTTTTTGCAATAAAGAACTAATCCCTAGATGAGGAAAGCACATAGACTTTCAAGCAACCCAAGATAAAATTCTTCTCTATACATTGTAGGAAACTTCTTAACTTTTGAGAACTAATTTTTTGCAATAGAAACTTAGATAGTAGCAAGTAAATCCATGAAAATATCTAGATATCTATAATTCAATAAACATCACTAGTTATCCTTCAATCTAGTGGAAAGAGATATATGTTGAGTCCTAGTCTTCACGAGTTTTCCTACAACCCTATGGAAAGACTCTAGCCAAATACCAATTTTAGAAATTTTGAAAATAAAATCTCCCTATATTCTCTCAATTTGTCGTGTGGCTCTCTCTATATCCTATCAGTCTACCTTGTGCTCTGATACCATTTTTAGCTTTTTATGCTATATATTTAATGAAATACAACCACAAGAACTAAAATGAGCATGTAATATTAACTATATGATAATGATAATATAATAAGTAGGAAAAACTTATAAGAAACTTTTGCAATAACTCATAAAACTACCATTAATGAAATCTCATAAAAATAGTACAATGTTGTATAATGGAGGTCTCAAATACTCCATAATTCATACATGCTCTACATTGTATCTACTTTCTCTATTCCTCTCTATTCTCTACTATTCTCTATGCTTCTCCCTCTTTCTATCACTCTATCAAAGGCCTATATATAAATATATATCTCTTGGCCTTTCACCTACCTATGAATCTTTGTCTTCCTATTCTATGACTCGTGTACACATGGACTACATGCACATTTACATCATCAAGTACTATGCACATTCTAACACTTGTGCATTTATTACATTGCATAAAGTAAATACTAAACAAACTCCTAATCTAAAGATGTACCCAAGGTGGTACATTGGCATGTACTAAATAATGTAATATATTCCAACAGGGTTTAGAATTCTCGGGTCCAACCCCAATTTGAAAAATTAGGAATCAAAATAAAGGGGGGTTGATGTAGGAGTGGAAAACAAACATGGAATGCCAACTAATCAATAGGTCAAAGAATGAGAAATTATGGATGAAATTGCAAATAGAACCCAAACTACCTTATCCTTGGGCAGAGGGAAAATATTGCTTGAGAGAATTAAAAAATGAAACTACTCTCTTGGAACACAAGGGGACTCAATGCCCTTACCAAAAAAATATTGGTTCAAATATTGAGAAGGGAAAAGAAACCACAAATTATACTTGTAGACATGGATAATTGACCCATAAAAATGAGTCATTTCCCCCTTAAATCCTTCAGAAGTCATTCAAAATTGCTAAGTGCAAGTTTAAATCCATTTTTCTCCCTTTGTTTTACCTTTTTTCCTTAGCCTTGCCAAATTCGCACCTGTCCCTTATGGGATGTGAATTTGGTAATATTAGGGTTTTTCTCTTAAAACCCTTATCACACATTGGATTTTTGTGATGTCGGCCCTTGCCTAAGGTTAACTTTCATTTTCTCACCTTTTGAATGTTGGAATATATTACATCACTTAGTTCTTTAAAAATGTACCTTCATGGGTACATATTTAGATTTGGAATATATTAGGAGATAATTAGTTTATTAGATTAATTTAATAAATGCACAACTGTTAGAATTTGCAATGATGTAAATGTGCATGTAGTCCACATGTACATAATTCTTAGGGTTGAGTGAGAGGCAAGGAATCTATATTTCTATATAAAGACCTCATTGTGAGTGTTTGGGTGGAAGAGTTGTGGAGTGCATAGATTAGTGTAGTAGTAGTCACAATGTAGCTCCATTTTGTTATCATGGAGTTGTAAACTCCATGAGTGGAGCATTGTAATTTTTGTGAGCTTTCTTATATGAGCATTTCTAGAGCATTGTATCAAGTTTTCTATCATATTTTCATGCATGTTAAGTTTTATTTATCTAGTTATAATATTTATTTCAATACTTATGATCACATTTCCTTTAATTTTAAGCCTCCAAAAGCTTACAGTGGTATCAGAGCCACAGTGGATCAAAGGAAATCACAAAGTGATCACCATTGCTATTGTTGAGTATCACAAAATGCATCGTTGCATGCAAATACCATAACAATAGATTATTTGATAGAAGTAGCTATAGGTAGAATAATAGAAAGTAGAGAAATCCACATGATTAATTTGGCTAGAGTTTTTCCATAGAGTTGCAAAAACTTGTGAAGACTAGAACTCAACATTGAATCCACTAGATTGGCAATCCAACTAGTGAAGATTATTTTCTATAGAGTCATAGAAATTTTTATTATCATATATAATATTTCATTGTAAGAGAGAAAAGAAATTTCCAGGAAAACCATTGGGTTACTATCATCTAAGTTTTCTTGTTGCAGAAAATTAACTCTTAGAATGTGGGAAGATTCCTACAACATATAGAGAAGAACTTCATCTTCGTTGCCTAAAGGTTGACGTTACTTTCCTTGTGCAGGGATTAATTATTTGTTGCAGAATAAGAATTGAAGATTTTGAGTCCTAAGGAGAAAGTTTCCATTGAGATATTTACATATTGAAGACTCCTAGTTGAAATATTGAGGATAGATCTAGTGTCCAAGGAAGCCATATTTAAGATTGCAAATTTAGGAAGGAGGTCCTAAAAAAAATACCCCATTAAGGATTGAAGAGATTAAATGAGAAGATTCCTAGAAAATATTGGAGATTGGTGATCTTCATTGAAGACTAAAAAAATCACATTCAAGAAGAGCTCCATTGAAGGCCCAATTGAAGAACTTTCATATTGGAAGATTAAGAATTGAGAAGAACTAACAAAATGTTCTATTGCAGATTTTAGTAGTAGCAAATTTAGGATATCCTAGAAGAATATATCACTACGTAACTTCCATAGTTGAATATTGAAGAGGCCAAGTAAGGTCTCATTAAAGTTTTTGAAGCTGTAAGTTTGAGGAACTTGGAGAGGTCTCAAGGAGAAACAAGAAGAAGTCTTAGTGAGCCTCATTGAAGGAGTTCCTAGAAGAACTCATTGGAGAAATTACTACCAAGAGAAGCTCAAGATAGCTAAGAAATTGGGATAATTATCATCAACCAACAACAAGCCTAAAGGAAATTTTTTGGCAAGAATATTGTCAAATTTCAAAGTAGTTTGGAATAAATCTCAAGATTGATAGATTCTTTAAGGAAGAGATCTAGTTTGAAGTCAAAATTTGGCAAGATAAAGGAGATATAAAAACCACCAAATCTGAGAGATTTGGGGGCATCATTGAAGGGTTCTTGAGGAAACATCTCATCTATGATTTGGGGGAGGATCCTACCAAATTTTTTGGATTCAAGGTCAGCTTTTTAGTGAAAATATTGACTGTTTTACAATCTAAAAATTTTCAAAATTGAGGGCAAAAAAAGAGGCAGAAATTTGGGCAGCATTAGTGACTGCTAAAGATCATATTTTAGAGATACATCCTGAAGGATCAATTAAGGCACCAAGTTACAGTATTAGGCATCCTATTAGTCAAGTATTGAAGCTACAAAAAGGTGAGTAAGTGAGCTATTTTGTGGACATCCTAGAAGAGTTGCAATAACATCTACAAAAGGCAGTAAATTTAAGTGACCAAAGTCACTATCATCATCATCATCTACAAATAAAAAGGTATGCAACAAAAAGGTGAAAAATTTCATTAGTTGAGCTTTTTATATTTGGATTTCTATTAAAGTTATAAAGCACCAGTTACAAAATTTTACAATTTGCATCAAAAATTTTATTTCAAGCCTTCAAAGGTAGTGCAAAAGTTATAGTCTACAAGGTTCAAACATACACATGGAAGAAAATATAAGTTAGGTGTATTCATAGAGAAAGAAACATATCAAAATTCTCTTGTATATTATAAGAAAAAAAATTATTTTTTGCATAAATCTATAGTGCAAATATTTCATTGAGAAGCTTGGATTTGAAAGAGAAATAATAGCCAAGAAATGAAGCTATTACCAAGGATTAAATTCAATAATAACATCAATTTTATTTCAGCCAAATTAGGGAGTTAAAGGTAGATTTCACAAGAGCTCTTTTGAAGAAGAAAAAGGTAGTTTACTTGCAAAATTTTGTGGCAAGGAGTAGCCACCAAAAAAAGGTTGATATTACCTCCAAAGGTTGGAGAAGAAAGTCACCAATAGAAGAGCTTGAAAGGGAGAAGAAAGTCCAAGTCCAAGGTGCAATTGAAGCCCACATTTCAAGTAAGATAAAGGATCGATTTACAAGCACAGGAGGGCAATCATAATCTACATATAAGAGTCATCCAAAAGGACTCTATAAGCGCTGTCAAAAAGCAGGTTATACAACAAGAAGAAGACATATCAAAATCTCCAAGTGGGCATTCTACAAAGCCCTAAAATAAATCCTCGAGAATAATTAGGAAACTTCATTCAAAGGCTCAAAAATCCAATTATCTAAGGGGTCTAAATGTTAGTCTTACAATGACATTGAGAGGGGGGGTGAATCAGTGTAGCTCTTTAAACTTAAATTTATAGCTCTTAATACTGTAGAAATTAAAGCTTATTACTAGATATAGCAAGTATAACAAAAGAGTATCACACAACACAAGATTTAACGAGGTTCACCAATTTGGCTACTCTTTAAAAATTGACTGCTTGGACTACCATCCAAATCCATCCTTTGCAAAGCACCAACTTTACAATCAATTTACTAGCACCCACTGTAAGGAGCACCAACCCCTTATTTATCTGCACCAATAGAAAGGAGCACCAACCCCTTATTTATCTACACCAACAGAAAGGAGCACCAACCCCTTATTTATCTGCACCAACAGAAAGGAGCACCAACCCCTTATTTATCTACACCAACATAAAGGAGCACCAACCCCTTATTTATCTGCACCAACAGAAAGGAGCACCAACCACTTATTTATCTGCACCAATAGAAAGGAGCACCAACCCCTTATTTATCTTTGCTTTTGCAAGACCCTGACTGGTCTTCTTCACCTTTGTGTTCTCTATGCACTCTGCTCTCTCTGTGCAATCACTTCGCACACTCTGCTTCGTTACAGTTGAACTTCACGATCGTCTTCTCTCTTTTGCGCACTCTGCTCTCTTTGTGAATTTTGCACTTAGCACGATTCGACACGACTTGCTCTTTGCACACAACGACCGTATTTCACACACCTTCGACTACTTTTCAATTCTCCAAATAGCCCTCCTTTTATAATAATATTTTTTATGATGAAAACCCTAATCTTAGTCGACTGTAAATCCTAATATTAGTCGACTTTCATAACAAATTTAAACCCTAATTTTAGTCGGTTGTCATCGGTCTTCGTTGGCTTCAACTCAAGAAGATGTTTGGTTTATCCATCGCTTGATGATTTCATTCTGGACAGACCCTGTAACCGCCATACTGACTTTTGATCACTCTTCGTATTTCAGCAGTATGAAATCACTCTGTAACTACCCCTGTAAATGTTGTAGTGATGTCGGTCCACTGTCATACTTCTCATTTCAGTTAGGTTCTCCTTCTTAACTTGTGCATTTACGACTTGTCATGAAATTGTGATATTTCTGCCTCTGTAGCTTCTTTTGTTGCTGTTGCCACGAAAATACATGTCACAATATCGTGACACTTTCACCTCCGTATGCTGTCTCTATTCTTTTGTCATGATATCGTGACATTTCTGCCTTCGCAGACTTCATATTTTCTTTTGTCGTGATATCACGACACTTTTGCTTCCATAGACTGACTTTGCTTTTGTCGTGATATCGCGACACTTCTGCCTCCCTAGTCTTCAACTTAGCTTTTGTCATGAAATCGTGACACTTCTACTTTTGTACTTAGCTTCTTTGCTTTTGTCATGAAATCATGACACTTCTACCTTTGAAGTCTTCTTCTCTGCTTTTGTCATGAAATCGTGATACTTCTGGGTCCATACTTCTTTGCTTTTGTCGTGAAATCATGACACTTCTACTTTTGAAGTCTTGCTTTTTGCTTTTGTCGTGAAATCATGATAGTTCTGCTTCAGTACACTTCCTCTCTTTATTTTATTGTGAAAATGTGACATGTCATGATATCACGACACTTTTCAAACTTACTTTCTCTCTCCTATTTTAGTCATGAAAATGCGACATGTTGCGAAATCACAACACTTTTCTTACTTGTTCTCTTTCTTCAAACTTGTCACGAAATCGTGACACTTTTTCCTGCTTTCTCTTTCTCTTCCAACATGTCACGAAATCGTGACAGTTTTTCCACTTGCCTTTTTCTCTTCCAACATGTCGCGAAATCGTGACAGTTTTTCCTCTTTTTCTCTCTCTTCCAACATGTCGTGAAATCGTGATAGTTTTTCCACTTGCCTTTTTCTCTTCCAACATGTCGTGAAATTGCGACAGTTTTTCCACTTGCCTTTTTCTCTTCCAACATGTCACGAAATCATGACAGTTTTTCTTGCTTTTTCTCTCTCTTCCAACATGTCGTGAAATCGCGATAGTTTTTCTTGCTTTTTCTCTCTCTTCCAACATGTCACGAAATCATGACAGTTTTTCCTGCTTTTTCTCTCTCTTCCAACATGTCACGAAATCATGACAGTTTTTCCTGCTTTTTCTCTCTCTTCCAACATGTCACGAAATCGTGACAGTTTTTCTTGCTTTTTCTCTCTCTTCCAACATGTCGCGATATTGCGATAGTTTTTCCTGCTTTTTCTCTCTCTTCCAACATGTCGCGATATCGTGACAGTTTTTCCTGCTTTTTCTCTCTCTTCCAACATGTCACGAACTCGTGACAGTTTTTCTTGCCTTCTGTATATGTCGCGATATCATGACACTTTTCTTACTTGTCTTTTTCTTTGATCTTTTACATATGGTCCACTTTGGTCTTCTTGGAAATTCATTGTACATACTCTGAATAACCTTTGAACTCATGTCTTCTGCATATGAATAGCTTTTGAACTTCCTGTCCACTGCATCAACAGATCTATCTGACCGTGTTGACAAAAATGACAATATCGTTGTTGCACCTTGCTCAACAATCTCCCCCTTTGGAATTGTTGGCAACACATGTGCAATTTCCTGTAACTCTTCTCCCCTTTTGACAATAATACCAAAGGGCTACTGCAGACTCCCCCTGAGTCCATGCACAACATTCTTAGGTAAACTTTATTACACTTAGCAAAAATCATGAACATGAGCAAAAAGATAATCAAATACTTAAATGCTCCCCCTGAGAATGTGATCCCTGTAGCTAGTCAATTCTTGGGAAGTGTGACCACTCCTAATTTATTGCGAAGGTACTCAAAAACTTCCTTGGGCAATGGTTTTGTGAAGATATCTGCTACTTGCTCTGCAGTTGGAACAAAATCCAACTTAATCTCACCTTTCGCAACTTTCTCCTTCAAAAAGTGATACCTGATAGCAATGTGTTTTGTGCATGAATGCATAACCGAATTATTGGAGATGTTAATGGCACTGGTGTTATCACACTTAACTGATATTGGCTCACTGAAGCTAATACCAAGATCTTTCAAGGTTTTCTTCATCCACAATACCTGCGTACAACATGTTGTCGTTGCAATATATTCTGCCTCTGTTGTCGATAAAGAAACTGACTCTTGTTTCTTACTGTGCCACGCGACCAATCTGTCTCCAAGATAGAATGCACCTCCACTGGTACTCTTTCTATCATCGACACCTCCTGCCCAATTGGCATTTGAATACAAAATAAGGGTGAAGTCTTTACCTTTCGGATACCATAACCCATACTCCATAGTACCCTTAAGGTATCGAAGAATCCTCTTCACTGCTATCACATGAGTCTCCTTAGGATTAGCCTAAAATCATGCTACCATGCATACTGCCTGCAAAATATCTGGTTTGGTAGCTATCAGGTACAGTAAGCTCCCAATCATAGATCTGTACATGGTTTGATCAACAGGTGGAGATTTTTCATCCTTGCTCAAATTGCAACCTGTCGTCATGGGAGTGCTAATCTGCTTACAATCCTCCATTGTGAACTTTTTTAACATCTCTTTCACATATTTAACTTGATAAATAAATATGCCCTTCTTATTTTGATTAACTTGCAACCCAAGGAAATACAAAAGTTCACCAATCATTGACATTTCAAATTCTTTCTGCATCTTATTTTCTAAATCTTTACACGACTCATCTTTGCTGCTGCCAAATATGATATCATATATGTATACAACAAGAACAATAAGATGCCCATTTTCTATTTTGACATACAAATTACTATCCACCATACCTTTCTTAAACCCTTGTTGAGTGAGATAGTTGTCTAGCCTTGCATACCATGCTTGGGGTGCATGTTTTAAGCCATATAATGCTTTCTTCAACTTGCAAACCAAGTTGGGATCATCACAAAATTGGAAACCATCTGGTTGCTCAATATAAACCTCTTCTTCAAGTTTCCCATTCAAAAACACCGATTTCACATCCATTTGATAAACTTTGAAATTCTTGTAGATCGCTAAAGCCAGAAACATTCTAATTGCCTCTAGTCTAGCTACTGGTGCAAAAGTTTCCTCAAAGTCAATGCCTTCAACTTGTGCATAACCCTTACATACCAATCTTGCTTTATTTCTGACTACCTATCCATCTTCATTCAATTTGTTTCAAAAATCCATTTAGTCCCGATTATATTTTTATTTGTAGGTCTAGGTATTAACTCCCAAGTTTCGTTTTTCTTGATCTGATCTAATTCTTCATTTATTACCTTCATCCAACTTTCATCTTTGCTTGCGTTAGCAACATTTTTGGGCTCAATGTTGGATAATAGAGAGTAGTTACTTACTACTCTTCTTCTTGTCTGAACACCAACTTTGGGGTCTCCAATTATTTTCTCTCTAGGATGATTTTTCTGCCAGATCTACTGCTTTGAATTTCTTATTTTTTTCCACTTCTGAATCACAACTTAAATCATCTGAGTCAATTTTTTGTATCTTTTTCATTTTGTTTTCCTCATCTCCTTCAATAACCTCTTCATAAATTGGGTAGTTCTTTTCATAGCTAATTACTTGTTCTCTACCTTCATCAAATTTAACATCGGCATTGTCCACAATTTTATTTAGCCTCTTGTTGTAGCATTTGTAAGCTTTGATTTTTGATGAATAACCAACAAAAATACCTTCATTCGCTCTATCTTCAAACTTACCAAGATTATCTTCAATTCTTTTGATGTAGCACTTGCTACCAAAAACTTTGAGGTATTTTGTTGTTGCCCTTTTAGCGAACCACAACTCATAAGGAGTTTTGCTTTCATGTGTTCTCAACATGTACCTATTTTGGATATACACCGTAGTATGGACTGCTTCTTTTCAAAATCTATCTACTACTCTACTTTCAGCCAACATAGTCCATGCCATTTCCTGCACTGTCTTGTTCTTTCTTTCTACCACTTCATTCTGCTGAGGTGTCCTGGCTGCTGAAAACTGTCTCCTAATACCGTATTTTTCACAAGTACTCTGTAAACTCCTCTAAAATGAATTCTCCTCCTCTATATGATCTTAAACATTTGATCCTCTTTCCTATTTCATTCTCAACTTGGTTTTTGAAAGTCTTGAACATTTCAAAAGCTTCTGATTTATGCTTCAAGAAAAATATCCATGTCTTTCTGGAATAGTCATCAATGCACAACATAAAATATTTGTCACCATTTATGCTTTGTGTTCTCATGGGTCCACATAAATCGGTGTGTATTAGTTCCAAAGGTTTGCTTGTGTAGTACTCTTTTGTTTTGATTGTGACTGTAGTTTGCTTCCCCTTTTGTCATGAAGCACAAATGTTGTTTGCAGGTTTGTTAATGGTGGGAATATCTCTCACTGTCATTTTTGAGTTGATTTTTACTAGATTATCAAAACTGATATGACCGAGTCTCTTTTGCCACAACCAATTTTCTTCTTCCTTTCCAATAAAATAAGCTCCTTCTAAAGTCTCTGAGATCGTGTACAGGTTGCCAGATGTCCTTGATCCAGTTGCTATCAATTTTCCACTGTTTGTTTTTCTGACTTCACAACCCTGCTTCTTAAAAACTACTTCATGACCTTTATCACAAATCTGACTTACGCTCAACAAGTTATGTTTCAAACCATCCACAAACAAGACTTCTTCCGACTTAATTTTTTTATCACTAATTTTAACTGAACCTTTTCCAACTATCTTAGCTCCATCATTATTTCCAAACTTTACTGAACCACCTTCATATTTCTGTAACTTCTCAAATTTTTGTTTGTAACCTGTCATGTGACTGGAGCATCCACTATCAAGTGTCCATGGTACATATTTATTCTATGCTTTAAATGTTGTTTGTATGATTAAGGATTCCTTTTCTTCCTTAAGTCACAATTTTTCTTTCCACTCCATTTTGATAGTAGTTTTGGGCTCTTGTTTTGCCTTTCCCTTATCAATAGCTTGTGCATGGTTTTTGGAAAGTTTTCTATTTTGTCTCATCCTATTTGGTTGAAATTTTCTTCCCTGAAATTGATTTGATGCAAATGTACTTCTACAGTTTCTTGCAATGTGCCCAAAATTATGACAGTTATAACATTCTACTGTATAATTCATCAGAGGAGAAAAGGCATTTCTACTAGTGAAATTCCTTGGTCTTACATTATATTTGTAGTCTGATATTTTATGTCCATAGCCATTGCATTTAAAATAGAAACCATAAAAGGGATAATTAAACCTGGGTGATGGTCTTTGCCATGTTGTCGTAGAAGCCATAGGTCTTCTTCTTCTTTGATGTGTGACATTGGTGAATCCATCATTTTCAATTCTCCTTTTGTGCCTGGCATTATTGCTTTCTTTTGCATGAGATGTTTTTCCTTGATCAACCTATTTCTTATCTTCATTCTTTATGGATTCTACATTTCTGGCCTTTGATCCATTTGATGATTCTCCTTCGACGAAACCCAAACCAAATTTTATGCTTGTAGGCATTTGGTCATTTATAATCTTATCTAGCTTCATAGAAATTTCTTCTTGTTTGTGATAGCAACTAATTTTGTGATTCATCTCTTCTATCTGTGTCCGTAAACCAACATTCTCTTCTTCTAGTTTGTAGCAATAATCTATTTTCATGGTAATTTGTACTTCAAGATCTTTAGATATTTTCTTGTATTCTTTTGTCTGTACTTTCAGATCGGTTATGATTTCGTTTGCATCCTCAAGATTTTTTGAAATTTTCTTATTCTTTTTCCTCTCTATTTTCCACTCTTCAAGTGTAGAGATCAATTCACCTTCTAGATCTACTTCAGACTCAGGGTTTTCACCACATACTTCAGAGTTCACTCCTTCCTTTTCTGATTTTACTTCTTCAAATGCCATTGTGTTAATTCCAAGATCACCCTAGCCAGTTAAGTTTGTACAGGAACTTGGATCTGATACCAATTGTTAGTCTTACAATGACACTGAGATGGAGGGGGTGAATCAGTGTAGCTCTTTAAATTTAAATTTATAGCTCTTAATACCGTAGCAATTAAAACTTATTACTAGATACAACAAGTATAACAAAATAGCATCACACAACACAAGATTTAACGAGGTTCACTAATGTGGCTACTGCTCAAAAATTGACTGCTTGGACTACCATCCAAATCTAGCCTTTGCAAAGCACCAACTTTATAATCAATTTACCAGCACCCACTGTAAGGGGCACCAACCCCTTATTTATCTGCACCAACAAAAAGGAGCACCAACCCCTTATTTATCTGCACCAATAGAAAGGAGCACCAACCCATTATTTATTTACATCAATAGAAAGGAGCACCAACCCCTTATTTATTTGCACCAACAAAAAGGAGCACCAACCCATTATTTATTTGCATCAACAGAAAGGAGTACCAACCCCTTATTTATCTGCACCAATAGAAAGGAGCACCAACCCCTTATTTATTTGCACCAACAGAAAGGAGCACCAACACCTTATTTATCTGCACCAATAGAAAGGAGCACCAACCCTTTATTTATCTACACCAATAGAAAGGAGCACCAACCCCTTATTTATCTGCACCAACAGAAAGGAGCACCAACCCCTTATTTATCTTTGCTTTTGCAAGACCCTGACTGGTCTTCTTCACCTTTGCATTCTCTGCGCACTCTGCTCTCTCTACGCAATCACTTTGCACACTCTACTTCGTTACAGTTAAACTTCACGATCATCTTCTCCCTTTTGTGCACTCTGCTCTCTTTGCAAATTTTGCACTTAGCACGATTTGAAACGACTTGCTCTCTATGCACAACGATCATATTTCACACACCTTCGACTACTTTTCAATTCTCCAAACAACCCTCCTTTTATAACAATATTTTTTATGATGAAAACCCTAATCTTAGTCGGATGTAAATCCTAATCTTAGTCGGCTTTCATAACAACTGTAAACCCTAATTTTAGTCGGCTGTCATCGGTCTTCGTCGGCTTCAACTCAAGAAGATGTTTGGTTTATCCATCGCTTGATGATTTCATTCTAGACAGACCCTGTAACCGCCATATTGACTTTTGATCACTCTTTGTATTTTAGCAGTATGAAATCACTCTAAGAACTGCCCCTGTAAATTCTGTAGTGATGTTGGTCCATTGTCATACTTCTCATTTCAGTCGGGTTCTCCTTCTTAACTTGTGCATTTATGACCTGTCATGAAATCATGACATTTCTGCCTCTCGTAGCTTCTTTTGTTGTTGTTACCGCAAAAATACATGTCACAATATCGTGACACTTTCACCTCCGTACGCTTTCTCTATTATTTTGTCATGATATCATGACATTTCTGCCTCTGTAGACTGTCTTTTCTTTTGTCGCGATATCACGACACTTCTACTTCCATAGACTTTGACTTTGCTTTTGTCGCGATATCGCGACACTTCTACCTCCGTAGTCTTCAACTTAGCTTTTGTTGTGAAATCATGACACTTCTGCTTTCGTACTTAGCTTCTTTTCTTTTGTCACAAAATCATGACACTTCTGCCTTTGAAGTCTTCTTCTCTACTTTTGTCGCAAAATCGTGACACTTTTGCTTCCATACTTTACTTCTTTTCTTTTGTCACGAAATCGTGACACTTCTGCTTCCAAAGTCTTGCTTTCTTCTTTTGTCGTGAAATCGCAATAGTTCTGCTTTCGTACACTTCCTCTCTTTCTTTTGTCACGAAAATACGACATATCGCGATATTGCGACACTTTTCAAACTTACTTTTTCTCCTCCTATTTTAGTCATGAAAATGCAACATGTCACGAAATCATGACACTTTTCTTACATGTTCTCTTTCTTCAAACTTGTCACGAAATTGTGACACTTTTTCCTGCTTTCTCTTTCTCTTCCAACATGTCATGAAATCATGACAATTTTTTCACTTGACTTTTTCTTTTCCAACATGTCGCGAAATCGTGACAGTTTTTCCACTTTCCTTTTTCTCTTCCAACATGTCATGAAATTGCGACAGTTTTTCCTACTTTTTCTCTCTCTTCCAACATGTCGCGAAATCACAACAGTTTTTCCTGCTTTTTCTCTCTCTTCCAACATGTCGTGAAATCATGACATTTTTTCCTGCTTTTTCTCTCTCTTCCAACATGTCACGAAATCATGACAGTTTTTCTTGCTTTTTCTCTCTCTTCCAACATGTCGCGAAATCGTGACAGTTTTTCCTGCTTTTTCTCTCTCTTCCAACATGTCGTGATATCGCGACAATTTTTCCTGCTTTTTCTCTCTCTTCCAACATGTCGTGATATCACGACAATTTTTCCTGCTTTTTCTCTCTCTTCCAACATGTCGCGAAATCACGACATTTTTTCTTGCTTGTTGTATATGTCGCAATATCGTGACACTTTTCTTACTTGTCTTTTTCTTTGATCTTTTGCATATGGGCCACTTTGGTCTTCTTGGAAAATCACTGTACATACTCTGAATAACATTTGAACTTCTGTCTTCTGCATCTAAATAGCTTTTGAACTTCCTGTCCACTACATCAACAGATCTATCTGACTATGTTGACAATAATGATAATACTGTTGCTACACCTTGCTCAACACTAAAGACACCCAATGAAGAACCATAGTCATCAGAGTTAACACCTACATAAAGAGCACAATAATCATACCTACATAGAGCCAATACAAGTGAAAGAATACAAGGATAGAGTTGAGGTCGTAGTGCAAGTAGTTTATCATCACCAAGGAGGAGCCACCATTGTTGAAACAGGTAGGAAAGCAATAGTTATTCATGTCCATAATGTGATTGAAGATAGCCTAAATGTTTTATCCAAGAAGAAGACGTCGACAACAAGGATTACCACCAAGAAGTAAGCATTGGAAAAATGTTGAATAGAATATTGGACAAGTCCAAGTTGAAAAGAAGATAGGAATATCTTACCATGTGGAAAGATTCATTGCATGCACATAAGAGGAAGAGTGCCACGTTGAAGAGCAAGTTTGAATGCCCAACAATAAGAAGTAAGTGAGGCATCATATTATAACACTTCATATTTGAGCACCCAACAAAGATAAGACAACTAGAGCACTCAACATAAGATAAAGAGATAAAACACCATTGATAATGCTCCATATATGAGCACCCAACATGGAGAAAGAAGGTAGAAGTATTGATAACATGGAGCAATCACCAAAATAAAAGGAATCAAGAACAACATGTCATAGGCATTAGGAGTAGGTGAAAAAAAGATTATTTTCAAGAAGATAGGAAAATACAAGCACCACTTGGCACTTCCATTCCATAATACATCAAGGTTAAGAAGGTGCCCACATACATAGCCATTTGAAAGAGAAAAAGAGCATTGAATGCAAGTAGAAAGTCATTGTTTTTGAAGAGCATAAGAAAACCATCAAAAGAGACATGACTAATCACCATAGGAAGACCAGTGTTGAAGTGAGCTCAAGGTACATATAGCACACATAACAATAAAGGATAAATGGTGAAGTTAAATCATATATTCAATGATAATTCGGTTGGATAAAGGAAGATAAACCAACTTATCTACAAGGAGGAAAAATTCACAAGAAAGTTGAAGAGTAACAAGAGTAATCAACCTTTATAAACAACATAAATTCCAAGCAACTTGCAAACCATAATCAAGCGTCAAGAAGGTGAGAAATATTCATAATCATATTGTAAGTTTGATATCAAGTACATTATATATTCTAGAGATATTAGCATTAGGAGTAATAAGGTGTTGAAAGAATCTCTAGAATGCTTATTGGTTACATGAAGAAAGAAGTTAAAATTTGAAGCATCTAAACTATTTCTATTGCTTCAAAATATTTGCAAATATTAAAAACACAAGGAGATATAAGGATTAGTAAAACTTAATTTGTAAATACTTAGTATTTCTAAAACTTATAATTAGGTAGATATAAGAAATCCTACTTCCACTGAATTTCCAGAAGTTTAGAAATCTATCATTGCATTGATTATTAGTTGAAGATATTGCTTGCATCAAAATTATAGTTGGAATATTGAGATAGAAGGACATAGACAATCCAACTAAAGCTATTGAACTCTTATCTATGAAATTGCATTTCTAAAATACTTTCTACAAAAATTTGGTTGCAAGTGATAGAAGTGAATCATATTTATAGCATATATCATTACTAGGGAGATATAAGGTAGACTACTAGGACCATCATGACATCAAATAAGTTCATTCTTACATAATATCAACTACTTAAATGTCTAAACTATTTCTCATGGAAAAATGAAGTAAAGGCCATATTGGTATTTGAGAAACTCTAGAAACAAAAACTAAACCATATTCAGATGATATAAAAATCCAAAAATTCAAATAAAGTGATGCTAAGGCATTAATTATAATAACCTTTGCTATCATAGATGAAATACAACCGTATATCAGTTCAACAAAAACATATACAAAGGCTTGGAAATCCTTAGAGAAAATATTTGAAGGGAAAAACAAAGCTACCATTTTAAACCTTCAAACTCAATTATATTCCTTAAAAATGAACAATGGTGAAATTATAGAGCTATTTCTAAAGGAGGTAGCAATTATCAAAGGAAAATTATTAACATTAGAATAAGAGGTCAAAGATAAATTTCTTGTTCAAGTGATCATGAGAGGAATTCCAGATAGTTACAAGCATCTAGTTACCTCCTTGCAAATTTTAAGTAAATATATTTTCTTTGATGAGTTAGTCAATGTTCTCCAAGAATATGAGGTAGAAAATATAGTTAAAGATGAGATGACTAACAATGCTTTGGTGGCAAAATATAATCCATAGGAAATACGACATCATTCTCAAAAGGAGGAAGACCTTGGAATAACAGATATTGTCAGATATGCATAAATAAAATACATAGTACAAACTACTATAAATTCAATTAAAATAATCAAAATCAAGGAAATCAAACATCCTATGGAAATCAACAAAATAATATATTTCAGCCAAAGTAGTATCAACCTCAAAAGTAGCAGTTCCAAAGGACATATTCTTCTCAAAATCAGTACCCTCAACTTGAATATCATGGAGAAAATCATAAAGGATACATTACCCAAAAAATTCAATAAGTTGAATAAATGGAAGGACCTACAGATGAACATGGAATTACAAATCTAACAACCAATATAGATTATTATGAAGACACTAACTACTCATTTGGATAGGAAGGAGAGTACAAACTTCAGTACCAGATTACATATCCATATTGAAGACTAAAGTCTTCAAAAACCAAATAATGTAATACAGGGGGGTGTTGGAATATATTACATCATTTGGTTCTTTACTAATGTACCTTCATGGATACATATTTAGATTGATAATATATTAGGAGATTATTAGTTTAGTAGAGTAATTTAATAAATGCACAAGTGTTAGAATGTGCAATGATGTAAATGTGCATGTAGTCCACATGTACATGAATCTTAGGATTGAGTGTGAGGCAAGGAATCTATATTTTTATATAAAGGCCTCATTAGGAAGATTTGTGGAGTGCATAGATTAGTGTATTAGTAGTCACAATGTAGCTCTATTTTGTTATCATGGAGTTGTAAACTCCATAAGTGGAGCATTGTAATTTTTGTGAGCTTTCTTAAATGAGCATTTCTAGAGCATTGTATCAATTTTTCTATCATATTTTCATGCATGTTAAGTTTCCTTTATCATAGTTATAATATTGCATGCTTATTTCAATACTTGTGATCATATTTCCTTTAAGTTTAAGGCTCCAAAAGCTAACATTGAAGTCCTCTAAAATTTCCATAAATAGGAGGAATTGATCCCCTTTTCCCTTCTATGAATCTTAGCATCATATAATTTCTATGTTCTTCTTTTTGTGATCTCACTCTCAATGATTTTCAAGTGCTCTTTTGTTGTTGGAATGCTCTGTCATTATTTCTATGCTTCTTGGGATTAGTTGCTCTTGGTGAACAAGTGGAGGAGCCTTGATGATGGGAGAGGTCTACCATTTTGGTCATTACCTTTAAATTATCATTGCCCCTTGCTTTCACCATCAACTAATCGGGTTTTTATACATTATTAGTCTTTTAGAACTTTAATTTCCTTTTTTACATCGTATTTTCAACATTTTGTAGGTCAAAAAGTGCTATGAACCAAATTTGCATTCGATCTATACAAGGTGCTAATTTGTAAGCTAAATTTGTTCCTACCCCTTGTAGGGCATGAATTTGGTCAACTAGGTCTTGGGGGTAAGCTTTTTCTACCAAAAACCCTAGTTTGCACCTTGCATACTTCCCTTATATCTACATTTTATTTTGTTGTTTTATATTTGTTGTATCTTGCTTTGTTAGTTCCAAAGGTCAACAATCATTTCTTTTTTGAATGGCCATCTAAAAGGACCAAGAGGGCCTGACTGTTATTCCTCCAAGCTTAGTCATATAGTGGCCTAAGAAGGCCCCCAAACACTGATCAATTTTCCAAGGGTTTTGAAGTTTTTGGACATTTTGGGTACAAATTTGGTTAGGATCAACTGTCAGATCAAGTAAGTGCTCCGATAGATCTTTTAGATTATTTTTTGAGTGTATTTGTTCATTTTTGTTCATATTTAGATCATAAATAAAATTAAAGTATTTGACTTTATTTCTAGGAATCAATAAAGAAAAGCATATAGTTTTGCATCTTAGGATAAATCTATTTGTGCATTCTCTTGAACCCTTGTTGAAAAGTAAAAGATTTATTTACTTACAAAGTTTATGGTTTTAGTATTATTGAAATTAAGAAATATTCTAGGAATGGTCCTTTGTTTGCTCATATTATTGATTTCCCTACATTGTTCTTTAATTATTCCTAATTTAGATCTTAGTAAGGCCAAACATAGATGCTTGTTCAATAAACACATCAAATATTTCCACCCTAGACTTGGAGCAAGTCCTTAAACCATTCTTGTTGAACCCTTTGATCCCCAAAGCCCCCGAGTGTAGAGGAATCAACATACCCCAGTGGTCACCTTGGCTCCTAGTGGATCCATTAAAGAATTGTACGTGGTGGGAAGTTTTCCCCCCTCTACATATTTGGTGAACCCAATGTGAAACACATCCTTAGTGGCCATATAGGAAGACTTTTTATTTTATCCCTTTTTTTGTTTTAAACTATAAGCAAGATCATTTAATTTTGTTTGCATAGATTAGAAAAACTAAATAAAAACTTAATCAATTATTTTGTGTTCTTTGTATTTTTGCGTTAGTTTTTCTCCCTTTATCTTTCTCTTAATCCTATAGCCCCAAGCCTTAGGAGAAAGTAAAATATGATAGAGCCAGAAGATAATTCTCTATACCATGAGGATGATCAGGTTGATAGGGAGAATCCCAATCTAGAGGAAAAAGAAGAGGACATAGATATTGGTGAGGACTTTCATCCTATTGAAGGACCTCACAATCAATTCACCTTCAAATCATATAATCATTTCTTGAATTTATATAGGTAAAATAGCCAAATCTTGGATAATGTCGTGGATGAAGACACCCACTTCAAATAAGTTGAATCGTCTCATCATCAAACCAATTCATCTCTCAATAGTTATGTCAATCATTTTTTGCATCCTTGCATCACATTAATTCATCTCATAAACCTACATATGCTACTACAACAACCATTGACATTGGGGAAATTTCACAGCCTCCTCCAACTAGTAGTGCATTCCACCATAATGTTCAATTTCCTTATCATTCTTCTAATCTCAAAATTCCTTCTATTCCATAAAATGTGAACTACATCCCATAACAAGATACTACAATAACATCTCATTCCATAACCCATATCATAACAATGTTAATACCTCCAACATTTACCAATTTTCCTTTCAAAAACCTACCTATAACCCACCCTTAGGGAATATAGGGGCATCGCACAATAATAATCTTGATATGCAAACTTTGATAAGTATAGTGAAATAATTAACATTAAGAATGAATTCACTTCAAGCTCCAATTTTCACTTATAATTATAAGGAAATGTGAAATCAACCCCTATATCCCATGGTAGCTACTAGGCCCTACCCTAAGCATTTTCTATTTTTTGTTTTACCTATTTACAAGGGAACTAAGGACCCAATAGAACATTTGAGGATGTTTAGAATAACATTTCATGATATTATGTATGATGATATATTATTGCCAAAAATATTCCCTAAGAGTCTTGGTGGTATGGCATTGGAATGGTATTATCAATTATCAACTACCTCATCACTATTTGAGAAAATTTGAAGAAATGGTTGAGTAATTTTTTTAGCAATTTGGAGCTTATGTGGAGAAATGAGTAACCATTCAATATTTGTGTCTCCTAAAGCAAGGAAAAGATGAAATTTTTTTGGAATTTTTTTCTCGATGGAGGAGTTTAGTTGGATGATTAAGGTACAACTTACCTCCTCAAGACATGTTAGAGATATTTATTGGTAATTTGCAAGAACATATCTCATATGAGTTGGAAACAACAACCATTACTTTAAAAAAAAAAAACAATATATTTTACAAGAATAGTAGAGAAGGCCCTTATTCGAAGAGGTTAAATCAAGTTACTATAAGAAGAGGACAAGACCATGAAAACCCAATACAAGAACAAGCATGTAGTTGGTGATGGGGTAACAAATAATAGATCAACCAACAATGTTAATGCTACTAGTACCTTGCAAATTTTGGTACTTAAAACCCCCAAAACCCCCACCAAGAAACTTCACTAGACTCAACCAAACTATTTCATTGGTCCTTAAGCAACTTTTGGAAGCTAAGATGATCAAACTGCTCCCATAATACAACCAGATACAACAATAGTTTTGTATAAGCATGATCAACATTGTGAGTATCATAGAGTGGAGGGGCACATGACAAAATCATATAAGAGATTGAAACACATGGTTCAAGGTTTAATCAAAAAATATCACCTTGTTATAGATGACTCCCAACCTACTCCTAACCACAATCCTCCAACCAATCAACCTTCTACTCAACAAAAACCTATAACTAATCAAGATATGAAGATCTTTCAAAATACCCTACCCAATTATGGGCAACAAAAAACCAACCAAGTGTCATATAATAATGTGCCACCTCCCTACAAAAACATGGTTGGTATAATAATAGCTACCACAAGACAAAAATCTCAAGCTCAACCAACTCAAAAATCTCAATAGAAGACAATTTCTACTTCCAACCAACCTTCTAGACCTCATTTAGTTCTCAAGAGTAACCAAAAAAGAAGCACAAGTGTAGAAAAACCAACCTTAGTGTTGAAGCCACAACCAAAAGTCTCCTTTGACATCCAATAATAATTAACACACCAACCAAGATATCCCTCTTAGAACTTTTATAGACTTCTCCTATTCATAGGGAAGCCTTATTAAAACTTCTAAGTCAACAATATAACCTGCAATATCTTCCCCCTAGTAACCTAGCCAATATCATTGGTTCTTGTAGGGTAAATCATATATCTTTTTATGATGACAATCTTCCTTCCTCAAATTTACAAGGGTATTCTCCCTTTACGTCAATGGATATATTGGAGAAATTTTTATCAGGAGAATCTTGGTGGACAATGGTTCCTCCCTCAATATATGCACTTATAATTTGTTTCAAAATTTTGAACTTAAGGAGGAATATTTAATCAAATTTGATGGCATTATAAAATCTTTCAATAATGAGTCCCAAGAGGCTTGCAATATTTTAGCCCTTCTCCTTAGGGTAAGACCCAAGATCTCAGACACTTTGTTTTATGTGGTATCTTGCCCAACATCTTTTAATCTTCTTCTCAAAAATCCTTGGAATCATACCATGAGGGTTTTCCCTTCTACTCTTCACCAATTTTTGAAGTATGAATTCAAAAATCAACTTATTACCACTCTAAGATACCCTTATTCATTCCAATATTATTCAATGGTTGAATAAGCTCAATCTAGAATTAATTTATATTCATCTGTGTCTCTTCATAGAAATTCTCAAATCACCAAGAAGTTTGAGAGTTTCAAAATAAATGAGGAACCATCAATCATAATCTCATCATAGTTTCAAGCTCATATGACCAATGAAAATCCTCTTCTAGACCTCGCATAGCTTTCACCTTCCCGAACTATGGGTTTACCTCATAAAAGGGTGAAGTAGTATACATCAGTATGTGTACCTTTGTCTATGTGGGAACACCCCATGAAGAAAATGTCCATGGTAGCAATCCCTTTCTAGTAGAGCAAACCTTTACCCATTGTTAGCTATCCAATAATTACGCATTTCCTAAGTAGATCCTATCTATTATGGGATATGTAGGTAAGGTTTTATGGCCACAATAGAAAGGTATTCAAGAACCTTTGGAAGTTGAGTTTTGTCCTAGGTGATGTGGCATAGGTTACATCCCCAACAAAAACCAACCCTTACCAATTGATGATGATCAAGTTATTACTTATGTTAAATTCATGGATCATCATGGCTTTGAGTGAATTAATGAGGATGATGGACCGCCTTCTCCCTCAAACATATTATTTTGTAATGTGATAGCTCTAGTGCACCCTAAGTTAGTTGTGACCCTAGAGAAGTATGTTGAATGGGATACTCTTTATGATATGGATCATGAATATATCCTTTGAAATAACTTCTTCTTTGATGTGTTGGTCCCTTGTGTCATCCATGTTGAGTCTTCTAGTTCTCAAATAGATTATATTCCTATTTTTTTGTGGAAAACACCCTTTTTAGTGTGCCACTTTTGGGTAAGACCAAGGAGGCAAGGGTATCTATTCCATCAAAATATTCCTAAGGATCGTACCTGGCCTGCCCCCTTTGACACACTCAAAGATCATACCTAAAATAATAAAAACACAAATGACACACAACAAGAAGAAGAAAACACAAAACACACAAAAAATTATAAAAACAAGAAAACAACACAAAACACACAAAAATGAAACATAAACAAGACAACAAAAACAACATGAAAATACAAAAACATAAAACACAAAAAAAACAAAACAAAACAACACAAAACCACACACACACCGAAAAAATAAAGGAAAAAACATATTACATCTATGGCCAAACCAAACCAACAGGCCTGTTAGCCAAGATTCGACAGAAGAAACATAAGAAATATTTTTCTAAGCTAGGAACTGAAAAAACCCTAACCAAACCAAATAGAAGCTAATCCAAAGAAAAAAGGAACTGGGTAATTTTATAATTGGAGCCATCAAGAGAAAATATAGAAAGAAGAGCATCCCTGATTTACAAAGCCCACTAGTCTTTTCATCTCTGATTTGCATTTTCCCCCTATCTTTTCATCCAAAAGCCTATTGAATCCAACTTTTCCCCTTCTTTTTGAATTTGAACCACATTTTTTTTCCTTCTTGCCTTTTGGTTTGTATCCAACTTCATTTTTTTACTAGAGGTTTGACTAACTCTTGGTGGATATAGATTTAAATCTATTGTTGTTGATTTAGAATACAAGACTAAATATTGATTCATATATCCTTGGGATCCTCGAGAAATAAAGTCTTGTTTGACCTTCTCCTCCATTTTGTGTTTTTTTTGGTAAGTTTTCCCTTGTTGAGGATAGATCTCAAAATTATTGTTAACCAGACTAGTGGCTTTCTCTGAGGAGTCTTTGACTATTTTTGGGTGGGAAATCTATGAGCTATCCAAAAATTGGGTTTCCAAAATCTCTGTCTCCATAGAATCATCCACATCCTCTAAATCATCTTCCACTATAAGTTTTGAAAACCTATTATCTAAGGAGGTTGACTTATCTGTAGGCTTCATTTTCTTAGTAACATGCTTTTTTTAGGAACCTAAAATTTCTTTTGACCTTGATCCTACTTTGTTTGCTTTAATACTACATATTTTCAATATTTTACTAAGTGACCGTATTCATGACAAACCCAACACCTAAAGGGAATGTTTTCATAATCAACTTCTTGCTCCCAAGTTTCTTCCCCAAACTGCAAAGTGATTTTTTTGGTAGGGGGTTATTAAAGTCTATGAGCACATAGATCCAAGCATAAATAAAATTCTCAAACCACATTGTGCTATATGTTGTCATCATGTAGGTTCCTAAATTATTACCAATTGCTAAAAAGACTATAGGATTCCAAAATTCAGTCGGTAAACCAAAAATTCTAACCTAGACAGGTCTTATTGAAGGTATTTCCCCTTCAGCCTTAAATAAAATATGCTAAGGTTTCTTAAACAAAATAGCTCGACCAAAAAATCAAGGACCACCCTGGAATATCTATTTTCTATCCTCATAATTAGCAAATAACACCACAAAATACCCATTAGGATAATCTAAGATATTAAACTCACCTGGAGTTCACCATTGCTTCAAAGCCTAGTTTTTAAAAGTAGGTAAGGATGGTTGAAAATCCAAGAATTGATAGATCAACCCTTTTTGCTCCATTACAAAAATTTCATCCTAAATTTTATATCATTATATATTAACAACTGGATATCCATCTATCACTCACATGCAACCTGTGTTTGTTTTCCTAGGATCAATCCTTGGCATACAAAGAGGTTGATATAAAAACCCCATCGACCAATTGGAATTCTTGGAGGTTGAGCACCCCTTATAACATCTTTGAAATTCATTCTATCCATAGTTTCACTTGGTCCTTTCCTTTCATCCTCTCTCCTTTTATGGATCTTGCTCTTCAAACCCCTCTATGACTCTTACTCTTCAAACCCTAGTTTTTAATCAAGAGTTTTTGTGATTCACCTCGATCCTATTCCTATGTATCCTAAAGATCTTGAGCAATTAGGAGTCATTTTCCTTATCATTAAGAATGGTGGCACAAATTGAGAATGTGCTAACTTTCATTTAGCTCTTTAAGTGACTCGCAAAGAATATGTCGAAGGGGATACTCTTTGTGACATGGATCATGAAGATATCCTTCGTAATAGCTTTTTCTTTGTTGGGTCAGTCCCTTATGTTATTGTTATTGTTGTTAATAAAGGAGGTAAACTCAAAATCTACCTCAATTTTTGTTTAGATCATTTAAACCAATTAGAGTTGTTGGATGAAAAGCACATTCATGCAGTAGAGCATATTTGAGCCTATCAGAATAGGCTCAAGCGAACTTACCCCAAAAATAATTTCACTCATTATTTTGAAGTTGGGGACCATATCCTCAAGGAAAACTAGAACACTAATGCTTGTACATATCTGAAAGGCAAATTTTAGCCCAATTGGCTAGGTCCCTTATAATTTCCAATTTTGGCTGAGGAGCCTATCGTTTAGCAATGTTATATGGTAAAGAACTTAAAGAACCAATGAACATAATGCACCTAAAAATAAAATTATGCATGATTTCACATCATCATTATTCATATTGCATTTGGTTTGCTTGCTCATACTGCATGACTATTTGTCATACTCTACATGAATTACTTGATATTTTGTTTCATTTTGCATCTTTGCTTGTCATATAGATACTTTGTTGCTTGATCATACTTGCATCTAACTGCTTGAGCATATAGATTATTAGGGACTTTGCAATGAGGCAAGTGATGAAACCTAGTTATTTTTTTTTCTTACATAGGTCACTGATGCTTAGAGAACCCCCAACCTTGGGCATATCTCTATGCATTTTTCATCATTGCATTTGTTGTCGTCCATCTTCCCTTTGCTTTTTTTTTTCTTTTTATTTATTCTTTGACCTTTAAAGTTTCAATAATATCAAATCTCTCCAAGTCAAGGGATATAATTCTCCATATCTTATATGTCCTTTGTCCTTTGAAAATTTTCTATCTTTTCTTCTTTTCTCTAAGACAAAGGATATATGTTCCTTCTTTTATTTGTGCATCTTTTTTTGGTCACCCTTTTTCCTTCTTGATCTTTCAATTATTAAGGTATCCTCGTGGGATAGGGTATATACTGCATGAATATCATTTATGGTGTTCATACGACCACTGACTATCTTATGCACATCTCTTAGCTATTAAAATTTCAAAAGTGACACACATAATATTGTTTACTTCTTACTTCTCTCATCCTTCTATCTTTCTTCTGTCTAACACGTGCACACACATGTATATTTTTTGCTATGCTTTTCTTTTCTCACTCATATTTTGCACACACCACACCCTTATTAGGTTACACTCCTTTCAGAAAATCAATCAAACATTACACCCCACATGGTATAGCTTCATGGCCACCAAGTAAGCACTCGCCTCCACATCAAGCCATTTACGAGCATACATCCTAGTGGGTATCTCTCCATATTACAACCATTAGCAAGCATAAAACCCATAGTAGGTATCATTCCACACTTGTTCTTTTATAGAGCATTACACCCTTATAGGATAACTTCATGGTTATTCACAAGCACTACACCCATAACGAGTTTCGCTCCATCCTCAATCATTTATGAGCATATATCCTTACAAGTTTTTGCTCCATATTTTTCTTTTCTTTCTCTTATTTTATGTCCATTTGATCACACTATGTAGCAAGGATCAATGTTATGTGCCCAATATAAACCACATGAAACAAGAAAAAAGGAGAATATTCTCAACAATAGAGAGAATGAAAAATCACAATTTTCCCTTTGTCTTATGGAATTATATATTGAGAAAAATGATTTTAGGGTTAGGGTTTCCAAATCCATATTACATGAAATTAAAATGAACATGAAATGACATTACACATTAAAATAACCTATTCTAATGAGGTGTTATTAAATCCTCATAACCATTAATTAGGAACCTAACTAATAAACATGACCTTGCAGCATTTACATGTCTTAAATCCCCCCTTAATGGTAGGTCATTTTATTTTAGTAGATGAGTGGCTTAGGTGGCTCTTTGTGTAGTCGATTAGCCAATTATCCATGAAATGTGGCTCCAATATGTTGGGTCTCCATATACCATTTGGTCATCCCCCATGCCCTTTTGGGTTTTCACAGGTTTCAATTTTCCAAAACTAGTACAACCCTTATCATTTTGTGCCCACAAAGGGTTTCACAAATGGGATAGAGTAGAGACTGACCAATACTTTCCACCCACACAAAGGTGGTTTTATGAATAAGCATTAGCCTTGCTGGTCCTATTGCATCTCCATTGTTAGGGGGATATGGAGGCTCTCAAGCCTATCTATTGTTTGAATTGTTCAAACTTCACCCTCTAGAGTGGCTTGGTGAATATGTCAACAATCTAATCTGCTATTGGATAGTAGTGCATTTGTATTGTGCCATCTTGAACAAGTTTTCAGATCCTATGGAATTTTGTACTAATGTGTTTGATTTTATCATGAAACACAAGATTCTTTGTCATGTGGATTATTGATTGATTTTCCACATGTAGTCTTGTAGGACCTTTTTGAGTGATATCGATAGTGTGTAACAAATTTCTCAACAGTAACAATATATTTAGATTTTATTGAAAAATCTACTATAATATTTTATCACTTTGATCTCCATGAAATTGGAGCTAAGCCAAGAAACATCAAGTACCCAGATGTATATATCCCAATGTCTTTATCTCCTACAAAGTATGATTATGTGTACACAATGATTTTGAAATTTGCATTATTTCATACAATAGGCCATAATTATGGGTTGTCTTTAGGTACCTCAACACTCTTGTTACCACTTGCTAGTGACTCTCCTTTGGCTTGGTCATGTACCTTGCTAGAATCTCCATTGCATAAGTGACATCAGATCTTGTATTAGTAACATAGATGAGACTACCAACTAGCCTTCTATAGAGTGTTGCTATGACTTTGGTGTGTCATCATTTGCGATGAATTTTATATTTGATTCCATTAGTGTTTTTACAAGGCGTGCATATTTGAGTTGAAACTTCTTCAAAATATCATTGATGTATTTCTCTTGGGTCAATAATATTTTTCCATTTTTTTGAGTTACTTCTATTCCCAAATAGAATTTCATCAATCCTAGATAAGATATATCAAAAGTCTTTGCAAGGTCCTTTTTCACTATGTTGATAATGTGTTCATTTTACCTGTTATAAGTATCTCATCCACAAAGACTAGGAGGTCTGTGACTTTATCTTTTTATGCTTTATGAACAATGTTTCATCAATATCTTGGTAATCACACACTTCAAATTCAAGTTGCTTCATCCGATCTAAAAAATTGCTAAACCAAGCATGAGGGGCTTGCTTCAATCCATATGAAATTTTTTTGAGTTTGCATACCTTTTGCTCTTGCCCTACAATCTCAAAACCTTCTGTTTGTGCCATGTATATTTCTTCTTTCAATTTTCCATTCAAGAAAGCAGTCTTTACATATAATAGATGAATCTTCCAACCTTCTTGTGCAACTAAGGCTACAAGAGTCTTGATTGTAGGCCATTTTATGGTAGGTAAAAATGCCTCAGTGTAGTTAATACCTTGCTTTTGCATGAAGCCTTTAGACACTAATCTCACCTTGTGTTTATCAAGGGTGCCATATGATTTATACTTGTTTTTGTACACTCATTTGTTTTGAACTACCTTTCTTCCAAGTGGTAGATTGACTAACTCCCAAGTACCATTTTTTATTAGAGATTCATACTGCTAGTTCATTGCATATCTCCAAGCTACATGTTTGATAGCTTCTTGGTATGTGAGAAGTTCATTATTCAGAGTGAGGTTGTAACAACCCTACTAGAACAACTATTATTTTAACAATAATCTATACTTGCTTTTATTCCTAGGATGTGGTATTGTTGATGGATTTGTAGTTGCAGGTCCAGGTATCCACATTTAGATAGATAAAGTAAGATTAAGAGGACTAGGTACCCTCTTGCAAGCAGATAGGTTGAGATTTACCGCAAAATATAAGGAGGATATGATGAACGTGTAAAAAAAACACTTCTCGTGAGTACATGGAATCTCAAATAATAGCATTCATGTAGTTGCATCCATATAAGTGCATTTTAAAATGTTTGATTTCAATCGTATGTGTGCCTTGTTTTTTGGTTTGCATATTATATATTTCATGTTTTTCAAAATGTTATTTTCCATTTTATTAAAAATACCATTGATTTTATGATAACTAACTAGATTCACCATGAATATCATCCCCCTTATGGTGAACTCAATCTAGAAGGTGTCGGTATCTGCAAAAAATGCACCTTAATACAAAAGAAATACGTGCCATGAAATACAATAAAATGAGCCATAGAATCCAAATGTGGAGGAGAAGAAAGAAGAGAATAAAATATTCTAAATTATCTTTGTCTGTAGTCTTTAGAATCTGATCCGAAAAAGTCCTCAGATAGAGTCTAGGGTGTCTATGTCTGTAGTCCCTAGAGTAGGTGTCCTTATGGTGACTTCTTCATCCTAGCAGAATGCATGGGTAACCAACCACTGCATCTGCTAGGTGCTATAGAGAAGGTGACTAGGTAATAGGATCACTTACAATTCATATTGGGAGTGTCAGGTTCAACCGAGAGTGCACTCCAAAAGACAACAATATTTGAGACTAAAAAAGATAGATGAAACAGCCTCAAAATAAATAATATATAATATAAATTAAAATACAAAATAAACATTAAAAGCATGGTTATATTTGTTTTAAATTAAATAATAAATATTCTTTAAATTTGATTTTGCATTGGCTTAACATATATCATATAGTCTTGGCCTCCACTTGGTACATAGTTGGGATGGATGTTTGCATGAAAAATATTGTTGTTTATTGTATCTTTGCTTTGCTATCTATATAAAGAGAAATGAAGATTTGAATTAGTTAAAATAATGAGGATGAACGGACTATGTTCTTGAGAATTTTCCTACAATAATATTGATTGGAAGCAATCTGAAAATGCATTTTTAGGTCGAATTTCTTTAGTTTGCTTGTCTATGTGTGTTTTGAATGGATAAGCTACGTTTCAATGGCTTTGGAATATTGCTTGTTTTGTGTTGAAATGAACTGATGATTTATTTTGTAAGTTAAAATACTTCATGTTCTGGAGATTTGGTTGTTTCAGACTGATAATATATTTTCTGAAATAAAACAACTCATGTCATCAGATTGTTGGTTTTATCTATAAACTAAAATTTTAAAGAATCAATTAATTTTTACCTCTGGATTGTTTGGGGTTCTACGTTGTTTTAGTTTGAGGATTTTAATTTCTAAAATAAACAAGCATAATTGAGAATGGTTGATTTTGTCTACTCATTAAAAATTATCAGTTTGATTAAGAATTTCATTGTCTATAGATAGTAGACAATGAGAGAACCGTGTATACCAATTTGAATTATATTTGTAGTATGTATTATGTCTAATATGATTGGGTTGTTTTCAATATGAACGCCATCAACACGTAATATATATATATATATATATATATATATATATATATATATATATATATATATATATGTTTTTGATATATTCTTGATTCTTGGTTGTTAATGATGAAAGAGTTTACTAACCGGTCCTTGTTAAGAATTGGGTAATTACACTTTGTGTATGTATAAATGAATATTCTGCTTAAAGGAATGAACTGAGTGTTGCATAGTATAAAAACTGCATTTAAGAGTAAATTCATTTATTAAATTTTGAGTTGTCTTAATCCTTCAAGAGTGCCACTGAGGTATTGGAGGAATTCCTTCTTATACTGGCACTTTGGGCATCACCAGTTGGAACTTGAGGTGACGCTATTCTAAATAAGGTGGATTATATACCACCAAATTAAGGGTCCAATGGAAAGTGTACTCAGCATGAGATATCAAACTATATAATGAAGTCTAAAAATTATATTTGCATTGGATGTTTAAGACTATTGCTTACCGGTTTGATATAACTTGTAATTGAAAAACATTTGAAATACTATTGTAGATAGTAATCATATTTAAACCTTGGTTTCTACGTGACTATGATATCATTAAATTTCTATCTTCAAGATTTGTGTTGTCCAAGAGAATTAATGAAAGTTTAATAATCATTTTTTTAATATTTAATTTCATGTTTGGAGTTGTGTTAAAGGTGGTGTCTTATTCCAAAGTGGAATAGTTTATATTTTTTTCCAAATGAAACTATGTAAGTTTTGGGTGTTCAAATATGTTAAAAATAAAAATTGATCTCCTTAGTTGCACCGTATTTTATTTGTAGAAATAATTCACTGGGATAGTGTTTTCCAGCATATAAGCTTTAAATACTTTATTTAAGGGCTTTTCTCTGTGTTGTTGCCGACATTACTTTTTCAGAGAAGGTTGTAGGGTGAATGTTTGGTAAAAATATTATTAAAGTAAACATTTAACTATTTTTGCCACATTAAAAGTTCCTTATAATAATTTTTATGTGAACCTAATTAATAGACGTACGTGCCCAATAGGAGAATAATAACATTGATATAAGTTTACTTCCTTATTCTTGACTAGAAACCTTGATCGTCATGTTCGTTTGGTGACTTGTCCTCGTCCCTATAAACCAAAAGAGTCATAAAAATCAATTTAAGCTATCTTTATCCTCTAAATTGTACTTTATAAGATAATTTATTGCAAATCTATCAAATTAGTGATAGATTTGTAAATGATAGGCGTGATTGAAACCAAGATGAAAACTATTTATATATATATATATGAAAGGTTAATAATTATATTACCGTTTCATTCGTATCCTTGAAATTTAAAATTTAAATAAAAATTATAATGAGAGAATGTATTTAAAAAATGAAATTTGTTATTATAAATATAATATGTTATGGAAGAGTACCCAGGTGTTGTAGGTGAGTTGGATAGGAGAGGGCAATCCTCCAAGGGAGGTCCCAGGTTTAAATCTCCACTCTACCAAAAAGTTGAATTGGGTATCCAAAATCCAATTGATAATGTTGGTGCGGGCAAGGTTGAGCGTGAACCCGGGTGAATTTGACAATGTAGAATCCCATGGTCATGGTCTCTTAGACCAAGGCGACCCTGCAAGAGGTTTTTCGCTTAAAAAAATATATATGTTATGAAATATTATTTTGATTCCTCTCATGCATATGAGTTATTTTATTTATGTTTGTAGTATAGAAAGAGTAATCCAATTTTATTATTATTGTGCATATCTTTAATATAAAGAGTAATTCATTTTATTTATAAATTATTGTGCATATGTTCTAGAAAATATGTTTTATTTTATAATTCGTGAGAAAGAAGAAGTATGTTTTCGATTTGTTGTATTTGATTAGTTACTTTTTTTTACAAGCTAAGGTTTATTAAAAGCCCTTATATTTATATTTTATCATTAAAATGGAATAAGATGTTAGATTAAAGGAGAAAGTTTAATTTTAATATGAAATAAAGAACTTTTATACCTTTACCTTAGGATTATTTGGACTATATTTGTAAACCCTTTTAACCATCTTAAATTCATCAAGGAGGATGAATTATTTAGGTATTAAAACTCACTCATCATGAAGGATCATATTTATCCATTATGAAGGATGGTGTAACTCTAACACCCTATCTAGAGTTTATCGTGGAAGGATGGATATCTAGAAACACCTAACACCAATGATTACAAGCTAGGTAATCACTGTGATTCAGGAGTGGCCATATTTTTAACATGTAAGGTCAAGATGTGAAGGTAACGAGGGATGGTATGAGGTATAACCTCTAAGTCACTAAACGAGTAGTATGGTGATGGGTCCTTGTACATTGTACAGTTAGAAGAAACCTGTCAAGGTACCAACTCTAGACTACTTTGCAATAGTTGGTATGGGATAACTCATCACTAATCATACTTTGGCAAGAAATTCCAAGTCCTAAACCATTGTAGTGGCAAGGCTCTAGTTAACTCCGGTGAAGTAGGACCCTCAACTAGGCACAAAGCATATATATGTTAACCCCTTGCATGTTTAAAAACTAAGACAAAAATTAGGTCAAAATAAATCTAAGTCCTTCATGTTAAGGGATGGGGAGAGTATGCATCCACCCTCTAGGTGTTATGGGCCCTAGAGGATAACCCCAATCATGAACCTATGCTCTCGTGGATGAGAATATAGGTTCACAAAAAGGTACCTTCTACGGGATTTGGCCAATCTCATCCAATTAGGAGACCATATGCAATAATCAGTATTCTCAAAATTAGGCTTACTATACCTCTTACTAATAAAAATTTTGGTGACCATTAAACCTTTCTACATCAAATATTTTTACCTAGCCTTGTTTTTAGCTAAAATTTTCACTTTTTCAATCCAATGTGCTAGGTTGGGTTGGACAACTAGGTGTGTTAGACTTGGGTTGTTATAGTTGGTATCAGAGTTGTAGGTTGTGAGACAGGCTAAAATTTCCTTAGGTTGTAGGATTATTTGTCTCATATTTGTAGCTTGAAAGAGAAAACCTAAATCAAACAATTAACATAGCTCTTTTGCATCTAAGGAAAAATAGCTCCAGAGTGGAGGTTCATCAAAGAACCTTGTAACAACTCAGTAAGAAGAGTAAACTATTATTCCAAGAAAGGGACTCCGCAAGTTAGTAAGAAAAAAAAACTAAAAAATAAGTTAGGGTTGAGGATGTGATTAATAGACCTCGAAGGGAAAGACCAAGGAAAGAAATCAATGAGCTACAAGTTAGTGAACCTATCAAGGAGGATGGAAATTTGACCAAAATAATCCAACTACTCCAGGGTTAGATGGATCAACAAAGATAATGCATGAAACAATAGAGATCTCAAGTGGCTTAACAAAATGAATTGATTTTTCAATAGCGGACTTTAATAGAAAATCTAACTAAGGGTAAAGAGCCTAAGATTAGAGGAAGCACCCATGAAATTAGAAGGGACTAGAAGAAAATTGATAAGGATTGAGTTAGCCAAGGATATGAAAATATTTAAGATTTCTAAATTGAATGGTAGAGAAGATGGTGATGTGATAGAAAACTAGCTAAATAAGATAGAAACTTATTTTTCTATGACATCCCTATCATCAAAATCTAAAACAGCATGGGTCATCCTCCATATAGTAGGAGTAGCTCTAGATTAGTAGACTACTTACAAAAAGGGTAAAAACATTGAAGCCACAAACCTCAGGTGGGAGGATTTTTTAGAAGAATTTAAGAAAATATTCTTAACCAAGCACTTTTATCTGGAAAAATTTGCAGAATTCTCCACCTTATAACAAGAAAACTTGTTTTTTCATGAATAACATCAGAAAAATTATACTACTAAAGTATGTACCTGAATATGAAGGAGATAAAAGTATAGAAGTTTATTTTAGGGCTGCACACAAGGGTTAGATCCATTGTTAGTTTACTGAATCCTGAGGATCTTCCTAAATCCTATGATTTGGATAGATAGGAGGAGATAAATCAGAAGGCTAGGAAAGCATATTTCAATTATCAAAAGACTTTTGGGAAAGAAGAAAGAGGAACTCAGTAAAAGGAAGAGTACAGGTTTTGTAAGGTGGGAAATGGTTCATGGCAAAAAGAGTTAATAAAGGAGATAATAATAAGCTAGATAATAGAAACAAAAGCAAGTTTCAAGACAATAGGGACAAACAAGAAAGGAAAGCTTCATAGGAAGAAATTGAGTCCAATTCGCACCTTTTTTCAAAAGTATCTTGTATTGAATGAGTTTAGGAATGTATTCTTAGAAGATTTACTGGGTCTTCCTCCACAAAGAGAATTTGACTCCTCTATAGAACTACTGCCTAGAGAAACACCAGTTGCAAGGTCATCGTATAGAATAACCCCCATTGAATTATAATAGCTTAAAACATAGCTTCAATATTTGTTGAAAAAGGGACTTATTAAACCTAGTGTGTCGTTGTGGGGTGCTCCTATATTTTTGTTAAAGAGAAAGATGGATCTTTGAGGTTGTGCATAGATTACTAAATGTTCAACAAGATCACTGTTAAAATAGGTATTTATTGTCCATAATTGATTATCTCTTTGAAAGGGGCCACAATCTTCTCCAAAATTGACCTCAGATCTAGGTATCATCAACTAGGAATTCAAGAGGAGGATACCCATAAAATGACATTTAGAACTAGATATGGTCATTATGAGTTCGTGGTTCTATCGTTTGGCTTAAAAAATGTCCTAGTTACATTTATGAACCTCATGAGTAGTGTGTTTTGGGAATAGTTTGATCATTTCATGCTCGTATTTCTTGATGATATATTAATCTACTCCTGAAAAAATATGAACATGATTTGCACATAAGGACTGTACTTGAAATTCTCAAGAATAATCAGTTATATGGGCATTTGTCTAAGTGTAATATTTATACACCTCAAGTACAATATTTGGGACATATTATCTCTATTGATGGGGTTATTATAGACCCCAAGAAAATTGAAGCCATAATAGATTGGCCTACACCCACAAATGTCACTGAGGTACAAATTTTTATGGGTATGGCAGGCTATTATAGACCTTTTGTAAAAGGTTTTTCAAGGATTGATCACCCAATAATAAATATCCAGAGGAAGGGAAATGCTTTCAAATAGACAAATCAATGTGAAGAGGCCTTCAAAACTTTGAATGAGAAATTAACTGCCCCAATTCTTAAAATACCAGATCCCTCTAAGAAACTTTATATTTTTTGTTGATGCTTGTGTTGAAGGGCGAGGAGTCCTTGCTCAATATGAAGTAGTTATAGCATATGAATCATGAAAGCTAAGGAAGCATGATGTAAATTATGCTACCCATGATATAAAATTGGTGATAGTTGTACATTCTCTCAAGATCTAGAGGTATTATCTACTAGGAAAATCCTTTGAACTTTAGACTGACCATCAAAGTCTTAGGTATATCTTTACATAGCCCCTGCTAAATGTTAGACAATGTCAGTGGATGGAATTTTTGGTAGAATATGATTTTGGTATTGAATATATTAAGGGAAAATAATATAGGATAGCGGATGCCTTGAGTCAAATAGAACATATAACCGCTATATCCTAGTATCAATATGGTTTGGTCATCCAAGTAATAGAGTTACAATATAAGTATGATTTTTGCATAATATCGAGCTTAGGTCGAGCAAAGGCTTGACAAGGACAAATATTTTGTAATCAAAGATGATTTGCTATACTTTAGAAACATATTGGTCATTCCATATAAGAGTGTGTTAAGGGACAATATTTTGAAGGAGGCACATTGCACTCCTTATTTCGCACACATAGGTAGGGGGGCAAAAATACGTGTGAATATAAGGAAGGTCCTTTACTGATCGAATATGTAGTAGGATATAAAATGTCAAAATATCAAGTGAAACATTTACATCCAACCAAAATATTGTACCCACATACCATCCACTAAAGGTGGCAAGTTATTGCCTATAAATTTGTTATGAATACTACCAGAATTAGATGGTGGTAAATAGATTTATACATTATGGTACACCTATTTAGTTGTATGATTTTATCATAGAGATATCATATTTATCTCAAATATGGATAGATGGTCAATTAAGGAGGATTGGTCCAACTTTTTGAAGACTGAAATCATCAGAATCAGGAGAAGATTAGATTTGATAATGTTAAGAAGATAGAAGAATGACTTAAAGTAGTTGAACCAAATTCCTAAAGGAATGATGCACTTTAAAAAATCAAGAACACCATGAGAATTCTCTAATGAAAATCAGAGAATTCGTAAGGGTGAAATTCAGGAAATAAAAATAAAAGAAGAGATCACCATGGGGAAATTCTCTTAAGAAAGGTAGAGATTTCATAAGGGTAAAATTCAAAAAAAAAGGAGAAGGAACCACCGTGGGAATCCTCTAAAGAAAGGCAGAGTTTCCATAAGGGTGGAATTCAAAAATTAAAAGAGAACATTCTATAGAATGAGAAGCAATAAAATACTCCTTTATCAATGGATAATCTAAATATCATGTAGTGATCGGGCCAAAAAGTATCAAGTAGATGGAGAAGCAACTAAAGAAAATACGTCAAAGGCTTAAGGAAGCCTCGGATCATCAAAAGAGCTATGCTCATCTTAAAAGTACACCAAAGAAATTCTCTATAGGTGATAGAGTTTTCTTAAGTATGAAACCTTCTAAAAGCTCTATTAAGTCTTCCAAGCTTGACCCTAGATTTGTAGGACCCTTTGAGATTGTTGGTAAATTTAGCCCTGTTGCCTATAAGTTGGCCTTGCCACCTAGTTTGTCAAAAAAATTATGACACCTTCCATGTGTCCCTCCTTAGAAGATATTTTGCTGACCCTTCTCACGTTTGAAATATTTCTAATCTACAAATGGCCAATCCCCTTCACATTGAGGTCTAACCAATTAAGATTCTTGGCTTCATATTTAAACAGTTAAGAAAAAGAAAATTTGATCAATGTAAGGTCTAGTGGGACCAATACTCTGAGAAGAATGCCACATGGGAGAATGTGGTTGATATGAAAAGATAATTTCCTTATCTTTTTGAATGAATACAAACTTATTTGATTATTATATGGATTTATTTGATGTGGCATTATGATGAATGTATAATTTGTTTATGGGTTGAAAATACATTAAAATACAGGGACTATGTTTATTCCTAGTGGGGGAGAATGTAACAACCCTACTAGAATAGCTATTATTTTAACAATAATTTATACTTGTTTTTGTTCCTAGGATGTGGTACTACTGATGGATTTGTGGTTGTAGGACCAAGTATCCACCTTTAGGCAGGTAAATTAAGATCAAGTGGACTAGTTACCCTCCTACAGGTAAACAAATTGAGATTGACCACAAGAGATAAGGAGGGATATGATGGAGGTCTAAAAAGAAACACCACGGCTCATGAGTACATAGAATCTCACAAAATAACATTCATGTAGCTGCATCTATATAAGTGCATTTTAAAATGTTTGATTTCAACCGTATGTGTGCCTTGTTTGTTGATTTGCATATCGTATATTTCATGTTTTTCAAAGTGTTATTTTCCATTTTATTATTATTATTATTATTATTAGTATTTAATAAATATAAAAATTAATTAATTAAAATACAAAATAAACATTAAAAGCATGGTTATATTTTTTAAAAATTAAATAATAAATGTTCTTTAATTTTATTTTGCATCGGCTTAACATATATCATATAGTCTTGGCCACCACTTGGTGGATAGTTGGTATGGATGTTTGCATGAGAAATACAATTGTTTATTGTACCTTTGCTTGGCTATCTATATAAAGGGAAATGAATATTTCAATTAATTATGATAATGAGGATGAATGGATTGTGTGCTTGAGAATATACCTGCAAGAAAAGTGATTGGAAGTAATCTGACGAGGCGTTTTCAGGTCGAATTCCTTTAGTTTGCTTATCTATGTGTATTTTGAATGGATATGCTATGTTTCAATGACTTTTGAATGCTGCTTGTTTTGTGTTGAAATGAACTAGTGATTTATTTAGTAAGTTAAAATACTTCATGTTTCGAAGCTTTGGTTGTTTCATATTGATAATATATTTTCTAAAATAAAATGTCTCTTGTCATTGGATTGTTGGTTATATCTATGAATTAAAATTCTAAAGAATCAATTACTTTTCACCTCTATATTGTTTGGGGTTCTGCATCATTTTAGTTTGAGGATTTTAATTTCTGAAATAAACAAGCAACACTGAGAATGGTTGATTTTGTCTACTCATTAAAAATTATCATTTTGATTAAGACTTTCATTATCTAGAGACAGTAGACAATGAGAGAACCGTGTATACCAATTTGAATTACATCCACTGTCTATATCTTGTCTAATGTGACTAGGCTATTTTTAGTATGAACACCATCAACACATAATATATATATATGTTTTGATATATGCTTGATTTCTATTTGTTAATGATGGAAGAGTTTGTTGATTGATCCTTGTAAAAACTGGGTAAATACACTTTGTATATGTATAAATGAATATTCTTTTTAAAGGGATGAAATGAGTGTTGCATAGTAGAAAAATTGCATTTAGGAGTAGATGCATTCATTAAATTTTGATTCGTGTTGATCCCTCAAGAGTACCACCAAGGTATTGGAGGAATTCCTTCTTCTAGCAGCACTTTGGGCATCACCAGTTGGAACCTGAGATGACACTATTCTAAATAAGATGGATTATGTACCATCAAATTAAGGGTCCATTTGAAAGTGCACTTAGCATGCGATATCAAACTATATAATGGAGTCTAAAAATTATATCCATATTGGATGTTTAAGATTGTTAGTTACCAGTATGATATAACTTGTAATTGATAAAATTTTGAAATACTATTGTAGATAGTAATCATATTTAAACCTTGGTTTATGTGTGATTGTGGTATCATTAAATTTCTATCTTCCAAGGTTGTGTCATCCAAGAGAATTAATTAAAGTTTAATATTTTTTTTGATTATTTCATTTTGTGTTTGGAGTTGTGTTAAATGTGGTGTCTTATTCCAAAGTGGAATAGTTCATAAATTCTTTTCAACTAAAACTATGTAAGTTTTGGGTGTTTGAATATGTTGATAATGAAAATTGTTCTCCTTAGCTGCATCGTATTTTATTTGTAGAATGAATTCACTGGGATAGTGTTGTCCAACATATAAGCTTTAAATAATTTATTTAAGGGCTTGTCCTTGCATCATTACCAGTATTACTCTTTCGAAGAAGGTTGGAGGGTGAATGCTTGGTAAAAACATTATTAAAGTAAACATTGAACTGTTGTTACCACATTAAAAGTTCCTTTTAATAATTTTTATTTGAACCTAATTAATTAGACATATGTGCTCAATAGGAGAAGAATAACATTGATATAAGTTTAATCCTTTATGCTTGACTGGAAACTTTGAGTGTCATGTTTGTTTGGCGACTTCTCATCCCTACAAACCAGAAGAGTCATAAAAATCAGTTTAAGTTGTCTTTATTCATTAAATTGTACTTTATAAAATAATTTATTGCAAATCTATCACATTAGTGATAGAGTTGTAAACAATAGGCATAGATTGAAATCGAGATGAAAACTATTTATATATATGAAAAGGGTATTAATTACATTATGGTTTCATTCGTATTCTTGAAATTTGAAATTTAAATAAAATATATAGTGAGAGAATGTCTTTAAGAAATGAAATTTTTTATAAAAAATATAATATGTTATCAAAGAGTATTTTGATTCCTCTCGTGTGTATGAGTCATTTTATTTATGTCTGTAGTATAGAAAGAGTAATCCAATTTTATTATTATTGTGCATGTCTTTAATATAAAGAGTAATTTATTTTATTTATAAATTGTTGTGCATATGTTCTAGAAAATATGTTTTATTTTATAATTCATGAGAAATAAAAAGTATGTTTTCGATTTTTTGTATTTGATTAGTTACTTATTTTTACGAGCTAAGGTTTATTGTAAGCCCTTATACTTATATTTTATCATTAAAATGAAATAAGATGTTATATTAAAGGAGAAAGTTTAATTTTAATATGAAATAAAGAACTTTTATACCTTTACCGTAGGATTATTTGGACTAAAGATGTAAACCCCTTTAACCATCTTAAATTCATCAAGGAGGATGAATTATTCAGGCATTAAAACTCACTCATCATGAAGGATCATATTTATCCATCGTGAAGGATGGTGTAACTCTAACACCCTATCTAGAGTTCATCATGGAAGGATGGATATCTAGAAACATCTAACATCGATGATTACAAGATAGGTAATCATTGTAATTTGGGAGCGGTCGTATTCTTGATGTGTAAGGTCAAGATGTGAAGGTAACGAGGGATGGTATGGGACGTCACCTTTAGGTAATTGAATGAGTAGTATAGTGATGGGTCCTTGTACACTGTACGATTAAGAGAAACCTAGTAAAGTATGGATGTTATACTACTTTGCAATAGTTGGTATGGGATAGCTCATCACTAATCGTACTTTGGTAAGAGATTTCAGGTCCTAAGCTAGTGTAGTGGCAAGGCCCTAGTTGACTCCATTGAATTAGGACCATAAACTAGGCACAAGGCATTATACGCTAATTTCTTGCATGTTTAAAATCTAGTATAGAAATTAGGTCAAAAGAAACCTAAGTCCTTCATGCTAAGGGATGAGAAGAGTATGCATCCACCCTCTAGGGGTTATGGGCTCTAGAGGATAATCCCAGTCGTGAACCTGTTCTCTTGTGGATGAGAAGATAGATTTACAAAAAGGCACCTTCTACAAGATTTGGCCAATCTCATCCACTTGGAATACCATCTACACCAGTCAGTATTCCCAAAAGTAGGCTTACTATACCTCATACTAATAAAATATTGGGTGACAATTAAACCTTTCTACACTAAAAATTTACCTAGCCTTGTTTTCAGCTGAAATTTTCACTTTGTGAATCTATTGTGCTAGGTTGGGTTGTAAAACTAGGTGTGTTAGACTTGGATTGTTACAGAGGTGCAGTTCTACATGTTCTAGTTCAACAATTAATGATTTATGAACTCTTACTCTAATGGCACCTCTTGTACCCATTTTGTCTACTTTATTTGGTTTGATATCCTTTAATAGCTAGTGAGCTTCACAAATTCCTCGAGTGGGGAGCAGTGTGGATGTCTCACCTACCTCAAATTTTTCATCATGATCCTAGAATGGATCATTAGGTATGAAATATGCTAAGGAATATGGATGTAAAACAATATTTTTACCATGATAAGTATTACTATGTGAAGGGGTAGAAGGTGAAGAAGAACAAACATCTGCTCAATATCACAATTTGGTTCCTCCAGACTTGTGGGTTGATTTGCAGATTCTATAGTTTTGAGTAACTTTTTAATGTATACCCCCTCAAAGGCTGGAATATAAACATCATCTATGTTAGCATATTTTGATCTAGGCTAAATATTATGTTCCCCAGTATCCAATGTAACCAATTGTTCTTTAGTTTCTGCAAACACAACATACCATATCACAATCACTTTTTGATGTGAAGGAATGAATACCTTGTATTCCTTCTGATCCATAGGGCATCCAACAAAGATGTTTTTAATATATTGAGCTTCAAGTTTGTTTTTATGATTTGGAAGAATTTGAGCATAAAATTATGAAGCCAAATATTTTGAATTGGTTGACAATGGGGGTGTGTAGTCCATTTTCATGAGGATATGGGTTAGGTTTTGAGGGACTCATTGTGTTGAGTACATGCATAACAGTACATGTGGCTTCAGCCCAAATATATGGAGGTACTTTTTTGTAGACAAGAAGGGCATACGCCATGTTCATAATTATCCTGTTCATGTGCTTGGCAATACCATTTTGTTGAGGTGTGCTTGGTATTGTCAATTGATGTTTGATCCCATGTGAGGAAAAGTATTGTTTGAATTCATTTGAGGTGTACTCATCATCATTGTCACTCCTAAAGGTCTTGATTCTATAACATGATTCTTATTTTGCATAAGGCTTGAATGCTTTGAATAATTCAAAAGATTCAAACTTCTCCAAAAATATCTAAGTGAACTAGCTCTACTTTTTGTGTGGACTTCCACTAACTCTTTTGAAAAGGTTATCGAGAGGATTATGCCATGATGCATGCTTCACATTTTATGGGTTTGGAAGAGAAATGTGGTAGTTCCCTGATGGTGGACTCCATTTATCTCAATCGGTCAGGTTTGACATGACCCATGTGAGCATGTCATAATACATCAATAGAAAATTTCTTGGAATTTAGAGTGGCATTAAGTGCCATGTCAACTTCGGTAATGTGAACTTCAGAAGTAGGATGTCCAATAAGTCTAATGATTTTTCCATCAAAGGAACCGATCATGACCATTGTTTTTGAGGGTGGATGAATGAATCGAAGAGTTTTATCTTTGGCAGTAATATTTGAATCAAATCCACAACAGACGAGTGTAGATAGTGATAATAAATTTTGCTTCAAATTAGGGATGTAGAGAATATCAAGTAGACAAAAATTAGGTATACTAAGAAGTTTCAATCAAATAGTTCCAACTCCTTCAACTGCTTGAGAGGATTTGTTAGCCATGTGAACTATACCAAGTACTTTTGAGTTGAATTATTCAAATAAGTTCTTATTGAAATTCATGTATTAGGTGGCTTTAGTATCCATGATCCACAAACTACTGGTGGAGGCTCCATTATGGGAAACTCCAATGGGTTGTGATGTGATATGAGAAATTTCATAGCCAACATATCCTGAATGTGCCTTAATGAATTTTTGGGATGGTCAATAGATGGTGATATAGGTGTTTGTGTGTTGATGATCTGGGCATGCACAAATTGAATATTTTGGAATACATATGGATCATAGTCATCTTCATTTACATTATGCACACTATGATTTTGAAGCAACTTGATCTTGTGTGTGGTAGTTTGGCAATCAATGACATAGTACCCTTTTTTGTTACAATGTCTGTACATGATATTTGAGTTGCAAGTTCCTTGAGATGTACTAGGCTATTTTATTTGTCCTTGATTGTGTTGTCCTTAACTAGTTTGATTTCATGAGTGTTCATGTTGACCATTGTTAGAACCTTGTCCTTGTCCTTTGTCTTTTCCTCAACCATGGCCTCAACCACAGATTCTATTACCTTGATTGTTTAAAAATTTTGCATATTTTCTCTTTTATTCCTCTTTCTCTCTCCTTTTTTCTTTTTCCCTCATTTTTTTCTCTTTTCTCTTGTTCTTTTTCTTCTTTGTTTGGCTTTTGTTTTTGTGTTTGTCATTTCAAGTTTCTTTAGAGATTTTTAATTCCTTCTAAAACTCGAGGGCTCACCCTAACCTTAGAGGCATTAATGGAATTAATGCCTTAATTAGCATGTAAAAATCCATAGTGTTCAAAATAACACCATTTTTGCACCATCCCACCATCTAAACTGATCACCCCTTTTTGTGTTCATCGTTCTTCACCCGTAGGTGTCTACATATTTCTTTGACTCATTTATTTGACCTTAAATGCATCAAAGAGTGGGAAAAATGTAGATAGAAAATAAGCCCATCAAAATGATTCATTCTTACCTTAGATCCTTAAGAAGCCACTCAAAATTGCTAAGTGCAATTTTGAGTCCCTTTTCCCTCTTTGTTTTACCTTTTTTCCTTAGCCTTGACAAATTTACACCCATCCCCTATAAGGCATGAGTTTGGATTATCAAATTCACACCTGCCAAGTATGAGGTATAAATTTGGTAATCTTAGGGTTTTTCTCTCAAAACCCTTTTCCTGCATCGACTTTTTGTGATGTCAAATGTTAACTTTCATTTTCTTGCCTTTTGAAGCCCACCAAACTTACTATAAATAGGAGTATTGGATCCCCTTTTCCCATCTATGAATCTTAGCATCCTCTAATTTTGGTGTTCTTTGCTTTGTGATCTCGTGATCAACAATTTTCAAGTGCACTTTTGTTGTTGGAATGCTCTATCGTTGTTTTTGTGCTTCTTGGGATTAGCTTCTCTTGGTGAATAAGTGGAGGAGCCTTTATGATGGGAGAGCTTTACCATTTTTATTTTTGCCTTCACTTTCTCATTTCTCCTTGGTTTTACCATCATCTAATCAAGTTTTTTGAGCATTATTAGTCTTTTAGAACCTTAATATCCTGTTTTGCATTGCATTTTTGGCATTTTGTAGGCCAAAAAGTGTTTTGAACCAAATTCGTGTCTGCTTTGTATAGGCTGCAAATTTGGTTAGCTAAGGCTCTGGGGGTAAGAATTTTCTCCCAAAAACCCAATTTTACACATTGCATGCTTCCCTTATGTCATGGTCATTATGTTCACATTTCCTTTCATTGTTTCATATATGTTGTATCTTGATTTGTTAGTTCCAAAGGTTAAAAATCATTTATTTTTTGAACAGTTAGCTAAAAGGACCAAGGGGGGCTTGATTGTTGCACCTCAAAAGTCATATAGAGGCCTAAGCAGGCCCCCAAACATTGATCATATTTCCAAGGGTTATGAAGTTGTTTTGCAAGTTTTGAAGCTATTGGACATTTTGGATACAAATTTGGGTAGAATCAACCATTGGATCAAGTAGGTGCTTTGATAGATATTTTAGGTTGTTTTTTGAGTTTCTTTGTTCATTTTTGTCCATTTCTATTCAGATTTAGATCATAAATAAAAGGAAAGTATTTGACTTTATTTCTAGATATCAATAAAGAGATGCATATAGTTTTGCATATTAAGATACATTTTTTTGTGCATTGTCTTGAACCCTTGCTGAAAAGGAAAATATTTATTTTAAAAGTTTTAGGGTTTTAGTCTTCATTGAAGTTAAGAAAAATATTCCTTTTTTTCCTCGTATTATTTTTTGCCCTACATTGTTCTTTAATTCTTCCTAATATAGTTCGTAGTAAGGCCAAACATATGTGCTTGTTCAATAAACACATCAAACATTTACACCATAGACTTGGAGTGAGTACTTAAATGAACCCTTTGATCCCCCTAAGACCTTGAATGCAAAGGAATAAACGTACCCTTGTGGTTACATAAGCTTCCAGTAAATCTAGTCAAAAATCCTATGTGATGGGTAATTTTTCCTCCTCTATAATACTACTTTAGGAAATCAAAGCTAATCAACAAAATTTAGAAGCTATAAAACATACGATTTGGAAGGAGGTAGATTTTTTTGCAAGCCCTATCTCGGGGGCCTCAAGAAGATTAATCTACTTATGGGTTCAAAATATATTTGAAGGTAGACATATAGTATAGTTAGACAAAGTCATTACAACATAGTTTCACTATAAGAAAACAGATAAACAATGGAAACTCACAAATGTGTATGCCCTAAATTTTGTGTTAGGGAGAAAAAACCTTTAGAACAATCTTATCCAACTAAGGGAGGCCTTTAGGAGGATTCCTTGGATTTTGGTTGGAGATTTCAATTCTCCCTTAAACCCCTTAGACAAGAAAGGAGGTAATCTAATGATATCTGAAGGCATGCCAAATTTTTCTAATTCATAAATGATAATGAACTCATGGATGTCAATCTTAGAATGGTGAGGTACACTTGGAGCAACCATCATATTATAGATAGGTTGATACAAATTATATTAGACTAGGTTTTGTTATCACAAGAGATTCTCCAGTCCTTTGGAGATACTACCCTTTACACCCTAACCATAATCCACTCTCGTGGGAGACTGAAGATACAAAAAGACTTTTCCAGAGTCCTTTCAGATTAAATATGATGTGTCTTAAGCATGAGAACTTAGAGGTCTAAATATTTGAGTGGTGGAAGATTTATTTCTTGGAAGATAAAATCACCTAAATTGATAAGAGGCTGACATACATAAAATAAAATCTTAAAGAGTAGAATAAGTTTATTTTTGGTAATCTCTTTATTAAGAAATCAAAGTTGAAATAATAGTTGCAGGACAATGAGTTGTTGGTGAATACTGATGGGTTGACAACATAATTAAGGGATAGAGAAAGATAGGTACTAACTGAATACCATAATACTTTGTCTTTTGAGGAAACTTTTTGGTGATAAAAATTTAGGATTACTTGGCTCAAAGAGGGGGATCGAAATACAAAGTTCTTTTACATTTCAACATTGAGATACAAAAGTAATAACAAAATAAAAGAAATTGTGAGAGGATGGTCAACTGATGAAGGATTTAATAAAAATTAGAGAAGTTGTAAACTTCCTTACAAATTTGATAGGTACTATAGACCCCCTAAATGAAGAGGCTATGAACTCAATGTTACAAAATATCCTAATATCCTATATTTGGTCATTGATCAAATGAATGATTACCTTTTGATATCCTTTAAATATGATGAGATCCATAGGGTTGTCTTTGATATGAGTGGGGAAAAATCCTCAAGGCATGATGGTTTCCCAACCAGTTTTTTCCCATGCTTCTGGCACATTGTGGAAAATAACATCATTTCAACAATGAAGGAGGTTCAAATAAATCATCATATTCCAAGAGATGTGAATTCAACTTTCTTGGCTCTTATTCCAAAGGTAGCAGGGGAAATGTCCTTCTTAGAATTATATTGTATTAGACTCTACAACACCTTATATAATATCTTATCTAAAGCTCTTACAAACAGAATCAAAGTGGTCCTCCCTTTCATCATAGATCTCCAATAGGGGCATTTTGTGAATGTATGACAAGTTTTAGATGATATCATAACCATACATGAGATAATCCATTCAATTAAGAAAAGTGAGGAAGAATGTATGCTTCTCAAGCTTGACATAAACAAAGCCTATGAAAAGGTGTCATGGGAATTTCTTATTAAGGTAATGAAAATTTTTGGTTTCCACTAGGATTGGATTGACCTATTGTCAGCCTACTTCACCTAGCCATGTTTTCAATTATTGTCAATGGAGTAGTGGTTGGGTATTTCAAAAGCAAAAGCCTCTACTAAGGGGACCCCCTATTCTCCTATTTGTTTGTCATCTTAGTAGAGCCCCTAGGGAGGTCTATTTCAAAGGCCATTCAAGAAAGGAAGGTGCAAGGTGTAAAACCTACTTCAACTCTAAGTCTTGTTTATCATAAGTAGTTTTTAGATGACACCATTATCACCTCTAGATCTTCTATCCCACAAGCAAAGAAATTGAAGATCATTTTGGAGAGGTATGAATAAAAAACTAGTCAAAAAGTTAATTTTACCATAAGTAGAAGTTAGTTCTTAAACACTCCTACCCCGATACAAGTGATAATAGCTTAAAACTTTTAATGTGGGATTGGGGATCTCCCCTTTGCTTATCTAGGGATGCCCTTTTCAAGGGAAGAATGATAGAGGATGTGTGGAATCCAGTGGTGGAACACTTCTCTAAAAAATTAATAGGATATAAAGGTTCCCTTCTAAGTCAAGTAAAGAAAGTGCAATTGGTGAAATCCTCTCTTCAAAGTATATCCATCTTCTTTATGTCCCTCTTCAAGATGCCAGTAAAATTTATGGTAGGTAGAGCAGGTCCAAAGGAATTTACATTGGTCTAGGGAAGGATAAAAAGTGTCTCCCTTTGGTGGCGTAGGAGCATATTTTCTCAAAGAAGAAGGTTGGAGGTCTGGGTTTTAAAATTCTTAGAAAAGTAAATAAATCCCTGATGGGAAAGTTGTGGTGGAGGTTGGCAAGAAATGAGGATGTAGGATGGGTGAAAATCCTCCAAGCCAAGTATTTTAAAAATAATTCAAACTTTTTGGATGATAGGGAGCTCCCCAAAGGATCAATTTTTTGGAATAATCTACAAGTTATAAGGTCTTTTTTGCACAGTGGCATTTTCTAGAAAAGTGGGGGTGGAAAAAATGTTCACTTTGGAAATACTCCTGGCTGAAGAATGTCCTCCTGTGAGAGGATCCTAATTTTGGTACTCTAGAATAGAAAGTTACATGAAGGTTTGGTCCCATGGTTCAATATTATATATGACCAATTAGAGTGAAGGGATTGGATCAAAGAGGTGGCCAAGTAGTCAGAAAGTTGAACATGATGGTTTAGGTTTATTTCTTGAACAACCAAGATACTCAAGACTCTATTTTGTGGAAAAATTATAAGCAAGGTAAATATACTATCAAGTTTAGGTATGTGCTCAAAGGAGAAAGCCAAGGGTGGATGCTAGTCTCAAAGGTTTGGATCAAGGACTTACACGAAAAATTGTGTTTTTCTTCTGGCTATATGTCCAAAATCAAATTTGGATGATGGATAACCATATGAAGTGAGGATTCCAATTTCCTAATAGGTGCAGCTTCTATGAGAATATGATAGAAGATGTCAACCACCTATGCCTAGAATGTCCTTTTGCGCACAAGGTACTTTTGATAATCTTAAATGAATTCCAAGTTGCTTGGGTTTTTCCTAGCTATCTTCCTAATATTTTCCTTCAGTGGAGTTGCCCCTTCAAAATAAAGAGACTCAATACCTTATGGAAGTTTAATATTCCACATACCTTATGGGGACTATAGAAGGAATGAAATAATTACATTTTCAAAGGTAAGAAATGAGATAGTCTCTTAGTGCCTAATAGATTTTTTTCTAATATTTGAGAATGCTAAGATGGTTAAGTGGAAGGGTGTATGAAAAATAGATAATGGAAGAGTTATCACACTAGGATGGAATCTAGAACCTATCTCGACAATGGTCAATACTACCTCAATATCCTAAGACAATAGGTAAAATGGAAACTCCCTCTAATAAGCAAGCTTAAACTAAACTTTGATAGAGTTTCCAAAGGGAATCCAATACCAGTAGGGGTAGGAGGTATAATCAATAATGAGGGTAAAATAGTCATATCTTATTCAGAAACTCTTGGGGATCAATCTGGACATTTTGCGGAGGCTAGAGCTATGTTTATTGGAATCAACCTATTGGTAAATCTACAGGCTAAGAATGTGATCCTTGAAGGTGACTCTTTAAATATAATCAAAACTATAAAGGAGAATTTTGAAGCCAACTGGAGCATAGCTGACATGATCAAAGGAACAAGACAAAAACTTAGATCCTTGGAAAAGGTGGAGATCATTCATATTTTTAGAGAAAGGAATAGAGGGGTAAATTATAAGGAAAATATAGGAGTCCAGTAGGAGGGCCTGAATATCTGGGATATAGTCTTCCCCCAACAAATCATATATGTTAAAAATGAATAAAACAAAGTGTGGAGTTAGCCTAGAGATGGTCTTCAGGGCGACGAATCCAAACACCTAGACAAAAAATATCATATGATCTAAGGAGGGATGAAATTACATCTAGAGAGGATTAGAATTATTGAGTTGCTTCATTCATGAAGGGTATGGGACAACATGGTTAATTATGGCTTTGCATGTAGGAGAAGAGTGTTATAATTTAGGAGTCGATGATCTTTTCCTTCACAACCACGTTTTTTGACCTCATAGTTATTTTTAAGTAATCTTATAGTCATCAAAGGGAGGCCATCCAAATCTTATCACATGCAAGAATCCACATCAAAATCATGGAAATAATCTTGGTACTGTGTGTGAGAATGGAAATATTTGTGAGATAGGATGTTTTGAGCGGCAATACTTGGTGATATTATTATATTTTATGGAAGCCCCATAATTTTTGTCTATCCTATGGAAGGAGTGTAAAGCATAGTGATGGGGTGCATTACCTAGACTAACAAGATTTGAACCAACAATAAGAGGTTACAATGGAGAATGGTGATGGTGAGTAGGTTAGCTATCATGTAGAAAGTCTTAATTATGGTGATCCAGGTGGGTCCTTCAAGAATTTGCACTTGATAATTAGTTTGAAGGTAAATATTTCTACAATGAATGGGTTCTTGGAGATCATTGAGAAACATTGCAGCCTAATGTAGGCCCTACAAAAGGAGATCATGTAGTATGTGGATGAAGCAAAAAATAAGCTCAAAAAAATCCTTAAATATTCAAAGCTTATGGTCAATGGGTGCCTCTAGTTTACTATTTTTATATCATATAGGAGGTGGTTACTTAATTTTTTTAATATGATATTGATTATGCTTTGATGATCTATTTCTAAACTCTATTAGTAGTTGTTCTATCTATATTTTGTCTGGATGTGAAGTAGAATATGAAAGGAGTGTTTGTATTACAACATTTTTTGTTTAGCATAGATGTTTTGTGGAGAAGTATTTTTGTGCATATTGTTAAATCTATGACTACTATGTAAAAGTTTTAGGGACCTTTCAACACCCTTCTCCAACCTTAATAAAAAAATCTTAATGATATCTTATAAAATTAAATAATTGCATTACAAATACCTTATTGATAAAAAATTTAAATTGATTTATAGTGAATTTTGTTGGACTTGTGTTGAATATTTTCCATGTTATTCAAGTGGGGCTAACTCTAAAAGGACTTTACACTCTACCCCTATCCTCATCATGGTTTGGAGTTGGGTTAAGCCCCGAGTAGGGGTACAGGGGTGACAACCCCTATTTGGAGGTCTAGGGGTGTTAGCCCTCGAGGAAATTTTTTGGGGGGTTTAAGCTATTTTTAGACCCATATGGGTATTTTTGAGTTAATGTAATGTTGGTCCATGGTTTTGTGCCTATGGTATTGTAAAACCCCTTCTTGTGTTGTTGGTATATAAAACATCACTTGCATGAGGGTTTGGTAATGAATTTGCAAGAAATTTAACTGCAAGCGAAATGCGAGCGAAAGCATATTATTGTATTGGAGACGATCAAGTTTATACAATAAGGAGATATTATTGCTAGGTTTTTCCTAAAAGGGTTTCCTAGTATAAATTCTTGTGTAAATGGGACAACCCCTATTTGGAGTCTAGGGGTGTCAACCCCCAAGGAAATTGTTTTGGGGGTTTAAGCTATTTTTAGACCCATATGGGTATTTTTGGGTTAATGTAATGTTGGCCCATGGTTTTGTGCCCATGGTATTGTAAAACCCCTTCTTGTGTTGTTGGTATATAAAACAACACTTGCATGAGGGTTTGGTAATGAATTTGCAAGAAATGTAATCGCAAGCGAAAAGCGAGCGAAAGCATATTATTGCATTGGAGATGATCAAGTTTATACAATAAGGAGATATTATTGCTAGGTTTTTCCTAAAAGGATTTCCTAGTATAAATTCTTGTGTAATGTGTTCTTCTATGTTTTCCCTTTTAATTCTGCACCTACTACTTTAATAGATTTTATTTATCGGGGTATTATTTCTCTTTAGATTTATATATAGATAGATAGAGAGAGAGAGAGAGAGTAATTTCACAACTCATTTGAGTGCAATATGGGAGAGTCTCACCTTATATTGTTTTATATATTTAGAGAATAATAGGGAGAGCATAAATAGAAAGAAAGTGAAAGCAAGTGTGAGTAAGAAATCTTCATCTTTTATTGCTTCACATATTTGGGAAAATAAAATAAAAATAAAAGATTCATATTACAAAAAGCTAAGTAACGTGGAACGAAATCCATATTTGAAACCCCTAATGAAAAGTAATAATGTCCTAACAAAAATAATGGTAAGAGGAAAAGTGAATAATGACAAGTCCAATTTGGGAAAAAATGTTACATCAAAACTGATTATTAAGGATGAGATAACTAAATATAATATTATGATTCTTAAAATTCAACGGTTAATATGTAAGTTCTATGGATATTGGCTAGGGCTGTTAGAGATTCAAAAATTGGATCAAGTGGATGTGGGTATTAAATTCAAATTACTCCATGACTTTTTTCCTAAAGGTTTTTTCCTCGTCATCTTTTCAAGTTTTCAAATCAGGGATAAAATAATGGCTAGTAGCCCATGGTTTAGGGGGAGAGATACTCTATATTTAAGACCATGAATTAAAAACAATTTATCAATATAAACTTAGTAAAAAAATATCAATGCATGTTAAGCCTTTTTAAATTCTATATAGCCTATCAAAAAGGATGTTTTGAAGAATATTTATAATACCCTAGGGAAATTCATCTAGGAGGAACCAACTATTAAGGAGATAAACCTTTCTATATATACCTAGATATGTGTTGTTATGGATATTTTAAAACCTTTGCCATTTTTTATTAAGATTAAGTCTGAATAAAGAGAATGGGATCAAGTGAATTATGAAAACATTGTATTCTAATGCCACAAATGTTATGAAATTGGGCACATGACAAGAGATTTAAAGATAGAGATGATGGAGAAATAGGTAAAAAAATGTGGTCATGATATAAACTTAAAGATAAAGCAACAATATATTAATGTAGTAGAAGTTGGATTAGATCCATGATATTCCACTCCCAAAAAAGAGATAAAGAAAGCCTATTTGACACATTAGTTGAAAAAGGCTATCAAAGTTCATATTGGATCAACTCTTAGAAGAAACAAAGAAGGATACAAGGGATGAGAAAGTACGATGTGTAAAGTTCAAATTCAAAAGGAATTAAATATGCAAAGAGAAATATGGAGGAAAAATTAAAATAAAGGAAACAAAAAGGTCAAGTTTATTCCAAGTAAATCACCTTTTTTTTTCTCAACCAATTTTAAAACCTCCCCTTGCTATAAAAATAAAAAATAGTGTAAACATAATCAGACCTGTGAGGGATACCATAGTGGTAAGTCCTTGGGTTTTCATCTAGAAGACCCAAGTTCAAACCCCGATAAGAGGGGACTGGGACCCCTCATAAAAACCCATGTAAAATTAAATTTAATCAAGTGGTATTAGCTCAACTAGTTAAATTCCTAAACATTCAAGGAGGAGACCAAGGTTCAAATCTTGCCCAAAGATACATGGATAATATCCAAGCTTTGTTGTAATACCACTTTGTGGTGATGATCTAATACGAGTAGGGCCTGTTTCAATCCCACATAACCAATTGAAAAAAATAGTGTAAACGTTATCCCTTGCGCTTTAGGTTTTCAAAAGTAGCATTGTAAAGAAACGAAGTAATACAAAATTTTAAAAAGTTTCATCTATAGAGTTCTTTTGAATTTAAAATTAGACATAGAGTCTACTACACTAAAGGCTTCTCATATTCATATTTCATAGCTCCAACACCCATATTGAACAAAATATTAGTTATTAATATGCAACATATCTAGTGTAAAGATATTTCCATATCATTAAAATCATTAGTATATACGATTTGTTGCTAAACTAACCATCTAACTAAATTTTGGTAATTTCTTACAAGGCATAAAAATAAAATAAGTAGAAGTCATATTTCAAAGAATTGGCCAAAATCAAAATTATGTCAATTCTTTAACTTGCATTTTCTAATTTATAGTGCAAATCATATCTTTATGTAATATTTCCAACTTATTTTCTTGGGATTTGGGGATACAAATTTATAATGGAGAAATTGCACGATACAAAATGATAATGAAAAATTATACATAAATCAAATTATTGGATATTTGAAAAAGTTTAGGTGGATCATGCACATATACATAAGGGCTCCTAATAATTAACATGACACAGGGATCCTAATGCTTAGCATGACACTATTCTCTTCGTTATCATCATAGGAGACTTTCATTTAGTGAAAATGATTGAGGAGACTAAACATAATAAATTATCACTTCTTTATGTGGACAACTACAATTATTTTTGCCTATGACAATGTAGTGGTTAGGACTTTAGCCTTTATTTGGGAAGGTCCAAGGTTCAAACCATGACGTACCCAAAATGGGATAGGTTGGATGGTAGCGATCGAGTGTTTGTCGGTTGGCTACTCTAGTTCAATGCCTTGAAGGATTGAGGTCCCATTGACTTTTTTGCACCCAGTGGGCTAAGGTTTATAGAGACAACAACCAATGGTGTTACAAATTTTCCTATGTATAAAAAAAAACAAAAATTATCACTTCTATCACCATAAATTTTATAAATTTTGTTTGAAAATAAGCGCAAACCTTTCAAAATATTAAAAACCACTCCATTCATTGCTTCACATCCTCCCATTGGCAATATTTATAACTACAACTATATAAATAAGGGTATCATATCAAATGCTTAGTTAAATTTTAAAATCCTTGCACCAAACATTAAAGGAATTTAAATACTCTAGTTTGAGATCTACTTGAGAGTTGACCTCACAATATGTGCCCTTTACTAATTATTATTTTTAACAAAAAGTACCAAGAAACAAACAATTGTGTTCGTTCCCTGAAAGAACACATTTTCTTCATTATGTAAGGCATATGGTGAACCAAAACCAAAATATGAAATACTTAAATTTTCTTTTTATTTAAAAGAAAAAATATTTACAAGTAATTGTTATATATATATTTAATAAATGTAGTTAGCTTTGTCTTATTTTTTTTACTATTATCATTGTCTATTTAAGAAATTTTTTGAATGTAAAATAAAGATATTATTACTATTATTTTATATTGAAAAAACATCTTCTCTTTATATTAATCAATGTAACTATTTAAATATTAAAGCTTTATGAGATGATGTAAAATAAACATAAACATTGTTATGGCTAAAGTTTAGAAAATAATGCAAAATAAATATAAAAAAATTAATCCATTCAATAATAATTTTAAAGTTTGTTGATTTATAAATTAAGTTTTCAAACCTTCTTCGCTTATAATACACCATAATCAAATTATTATGATATTTTAGCAACATTTAAAATTATATTAATTTTGAATACATGAATTTATAACATGATGTTTTTAATTATTTGATCTCATATAATTGTATATTTATTATATGCTTTAAAATATGTTAAAAACTATTTTTTAAATTTTTTGAGTAATTTGTATCACCATAAATGTTATTATCAGATGACATTAGCTCAACCAATTGTATTCATCAACTTTTAACAAGGAAACCTAAGTTCTTGTCTTTCCAAATGATACATATATAATTTTCAAGTTGTTACAATACCATAAAGGAGGAAACCTGTTAGCTTTTGAAGCTTAATACTTAATAAAATTGCCACAGGTTTTAATGACAACAACCAATGGTTTCCTCCTGTATATTGCCATAGGCATCGAAATACTTTGTATTTCGATGCCTCTTAGGTATTGAAATACAAAGTTTTTTTACATTTCAACATTGAGATACAAAAGTAATAACAAAATAAAAGAAATTGTAAGAGGATGGTCAACTGATGAAGGATTTAATAAAAATTAGAGAAGTTGTAAACTTCCTCACAAACTTTATAGGTACTATAGACCCCCTAAATGAAGAGGCTATGAACTCAATGTTACAAAATATCCTAATATCCTATATTTGGTCATTGATCAAATGAATGATTACCTTTTGAGATCCTTTAAATATGATGAGATCCATAGGGTTGTCTTTGATATGAGTGGGGAAAAATCCTCAAGGCAAGATGGTTTCCCAACTAGTTTTTTCCAATGCTTTTGGCACATTGTGGAAAATAACATCATTTCAACAATGAAGGAGGTTCAAAGAAATCATCATATTCCAAGAGATTTGAATTCAACTTTCTTGGCTCTTATTCCAAATGTAGCAGGGGAAAGATCCTTCTTAGAATTATATTGTATTAGACTCTACAACACCTTATATAATATCTTATCTAAAGCTCTTACAAACATAATCAAAGTGGTCCTCCCTTTCATCATAGATCTCCAATAGGGGCAGTTTGTGAATGTACGACAATTTTTAGATGATATCATAACCATACATGAGATAATCCATTCAATTAAGAAAAGTGAGGAAGAATGTATGCTTCTCAAGCTTGACATAAACAAAGCCTATGGAAAGGTGTCATGGGAATTTCTTATTAAGGTAATGAAAATTTTTGGTTTCCACTAGGATTGGATTGACCTATTGTCAGCCTACTTCACCTAGCCATGTTTTCAATTATTGTCAATGGAGTAGTGGTTGGGTATTTCAAAAGCAAAAGCCTCTACCAAGGGGACCCCCTGTTCTCCTATTTGTTTGTCATCTTAGTAGAGGCCCTAGGGAGGTCTATTTCAAAGGCCATTCAAGAAAGGAATGTGCAAGGTGTAAAACCTACTTCAACTCTAAGTCTTTTTTATCATACGTAGTTTTTAGATGACACCATTATCACCTCTAGATCTTCTATCCCACAAGAAAATAAATTGAAGATCATTTTGGAGAGGTATGAATAAAAAACTAGTCAAAAAGTTAATTTTACCATAAGTAGAAGTTAATTCTTAAACACTCCTACCCCGATACAAGTGAGAATAGCTTAAAAATTTTGATGTGGGATTGGGGATCTCCCCTTTGCTTATCTAGGGATGCCCTTTTAAAAGGGAATAACGATAGAGGATGTGTGGAATCCAGTGGTGGAACACTTATCTAAAAAAATAATAGGATAGAAAGGTTCCCTTCTAAGTCAAGTAAAGAAGGTGCAATTGGTGAAATCCTCTCTTCAAAGTATATCCATCTTCTTTATGTCCCTCTTCAAGATGCCAGTAAAATCTATGGTAGGTAGAGCAGGTCCAAAGGAATTTCCTTTGGTCTAGGATGGAGGATAAAAAGTGTCTCCCTTTGGTGGCGTAGGAGCATATTTTCTCAAAGAAGAAAGTTGGAGGTCTGGGTTTTAAAATGCTTAGAAAAGTAAATAAATCCCTGATGGGAAAGTTGCGGTGGAGGTTGGCAAGAAATGAGGATGTAGGATGGGTGAAAATCCTCCAGGACAAGTATTTTAAAAATAATTCAAACTTTTTGGATGATAGGGAGCTCCCCAAAGGATAAATTTTTTGGAATAATCTACAAGTTATAAGGTATTTTTTGCACAGTGGTATTTTCTAGAAAAGTGGGGGTGGAAACAATGTTCACTTTGGAAATACTCCTGGCTGAAGAATGTCCTCCTGTGAGAGGATCCTAATTTTGGTACTCTAGAATAGAAAGTTACACGAAGGTTTGGTCCCATGGTTCAATATTATATATGACCAATTAGAGTGAAGGGATTGGATCAAAGAGGTGGCCAAGTAGTCAGAAAGTTTAACATGATGGTTTAGGTTTATTTCTTGAAAAACCAAGATACTCAAGACTCTATTTTGTGGAAAAATGCTAAGCAAGGTAAATATACTATCAAGTTTAGGTATGTGCTCAAAGGAGAAAGCCAAGGGTGGATGCTAGCCTCAAAGGTTTGGATCAAGGACTTACACAAAAAATTGTGTTTTTCTTCTGGCTATATGTCCAAAATCAAATTTTGATGATGGATAACCTTATGAAGTGAGGATTCCAATTTCCTAATAGGTGCAGCTTCTATGAGAATATGATAGAAGATGTCAACCACCTATGCCTAGAATGTCCTTTTGCGCACAAGGTACTTTTGATAATCTTAAATGAATTCCAAGTTGCTTGGGTTTTTCCTAGCTATCTTCCTAATATTATCCTTTAGTGGAGTTGCCCCTTCAAAAGCAAGAGACTCAATACCTTATGGAAGTTTAATATTCCACATACCTTATGGGGACTATAGAAGGAATGAAATAATTACATTTTCAAAGGTAAGAAATGAGATAGTCTCTTAGTGCCTAATAGATTTTTTTCTAATATTTGAGAATGCTAAGATGGTTAAGTGGAAGGGTGTATGAAAAATAGATAATGGAAGAGTTATCACACTAGGATGGGATCTAGAACCTATCTCGACAATGGTCAATACTACCTTAGTATCCTGATACAATAGGTAAAATGGAAACTCCCTCTAATAAGCAAGCTTAAACTAAACTTTGATAGAGTTGCCAAAGGGAATCCAATACCAGTAGGGGTAGGAGGTATAATCAATAATGAGGGTAAAATAGTCATATCTTATTCATAAGCTCTTGGGGATCAATCTAGACATTTTGCGGAGGCTAGAGCTATGTTTATGGGAATCGACCTATTGGTAAATCTACAGGCTAATAATATGATCCTTGAAGGTGACTCTTTAAATATAATCAAAACTATAAAGGAGAATTTTGAAGCCAACTGGAGCATAGCTGACATGATCAAAGGAACAAGACAAAAACTTAGATCCTTGGAAAAGGTGGAGATCATTCATATTTTTAGAGAAAGGAATAGAGGGGTAAATTATAAGGAAAATCTAGGAATCCAGTAGGAGGGCTTGAATATCTGGGATATAGTCTTCCCCCAACAAATCATATATGTTAAAAGTGAATAAAACAGAGTGTGGAATTAGCCTAGAGATGGTCTTTAGGGCGACGAATCCAAACACCTAGACAAAAAAGATCATATGATCCAAGGAGGGATGAAATTACATCTAGAGAGGATTAAAATTATTGAGTTGCTTCATTCATGAAGGGTATGGGACAACATGGTTAATTATGGCTTTGCATGTAGGAGAAGAGTGTTAGAATTCAGGAGTCGATGATCTTTTCCTTCACAACCATGTTTTTTGACCTCATAGTTATTTTTAAGTAATCTTATAGTCATGAAAGTGAGGCCATCCAAATCTTATCACATGCAAGAATCCACATCAAAATCATGGAAATAATCTTGGCATTGTGTGTGAGAATGGAAATATTTGTGAGATAGGATGTTTTGAGCGGCAATACTTGGTGATATTATTATATTTTATGGAAGCCCCATAATTTTTGTCTATCCTATGGAAGGAGTGTAAAGCATAGTGATGGGGTGCATTACCTAGACCAACAAGAGTTGAACCAACAATAAGAGGTTACAATGGAGAATGGTGATGGTGAGTAGGTTAGCTATCATGTAGAAAGTCTTAATTATGGTGATCCAGGTGGGTCCTTCAAGAATTTGCACTTGATAATTAGTTTGAAGGTAAATATTTCTACAATGAATGGGTTCTTGGAGATCATTGAGAAACATTGCAGCCTAATGTAGGCCCTACAAAAGGAGATCATGTAGCATAAGGATGAAGCAAAAAATAAGCTCAAAAAAATCCTTAAATATTCAAAGCTTATGGTCAATGGGTGCCTTTAGTTTACTATTTTTATATCATATAGGAGGTGGTTACTTAATTTTTTAATATGATATTGATTATGCTTTGATGATCTATTTCTAAACTCTATTAGTAGTTGTTCTATCTGTATTTTGTCTAGATGTGAAGTAGAATATGAAAGGAGTTTTTGTATTACAACATTTTTTGTTTAGCATAGATGTTTTGTGGAGAAGTATTTTTGTGCATATTGTTAAATCTATGACTACTGTGTAAAAGGTTTAGGGACATTTCAACACCCTTCTCCAACCTTAATAAAAAAATCTTAATGATATCTTATAAAATTAAATAATTGCATTACAAATACCTTATTGATAAAAATTTTAAATTGATTTATAGTGGATTTTGTTGGACTTGTGTTGAATATTTTCCATGTTATTCAAGTGGGACTAACTCTAAAAGGACTTTATACTCTACCCCTATCCTCGTCATGGTTTGGAGTTGGGTTAAGCCCCGAGTAGGGGTACAAGGGTGACAACCCCTATTTGGAGGTCTAGGGGTGTTATCCCTCGAGGAAATTTTTTGGGGGGTTTAAGCTATTTTTAGACCCATATGGGTATTTTTGAGTTAATGTAATGTTGGCCCATGGTTTTGTGCCTATGGTATTGTAAAACCCCTTCTTGTGTTGTTGGTATATAAAACATCACTTGCATGAGGGTTTGGTAATGAATTTGCAAGAAATGTAATTGCAAGCGAAAAGCGAGCGAAAGGATATTATTGTATTGGAGACGATCAAGTTTATACAATAAGGAGATATTATTGCTAGGTTTTTTCTAAAATGGTTTCCTAGTATAAATTCTTGTGTAAACAGGACAACCCCTATTTGGGGTCTAGGGGTGTCAACCCCCGAGGAAATTGTTTTGGGGGTTTAAGCTATTTTTAGACCCATATGGGTATTTTTGGGTTAATGTAATGTTGGCCTATGGTTTTGTGCCCATGGTATTGTAAAACCCCTTCTTGTGTTGTTGGTATATAAAACATCACTTGCATGAGGGTTTGGTAATGAATTTTCAAGAAATGTAATTGCAAGCGAAAAGCAAGCGAAAGGATATTATTGTATTGGAGATGATCAAGTTTATACAATAAGGAGATATTATTGCTAGGTTTTTCCTAAAAGGATTTCCTAGTATAAATTCTTGTGTAATGTGTTCTTCTATATTTTTCCTTTTAATTTTGCACCTACTGCTTTAATAGATTTTATTTATCGGGGTATTATTTCTCTTTAAATTTATATATAGATAGATAGAGAGAGAGAGAGAGAGTAATTTCACAACTCATTTGAGTGCAATATGGGAGAGTCTCACCTTATATTGTTTTATATCTTTAGAGAATAATAGGGAGAGGACAAATAGAAAGAAAGTGAAAGCAAGTGTGAGTAAGAAGTCTTCATCTTTTATTGCTTCGCATATTTGGATAAAAATAAAAGATTCATATTACAAAAAGCTAAGTAACGTGGAAGGAAATTCATATTTGAAACCCCTAATGAAAAGTAATAATGTCCTAACAAAAATTATGGTAAGAAGAAAAGTGAATAATGACAAGTCCAATTTGGGAAAAAATGTTACATCAAAACTGATTATTAAGGATGAGATAACTAAATATAATATTATGATTCTTAAAATTCAACGGTTAATATGTAAGTTCTATGGATATTGGCTAGGGTTGTTAGAGATTCAAAATTGGATCAAGTGGATGTGGGTATTAAATTCAAATTACTCCATGACTTTTTTCCTAAAGGTTTTTTCCTCGTCATATTTTCAAGTTTTCAAATTAGGGATAAAATAATGGCTAGTATCCCATGGTTTAGGGGGAGAGATACTCTATATTTAAGACCATGAAGTAAAAAAAAATTATCGATATAAACTTAGTTAAAAAATCTCAATACATGTTAGGCCTTTTTAAATTCTATATAGCCTATCAATAAGGATGTTTTGAAGGATATTTGTAATACCCTAGGGAAATTCATCTAGGAGGGACCAACTATTAAGGAGATAAACCTTGCTATATATACCTAGATATGCGTTGTTATGGATATTTTAAAACCTTTGCCATTTTTTATTACGATTAAGTCTGAATAAAGAGAATGGGATCAAGTGAATTATGAAAACATTGTATTCTAATGCCACAAATGTTATGAAATTGGGCACATGACAAGGGATTGCAAGATAAATTTGATGGAGAAATAGGTAAAAAAATGTGGTCATGATATAAACTTAAAGATAAAGCAATAATGATGGAAAAAAGTAGAGAGGGGAGGGTCCCGATCCCTTCCCTGCTTCCCCTCCCCTGGTTCCTGTACAGTCCCTGGCTCATCCCAGGTCATCCCTCCCTGGGATTGTTTGTTGCAAATGATCTCCTTGAGGGAGATCCTTCTCCTCTTTCTGCACCTCTCCCAGTCAGTCAGGGTTTCCTTGTTTGAGTTTTTGGCTTGGTGCTTCCTAGGGTTCCTTGTTATTTTTGGGATCCCTTCCCTTTTTTTTCCCTCAGGCTTCCCCCTGGGGTTTTCTACAGGTTTTTGGCATGGATCTGGTTCCCTGCGGTTCTTTGGGTGGTGGGGGTGATTGGTTGGGTTTTTGATGGCTTCCTGGGGTTTCCTTTGAGGTCCTTACTACTTTGGGGGTGGTCTGGGGGGCCTCTTTCCCCCTTTTGCTAGTGAATCCTCTCTAGGATCCTGTGGTTGTTGTTGGTCTCATCCCTGTGGGGAGGGCCCTCTTCGATTTCTCGCTTGGAGGCTTCTTCGTGCTAGTTCTACTCCTTGGTGGACACCCTAGGCATTTGTTTGGCCTTGGGGGGGCTTTTTCTCTGGCCTGGGCTATTCCCAGCCTCAGTCCTAGTTCCCTGAAGTTTCTCCTGTGCAAGGATGGGATTCTTGGCCCCTATTGTTGGGGTTCTCTGGGTTCTGCTACATTTTTCAAATAATGGGGGGATCTGATCTATGCATGTATACCCTAGATCCCCCAAGCTAGGCTCCCAGGGATCTCATCTTTGTGGCTGTTACCTCTTCTTGCCTGGGATCCCCAGTCCCTGTATCCCTGGTCCCTTAACTTGTTGTCTTTTCCTGTTGGTTGTCCTGGGGGCGGTATTCTCTTAGTGGTGCTTTCTGGCTGCTTCCGATGGGCAAGATCTCCTCTTTGCTAGTTTTCAACTGCTTCCTACTGGGTGGGATTTCTCCTTTTTTTTGGGCAGGATGGTTTCCCGCTGGGCGGGATGGTTTCCCACAATGCAGGATTCTCCAAAACCGTTGGGCGTGTTTTTCTCATTTTCAGTTGGTTTTCTCGAGAGGTGGGATTCACTTGGTATAGGTTTTTTTTGCTTCCTGCTGGGCGGGATCTACATTGGGATGGATTTCAGCTGCTTCTCGGTGGGCGAGATTCACTCTTTGGTGGTTTTTCTACTGCTTCTTACTAGGCAGGATTTATATTATAATGGTTTTTTATTGCTTCCTACTGGGTGGGATTTACACAATGGTGGTTTTCAGTTGCTCCCCACTGGGCGGGATCTTCAAACTTACCTTCCTTTGAAATTGGTGGTTTCCCACTGGGCGGGATTGTTCAAATTTACCTGTTCCCACTGGGTGGGATTTCTATTTGTTTTTCATTTTCAGGGTATTGGTGCCTTGGGCCCAGAATTTTGTTGTAATGGCTTATTCTCGACATGTTATTTCCAACTCTTATGTAATCAGGTTTTGGGATCCTAGTTAAAACCCACTGTAAATACAATAGCTACTTATCAAAAAAAGATAAAGCAATAATATATTAATGTAGTAGAAGTTGTATTAGATCCATGATATTCCACTCCCAAAAAAGAGATAAAGAAAGCCTATTTGACACATTAGTTGAAAAAGGCTATCAAAGTTCATATTGGATCAACTCTTAGAAGAAAAAAAGAAGGATACAAAGGATGAGGAAGTACAATGTGCAAAGTTCAAATTCAAAAGGAATTAAATATGCAAAGAGAAATATGGAGGAAAAATTAAAATAAAGGAAACAAAAAGGTCAAGTTTATTCCAAGTAAATCACCTTTTTTTTTCTCAACCAATTTTAAAACCTCCCCTTGCTATAAAAATAAAAAATAGTGTAAACATTATCAGACCTATGAGGGATACCATAGTGGTAAGTCCTTGGGTTTTCATCTAGAAGACCCAAATTCAAACCCCGATAAGAGGGGACTGGACCCCTCATAAAAACCCATGTAAAATTAAATTTAATCAAGTGGTATTAGCTCAACTAGTTAAATTCCTAAACATTCAAGGAGGAGACCAAGGTTCAAATCTTGCCCAAAGATACATGGATAATATCCAAGCTTTGTTGTAATACCACTTTGTGGTGGTGATCTAATACGAGTGGGGTCTGTTTCAATCCCACATAACCAATTGAAAAAAAAATAGTGTAAACGTTATCCCTTGCGCTTTAGGTTTTCAAAAGTAGCATTGTAAAGAAATGAAGTAATACAAATTTTTTAAAAGTTTCATCTATAGAGTTCTTTAGAATTTAAAATTAGACATAGAGTCTACTACACTAAAGGCTTCTCATATTCATCTTTCATAGCTCCAACACCCATCTTGAACAAAATATTAGTTATTAATATGCAACATATCTAGTGTAAAGATATTTCCATATCATTAAAATCATTAGTATATAAGATGTGTTGCTAAACTAACCATCTAACTAAATTTTGGTAATTTCTTACAAGGCATAAAAATAAAATAAGTTGAAGTCATATTTCAAAGAATTGGCCAAAATCAAAATTATGTCAATTCTTTAACTTGCATTTTCTAATTTATAGTGCAAATCATATCTTTATGTAATATTTCCAACTTATTTTCTTGGGATTTGGGGATACAAATTTATAATGGAGAAATTGCACGATACAAAATGATAATGAAAAATTATACATAAATCAAATTACTGGTATATTTGAAAAATTTTAGGTGGATCATGCACATATACATAAGGGCTCCTAATGATTAACATGACACAGGGATCCTAATGCTTAGCATGACACTATTATCTTCGTTATCATCATAGGAGACTTTCATTTAGTGAAAATGATTGAGGAGACTAAACATAATAAATTATCACTTCTTTATGTGGCCAACTACAATTATTTTTTCCTAGGACAATGTAGTGGTTAGGACTTTAGCCTTTATTTGGGAAGGTCCAAGGTTCAAACCATGACGTACCCAAAATGGGATAGGTTGGATGGTAGCGATCGAGTGTTTGTCGGTTGGCTACTCTAGTTCAATGCCTTGAAGGATTGAGGTCCCATTGAATTTTTTGCACCCAGTGGGCTAAGGTTTATAGAGACTGTTGGGACTAAAACTTATGGGATTAATTTTATTGATACAAATGGTTACAATATATAGGCATAAGCCTATATGAAATGCATGAAACTTGTCAAGTGAAACTGACAAGTGTCAAGGAAGGCATGGTGCACATTACATTAATTCTAACATTCCCCCTTAATGTGCACTATCCTAACTAAAGAAAAAAACAAGTCAACATTAGGTAACATTCCCCCTTAATGTTGACTTCTTGTACATAGATATAGCAAATTGCTAAACTGAGAAAACTTGTCTTTCCCAAGTGACTTGGTGAATATGTTTGCTACTTGATATTGAGTTGGTACATACTTCATGTGTATAATATCTTCTTGGACCATTTCTCTAATGAAGTGATGATGGATCTCAATGTGCTTTGTTCTAGCATGGAAAATTGGATTCTTGGTCATCTTGATGGTACTTTGATTGTCACAATATATATATGTTGGACCATGTATGAATAGCCCAATATCCCGAATTAATTGCCTCAACCATATTTCCTCCTTAGTTTCCTCAACTCGCTGCTCTATATTCTCGCTTCGTTGAAGATAGTGAAACAAGTGTCTTGCTTCTTTGTGCTCCATGAAATAGAGCCTTGGCCTAATTGAAAGCAATAACCTCGATGTAGATCTTCTGGTTTCAGGACAACTAGCCCAATCTGAATCTGTGTATCCAATCAAAGAAAAATTATCACTTGATTTATACATAAGGCCATGATGAGGTGTGGCCTTTAGGAATCTCACAATCCTCTTAGTTGCTATCCAATGGCTCTTCTTAGGATCCTGCATGAATCTAGAAATAAGGCCAACTGAATAGCAAATATCTAGTCTAGTTGAAGTTAAGTAGATCAAACTTCCAACTAGTTGCCTGTAAAGTGTACCATCAACCCTTTCTTCTTCATCATTATTTAGCAATTTCAATCTAGTTTCCATGGGAGTTAGAGAGGGCTTACACTCCTCCATGCGAAACCTCTCCAAAATAGACTGAATGTACTTAGCCTGTGAGATAAAAATATTACCAGGCTATTGCCATACCTCTATTCCTAAGCAATAGTGGAGGAGGCCTAAATCTATCATCTCAAAGTTCTTGCATAAGTCCTCTTTGAGCAACCTTATGCCTTCTATGTCATCACCTATAATGAGGAGATCATCCACATACAATGTAATCAAAATGATGCGGTTCCTCCAATGTTTCACATAGAGAGTGGATTCTAATGTAGATCTAGTGAAACCAAGGTTGAGGAAATAGGAGTCAATATTTGCATACCAAGCTCGGGGTGCTTGCTTCAACCCATATAGAGCTTTCTTTAATCTGAGGACTTTGTTGTTTTGGCCTTCAACTATGTACCCTGGTGGTTGTTTCACGTACACTTCCTCCTTCAAATGACCATTTAGAAATGCACTTTTGACATCCATTTTATATATTGGCCAATGTTTTTGAGCTACCATAGCAATAACTGTCCTGATTGTAGTCATCTTAGCCACAGGAGCAAAGGTCTCCTCATAATCAATTCCCTCTTGTTGCTTATAGCCTTGAGCTACTAGGCAAGCCTTGTAGCGATCTAGTGAGCCATCTGATTTATATTTTGCCTTGTATACCCATTTTGTGCCTATGGTATATTTTCCTTTGGGTAAATCAACTAACTCCCAAGTGTGATTCCTTTCAATGGAATCAAATTCCTGATCCATGGCATGAACCCATTTAGGATCACCAAGTGCTTCTTTGACATTAGAAGGTTCAGGTTGGCTAAGTACTTTGGCCATTAGGGCATAATTCACTTGGTGTCTTAGGGTTGAAGGCCTTTTACCTGTATAGGTGGGAAAATGATTTTGTGCTTCATCTATTGTGGCTTGAACCCACTTGGGTAAAGGATTGGATGTTGTTACTTGATCATTAGGAGGAGGAGATGGAGGACATGGATTATTTGTAGGAAGTTCTTGTGGATGAATTTCTTGATTTATGAGTGAAGGAGAAGAACGAGATGATATTGTGTGCATGAATGGAGCAACTATTTCATTAGTTATTTCTAAGGTGGGGGTTTTAGGAGGATTAGATGGAGGATACTCATGAAAGGTAACATCCCTAGATAAAATGATTTTCTTGGAAATAGGATCAATATCAAGCCTTATATAAAATGAACACAATAAGATATATTACAAATGAAACAGGGTTACAATATATAGGCATAAGCCTATATGAAATGCATGACACTTTTCAAGTGAAACTGACAAGTGTCAAGGAAGGCATAGTGCACATTACATTAATTCTAATAGAGACAACAACCAATGGTGTTACAAATTTTCCTATGTATAAAAAAACAAAAATTATCACTTCTATCACCATGACTTTTATAAATTTTGTTTGAAAATAAGCGCAAACCTTTCAAAATATTAAAAACCACTCCATTTGTTGCTTCACATCCTCCCATTGGCAATATTTATAACTACAACTATATAAATAAGGGTTCATATCAAATGCTTAGTTAACTTTTAAAATCCTTGCACCAAACATTAAAGGAATTTAAATACTCTAGTTTGAGATCTACTTGAGAGTTGACCTCACAATATGTGCCCTTTACTAATTATTATTTTTAACAAAAAGTACCAAGAAACAAACAATTGTGTTTGTTCCCTGAAAGAACATATTTTCTTCACTATGTAAGGCATATGGTGAACCAAAACCAAAATATGAAATACTTCAATTTTCTTTTTATTTAAAAGAAAAAATATTTACAAGTAATTGTTATATATATTTTTAATAAATGTAGTTAGCTTTGTCTTATTTTTTTTACTATTATCATTGTCTATTTAAGAAATTTTTTGAATGTAAAATAAAGATATTAATACTATTATTTTATATTGAAAAAACATCTCTTTATATTAATCAATGTAACTATTTAAATATTAAAGCTTTATGAGATGATGTAAAATAAACATAAACATTGTTATGGCTAAAGTTTAGAAAACAATGCAAAATTAATATAAAAAAATTAATCCATTCAATAATAATTTTAAAGTTTGTTGATTTATAAATTAATTTTTCAAACCTTCTTCACTTATAATACACCATAATCAAATTATTATGATATTTTAGCAACATTTAAAATTATATTAATTTTGAATACATGAATTTATAACATGATGTTTTTAATTATTTGATCTCATATAATTGTATATTTATTATATGCTTTAAAATATGTTAAAAACTATTTTTTAAATTTTGTGAGTAATTTGTATCACCATAAATTTTATTATCAGATAACATTAGCTCAACCAATTGTATTCATCAACTTTAAATAAGGAAACCTAAGTTCTTGTATTTCCAAATGATACATATATAATTGTCAAGTTGTTACAATACCATAAAGGAGGAAACTTGTTAGCTTTCGAAGCTTAATACTTAATAAAATTGCCACAGGTTTTAATTATAGAAATAATAAAGCAAATCAATATGTTGAATATAGATGAACTCACACATTAATTGCTCAAATGTATGCAACTTATATTGCACTATCTTCTGTTGCAAAATTCTCTCAAGAAGAATACAATAGAACTCAGTAGTCACAATAGTAACCAACTAATCTAATATCGTGTCACATATCTCTTGGCTATAACATGTATAAATAGTTTTTCTATGAGAACTCTTGTATGACCATGACTCTTCTTTTTCTTATGACTCTTGGCTATAACTTGCACACATATGAATATATCTTTGATGTACACTTGTAACTCGAGTCTTCACTAACTCTTCCTAATCTAAGGACACATGTGCACACTTACATGTTGGACACTTGTGCATTTATTACATTACATAAAGGAAATACTCACTCTCTAATCTAAGATACACATCCTAATCTAATAATGTACCCAAGGTGATACATTAGCATGTGCCAAATAATATAATATACTCCAACACCCCTTGTATTACATTATTTGGTTTCAATATGGTCTTCATATTTATATTCAATCTACCTCTTGTAGAATAATATTTGGAGTCTTTATGTAAGAGTCTTCAACATGATCCTGGAACTTGTGTTGTTCATCCTTGCTCTCTTCAATTTGTTGTCTTTCTATATTTTGATCAAATGAATGGTTAGTATATTCCAGTGTTTGTGCTTTCAAGATTACAAGTCTCTTGAACTCTTTCATAGTCATCAAATTCTTGCATAAGAATCTTTTTTTTTCCTTTGTCTTTAGAGTCATATGACCCTTTATTTTCCTATATGAAAACTTCTACTTCATCATCTCTATTCTTTGATTCTTCATTAGTTGATTTACAACCTGCTTAAGCTTCTTTGATTTCTAGTGTATGAATATGGAAGATAAGTTTGGATCATAATTGATCCATTTTTCTTTTCCTTGTTTGATAATATGACATTGTTTCTTTCCATTGATGACTTTAAACTCTACTATCATATTTTGATCCATAAGTTGAGAAACTAAAAGAATATTGGTAGTCAATCTAGGAACATATAAAACATTAATTAGATTGACTAGAACATTTTTTATTCCTTTTACTTCATAAGTCTTACTATCTCCTATAGCAATTGATTTCTCATATTTTATTTTTAGAGAGTTAAACCATTGTTTGTTTCCAGTCATATGTTTACTTGCTTTAGAATCTATGTACCAATAATCCATAATTTGCTTTGAATGATATATCTTTCAAAATTTTAAACCTTTGAGTTGAATCCCTTTTGTCTCCCTAATTTTGAACAAAGAACTAAAGACAATTTTGATACAATCTTGCAATTTTCAAAAACTTTATGTTGACAACCTTATGTCTCCCTAATGATAAAATTTGATAAAAAAATTCAACTCCTAAATTTTGAGTATATAATCAATCAATGATTTTTGATAAAATTTCAATTCCCATTTTTTTGTTGAATACCTTGTATCTCCCTAATGTTTCGATATATGATCAAACAATAGTTTTTGATAAAAGTTTCAATTCTCAAATTTCTAAGTTGAATTCCTTTTAACTCCCAAATTTTTAATTTATCAATAATATTTGCAAAATTCAATGTTCCAATTTGATGTAGTAGTCCTTATTTCTCTAAAAAAAAAATCTAATTTGCAAAATTTTCAAATTGCTTTACAAAATCAAATAAATTAAAAACTCTTAAAAATATTTCGTTCCAAAAATATCTAATAAGGTTTCTAAGGTTTCACTTTCTCAAATCGAAGTCTTATCTCTCCACAAAATAATTAATCTATATACAATTAGATTATTTTTTCTATAACCTTAGAAAAAAATAATTCTCAACCTTATAACTCCTATATTTAGCAATAAATTAATAACCAATTCAAATTGCTTTTACCTCCCAAAGTGGCACACAAATTTTTGGTTTCTTCAACTTTGTTGACTCTTCAACAAGCTTCTCTTTCTTCATGGAGCTCAATGGCAATTCTCCTCCTTTCTACCTCACTCATACTTCTTGCTTGATGCTTGGTAAATGTATCCTCCTTTCTGCCATGCTCATACCTCTTGCTCGATACTTGGAAAATGTATTCTCCCTTTTGCCATGCTCAAACCTCTCATTCAATGTTTGGTGAATGAATTTTTGAATGCTTTACTGTTTGACTCGCCCATGCAACTAATGACTGCCTTAAGATGTTCTATCTCCTTCCAATAGTTGTTGGTGCTCTCTATTTCAATGTACCAAGTGGCATAAGGTTTCTTCACTTTCTTAACTGACTTGAAAAAAGGCAAATGAACTTTCTTCAATGCTCGCGCTCCTTGGTGATGTTTTGATTCCTTTGTTTTGCACTTGAATTTTTTGCATTATCCTCCTTAACTCAACACTTGGCTAACTATGCAATTCCTTCATCTTACTAGGCATTGAATGCCATATGTTCTTCAGCATGTTGATGGTTATGAATGCCAATTTTTTTATTCTCCTTGATTGTTACAATCCCTCATGATTTTATTGTCCCTTTTATGCCTTTTCTACGTCTAAACTATGTTTATTCAGTTTCTCTCTCTAGAATATGTAGGTTATTGTTCTACTCCTTGGGATGGAGATTTTGGTGGCTCCTCTAATTTTTGATGGCTCTTTAAAACTTGCATCTTCTCCTTGGCTCACTTGGTGGCTCTAAAATGGTTCACCTCCTTTGCACGTTTGGTGACTTATTATTTATCATTATGATGGCTCCTCCTTTGCACATTCGGTGGATTCACCTTTTATTGCAGTGGCTCATCTTCCCTTACAGGGTGGTCCATTCTCAAACTCGATGGCTCTTGGATGCCTACCCCTTGTGCTACAACTACAAATTTTTTGTTATGGTCTTATTTCGGGTCTACTCCAAACTGCCTTGTTGTTCTTTGACTTCTAACTTGCTTACTCCTTCATGCTTGCTATCTTCAAACTCGATACTTCCTCCACACGCTTTATGGTTTCTCCTTATCTTCTATCCTCCATTCAAGACTACAACTTACTTTCTTTTTTCCTTATACTATCTTGCTCCTTTTTCAAGCTAGTAACTAGTTTATTAAATTGTTAATTTGCAGGTTTAATGCAAGTTTGATGGTGATAGCAAGCTCTAAATTTTTTCTTCAAAAAACTAGAACTTTAGCTTCTCATTTTTTTTGTCCTTTAATAATGATAATGGTGCTTAGAACACTCTCCTTGAATGCTTAAACAAGACAGCTATAAACACTTATTTGCAAACTTTTTCTTTCCTTACTCTCTTACCTTTTCCTTGCTTATCTTCCTCACTATTTCGATGTTCAAAGCTTTCAATTTTGTAACTATTCGTTTGCTTAAGTTGTTGCCCAATATTTTGCTTTCTCCTCTCCTCTAACTTGCTCTCCAAAATTTTATTTTATCCTTCCAAAATGTTGTTAATAAATATTTTTTATATTCTTCAAATATGTTATCCAAAGCTTCTCCTTTCTCTTCCAAACTACTACCAAATAATTCTAAAATATGCAGTTATTATCTCTTACAAATGCTGCTCCAAAAACTACTTTCTTCTCCATTAGTTTGTTATCCAAAAATTCTAAATTTTGCAGCTTTACTTTTCCTCAAAAAATTGTTCAATTTTTTTTAATTTTGCAGCTCCGAATGCTGCCCAAAATTATTGTTAATTCCTCCTTCAATCGGCTATCCAATGACACTTTAAAATCTACCCAAATATTCTCTAAATTGTAGCTCTATGTCTCTTCCAATTTGCTATCCTAAAAATCTTCAAATTCTACCCCAAAAATCTGCAATCTTCTTCAAAAATCAACCTTCAAATACTTCAATGGTTACCTTTAAAAAGTATCAATTTGATGGCCTCTTCAATCCTCTTTCTCCTTCTTGGCTCTTGTTGAATTCTATCTTCAAATGTGACCTCTTTTCTGACCTCTTATTCAAGAATCTGAATGTTTTGAAGTATTCAAAAAATACTTTCCAAAATTTGGCAAACTTCTTACCAAATCCTTCCTCCTTGAATTGGTTTCACAAATCCTTTTGGGTTTGTTGTTGGATGGTGACAATTGTCCCAATTTTGATGTGATTACATTTTTTTAGGAGTTTCTTATTCTTGTAATATTCTACCTCAAACTTTCTTCAAATATCCTCCAATGGCCACTTCTTCAATTTCTCAATAGGTCTTCTTAATTCTCCTTCTTTCTCCTTCAAAATTTCAATGGGACCTTTTCCTAGGCATTTTTAATATTCTCTATCAAATATCTTATCTCATTTCTCAAATATTTAATGGGACCTCTTCTCTCGGGTCTCCCTTTTTTCTCAATCTTCATTCTTCAGTATTCAATGGGACCTCTCTCTTGGGTCTCCTTAATCTTAAATGTCTACTTTTTTATTGCAATCCCAAAAATAATTCCTACGTGGGGAAAGCACATAGAATTTTAGGCAATCAAAGATGAAATTCTTCTCTATATGTCGTAGGAAGCTTCTCAACTTTTGAGAATAATTATTTGCCGCAAAAAACTTAGACAATAGCAATTGAATTCATTTAAATATTCAAAATTTTAAAAATCAATAAACTTCACTAGTTTTCCTAGTGGTAAAATCTATGTTGATTCCTAGTCTTCACAATTTTTTTTGCAACCCTATGGAAAGACTCTAGCCAAAATGCAACTTTCCAATTCTGTAAAATAAATCTCTCTATCTCCTATCAATCTCTCCCTTGTGGCTCTGATACCACTATTAGCTTTTGAAGCTTAATACTTAATAAAATTGCCACAGGTTTTAATTACAAAAATTATAAAATAATTAAATATGTTGAATATAGATGAATTCACACATTAATTGCTCAAATGTATGCAACTTGTATTGCACTATCTTCTGTTACAAAATCTCTCAAGAAGAATACAATAGAACTCAATAGTCACAATAGTAACCAACTAATATAATATCGCGTCATATATCTCTTGGCTATAACATGTATATATAGCCTTTCTATGAGGACTCTTGGATGACCATGACTCTTCTTTTCCTTGTGACTCTTGGCTATCACTTGCACACATATGAAGCTATCTTTGATGTACACTTGTAACTTGACTCTTCACTAACTCTTCCTAATCTAAGGACACTTGTGCACATTTACATTATTAAATACTTTGCACACTTTAATAACACTTGTGCATTTATTACATTACATAAAGTAAATACTCACTCTCTAATATAGGACACACATCCTAATCTAATTATGTATCCAAGGTGGTACATTAGCATGTACCAAATAATGTAATATACTCCAATAAAACCTAAGTTCTTGCCTTGCCAAGTGATATATGTATAATTTCCAAGTTGCAATAACACTATATGGTTATATGTAATGCAGGTAGACTCATTTCAATAACATATAATCAATTAAAAATTTTATAGATGTTATTTAACTATTTTTTGTTTTTGTTTTTGTTTTTATAGATTGGAGGAGTGGGCACTGAAAAGGGCCCCAAAATCTTATTTACAAAAAGGGCATAAAAAATAATAGGTCAACAACGAACCTACAATAGAAAAAAGCAACCATAAGGGCCATAAAGGCCATGCCTACACACCAAAAGGGAGTCTTCGAGAGGCTCTAGAATAGAGAAACTAGCAAGAAAAACAACTAAAGAGGACCCAAACTTAATCAGACTCATTGCTATTTTCAAGAGTCACATCAAAAGTCTTATTGAGATATTTAAGTTGTCAATGGAGGTCTTCCACCACCTTAGCATCTTTCTGGTACAGGATCCAAGAAGTCTTGGAGGTATTGGTTGTAGCAAACAGTGTCACCACGATGTTGGTTAGGGGGTCAAGAATGGATTTTTTATAAATGTTGACGATAAGTTTGCTCAGGGGCTCAGAGAATATCACACAAGGGGCCACTATTTTTAATAAGCTATATGTGGTTTTTATTGAGGACCACTCTCCTTAAAATAAACAACATTGCATTGCTCTCATTACAATGCTATTAAGTTAATTAAACCATATTCAACTTGCCTTTTTATAAAATATATTTATCATCTTCTTCAAAATGTTATGTTTTTGTAATCAACTACTTGATATCATTTTTATTAAGAGATATAAAATCTCACTCATATAATTGTCTTCTAAAATTTGAATTTTTCCAAAAAGAAAATAACCACTACAAATTGTTAAAATATTTGTGACCTAGATGTCATTTCTATAAAAATGTTGTCTATAACAACTTGTCAATTCTACAATACTTTTTTTAGGGGTCTTATTCATGTCCCTAATATTCCAAGATATCATTTTTATGATCATTTTTTATTTATGGTTTTAACCCCACTTTTTTTTGTTTGTGGAAAACACCCCAATTGGGATGCCACTTTCGGGTAAGTCCCAACGAGATAGGGATATTTATTCTGTTAAAAATACACAAGGCTCGCACTTGGTGTGCCTCCTTAGAAACACTCAAATAGCATGCCTAAAATAACAAAAACATGAACAAGCAAGCACAAAAACACAAAAAACACAACAACAAAAAAAACACACACAAAAACAACAAAACAAACACAAAAACCACAAAAAATAAAAAAATACACATAAAAAACCACAAAAACCACAAAAACAACAAAACAACACACAAACACAAAAAAAAAAAAAAACAAAAACACAAAAAAGGTAGCAAAACACAAAAAACACAACACAAAATAGAACAAAAATAATACAAAACAACACACAGAAAAACTAAAAATAAAGGAAAAAACCGAAAGCAACTTTGGTCTTTCTAGGCCAATAGGCTATTCAGGCAAGATTCCATAGAGAAAACATAAGAATGGTCAATGTGAGCGAGGGAACTAAAATATCCTAACCAAACCAAAGAGAAGCAAAAACAAAGTAAAAATGAACTAGGTACCTCTAGTACTAGAGTCATCCAAAGAAATGATAGAAAGAAGAGCTTCCCTAATTTGCTAATCCCACCATCTGGGAGGGTGGTTGTAGTAAGTAATATCACCTTTATCCAATGCCCAATTAGCTAAAGCATAAACACTCATGTTCTATTCTTTGACCACATGATTTTTTTTAACTTTCAAAAAGCCCATCCGAATTAATTAAATATTCTCAACAATTCTTTTACTCTCCAATCAGCCTTATGATTCTTAGGAGTCTTCAACATATTAATCATGAATTGGGAGTTAGATTCAACCAAAATATTTTTCCATCCAACCTTAGCAGCCTCTAAGGATACCATACCCCTCAACAAGGTTATTGAAAATGATACCCAAATTCTTAGCAAAAGTGAAAACCAAGGAACCATATGAAACTCAACCAATTCCTCCTACAATAGCTTTTCTAGGATTCCCCCTAGAGGCTCCATCGGTGTTGACTTTTCCAAAATTATTAGGAGGATGTTTCCAATTCCTTGTTCTATCCATCTTTCAATTACTCAGATTCCCTTTAAGTTGGTTGTCCTTATAAGAGTTAATCTTCAATATTTGCATCACTTGATCCCATATTTGGTGGGAGTTATGGGGGTGATTAAGGAGATGTTGGACTGATTCAACTAAGTTGGCAATGGTCTTTTTCCAGATATAGTAAATGTCCTTCCTTTCTTGATTTAAAATTTGATTATTTCTTTCCTTATAAATATTCCAAGATAGAATCGTAGAACCCATCCAAACTAGCTGCCTAATAAAATGATCAAAACCCTCCTGATTAGGCCAATCCCTCCAAAGTTGTTCAAAAGTAAAAAAATTGTACCATTGTAAACCAAGTAATATGGCCATTCTCCTCCATAGCTCAGAGGCTAAGGTATACTCAATAAAAACATGATTAAGATTTTCCACATTCTTTCCACACATTTCGCATCTAAAGGGGCCATGAAAACCATGTTTCATAAGTTGCTCACTAGTAAGCACTTTACGATGCAATAAAATCCAAGTAAATAACCTCACGTTAGGCTAGAGATTTAGAGCCCACAACTGAGTAAATATATCATATGATTGGTTGGGATTGTTATGGCATAAGATCAAATAACCTTGAGCAACTGAATACTCACCCTTAGTAGTGTTCCATCTGAAACAATCTTTATCATGGGATCAAGAGAGAGATCTCATATGAAGGATGCTATGTCTTTTCTTTGTCTTTCTGGCATTTGAATAGGTCAGTCCTCAACAAGATCCAATATCTACCAACCTTGGAATTATCGATATGGTACTGATAGTAATTATCTACCTTTATCCAGTTAGTTTGGTGAAGCTCCTCAATCCAAGGACTCCAATCAGGAAACTAAGTTATCAAAGGCTAGTGACCATACCACGAATTTATGCAAAAATTTACCTGTTGACCATTATGAATGATAGAAAATAATTTTTTTTAATCAAATCCTCAGTAGTCTTAAGAAATGCTAAAATGGGAGAACCTTTGGTAGACAATTTATAGCGAATAAGTCTTCAAGAATTTTTTTCTTAGCATATTTAGCACGAAGATTTGTGGCCCAAGAGCATTGGGGTTATGTAAGATCCTTTAATACAATTTAGCAGCTAAATATTTGTTGTTATTAATAGCAGACCAGATCCTAACCTCCTTCATTCTTAGGAAGACATAAAGTGTCTCATTTCACCAAGGCCCATTTTCTTTTCTCCTTAGTACCACTTTAGAGGAATCGATGATTGATTTGATCCAATTCTCGAAGAACTACCTTTAGGATATTCAACATAGTAGAAACATAAATAGGTATAGCTTGAAGGACATATTTAACCAAGGTAATTCTACCCCTAAATGAAAGCCACCTATGGGTCCTCTTTCCAATTTTCTTCTTAACTCTATCCAAAAACCAATTCTAGTCTTTGTTTTCTATCTTTGAATAGTGATTAAAAGGCAAGTCTTCTTATATCTTAATTTCTCCAAGCCCATGGATTATTTTTTGGGAGAGCAATGAAATAAAATGACTTTAGATTTGTCTTCATTGATCAATTTCCTAGTAGCATTAGAAAAATAATTGATGATTTGCTTAATTTTAGAAGCTTCCTTAATTGTAGCTTTACCTAACAAAGTAGAATCATCAACAAATTGAAGATGAGAAATAGGCCTAGCTCCATGAGCAATGGTAACTCCCTAAAGGGTTTTGTTTTATCTATTTTTGGTTATAGTCCTACCCAAGCATTCAACAATAATGATGAATAAATAAGGGGAGACGGGGTCATCTTGGCTAATACCTTTGGAGGCTAGGAACAACTGAGAATGTCTGCCATTGATAAGAACATAGTAGGACATTAAAGAGATATATCCCATAATCTAGTCCATCCAGTCATGAGAGAAACCAAATTGCCTCAAAACTTTGATAAGGAAGTGTCAATCCACTTTGTCATAAGCTTTTGATAAGTCTAAACGAATGAATATAGATGGAGATTTTTGCATTTCCATGGAATGGATGGCTTCATGAACAAGAACTATCTCATCCATTATTTTATTATCATCCACATAACCCCCTTATTTAGGGGAAATAATATTTTGAAAAAGAGGCTTTAACCTTTTCACCATGATCTTTGTAATGATTTTGATAAGAACATTACATAAACCTATAGGTCTAAAAGCTAAGATATGATCCACCTCTTGAGATTTTGGGACAAGAGCTATATAATTTTTATTGATAACCTTCAAAATTTCTTTGGTTTTCCTGGATTCTTCCACCACCTCTAATAAATCAACATGAAGGATATCCCAAAACTCTTGGTAGAACTCAATGGGAAAACCATAAGGACCTGGGGTTTTCCTTTTTACATTTTAAAAACTAGTTGTTGAAGCTCATTGATAGTAACTAGAGTAGTCAAAATAGAGTTCTCCTCAAAAGTGATAAGAGTAAGGATCGCTTGAAGAACGTTTTGTTGAGAATCTGATTCAAGAGGTGTAGAAACAAATAGATTGGAAAAGTAATTGACAACAATAGAGTTCATTGCATCCCAAGTGTAGACAACATCTCCACTATTAAATTTTTGGGAAGAAATAAAAAGTTGTGAGATCTTTGAGCTATAATATATTTGTGGAAGAAATCTATGTTTCAATTTCCTTCTTTGAGCCATTGGATCCTAGATTTTTTCTTCCATAAGAGTTCTTCACTTTTTTCCCATTCCTATGAGCTGTGAGTCTAATTTCATTTGTACTTCTACTCTTTGTGAGGTCATCTAAATGGATTTTCTTATTCAAATTTTCAATCTAAGAAATTACTTCATGTGTTTTTTTCTAGACATCTCCAGACTCCTTGTAGTTCTAAATCTTGATTTTGGGTTTAATGTATTGCAACCTTTTGGAAAAATAGAACTACCTTCCTTCCACCATTGCTACACTTGGGGTTTGAAGGAACTATCTCTAAGCCACATTAACTGAAATAATAAAGGCGAGAAACTTACATTGGTTTTCCAAATTTCCACCATGACTGTTTAGTGATCCAAACTCACATTGTTAAGGGTATTCACCTTAGGAATGTGATCATGGATTAAGAAATTATTAGAGAAAAATAACCTATCAAATCTCTCCATGATACAAGCTAAACCTTACCTTCTGTCAGACCAAGTCATAAGGCCATTATTTGGCTGGATGTTTGTAAGATGAAGGTTTGAAATATATTCACTCATGAGGTTAGTGCTCTTGTCCAAATTTCTATTTCCTCCCATTTTCTCATCCAGAGAGAGGATGGTATTAAAATATCCTTCGATCAAGATTCAAGTTTTAGGAAAATAAGAGATAATATAAGCTATCCTTCCAATGTCTTCTCTTTTTCTCCAAAGGAGTCAGAGCATTAATAGTTATGCAAAGCATAATTTGGTTAGAATGTCTACTTTGAATAGCTATAACCAAAAGATCCCAATTTCCAACCATATGGTGAATAACTACCTCTTTTGGGTCCCAAAGGCAAGCAATGCCACCAAAAGTCCCTTGGGAACTAAGGGAAGAAACTTTTCTAACTGGCCAGATTTTACTAGCAATTGAATCCATTTCCTCTATTGACATCTTCATTTCCTGAAGGAAAACAAGATGTGGATGGTTTTTCTAAATCATTCTTCTAATTTTGTTTTGTTTTGAAAGACTCCCTTTGAGGCCTCTAATATTCCAAGTGAAGATCTTCATTAATACCAGGGCTACAAAAATTGTTAAGGACATTAATCTTACCTTCCTCTACAAGTTTTTCACCTTCTTTTACTATATGATGTTGATTGGTCTCGTGACCTGCCTTTTGGTTGGAATCCATCTTTAGTTTTTTTTTCTTGTTTCTTGACTTATCCAATTGAATCTGGGATGGATTCTAAACTTAAAAAATGTGTGTATAAAGCCAAACTGTTACTGGAATGTTCAACAGAGTCTATCTTGGGACCTATATTATTTGAAGTCTTAACATTTAAAAGATTGTTTTTCTTGTGTATATTTCCTCTTTTTTTTTCCTATTGAAAACCTTTGATTTGTTGGTTTGTCTTCGAGTCCTTCCCTACATCTTTAAATTGCATTTCTAAGATTTTTATCTCTATTATTTTCTCTTCCTCGCTTGGGACATCATTTGTGGAAATAATTTCAAACATATTAGTTGATAACTTTGATTGATCCTTCATAACTAATTTTTTTTAGTGTTCTTCTTCTTAGGCATTTGGAAACTTGCTAAGTTTCTATCCTCTTTTATTATCTAAAATTTTATTTGTGCAGACACTAGCCAAATGACCATATTCATGGTAAATTTTGCAACGAAAATGAATGTTCTCATAGTCCACCACTTGCTCCCAAGTGCCCTCTCCAAATTGTAAAGAGATATTTTCAGGTAGGGGCTTGTCAAAATCCATTAAAACACAAATTTGAGCATAAATAGTAAGTTCAAGTTTTTGAGTACAATCAACAATCATCATAAAAGTTTCCAAAGAATTTCCAATTGAAGAAAAAACAACCAGACTCTAGAATTCAACTATGAGGCCAAAGAGTCTAACCCACACAGGACCTGTAGAAGACATCTCTTCTTCAGCTTCAAATTTAGTATGCCAAGGCTTCATGAAAACCCTACCCTTCCAAAGAACCAAAGACCCCCTTGAAATATTTTCTCTATATCTTCATTATTAGCAAATAAAACAAGAAAATAACCATTTGGATAAATAGAGATTTGTAACTCACCTTTTGTTTTCTAGTTTTTTGTAGCCCAAACTTTGAAAGCAGATAGGCTCGGATGAAAACCCAAGAAATGACAAATTAGTCCTCTTTTTTCTAGATCTTCTATGCCAGTCTGAATGTCACCCATATCTAGCTTAACAATTGGAGTTCCATCAACTGCCCTAAGACATCCCAACTTAGTTTTCCTAGGATCAATCTTAGGCATTCTCAAAGGTTTACAGGAAGCCCTAAGATTGATGTTAGCATTAGGTTGAGGTTGTCCACCACAAAGGGCATCCCTAAATTTATTTTTTGAGTTGAGTCTTTGAAATCCTTGCCCTTGAAAGGGGTTTCCAATATGGATTTGTTTTTGGGGTGCTCCTTAGCATCAAATTCGCTTGAGATTTAAATCATTTTTTGATCAGCTACTTGAAACTTGTTTTGAGATCTCTTTAATCCATGCCTTGGACGTTGAGGAAAGGTATGAATTTCACTTTTGTTTTGTGCAACAAATTGAAAGTCATTGTTAATCAAGTTCACAACATGAAGTTCTATTGAAATATGGATTTCTAACTCATCTTAGGTGCCGTGCAACATATCTTGCTAAACATTTTGAGCATAAACCACAAAAATATTGGTTGCTAGGGCCTGAAGGCCCCGTAAAACATCCTCTAGAGTTGCTTGCGCTCAACACAGATGAAACCCTCACACAATCGTTCACTTCTGAAAACCCTTAATTTTTTTAGTAAAAGAATAATCAAGCCTCTTGACCATATTAATTCCACTTATTAATAGTTGCTATATTTACTCTTGTTTTCTCATATTAATATCCCTTTAGTTTTTTTGTTTTTGATTCTTTGGTGTTCATATATTTTTTTTCATTTCCACCAAAATCTTTTATCTCCATCAATCTCTTAATTTTTTCACATTGTTCACTGTGAGACTTATCATATAATATTTGTTTTGCTTTTAAGGATTCGAAGTGCATGGAGCAACCTGAAAAGCACTTTCTTCTCTATGTTGCCCTAGAAACTCCAAAGTGCAAGGATGTTTATGTACAAAAATTGTCTTCTTATACTATCTTAAAAACCCTAAATTGCTATGGATTTCCTCCATTCTCATTTCCTTATTATGTTGCTCTTGAAACCCTGAAATACAAGGGATAACCTCTACAATACTTTCATTTCTATTGCCACAAGGATTCTATACTACTTGACGAAAATGAAGACAATTTACCTAGAATAAACTTAACCTCTTTTGTCATCTTTACTTAAAACAAATTCTTTACATCTTTCTTTGAACCTTTAAGTCCGTCTAAAGTTGAACTTGTACATTGTACTTTCTTATCTCTTGCATCTTTCTTTGTTTCTTCTTTCTTTACCTCTTTCTTTGGAGTAGAATATCCTTGATATAATCTAGCTTATATTACAATATGATTTCTTTGCCCCATCTTGAAGATTGTACTTTTCCATCGCTTATATCCTTCTTTAGTCTTTTCTTTGCCTCTTTGTTTGTTTGGAGTGGAATATCTTTGATCTAATCTAGCTTCTATTACAATATGATTTCCTTGCTTCATCTTGAATTTTGTCTCATGACCAATTTTTTTCATTTTTCTTCATTGTTTTCACTTTGCAATCCTCCTTCTTTGGAGTGGAATATCCTTGATATAATCTAACTTATATTACAATATGATTTCTTTGCCCCATCTTGAAGATTGCATTTTTACATTTCTTATATCCTTCTTTTTTCTTTTCTTTGCCTCTTTGTTTGGAGTGGAATATCCTTGATCTAATCTAGCTTCTATTACAATATGATTTTCTTGCTTCATCTTGAAGTTTGTCTCATGATCAAATTTTTTTATTTTTCTTCATTGTTTTCACTTTGCAATCTCCTCCTATGTGTTTGGTCTCAAAACAATTTTGGCATCAGAATGCAATGTTTTAATAATCCACTTGCTAATCCCATTCTCTTGATTCAGATTTAATTTTAATGAATTGTTGCAAAGGATTTGAAATATCCCTAATAACACATATTAGAGTTTATGTTTGGGAGATAGCGCAATCGGGTTTGGCTCTTCTTCAGGAGGTCCAAGGTTCAAACCATGGCGTGTGTGTGGGGTTGTGTGTTAATCCCCTATTTATAAGCATAGCTATCGACCTTACAAGGGGTCATGGCTGGGAGGGGACTGCTCAACCCTATGTGTTAGTTGTAGGGGTTTATCACATTTAAAAAAAAACACCTATTAGAGTTTATATTGTATGCTTTCATTGAGTAGCTGGTGCGTCCTTGATGAATTCCCCTAAGGTATTTTCAGTATTCTATAAAACATCCTTAACGATAACATGATATGGAAGTCCAAAAAGCCTAATCAATGTTAAAAGCTTAGAAATTGGACTGCTCAACCATATGCATCAGTTGTAGGGGTTTATCACATCACCCAAATCCAAAAATAAAAAACACATATTAGAGTTTATATTGTATGCTTTCACTAAGTAGTTGATACATCCTTATGAATTCGCCTAAGGCATTTTCAGTATTCTTCAAAACATTCTTATTGATAACATGATGAAGTCCAAAAAACCTAATCAATGTTAGAAGACTGAAAAATATGATAAGGAAAATACCTTTAGGAAGAAAAGTCATAGCTTAATTTGAATTCAATCCCCACTTCCATTTAATCCAATTTTAAATCTCGAAAAACCTTAGCTTGGAACTTACATATTAAACTTCTACTTTAAGAATCAATAATCAATATATTATGCTCAACCATCTCATCTATGATAATCACTTTTGATGTAACATTTGTTCCTTGAATTAAATTTGTTATATATTTGTTTTTCCTCTTGTCTTCAACTTGGGCATCTATATTTTAAGTTGGAACATCTTGAATTCCCATTAAAACTTTCAAATATAACTTTTCTTCTATATTACTTAGTGGAACTCATTACCAATTCAATTTTATTTTTTTATCTTAATCTTATAAAAATTAAAAATTAAACAAAATTTATAATAACTATAAAAATTAAATAACTTTCCTTTAATTTTAATAAACATTATATAATATTAATTTTAAATGTTTTTCATTATTAAAATAATTAACAAAATATTTCAAAACATTTATAAAAATTAACTTTTATTGGTGATGTGACCCTGGTGGTTCAACAGCCAGACGGATATGTATATGTATACGAAATATTTACTCAATAAAAAAAACTAATTTTTATTTTTTAATTGTACACTTCACTTTTATAGTAATTTTATAAGTCTCCTTTAAGTTAGAACCATATGTAAGTTAAAGTGATTTTTCAAGATGATTCAATTTTAAAAGTTAATTTTGAGCTAATTTATTTTCACACTAAATTAAATTAAAATAATATTTTTAATTAATTATATAAAATTAAAATAAAATTTATATTAATATATGTATCATATATTATTTATATATAAGTAAGATGATATCTTTACAATAATTATTTATGCAGTAAATAAATGTCAACTTCATCTCAACTTTAAAAGTTAAGATATTTCTTTTTATAAAAAGTTTAGATATTTAATTAATTAATATTTTTAATAATTAAGTCTAAATTAATTATTTTATATATATAATTATTTTTATTTATTTAATTTTATATAATAATATTTCTATATATTATATAATTATCAAATCATTTTAATTGATTTTGATTTTGAATAATATAATATAGTAACTTAAATAAATTTTTATTTAAAAAACAACGGAAATTATATAACACGTCCGAAATAATAACAACAGCTATTAACTCACAGCGCTTGCAAGCGAGAAAAGGATTCCGCAGTATGACATACACCACAGAGAATTAAGATGTCATTTATACTTGGACAAGGACCGAACCGTCACGCAGCCATGGATTGCTAAAAGCTAGCAGTTCGTCCCGTAGCAACTCTAAGTTTATCAGAAGCATGGTTGACGGTTCACATATGAGATAGATAAGCAAAGCTAAATGACTGACACAACCTACTTTCTCATCGACTGGCCTGGAATATTGGGATGAGGCGGTAGCCAGTAATACTTCGAATTATTACCATCCGAGAATTTGAAGGCTAAGCCGAGGGAAAATATTTGATCATTACATTACTCTGAATTGAATTGAACGTTCGCTAAAGCCTAAGTGGTACAAACATGCGCCTGCGCTTCAGAAATTCTGATTATTTCAGCAGGGCTCGTGATGCAGTCAACCGGAAATGTGCACCATTTTTCCTTGAGTTTTCCGAAGAAATTGAGGAGGACGACACACTTTGTACTTCCAATGCCAAGTGGTTGGCTGATGAATTAATGGTGGCTAGTGGCACTCTTCATGTTTCTGTTTCTGCAAATTACGAATTAGAGTTGTCCTTTGCAAAGGCACACAAACAATTACTCTCCTCCATTTTCCCTGAGAAGGACCACGCACCTCAACTTAAATCTTACGAAGAAGAAAGACGAAAATGCGACATTATCCAACGCGGAGGTGGAGGTGAAGCGCGATGTGATGCAGAGCAAAATAAAGTGTGTAAAGAAAGAACTCGCAGGGAGAGAAACAATAATTGCTTCGAAGGATCAAGTATTTCTCCCACGTGGTTCAACCTGGAACCTCCGCAACCGGAACTGGATCTGGAGCTTTCACAGGTTATGTTCTAATAGAGCTGAAATTAGCTAAGCTGCGCTGTAAATTTTGTTACGTTTATTATCTTTTAAAGTCTTCCCTTTGGACATGCTCATTTACCTTTAATAACTTAAATTTGGCAGAAGATCCGCAACAAAATGGTAAAAACATGATTGACAATCCTCCTTGCAAAGATTATTAGGAGGAGCGAATTTCACAAGCCCGCATCTTATTAGGAAATGCTTCGAATTCAAATTAATCTCATTTTTGGATTGTAGCTGGTTTTCCACTAATTGTTTAATTTCTGGATAATAAAAGAGAAATTTGAAGTAAGTGCCGAAGGTAACAGGTATCGAATTCGCAGGCTTGAATATGTATAACTCGTGGTAACTATAATACAAACTAATACCAGACACATCATATCAGCGAACTCGTGAGTGACGCAGGAGCATCCTTAGCAAGAATAGAGTAAATCTGATAAATTTGAAGAGAATACACAAATAGCATTTATTTTGGGTAGCATAAGAGTTAGGGATCATACTAACCATGGGTAATGCAAGTAATCTATCTGAAAGTTTAAGCTGAATTGACACCATTTCATATGACATAAATTTGCTTTAGGAAACCATAAGTTGCATTAATTGCATGAGTATATAACGTTGCAGTTAGGTGCATGCTTATAAATAAATGAAAGACCATCAGTAATAAATGCAGACTTATTTGCTTGAATGAACTATTTCTGAATGTTGGAGGTTAGGAACTGTTGGTCCATCACAAGATTCGGAACTGCTAGAGGGTATAGGGATACCTCCTTTCTTTGTCCTTTTCTTTTGTTTTTTTAAATAACTTTCAAGAGGGTGGTATTTTCTGGTTTGCCTAGTTTGGGAGTTGTCCAGGAAATAGGATAGCTGAAGCTTATATAGGTGAAAATTATATTAACAAAATTATAATATGTTTCTCACTCCCAATTTTGTGTTCAGATCATGTGTTTTTCTGCTCAAGGCTTCATATTATGCACTCTACTATTCTGAGCGGTTGACTGTGGGTTTTACAACCCTTGAGGCTGTGCATGACACATAGGTGAATTGCTGGTGCAGCAAACGTATGAGCATTGCAAAGAAGCTTGAAGAGTTCAAAGCAGCAAAAAAGTGAGAGAGTTCTGCCCAAAGTCATGGGGAACTGGAAGAAGCAGAGTCAACAAATCAAGGGAAGCAAGCCTTAAAGGAGAGAATTATAACTGAAGTAAGATTGGAAGCATGCCAAAAATGAATATTGCTACATATTTAAGAAATTTGAGTCCATTAGGAGTTGGTGGAATAGACCGTGGATCTGGACAAGTATCTCAACTTTGAGCAAATGGAGGATATTGGATGATTAAATTTGCATGCACTAAGTTGAAAGGGCATTTATTTCTTTGGTGGAATCATCTTCACAAGACAATGAGAACAAACAAAGAGAATATCAGACCTTAAAAGAAGATGGTTTCCAAGCTTATATGGATTTTTTCAAATACCACTACATTTTAAGAGGTTGTAAAATCCTCAACAAAGAGATATCAAAATTACACTGAAGAATTCTTTAAGCCATTGCATTGGCTGCAAGGAAGATGATGGGGAGAACGTGGGAAGATTTGTGAATGTGTTGAGCATTACCATTTAAGATGAGCTGATATTGTATAGAATGCACTCAATGGAGGAGGCCTAGCAGTTGGCTTGAGAGCAGAAGTGAACAAGGAGATTCCAAAGAGGAAATGCCAAAGGTAGTGGTGCTATCAACATAAGTAGACGTTGAGGAAAAGAAGGTACTCTTAGAAGAGAAAGACCAACATAATCAGGCAAGGAGGAAGACAAACCAGTTCTTCTCAAAAAGGACTGAACTATAGTCTTGTAGAAGAAGTGGATTGGGAGGAAAATGTTGAGGCTATGGAGGAGGCTATTAAAGAGGAAATTTGTACAAGTGTGGAGAGCTTGGGCACTGTGCATTTGAATGTAATGAACTGGCAAGTGAAGGAAGGAGATGGGAGACAAGAACCAATGTGGCTCTAGCAAAGAAACTTTACAAGCTTGAGAAATTGCTCCTGATGGATTGGAACAAAGAGATAATTTGATATTGGGGAGAGTATAGCCACAGTTGGAGGAGGAAAAGGGTTAGTGACAACAAAAGAGCAATTTCAGAGCAAGATGTAAAGCTTTTGAGAAATGCAGTATTGCAACTAGATTATAGATGAACGAAGCATGTAAAAACTGGTACCCATAAAAATGATGCAGTATTGTTTCTCATTATTCTGGAAAGGTTTCATGGCCACAAGAAAGTCATTAGGTGACCATAAACAAGCAATGTAAAGTGAACATTCATATTGGAGATTACCATGATAAAGTGGTATCCAATGTCATAACCAATAGATTATTTCCATGTACTGTTGAAAAGACCAAGGTATTTGAGTGCAATAATTGACAAAAAAAAGAAGCAGCTATCATCAGGTTCTTCAAGGACAAGAAGAGATTTGAAATTTTGAACTATTGCCAATTAAGAAAATGAAAAGAGAACAATAGAATCTTGTTGATCTCAGCTAAGGAAGATGTCGAAAAATTGTTCCCAAGCAAAGGAAGCCTAGAAGCAAGTGAAAGAGTACCAGTGAAAGTAAAGGCATTGCTGGAAGAGCACCCAGAAAATATTTCTAAAGGGTTACCTACTGGATTGAAACCACTTAAAAAGATCACTAGTCACATGAACTGCATTCTGGGAATGTGTTTGCCAAATCCACCGAGTCTTCTGGAAATAAAGAGTTAAACTAACAAGTACAACACCTGTTAACTAGGGTGATTAGAGAAAGCTTGAGTCTATGTGCTGCCTACCATTGACAACTCTAAAGAAACATGTTGATCTGATTCTGGAGTAAGATTTTTTAATAGAAATTATGAAAATGAGAATTAATTCCCTTAATAAAACAGATTTATGCTCCTAAAAGAGAATTAGTGCTAGCTGGAAACAGGTAACAGTTTACAGCAGATAACAAATCGAAATGGCCTTTAATATTGATAAACTATTGTTTATAGTAGGTACAACACATAAAAAAATTTTCTAGTTTCTCTTGGCATACTTCTTAAAGCAGCCTTTTGGCTTTGACATTTCTTTTTTTCTTTGAGCAACCACCTTCTAATTTTTATATGTGTGCGCGCACGAATGTAGATAGATATATAAGATAGAATTTGGGCTGTGTCTTTCCTTATAATGCAGCTGTGGCTTTTGGCTTTGATCCATAATTCCTACCAATAGAACCTTCAACAGATCCAGCTTGAAGACTTGAAGTATTCTTTGGCTTAGTTTCACTTGGGCTCTTGTGAAACTAGTCATTAGCAAGACCCTCAATCTTGCATAAAAACTACTCTTTTGTGTCCAAAAGTAATCCATAAGAAGAAGGAGAAAAACAAATGATTGATGCAATGTAAAAGAGGCAAAAATCTATCACAAAATCACCAATTTACTGCTGTACCAAACTAGCTTCCCGTTGCCACATTTTGCACGGGGTGCCATGTTTTCAAAATTTGTAAGTGTGCTGCTCTTCCTTCCCTCCTCCTTTTCCCTTTCTCCATTGTTCCCTTTCTCCCTTTCCTGCAGTTTCATTCCTCCCTTTTTCCCTTGTACTTCCCCCAGTCAAGTTCCCAAAACTGAGCAAGTGTTCCCTGAAAAATTCTAAGTGTCAGGGCGCAACCCGACTTCGCAGCGAAGTCGGGGTGCACCCTCAAGTCGGAGCGCACTAGGGAATGCGAAGTGCGAAAGCAGACAGGAGATGATCAGAATTTGGCTAAGTGTCAGAGCGCAACCCGACTTCGCAGCGAAGTCGGGGTGCGCTCTTCTTCCTGTGCGCACTTGGGAAAGCAGTGTTCGAAAAATCAGCTAAGTACTGGGGCGCAACCCGACTTCGCAGCGAAGTCGGGGTGCGCTCCCCTTTTTGTGCGCAGTCCGAACAGCGGTCCAAATCAGCTTAAGTACCGGTGCGCAACCCGACTTCGCTGCGAAGTCGGGCTGCGCCCTTTGACCGGTGCGCAGTTGGGCAAGATTCACCAAGACCCAGAAATTGGCTAAGGCATGGAGGCCTCCCCAACTGCGCTGTTTCCCACCTGCGCTACCCGACAGCGCTCTGATCCCAGGCGAAGTTGGATAAACTGCCTTTCAAGGCAGACATGTGTCACTCATCAGAATTCGACAAGTGTCCAACCTCGGGATCCGAGCCAAGATGTGACGGGATAAAGGACAAGCATGGACTGCATTACCTACGCCAACTACCTCCATTTAAGCTGATGTAAAGTTTCGTCTACCACAGCTACCCGCATTCCTGCTGACTAGAGGTTTGACCCGACGCACTGCCACGTAGCTGTACAACTTTCAGGGAGACCTTGCTGCAGGTACAGTCCTCGCCGATAGGAGTCAGCATCAGCAGCTCTTCTGTCGCTTTTGTCAGCTATTGTCCGATCTGGGACTTTGTGCCCGTAATTGTAATCGGGGGAAATTGGGCTATAAATAGCCACATCATTTCATTGTAAAAGGGTGGAAGGGGAATATACTGCTAGGGAGCCATTGTAGCTATACGTTTGCTTCTGAATACAAGACATATACTTGGCTTCGCTTACTGTCATCATTTTGTATGCTGCCTCTCCTTGTCATTTTTGTCTCATGTTTCTTATTTCATTGCTTACTGTTGTACTGAACTCTAGACTCCGGTATTTGATGATTAAGTATTCCTGGAATGCATAGATAGAGGATACATAGGATGCATGATAGCTGTAGTTTCATTATGTGTTTTGTATAGGACTGCTGTTAGTAGTGGTGATTGATCGTTGTCGTGCTGCTTATTCCCCCCACCCAACTCCAATCACGTTTGGATTCTCTTTCCACAATTTATCTATTTCTTGCACTCTTAGCTTAAACACTAAAAAACCCATAGGAAGCCGGCCTTCTCCGGAGATTGGCATGGAAGGCATTCCTTCCTTTCGGCCTTTCAATCTGGTGGGCGAATCTGGGGCGCATTATACCAAATCCTTTCCTCATGGCAGATTCGTAACCAACAGTTTCTCTAGCACGCCCGGTGGGACATGGAAGTTTCCCACCCCAAGACAGAATCGAAGCACTGGTGTTCGCTTCATTGCTGTTAAAAATCAGAACACCTGGCGACTCTGTAAGTACCTGAATACTCTCTGAGTCCGTGAAGACCGATCCGAACGCCTTCATGCAAACGAGAAGGTGGCGAGCAAGGAATCCGGGAAACCAACCTGATCTTTACGAAATCGACATTGCCGCTCTAGGAGAGCGCGTCAGGTTGGCTGGTCACCAAGCTCGCATAGAAGAGCCTGAAACCAAAATCGAAGAGGCTGAGGGTGAAGAGCAATCTACATCCTCGGACGGGACCGATACCGAGTACACTACCGGAGGAGAAGAAGACATGGCTGCCCAGCAGAACGATGATGATCTCTTCCCGACGGTAGACTCTACGGGGCCCTTGGCCCTAGTCGGACAGCAAGCTGTGCCCCCCGTTGCCTTAAAGTCCATCCCTACATACGATGGCTACGGCAAGACGGCGTAAGAACACATCCAGGACATTCTGGCCCTGGCTGCGCTACATTCCATCACTGACGAGGGTGTGAAGACCCGTCTGCTGGCCCTTTCCCTAAGGGGAAAGCTTCTCTACTGGTGGAGATCACTGCCAGAGGGATCTATTACGGGGTGGCGCCAGCTAGCCGACAGGCTCGTGAAAGGATGCAACGAGTCTGCTGACCCCTCTTCCTTGTTGCATCAGTTCCAAAGCATCCAACGACACCCCCAAGAGGAGGTGTCGAACTTCAACATCAGGTTTGCGAGGTCTTGGAAATGAGTACCTCGCGAACTTCGACCTTCAGCAGGTCAGGCTGTGCACTACTACCTGAGGTCTTTCAACTCAGACATTTGCCTACTGCTGAAGATAGCCCGAATCGACTCATTCCCTGCCCTCTACGAGGCTGCCCAACAAGCTGAAATGGATATCATCTCCATAGGCAGGCTCCCTCATAGGGTACAACCACCCATTTACCCTGACTTTCCTCAGTCCCAGTACCCATCAACTTTCGGTATGATGCCGTCCACTTCAGGACAGCAACCCCAGCAGCAATGGAATCCGGCGCCGGTCGTAAACCCTTACGGCCCGCCACAAATTCATTATCCTAATCCGCCTCCTCCTCCGCATTATCCAGCACTCCCAGCTCCCCCGCAGTATGCGCAGTATTCTACACCTCCTCCATTGGCTGCATTACCTCCGCCAGCTCAGTTGCCGCCTCCCGACAATGATATTCAGAACAAGATCCTCCAGGAGGTACGGGCTCTGGCCTCTGGATATCACATTATGTCCAACGACATGACTATACTGAAGAAGAAATAGGCCCAGATGGACCTTGTTCCAAGGAGGCCATATCCTCCTCCGCACGCGACAAAGATCAAGCCGCAGAGCGGCGAGATCAGAGGCGCCCTCCCGCAAGAAATGCTGCCATCGAGGACCAACCTGGCACTTCTGACCAGGTTAACTGGTGCACCACGTGCAACGATCCGCATTCAGAAGAAGATTGCACATTGCACCAGCATTACCTCCAGACTCTGGCGAGCAACACCATAGAGGATGAAGAACTTTACATGATCCTGGACGATGAAGGCAACTTTGCCGTTCCAGAAGAAGATCTGGTGTTGCCCCCTGCCAAGGAAGACAGAAAGTCTGCTGAAGCTGTTGCAAAGCCCTTGAAGGTATACGCCAGAAGAGACAAGGCGCAACCTGCTGGGCTGCCACCTGACAAGAGGTTGTGGCCTTACACAGCCAAGGAAAAAGCTCCCGCAGCCAAGCCTCCCGCAGCAAAAGCAGCTCCTTCTCCAGCCAAAGCTCCCACTGCTCAGCCTCCAGCTGAAACAAAAGAACAAGCTCAGGAGAAGCTGAGATATCCATCTCTGACAAAGAGACAGAGAGTTGAGGCCACGCAGCAATACCGCACCAAGTATGAGCCTGCAAAAGAAGCAGAAGGAGCCAGCACTTCAGGCTACAGCATAGTGGATGAGCTGAAAAGGACCCCCGCAAGGATAAGCATGTATGACGCTCTTCTGCTCCCAGGGCAAGTTGATCTGCTGCAGGAATCTCTGAAGAGCATGAAATATGGCAAGCAGATACAACCTGCTGTTCTGGTTCAACCCTTGACAGTCTCTGCCACTGGGAAGAACAAACCACCTCCCTTCTATTTGTCATCGGATGCAAGGGTACATAGTACACAACTGTGTGGTGGATTCTGGTGCCTCCACGACTGTAATGCCGAGAGCCGTCTGCGACGAAATTGGGATGGAGTATAGAAGGAGTAGCCAAGGTGTGCTGCAACTAGACGGCACCCCTGTCAAGACAGTCGGTGTCATCAAAGACATCCCAATCCGGCTGCACAAAGCTCTCGACATAGTTGTCATTCAAGAAGTCGTGGTTGTCGACTTGGAACCCTACTTCGGCATGTGTCTCTCCAGGGAGTTCACTGCGAAGCTGGGAGGGTATCTGTCTCTGGATTACTCGCATATGGAAGTGCCCTTCAAAGGAAGGAGACTAAAGATCTACAACGAGAAGCCTTCCACATTTCTGGTGGAGAAGATACCCGGAGAAGAGTTGCAGGACTGCATGGTTCAGCTGACAGAGGAAGAACTGGTGGTGGTAGACATGACGGAGCAAGCTCGTGAGCTGCTGCAAACGGAGGATGAGTTCTCCTTGCTGGATTTCAACGCCATGATCGAGACTGAGCAAGGCTGCTACACCGTCATTCAGCCTGAGAGGCTTGACAAGTCAGCCAAGAAAGAAGTAGGACCTGCACCAAAAAAGCTATGGCAACTTTTCTTTGATGGCGCTCGATGCAAAAACGGCGCCAATGCAAGCGTGCTCTTGGTTTCCCCGACCGGGATCCAGAAGGACTACGCCTACAGGCTGGCCTGGAGCTCTACCAACAACGCGGAGAAATACGAAGCCCTGTGCTTGGGTTTGAGAAAAGCAGAGAGACAGGGGATAAATCATCTGCAGATCTTTGGCGACTCAGAGCTGGTGTGCAACCAGATTACGAACAAGTGTGCCTCCAAGAAGCACTATCTCAAGGCGTACCGTAATCGGGTCTGGGACCTGATGGAGTCATTCGACTCATTGAATGTCAGAGCCATATCACGTGAGAAAAACAAGCACGCTGACATTTTGGCGTCTGTTGGAGTCAAGTACGTTCCGGCTGATGACACTGTCCAAAAGCCGAAGCCGGTACGTACCATCTACAGGCCTTCTGTGCCTGATAAAGACACCCACTAGTAGGTGTTTGATTGTGACGAGGAAATCATCACATTTTTGGTTACCGAAGCATGTTCAATCGAAGGTAGAGACCCTGATGATGAGCAATATGAGGGGTTGATACAGTTAAAAAATAATCATGTCCCAAAAGGACTGATTACACTAGAAAGTCTCTTTGATCAGAATGACAGAGCAATATCACACAGGATCAAAGTAGACCCCAAGCAGTACGTCGACCTGGAGCTTGAACCTGGAAAGACAATTAAGGTCGGAACGGACTGCACCAAAGAGGAACTCGAGCAGATCAGATCATTATGCCGAGAGTTCCCAGACATAGTAGCCTGGTGCTACCAGGACTTGAAGGGGTATGACAGACAGATAATCCAGCATACTATTGAGCTAGAAGATGGTGCAAAACCATTTCGGCAGAAGCAGAGGGCTGTAAATCCGAAGATCGAAGCCATGATGAAAGCCGAGCTCCTGAAGATGCTGGAAGCCAAGATCATCTACCCCATCAAGCATTCATCCTGGGTTGCGAACTTGGTCCCCGTGAGGAAGAAGAACGGAGACATTCGTCTCTGTGTAGATTTCAGAAATCTTAACCAAGCCTCACTGAAAGACCATTACCCGCTTCCCCAAATCGATCAGATCCTCCATATAGTTGCTGGAGCGCAGAGATTCTCCCTCCTAGATGGCTTTTCTGGGTACAACCAGATCTAGGTCAAAGATGAGGACCAGCATAAGACAACGTTCACCACCAAATGGGGGACGTTCGCCTATCAGCGCATGCCCTTCGGCTTATCCAATGTTGGCGCCACATTCCAGAGAGCCATGGACCTGGCCTTCCGAGAGCTGCTTAACAAGATCATTGTCATCTACTTGGATGACATGACTGTATTCTCTCACAGAAGAGAGGACCATGCTTCCCACCTGCGGCAGATATTTGAGAGATGTCGTGAATTCGGCATTTCCATAAACCCGAAGAAATCAGTCTTCGCGGTAAGAGAAGGGAAGCTGCTGGGACATATCATCTCCGAGAAAGGCCTTGCAGTGGACCCTGATAGAGCAGAAGCCCTCCTCCGCTTGCCCGCCCCAGTCGACAAGAAGGGGCTACAGTCCTTCGGCCAGATCAACTTCGTAAGGAAGTTCATACCGGACTTCGCACAAGTGATCAAACCCATGGCCGAGCTACTGAAAAAGAATGCTGAATTCTTATGGACTGACGAGAGGAAGCAGGCCTTCGAGGAGATCAAGGTCCGAATTGCACAAGCTCCGGTGTTGATAAACCCAGATTACTCCAAGGACTTCATCCTGTACGCGGTGGGAGAACCCGAGAGTTACGCCGCAGTCCTGACACAAAAGGGAGACGATGGCGAAGAGCGCCCCATAGCGTTCTTAAGCCAGGTGATTCAGCCGCACGAAGAGAAGTACAATTTTATTGAGCGGCAGGTTCACGCGGTCATGAAGTCTCTCCGAAATTTCAGGCACTTCGTCTCCCAGAGCGGGACAACTGTCTTCGTGATACACCCGGATGTCCAAAAATTCATCATACAAGGGGAACCGGGTCACAAGAGAGCAGGATGGATTGCCAAGATCCAGGAGTTCGACATCGAGGTGCGGCCAACAAAGCTTATCAGAGGTCGAGCCTTGTGCCAAGAGCTGGCCCGAAGCGTTGCAGCCGAGATATCTGCCTGTGAGTGGGAAGATCCGATAGCAACTACCAACCTAGCCAACTCCTTACCAGAGGAGAGTGACTGGACAGATGACCTGGTGAGGTATTTCTGCACCGGGAGATGTCCAGACCACCTAAATGCCTCACAAAGAAGGAGGTTTCTGCTAAATGCCTTGAAATACACTCTTCGCCCCAAGGGGCTTTACTTCAAGAACATTGACGGCATCCTGTTACGGTGCGTCAAGAAAACCGATCAACCCAGGGTCCTAGGAGAATTTCACTCCGGGATGCATGGGGGACACCATTTCGCAAGGCCTACGGCCTTCAAAATCATCAGAGCTAGGTACTATTGGCCCACTTTCTTCACAGACGCACATGCAGTCTGTGTAAAATGTGATAAATTCCAGAGATTTGTTGGCATAAACAGAAAAGCACCCCTGCCCCTCCAACCAATCCAAGCCGAGACTACGTTTCAGCAATGGGGTTTGGACTTCATCAGGGTCATTATGCCGAACTCTGCAGTAGGGCACAAGTTCATTCTTACCGCCACCGACTACTTTACGTGGTGGGCAGAGGCGATCCCCACCAAGAATGCAGACCAGGAAACGGTCATCGGGTTCCTCGAGAGCCTCATTACCCGTTTCGGGGTCCCTGAGTCAATAGTGACGGACAATGGTCCGGGGTTCGCAGGCGCTGTACTCACGGAGTACACCAGCAAGTATGACATCTATCACAAGATGTCTTCTAACTACTACCCGCAGGGGAACGGCCTGGCCGAGTCCACCAACAAGAATCTACTGAAAATCATCAGAAAGACAGTAGAGAAGAACAAGAGGACTTGGCACCTACTCCTGAATCGGGCGCTGTGGGCGGACAGAATATCATTCAAGAAGTCTGTCAAGACATCCCCCTATGCGCTCGTATATGGCAAGGAGGCAGTCCTGCCAACCCATATAGAAATTCCCGCCCTCTGGATGTTGGATGAAGAGAGAGGCAACGGGGATCTAGTGGATGCCAGACTATGCTAGCTGCTGCAGTTAGAGGAAGACAGAGATAAAGCATACCAGGCCTTCACCAAGCATGTTGAAGCGACCCAAGGCTGGTTTGCAAAAGGCACCACCGCCCGAGTTTTCAAAATCGGGGACCTGGTGCTAAAGTGGGACTCACTGAAGGCAAAGCCGGGCAATCACGGCAAATTTGACGCCCTCTGGGAGGGTCCTTATCAGATTGCCCGGGTGAATCAGTTCAACGCATTCGTACTCCAGGATATGGAGGGACAGCTTCTCCCCATTCCCGTCAACGAGTTCCACCTCAAAGTTTATCACCACTGAAGGCACCCAATGGGTCCTTCCTTGTACAGTTTTCCCTTCTGTATTTTTAGTTTTCAGAATGTACATATTCAGCATTCAGTTGTTTTTAGTTTTCAAAAGCCCAAGTAGAACTTAAAGCAAACCCCGACTTCGCAGCAAAGTCGGGTGTCGCTCCTTGGATTGTGCGAAGTTCGAAAGAAAGCAGCTGACAAAAGGGGCAAAAATTTGGCTAAGTCTGGGTGCGCAACCCGACTTCGCAGCGAAGTCGGGCTGCGCACCCTCTTGGGAGCGCAGTCGAAAATCAAGAAGCGAAAAATGACTAAGTGTCAAATCAGACTGCGCAACTTTTGGGGCAAAGTCTGACTGCGCAGTCAAACATGGTCGAAGTATGGGCCCAGAGCGCAGTACGACACAGTGCGAAGTTGGGTCGCGTCCCGGTTTAAAATCATGGGCCAAAAATTCTCCCTTGAAAGGTGTGCCCAGACGGCGGCTATGACGTCATCAAAGGCACGAAGTCCAAATGTTGTTTAATGATTGCACGACTTTCAAGAACGACGTCATTAAGAAAGCAAGGCGCATTTGGACCAACTGCAACTAGGGTGCGCTTTTCAAAATTAAACCCATGCACGGCCACCAAAATATTGTAACGCCTCCACCAACTTCGAGTTAACCACCTTAACTCCCTCCCTCGCGCCATTAATGCTGAAATCCTTGCCTAGAAAAAGGGCCCTGGCATACTCAGAAAATTCAGAGTGTCAAGCTGACTCCGAGACTGCAAAGCGCAAGACTAAGAAATTAGAAGCCGTAATTCTCTGTCGTTGCCAGTTCTAACAGAGAAAATGGACAAGGGGAAAGCGCCCGTATAGGCGCAATCCAGTGACGAAGGGCGTGAAGCTGAGGAACAGACTGAATCAAGTGCCCATGAGAGCGAAGCACCGCAGGAGCAGAAAAGGAGAACCCTTACGAAGAGAAGTCGAGGGCAAATTCCGCCGCCGCCCGTCAATCACCTGGCCGGGTACAAAGACGGCTCTTTCTCCATCAGCCTCACCAAACTGCGGCCGAATATTGCAAAGTGGGCAGACAAGGTTTCGCCCTCACACCATGTCGGGGCTGCGTATAAATCGAACCTGTACTGGTTCTTGTGCCCTCCTACTCACCAGTGCCCGGAGCTGATTGAAGCAATTGTAGAATATTACAAGCCAACCGCCCGGCAAGTCTACGACAACAAGGGAAGAGTGTTGTTCACACTCTTCAGGGAGAGCGTCCAGCCAGCGTTCGCCCCGGGGCTTCAGTACGAACCCGACGCGATTGTCAGAAGGATTAATTTGGATGAACAGACGGGCAGATTCACGCAGACCAAGCGGATGAGAGAATTCCTCAACTCAGAGCTGAAGACTCCTTTGGCAGCTGGACAGTGGCTGGCAGGCTCCATACCCCTGGACAGGTTCGAGAACAAATACATATACATCATCCTGGTGTGGGTCCTCGACTGCGATTTTGACAAAGTAGTACACCCGTACTAGCTGGCGCTGGCAGAATGTATCCTGCATGGGGATTTTTACGACTCCATGGCGCAAAAGAGTGGGAAGCGCCCCATTTTCTTCGACTGGGCAGACTGGCTGGCGTATGCCATTCATTCTAACCTAGTCAAGCTGCAGCAGAAGCAGTCAACGGATTTCCGGTTTTGCTCCTTCCTCACATGGTTGTGCCTATACCACATGCACTACCGGATGAGAGTCCCCGACTTGAAGAAAGTAAATGAAAAAGGTGAGCCGCTGCCCGTGTACGAGTGGACCGAGATCCTGTACAGAAAAGGGTCATTCTATGAGTTTAATTTTAAATTTCTGTGCATGGTCCTGGGGCTGTTCAACCATAAGGCATCACGCCAGCTGGAGGTCATGACAAGATATTTGAGGAAGCATGAGTACGGGGATACCTTCCGGCTGATGCATCGTGGTCAGAATCTACGGATTCAAGGGGAAGTCGTTCCTGCTGCCCTACTTCTGCACTGACCACTAGTTCGGGATGGAGATTGCACGACAGATGGACTATGTCGAAGAAGAGTTCGGCCAGGGCAAAAAGAGAGGCCATATCTTTCAGTATCCCATCACCTGGGCGAATACCCAAGTGTACGAGATCGGACAACACGTCTACCTCGAACGGGAACTCATCGACATGGGTCTAATAATGCTGCCGCAGCGCTGGAAGTACGACCCAATTGGGGTCAGGGGTTCGCAGGAAAGAGGCAACAGAACAGGCGCAGACCTGGAATGGCACATCGAGCAGATGCAATCATGGCCTCCATGGCATGATTTTTACTGCGAGGAGGTGGCATACGACCCAGAGCGAAACCTGGATCACCGGTTGGAATCTGCGGACTTCAAAAAATTCCTCGCCAAGGTGGCGCCCCTCAACTGGCAAAAGGACAAAGTCGTCGAATGCTGGAAGATGAGATGCCGCACGTAGCACGACAAATCCAACCGGAAAACGCTGGCCGTTGATGATGAGTTTTCGGCGCTATATGATCAATACGCTGACACGTGGCGGCCTTTCGAATTTCGAAGTTGCGTTCCCCGAGGCGCAAGGAAAAGATATACAAGGAGGTCCCCCTCCCAGCAAATGCCTACTTCCGCGACTCCCAGCGCAACTCCGACAAGCAGTCAAGTGGGCCCGATGCAGCCTGTAGCTCCTGAAGCAGTACCCGAAAGGGCGCAAGGGTCAGAGAGGTCAACTCCTGAGGTGGCCCCTCAAGCAGAAAAAGTGCCTGCGCTACCAGCTAGCAGACCGGCCACGGCAGGCATCCTTCCAGCTAGACCCAGGTACAAGTTTACCATGGGGACATCACTACCTGCCGCCCCAACCTCATCTCCTTCCTTCGAACCAGTCACAGCGCCAGAAGAAAAGAAGAGGAAGAGAGGTGAAAAGGCCAAACGGCCTAAGGAACCTGTACAGCAGTCGGCCGCAGCGCAGACGGGGACAGCAGCGCCAGAAATCGTCTCGCTGGACAGCCCTGAGGCGGAAGCAGAAACTCGGGCTGCAAGCGTCCCTCAAACAGCGGCTCAGGCAGAGCCCGCAGGTACGTCCACTTCCCCGCTCCCCCAAGTCCCAGTCGGCCCTGCCATAACGCCGTCCCCCATTTCATCAGGGCAAGCCGTAGCTGCGTCTTCTTCTTCCCAGACTGTCCAACCATCCAGCAGCCCCCATTCTTTCGACCAGTTCGCCCAGGACCCTAACGCCTTCCAGTACCTGAGCCAAACCCTGGAACCCTCACCCGCGGCCAGTGTCGAAGCTACACATACATCGCCGCGCCGCTCCCCTCATCTGTTCAAAACCCCGCCAACGCCATCCACTCAGCCGCTCGCCTCCCCTAGGGCCCGGTCGCCCTTAAAAGCGGCCACTCCTTCTGGAATCCCTCCTGCTTCGCTGTTTGCAGGAAAAATGCCGCAACAGGACCAGATGCTGGAAGATCTCGACTTCATGCAGACCGCAGATGACCAGCCTCTGGCAGCAAGAGCCGCAGGGGGTTCCGCCTCTTTCCTTCAAGGCGTCAAGCGCAGAAGGGCCGAAGAAATAGCTGCCCCAGTGAAGCGCACCAAGTACGACTTGGATAGGAGGGTGCTCAGGACTGAGAAGCTGATTCCAAAAGTAAAGAAGCCTCTCCGGGAGATGACCGAGGAGGATTATGAGCACCAAGTCAAGGAGAAGAGCTTCGATGACATAAACGAGGAGCATGAAATTAACGGCATTCGCCGCAGAACCAATAATCTCCTTGTCAAGCGGCTTGAGACCCAGGAGGCGCTGTTTCAGTTGCATAATAGCGCAAGACAGCTAGAAGAAGATCTGGCTAGGGCCACCGCGTAGCTGGGGTTTGCACAGCAGGAGATAGATGAACTGAAAACCCAGCTGGCCGCCTCTCAGCATGAAGCCGCGGCGTAGAAATAGACAGCCGAGCAGCTGTCAGAGGAGAAAAGGGCAGCGCTGGAGCAGGTTTCTCAGCTCCAGGATTCGTTGAAACTGGTGCAGTCATAGCTTGAAGAGAAAACATCATAGACGACGGCCTTTTCAAAGAACAGAGTTAAGGAGATGCGGGCTGGTCTGCTGCAGGGTTGCAAGCCCAACGTTGTTAAATCCATATCGGTCCTGGATTTCGCGTCTAGGATCGAAGAAGTATCTGCCCAGGGAAAGCCTGTGGTAGAGGAGGCCGAACACCAAGCGAGGCAATGGCTAGACCTGGCTATGAAACTTGAGGAGTATGAGCGCAAAGGCCTCCAATTTCCCCCGATGTCCCAACTTGCCTCAGAGTGGGCAGATGCAAGGGTAACCTTGCATATTTATTTTGATAAGACAGAGAAGATAAGAACTGCCAGGAAGATGTTGGACGCATTAGAACATGAAATGAGCATTTTCCTGGCCCCCTTTCACACTCTGTCTGAACACGGGTGCCCGAGCTACGTCAAGGATGGCGAGTTTCTAACCCTTGAGCAGGTAAAGCAGAATTGGCTGTCTTTCGAGGCAGACACAGCAGAAATTGATAGCTGGGCGGAGCCAGTCCAGGAAGCTCAGGTCACCTAGATGGTGTCAAGATACTGCAAAATCAACTCCTCCCTTAAGGAGTTGGGAAAAAGATACAACACCATCGACCACGCATGCAGTTGCTGCATTTCACGCAGCACTAAGAGAGGTCAGCAACCTAGGGCCCTTCCAAGCGACGATGCTGGGACCAAGCCAAGGCTGCATATGAACGCATCCGCGAGCGGGAGGCCGACAGCGAAGAACGTTCAGGTTCAGGAGGAGAAACAGAAGAGGCAACTGCCGAAAGTGAACCTGAAGAAGAACAGTTGCCCGGAAGGAAGCCGTCAGAGCAGCGGAAAGCAGGGGAAGGAAGTTCCTCTGTGCCCAAAGGATGAAGGCCTGGTTCTTTGCGTCGAGGCGAGCTCGACACCCCGTGAGCCGCCAGGAATGTTGCCACATTTTGCACGGGGTGCCATGTTTTCAAAATTTGTAAGTGTGCTGCTCTTCCTTCCCTCCTCCCCCTTTTTCCCTTTCTCCATTGTTCCCTTTATCCATTTCCTGCAGTTTCATTCCTCCCTTTTTCCCTTGTACTTCCCCCAGTCAAGTTCCCAAAACTGAGCAAGTGTTCTCTGAAAAATTCTTCAGGGCAAGTCGAAGCACAGTAGGGAATGCGAAGTGCGAAAGCATACAGGAGATGATCAGAATTTGGCTAAGTGTTAGAGCACAACTCGACTTTGCAGTAAAGTCGGGGTGCGCTCTTCTTCCTGTGCGCACTTGGGAAAACAGTGTTCGAAAAATCAGCTAAGTACTGGGGCACAACCCAACTTTGCAGCGAAGTCGGGGTGCGCTCCCCTTTTTGTGCGCAGTCCGAACAGCAGTCCAAATCAGCTTAAGTACCGGTGCGCAACACGACTTCGCTGCGAAGTCGGGGTGCGCTCCCCTTTTTGTGCGCAGTCCGAACAGCAGTCCAAATCAGCTTAAGTACCGGTGCGCAACACGACTTCGCTGCGAAGTCGGACTGCGCCCTTTGACCGGTGCGCAGTTGGGCAAGATTCACCAAGACCCAAAAATTGGCTAAGGCATGGAGGCCTCCCCAACTGCGCAACCCGACAGCGCTCTGATCCTAGGCGAACTTGGATAAACTGCCTTTCAATGCAGACATGTGTCACTCATCAGAATTCGACAAGTATCCAGCCTCGGGATCCGAGCCAAGATGTGACGGGATAAAGGACAAGCATGGACTGCATTACCTACGCCAACTACCTCCATTTAAGCTGATGTAAAGTTTCGTCTACCATAGCTACCCGCATTCCTGCTGACTAGAGATTTGACCCAACGCACTGCCACGTAGCTGTACAGCTTTCAGGGAGACCTTGCTGCAGGTACAGTCCTCGTCGACAGGAGTCAGCATCAACAGCTCTTCTGCCGCTTTTGTCAGCTATTGTCTGGTCTAGGACTTTGTGCCCGTAATTGTAATCGGGGGGAACTTGGGCTATAAATAGCCACATCATTTCATTGTAAAAGGGTGGAAGGGGAATATACTGCTAGGGAGCCATTGTAGCTATACGTTTGCTTCTGAATACAAGACATATACTTGGCTCGCTTACTGTCATCATTTTGTATGCTGCCTCTCCTTGCCATTTCTGTCTCATGTTTCTTATTTCATTGCTTACTTGTTGTACTTGAACTCGGACTCCGGTATTTGATGATTAAGTATTCCCGGAATGCATAGATAGAGGATACATAGGATGCATGATAGCTGTAATTTCATTATGTGTTCTGTATAGGACTGCTGTTAGTAGTGGTGATTGATCGTTGTCGTGCTGCTTATTCCCCCCACCCAACTCCAATCACGTTTGGATTCTCTTTCCGCAAGTTATCCCTTTCCTGCACTCTTAGCTTAAACACTAAAAAACCCACAGGAAGCCGGCCTTCTCCAGAGATTGGCACGGAAGGCATTCCTTCCTTTCGGCCTTTCAATCTGGTGGGCGAATCTGGGGCGCATTATACCAAGTCCTTTCCTCATGGCAGATTCGTAACCAACACTTCCATTCCTAGCTCAAACTTGCTAGTTTTCAAGCATAAAAAGCACATGAACTTTGCAAAATCCCACAGAATGAAGACAATACAAATGAACTACCAAGATGCTTAGAAATGACACACATACAATAACACAATGATTTGATGTGGGAAACCCTTTCAGGAAGGAAACCAATGGATGAACCGTTCAAGCTTCATATTTATTTCAAAAATATAAATATTACAAGTGTTGCTGCCATCAATTTGGTTCTCACTGATATGTACAGCCACTATGCCCTTGTTTGTAGCTTCACTTAGTGCCTTTCACTGGTGTCCTTGATTGTCGTTTGTTGGAACTTTCTTGCCTCTGTTCCTGACTCTCCAAATCCCCCTTCTCCTTCTTAGTCTCGAACCAAATAAGACTCATCTAGTCTTCTCCACATCTAAATCTAGGAGTGCAATTTATATTTCATGATTCTTGAGGTTTTTCTAAGTGAAGATATGCATTGAGGTGATGTCTCATGATTCCCCCTTATATATTCCTCATGACTGTAGAAAAACGATTTGTATTCCAACTCTTTAAGGAACAAATTGAATGATAGATTTAATAATCAGCCAGAATTGTTCACTTGTCCAGCAGTTGCTTGTACGACAATATCACTTGTACGACAACATCAATTGAATGACAACACTTGGTCTACAAATTGGTCTTGGCAAGAGAGAAATCAAGCTGGGAAAGCTGAAAACCCTATGGCTTGGTCATTTTAAAGTAGTGGAAATGATGGAGAATGGCACGGTGAAGTTGCAAAAATTGGACGGGATAGTAGTTCCCAAAACTGTGAACAGGTCCAAATTGAAGCCTTATAAAGTTCAATGTCTGTTTATTTCTATGGAAGAAATAGAAAGGAGAAGACAAGAGGAAGAGCTTCGTGAACAACAGGACGCCAACCGGAGCAATCAAAATCGTCAACAGGATGAGGATGATGTAGGGATGAGAAGGCTGTTTGCAGAAGGGGAGGAAGTGCAGCCAGTCATAGAACAACAAGAGTTAGAACCTCATCCTTGGGAAAGGAGAAGAATACGGGTGCATGTACGATTTCTGGATAGAGTGGAGGAACATAAGGAGAATATACCTATTCCAGAAAATAGAAGACAAGCTTAGGATCAGCAATTGGAAACAGAAAAAACATTAGCTCAAGGAGTTGCACAGCAAATGCCAGAGGAAGTACATCCTCAGATCGAGCACTAGGAAATAGTTCACCATCCAAATAGAAGAGGAATGATACGGATCCGGATAGACTAGAGACATGAACAAGAAATACTGGTTCCTGAGGGAGGAGGAGTTACAAATGAGGAGTTGGCAGAGTATAGCCCCTTAGCTCAGCTTGGACTCATACAACAAAGAATGCAAGAACAAACACAACAACTACAAGAAGAATATGAAACCTTGCGGGCAAATAATGCGAGATTGAGAGAGCAAATCATCTAGGAGTTGGATGACACCACACAAATAATTGATGATTGACAAGATGCAAGATGACAAGAGCTCAAATAGTAGGAAGGAGCTGAAGAGGGTGCAAAAGAAGAGGTAGAACTTGAACAACAAGGAGTTAAAGAGAGCAAGAGACAAGAAGAGAGGTCCCAGGAAGACTTTGTAGGTCCATCACAATTTCGGTTGAATGAAGATGAAGTTGCTAAAATATTGTGGATAGATATAGAAGAAGCTACAACATCGCTAAAAATACAAAGGAATTGGATAACTAATTTGAGTGATGATGGGGTTCCCCTAGTTCATAGATGCAACAATAGTTCAAGCAGTAGTACTAATCTCTTGAGAAGATATTAGGAACCGCAAGTTTGCCCTGAGGTAGAGGAGCATGTAGACAATTGAGAAGGCAAAGGAGAGAAGTAAGAAGACTACAAAGACGTATGGATATAGCACCTCGATGGACCCTACAATGAGAAGGTATTAGGAACAATTCAAGCATCGATTTTGAATTATTAGCACAATACAGAGAAGCATTAATAGTCTGTGAAACGCAAAGACGTTTCGAGGAGTGTAGTTGGAAGAGATGACCAATGCAGGCAGATCGGAGTTTGAGAACCTTAAGGCAATTGTCGCCAGGAACTCAGAATCGGGAAATAGGAGAGTCAAGCAGACAACAGGAACAATGACGAGAAGGTAGCTTAGGCATCTTGGGGAGGCAATTGAGTCTCTGTAGGGGTCTAAGACAACCTGGCCAAGGGAGGAGTTTGATTGATCTCCCTCCCGATGGCTTGAGGGTAAGAAAATTCCCTCTTGCTACCCCTAGGATGTCAGGTCGACAAGAAACAATCAAGTTGGGCGTGCCCTTCGACTACTTCGAGGATCACGTTCAAACCAAGGAAGTCGTCCACGACAACCAAGGAATTGGATGGATCTCAAAAAGCCAGGACTTGGAAGAGGGCTGCCCCAAGTTATAGAGATTCGTCCAAGAAATAGAGGAAGAGCCATGGCACAAGTGTGCGACCATGGAAGAAATGGGCAAGGAAACAAAAGGGAGCAAGTCTGTGCAAGGCAAGCACGAGTTCAACAAGTTCGTGAAGGAATTAGAAGAAGAACTCACTAGCTAACCTTGGAAGTCGACTTAGTTTAGGGGGATCAAAGCAGAAGTCGTACCAATGGGGAGAACCATACAACAAAATGTTGTACAGGCTAGGAGCAGTGGAGGGATCGTACGACAAGACATCATACAAGTCTAGAACAAGATAGTCATATGACAAAACATCGTACAAGTTAGGTAGACGAGATGGATCGTATGACGCAAGAAGGAGAAAGAGATCGTATGATGCAAGAAGGGATCATACGATAGATGATTGTATGACGAGAGGAAGGTCGTACGACCTATGTTACTAAAGAACCATTGAAACAATTGAATGACACATTGGCAAGGGACGTCATACAAGTACAAGTTAATGTCGTTCTACGACTTGTACAATGACCCTGACATGTTAGCATACGTATGCATGTACATATTGTACAATTAATTTTAAAAAAAAGAAAAATGAAAAGCGCATGCAAGCGCTAAGGTGGTGGCCAAACAGTTATAACCACTCCCCAAGGAAAAAGTAGAAAAAGGGCACAAAAAAATAGTTGCAAGGACGCCAGAGCAGGAGAAGTTGTAGAGCGCTAAGGAAAACCCTTGAGGCCACCATTGCAGATGCATGTGAAGAAAAATCACAGCAAACAGAGACTTGGGTTTTGGGAAGTGCTCTAGCCCACATAAACTTTGTAGGTGTACGGGAATTTCTGCAGAAAAAGAAAAGAAGATTGGAAGCAAGGGCCTGTGCAACAAAAGTGGAAAATTATAGATTGAAACGGAGAAGGTAAATGCCAAACATAAGAGCGGGCAAAGTTTTTTTGGAACCCCATATAAAATTTGCATAGGAAGGGCATCTACTGTCCAAAAAAATCTTTTAGGAAGGGTTTTGTAGAATCATGAAGGATAAGGAGAAACCCATTGTATGGACGAACTATGCCATTGAGGAAGGCCGACCAGTAGGGAAGTTTCTATACAAGAGCACGAAGAGCAAAAAGTGACGAAGCCTGCAAGTTGAAGTGCTTGATTAAATTGCTGTGAAAATCGTTGGAGAAGATTGTTGTACAACGTACTAAGTTGTCGTACGGTCTTACAAAAGAACTATTAAAAACCATTGTTCTACAAAAGAGAGTCATTGTAGAATTGAACAAGGAAGAGTTGTCATATGATTGATAAAAGACTTGTACAATCAGGAGTAAAGTCGTACAACTATTGAAAGAATCATATGATCAAAGCAAGTCGTATAGTTGTGAATGGACAAGTCGTATAATTATAGAAAGAATCGTACGAATGTTGTATGAAGTATAAGTTGGGTTGTACAAACAACAATAGTACAACTAGTGTATGACAAATGGAAAAGATGTATGAAGTATGGGAGGCAAAAGGGACTTTCGTGAGCATATACGGAGTATTGCAGGACGATGAATTGAGTTCCCACTTGGTCCACTGCATCAGAGGGAGTATTGGCTAAGAAGAGAAGAACCACAATTTACAAGAAGACCAGAACAAGTCCAATACTCATATAGGCGAGGACGTGGTTATTTTCCTAGACGAGGACGCAATTACAGGATGGTGGAACAAGTCCAATCTCCTAGAGAACAATGAAATGAACCTCAACATTAGAGGGAACTTTGGAGTGAAGTAGAGAAATAAAAGATGCCAATGGAATAGAACGAACTCCGAAGTGAAACGGACAAGGAAAAGGTACCATTGAAGGACATAACATTGACTCAACCAGTAGGGGCATTCTGCAGAAAATGGTGGCAGGATACTCCACCAAATCATGGATTGAAGGCTAAGTTGGCGCAAGCAGGGCTAAGCATTATTGCACAAGTTCCAGTTTTTGACAAGGATTTCTTTCAAAAATACTTATTGCAGATGCTTCAATCCTATGATGAAAAGGAGAATGCGACCTTTGTTCGAATTGGGAATTGACACCTCAAGGTGTAATTCTCAGCAAGTAATTTTTGGTAAACATTTGGGTTGCCGCAAAGACGAATCGCAGTGAAGAAAGAACATATAGATCCAGTTGAGTGGAACAGGCTAATTTGAAAGGTGACAGATATTAAGCTTGATGATGATGATACTAAGTCTTTTGGCTCAAGAGGGCATGGGATTGAACAAAGCCAGCTGAAGACTGATGAAATGAGATGTGTCATGAACATTGTTATGGCAAAGCTTTCAGGAGAAGCAAGATCATCAAAGATGTCGGTATGGTTGGCACAGTACATGGAAGGTATCATGGAAGGTGTGCAATACGATTGAACAATGTATTTTTCACACAAAATTAAGAATTTCCTAAAGCGAAAAACAAAGAACCTTTCAATGACACTTCATCCCATAAGAATTATATTTAATGCAGTATGCCATGCCAATATTCCATTTTATGGAATGACTTCCCCAAGGGATTTGCCAAAAGACCAACCTGCTATTTTTAGATGGGCAAAGTCAGTACCTATAGCGAAGTCCACTCTAGTAAAGGCGAAGACCAAAAATATGGCGAAGAAAGCATAGGTGGTCTCAGTGGAAAAGAGTGAGGTTGCAAAGGAAGATGTACACCCTCAACGGAAGAGAAGGAGAAGGTTAGTAGAATATTTGGAGCAAGAAATTGAAGAAGCAACTACTGAGGAATTGTTGCCTAAGCAGCAAATTCAACTAAGAAGGGAGGAAGGACCGCCAACAAGCCCTCTTCGGACGAGGAGACAACAGGAACAGGGGAGGACGATGCTGCAAGAGCAGAAGTCCTTTGGACAGATTGTGCAGCAACAAATATTGAAAACACAACCAGCTGTGGAAGTTCGAAAAGATCTCATGGAGTTAGATTTGCTAGGATTTACTGGGTGGCCATAGCAAGAGAAAATTTGCGGGTCACTTGTTTTGGTAAGTGTGGATGAGCCTGAATTATCGGAAAGAGCCCAAGGACTGTTAAATGAAGTAGTGGCACTAGTAGAAACAATAACAGAAAATCCAAAAAGGAACAAGGAGGTGGAGATTGTACCCAAAGAACCTCAAAACAAGAAAAATAAACTGAAGTTCAAATTTGTTAAAAGAGGCGGTAACAGCCAAAGATCAGCTAGTGAGGAGAGCTTGCCAGGTAGGCAAAATACTGAACAACATGATTAGTTGGAAGGATCACAGGAGCAAAATGTTGAACAACGTGATTAGTTGGAAGGATCACAGGAACGAAATACTGAACATTGTGAACAGTCAAAAGATGTATAGGAAAGACCTGCAGAGCAATCTGACCAGCAGGCAGAGAACAGAGAAGTACAATGGGGAGAAAATTGGGAAACAGAGTCCAACCAGCATCAAGAGCAGAATATAGAACAAGAAGAAGAAACTAATCAAGGATTGCAGACGCATTTCATGATTGAAATACCCACTTTTGAGTTAACTGAGGAAGAAGGAGAGGAAACCGATGATCAGGTGGATGGATTCTTTGGAAAAATAATGCAGATGCTAGATAATACACGACAACATTTTCGGATGGGCTGTGTGGGACAGCTAAGACGATGGAAATCCGGGGCATATAATGATATGGATAAAGTAATGCAGTGGGTTAAGAATGAAGGTACAAGGACCAATTACAGGGTACCTCTAAGAGTATATAGATTCAGGTGTTTCGCGGCATTGCCCATTGGACACAATAGAGGTGGAATACAACAAAGTACCACCGGAATTGGCACCACTTTTCAGTAAGTTTAATTTTTTGACACATTGGATACATTGGTTAATGGTTGGGTTGAAAAGGATTCACCAATTCAAGGAAGAACAAGTTAACCAGCAAAAGGATGAGACAGAAGCTGCAAGAAAAAAAATGCAAGCTATGGAAGAAGAAATTGAGATGATAAAAAGGGAAGCATAAGCAAAGAGAAAGGAAACTGAGATAGAAATGGCCTGTCTAAAGTAGAGTTACAAAGAACAGCTGAAGGTCCAAGAAGAGCAATTGAAGGTCAAAGATGACTAGTTAGAAGAGCAAGACAAACAACTGGAGGAAAAAGATGGACAGTTGAAGAGTAAGGATGAACTGAAGAGTAAGCATGAATAGTTGTAGGCCAAGGACAAGGAGATTTCTGAATTGAAAAGAGATGCGGAAAGATATAATGAGATTATCATGGACTATAAGGCAATGCTAGAAATAAAGATGTAGAAAGAAGAAGCTCATGGAAAAGAGCTAGAGCATAAGGATCAGATTATTAATGAGAGGGACGAACAGTTGGCTATTGCAGCCATAGTTGAGTCTGAGCTGAGACAGAGGATACAAGAGGGAGCTTCACAACGAGAAAAAGAATTAATACAAGAACTGGCCGAAATGGAGAAGAAAATGAATCATTATGGGTTACAGGCTGTTCAGATCAGCCAGTATGCAGCAAGATTGAAGGATGAACAGGAAGCTCTACGAGTCTAGATAAATGCTATGGGTGGAGCACCTGTTTATGATCCTCAGTAGCAGCAGCAGCCAAGTACAGGAAAACAGCAAGTGTCAGTGAGGACGTCGACTGATTTAAAGGGTAGGACAGATGTAGGTGGAAAAGTTGCCTCCTAGAAGAAGAAGTGAAATTTTATACAAAAATTGATTTGCAGTTTTGGCAAAGTTTTGTTTGACTTTTTGAACAAGTTTTTAATTGTAATTTTGATAAAGAAGGATGTGAAATGAAATGCACATCAAATTAGATGTAATTAAAGTGAAATGTAATTAAAAGTTAAATTAAATGAAATTAGGTGAAATGCGAGTGAAATTAGAGTTTGATAAAAATTAAAGTTAGAACCTTAGGAAAGATTAATGAAAGCATGTTTGGAGGATATGGGGTGGCAGTTGTACCCCTCTTTCATTTTTGATACTATTGTTCCTGAGAGAGAGAGCGCAGCATAGTGACGTCCATTAATGTGCATGCACGTTGGATATGCGATTGCAGTAACTGGAGAATGATGATTGTAGATGGATTATAGCTATTTGATTTCCATGGTTATTCCAACCTGGCGATCATTGTAATTACATTTCTATGTTGCTGGTTGCAGCAGCCATAAATAACAATGCAGCCATTATTGTACTTTTCTCAATGCATGTGTGGGTGACGATTATTTGTCTCTGTTGTATTTTTCTTACTGTTGTAACCTTGTGTGAATTGGTTTGAGTGCAAGAGTAGATAGTATTTGCACTAGGGATAAATTCTTTGCAGGTTACAGAGCAAGGTGTAGGTTTGTCGTGGATCATATGATAGTTTAGTAGAAACTAACTGTTTGCTGAAGATTGTACAAAGGATTGCATCATGGAATAACTTGGCAGTTTGGTAGTTACAAATCATACAACTTTGGAATTGCATGAGGGAACACAGACTTGTGTTGCCCATAATAAATCTGCATGTTGAGTAACTTGTGGCGTACATGTTGTTATTTGTATGACGGTGGGGAAATTGTACATTCAATTGTGCGTTGCATTGTATAATAGATAATCGTATAGGAGGAACAATTACTGTTAAGGAGACATTGTACAACCGTGCCACTAGGTCAATTGTATGACAAAAGGTGATCGTATGATAAGTCCATCGTACGATTAGTGTTGTCGTATGACAAGTTTGATCGTACGATTTGGGAATCGTACAGTTGCAGCTGTAGCTATGTTGTACGATAGTAAGTTCCATATCTGAATTTGTCGCCACCCCCTACTAGGAATACCATCACTCATGCTACCGAAATGCCAAAAAGAACTTTGAGGAAGAAAGACACTTTAAAAGGCGATTGGATGACATGCCAGTAATGGTTGTTGCAGAAGCAGAGCCTAGTAGTTTGCAAGGATTACTAGGTACCCCTATGGTCATGCAGGAAATAGGTAACTTAGGTAACTCAAGGAGACCGTTAGGTCTTCTTGGTCGTCTAAGATTACCTGGCCAAGGGAAGATTTTGGTTGGCCTCCTGTTAGTTCGAGAGGAAGAATTTTCCCTCCCGCTACCCCTAGGTTGCATGGTCGATGGGATGGGCTGCAAGGACCATTCTTTGATCAAACACAAAACAACCAATCATCGCGTGACCATCAGGTTGGCTCGTTAGGACCACCTCATGGTCCGTGTCAGAGCCGAAGATGTTGTATTAGACAACCGAGGACTCATACAAACCTTTGACAGCCTAGAGATAGGAATAGGCAGTCCCATATTATGAAGGCTCGCTCGATGGAGAGATCATAGGTCAGGGAATCATCATGAGGTAGACAGTGACAACAAAATAGAACTGCGGAAGAACAAAATCAAATAAGGCAAGATGGAATCTAGCAAAACAAGGAAGAATTATGAAGATTGGGCCATTAGATAGGTCCATCCAGACAGACGAACAGTGTCCGTACAAGGCAAGTGTCTGAGTGTCGTCTACAAGTTGGTAGAATGACAAAGTGTAGTTAGCAAGCTGGTAGGATAGCAGAGTGCAGTTAGTAGGATGACCAGATGGTAGGGTGCCATTAGGAGGAAGGCTAGGCAACTAAGTGTTGTCAAGAGGAAGGCTAGGCAACTAAGTTCCATTAGGAGGAAAGCCAGGCAATTGAGCACCATTAGGAGGAAGGCCAGGAAGCAAAGTGTTGTCAGGAGGATGGTCAGATGGCAAATTGTTGTACGAATGGACCCAGGATGGCAAGAAACCCAAGTCGCGAGACTAGGAAGAAGAAAATCACTGCCAGAGAGAAAATGCACGCAATATGTTGACAAAAGACGCAATTGAAATCCAAGTTTGCATGGTTGTATGAACCGTACGATGGATGTGACATGGTTTTTTTCTTGTTTTAAATATGTAAATAAGCTTTAAAATATTATATATATAAAGAAAAAAAGATAGAGCAAGGAAAAAGGCACCATCAATTGCAAGCAGGGTGGCGAGGTGGTGGCCATACGATAGTACGGCTTTGGTAAAGTGGTAGTAATCTGATGGTTACGCATGGGCAACAACTACCTCTTGCAATTATAAATGAAGGCAATCCAAGGGAAGGAGCACTTCAAATTGCTCGAGTTTGAAGGTGAGACGGAGGAAGATGCAGAGTAAGTTGCAGACGCAAAATGTAGTGTAGGAGAGAGCCGATGGAAATGTGCCAATTGTAGGCAGGCAAATTGATATGTCTGCTTTTAGTAAATAAGTTTTGTCATTTTGGTGTTATTTTGTAGTTGTATGCAAAGTGTTTGACGAAATGTGCATACATATATTTAACTAATGTTATAAAGTTATAAAGTCATAATTTAATATTATATGTGATAAAGTGAAATATTAGCATGTACGGCAAAGTCATAAAGTGACTTATGAAATGAAATGCAAATGTAAGCTAATGCAAGTCAAATGTAATTTGGAGAATGATGCGGTGTAAATTATGTTAGCTTTTGATAATGTATGATATGGGAGAAAGCAAATACAAGATGTAAAATATGCAGAAAAGTAATATAATGGAATTCTGCAAGAATGCTGAAATATGCTATTAATGGAAAGTTACGAAAATAGTACAATGCACAGTAATGGAGGAAATGAACACTCCAGAACTCTAATGGAAACTACATTGTACCTACTCACTACTCTATAGTAATCTCACTTCTACTTCATCTTCTCTTCTATTCACTATGGGGCCTATATATAAGAAGATAAGTTACTTGGCCCTTACTCTTCCTAACTACCTTTCCTATGACTCATGTACAAGTGGACTCCTTGTACATTTACATCATTGCACATTAACACTTGTGCATTTATTACTTCTTCCTCAAGTAACCTAAAATAAACTCCTAATCTAACAATGTACCCAAGGTGGTACATTGACATGTACCTAAATAATGTAATATACTCTAACAAAGTAGTTAAAGGGTGCAACTAATTGCCTCATTCATTCGAACGGAAGGTTGATGGAGGTATTCCAATGGTTGTGGAGTTGGCCGATGAATATGCTTGTTGTTGGTTGTAAATGGTTGATTGCACCAAAGGGAGAGTGCATTGTTGTAACCAATTAAATCTGTGTAATGTTGTATGTGCAGGAAACCCTAGAATGCTATTGCCATACAAATGGCAGATTGTATGTTATTGTTGTACAATTGTTGTTAATATAAAATCTGCGTATTTTATTTATCATCTGCTGTTGTTATTGTACATTGCTTGTGTGTATTGTTATTTTTAAAGTGCTGCAGATCTGGAAATGTATTTAAGTAGAAATGGAATTGAGTTTCAGTACATTAAAAATCATTTCTACACCAACATTGCTGAAACAAAAGGAGAGAAAAGTATGCCTTAGCGTGCTTTGAATGGAAGGCGGAGGATGATTGTACATATGGCCACTAGAGAAGTGAATTGCAGTCACAAGGGTTTCCAAATGAAGGTGAAGTAGCTGAACAGACGGTAGAAAGGCAAGAGGGCATCTATGCGTGAAAACAAGGGCAGATGAGACTGCCATTCAAGAGGAAGGATCGTACAAGTCAGGGAGAAAATGACCAAGTGGCATAACTCATAACCATACACGTTTGTCACATAGAGGAAGTGTTGCCTACAGTCAGAGGAGTGTTGTTTGGTGTTGCAGTCAGAGGAGTGCCATCTGGAGCTATAGTTAGAGGAAGCATCGTCTGGAGCTACAGTCAGAGGAAGTGTCGTCTGGAGCTGCATTTAGAGGAAGTGTCGTTTGAGAAGCTATCGTTGAAGGAGTATCGTACTAGTGCATGTTGTACAAGTAGTGCAGACGAATTGTGCCATATAAGTCTAGGCATTTGTGATGGTAGGGGTGCCATACAAACCAGCAGTGTGACAGCCGAGGATGCCATACAAATCCACAAGAAAGATGGAAAAGAGGTCGTACAATTAAATTGGAAGCAGAGATGCCGAGCTGAATGCATAGGAGGCCAAACATTCCAGAAAGAATTTGGCAAGTGCAGCAACAGTAGAGAAGAGCCCCACCTGACCTGATTACGGAAGGGCATACAAAGCATAGTCATGTAGGACGCTCAAGAGCAAGTGACAAAGGCTATGGCTTAGACACGAGACAAGTTAGTGAAAGGCAACTGTGACAAAGGCCAAATGCTAGCATTTTGGAAGAAAGAGAAAGGGATGCTAGACCCCAGGAAGAAAAAAATAATAGAGGGAGAAGGTACCCTTGAAAGACATCAGTTGGGTATTGTTAGCAGGAGAGTACTGTTGGACGTGGTTGGAAAAGACTTAAAAGAATCATTCGTTGTGGACGATGCTGCAAAATGCAGGAGTCAATTTTATATTGCAAATCCCAAATTTTGATAGAGAATTCTTTAAGGAGTATTTGCTGCAATTGCTGCAGATATACAACCCGCAACAACATGCTAGCAAAGTGTGAGTGGGTGATCGAGAGCTGATTGTATTTTCAGCAGGCAACTTCAGGAGGATGTTTGGGTTGCCAAATCATGTAATACTGGTAGCAAAAGACTCAGTGGATTCAAACCCTTGCAAGCAAATGATCAATCAAGTAATTGATCTCACTCCAGATGAGGTACAAAGTTGATGGCACATGGGAGCCAAGGAGTTAAGCAACAACAGTTGAGGAATGACGAGATGCAATTCACCATGTGTGATAATGGAAAGGCTCTCAAGAGAACAATGAGCCTCAGAGATACCCATATGGCTCACACCTTACATGCAAGGGGTAGTAGTTGGCATAGCCTATGATTGGGCATCCTACCTCTCATACTGCATTAAGAATTTCTTGATGTGGAACATGAAGAACTTCTCAATGGCATTCCATGCCATTGGCTTGTTGATGAATGTTGTTATGCAAGCAAAGGTGCATATCCCAGATTTGGAACCTCCTAGAGATGATTTACAAAAACCAGCACCAACAATTCTGAGGTAGATGAATGTAATGCCACATACTAAGGGAGGCACTCCAATAAAAATGACAAGAACAAAAAAGATATTGAAGAGGAAGAATTTGCTAGATGATGTACCTAGTGAGGATTTAGAGGAAGATGCACTACCATTGAGGTCAGAATCAGCCCAAAAGGCGAAAAGGCGTAGGAGGTTGGAAATGGAAGAGCAACCTCAAAAAAAACAGAACATAGTAGATGCAGGTGTCAGGATGGAACAGACTCAGGGAGGACAGCAGCAAGGAGCAACACAGCATAAGGCTGGGGAAAGACTTGCAGTTGGACAACAATGGCCTAAGAAGGAGGCTCAACAAGAACAATAGGCACAGGAGTTCCCATAAATTATGCCTATGGATAGAGAAGTCCAGGAAGCAGTGGATGCAATTGGAGATGTGCGAGTTGGATCACCTGAATTTCTTGCGGAAGCTCAGCAACAATTTGATCCAAGTGCATCACCTCTAGTACAGGAGATACAATTTGAAATAACATTCATAGTAGAGGAAGAATGTGCAAGGAAATAGACCAAGCCAACTGAGACACCAGAAAAAGGAAAAGAGCCAGCAAAGGAGGACATAGTGCCAACAAAACCAAAACAGACTCCGATGACAGTGAGCCTGTAGTAAAATATAGATTGCTAAAAAGAGGAGGCAGCCTAAGGATGGAGTAATTGGCTCATATTGTGGAACAGCATGTAATGGAGGGCAAGGCAACTGGGAAACCTATTAATCTGTCAGAACAAGGAGGAGAAAATTTGGTAGAAACAAAGACAAGATGACACGAATATAGAACTGAGTTATCATGTTCTAATAGAAGTGCCAAATTTCAGGCAACCACCAGAATTGGGAGATCACATTGATGCACAGGTGGATGCTTGCAGAGAATATCCAAAGTCATAAACAGATTAAGATTAGAGTTCCAAGTAGGCTGTGTTGGACAGTGGAGGAAATGATAGCTAATGACGGAGAATGAGCTAGGCAAGCTGGTAAATTGGATCCATGATGAAGAATGGATGACCAGACTTGCCAACATCCATTAGACGCAACTATGGGAGTTGGAGACTGGCAATATTAGAACCATGATCGGTGTACAAGAACTGCCAGAAGAAACTCAGACATTGTATAGAAGACTAGCTCGTATATATATATTAATGGAAGAAGCAGTAGCCTTTGCCCACAAAATGAAACAGTTGTCAAGTATGTTGAAGTGGCACCAGAGTTAGTACAAAGATATGCCAGGATTAATTTTTTGGCATACTTAGTGCAGTGGTTAGCCATAGGCATTGAAGAGATTCATAGTGCAAGAGAAGAAGGAGCTAACGAATTCCAGGCAACAAAAGCTAAACTTTAGCAGGTAAGCGAGGAAGCCGAAGTAGAACTAGCTAAACTGAGATAGGAAGTTGAGGAGAAGACGAAGGCTAAAGAGGAACAAGATGAAGTAATTGCACAACTGAAATCTGATTGCTCAATCATAGAGCAGCTGGTGGAAGCTAAGACAAAGGAGTTGGAGCACAAAGATTAGTTGATTGCCAAAAGAGATGAGCAACTTGCAAAAATGGCATGAAGAACTACAAATGAAGCCTTTGCAAAAAGGGAGGAAGAGCTCTTGACAAAGTTGGTAGCAATGGAGCAAAAAGCCAATCACTATGGTCTGGAATGGGCCAAGTATCATAATTATGCCAAGAGACTCAAGGACAAGAAAGAGGCATTAAAGTTGCAGATTGCAAAGATGGGAGGAGTACCTATTCCAACACCTCAACAGCAAGGTCCAAGTCCACTAGAGCAGAGACGGATGTTGACCAAATCAAAGGGGAGAATATATGTAGATGCTAGTTCTGGATAAAAACATATGTGCAAAAGTTTTTGTGTGCTATATACACTAAGTTTAGGCCAAATTACAATGTAAATAAATAATTAGTCAAATGCTATTGAAATGTAAATGTTATGTAGAGGTCGTCTTAAGTCTAATACATTGCATATAATATAAAGTTGGCATGTGTCTAATGTGCATCGGAAGGGGGAAATAGTTATGTGCTTAGGTGTCTTGGAAGCCATTGTTGGCAATGGCCAAGACTGAAGTTATAAAAAGGATCTCCATTCATTGTTGTAGACTATACCATATGCATATTCTAGGCATAGACGAGAGCTTATGTGTGAGTGCATACGAGAGCATCTTGTGAGTTCTATTTACAAGTGTTGTGATCTGTAATTGTCGTACAGGCAGATTATCAATGCAATCTATCCATTCTCTATCTGTGTTGGATGATTGTGTGTTGATATTTGTATGCTAGATTGTTAGACTTGTGCATTGTCAATATATTATGGTTGTAGTCAAGAGTTATGGATTGCAGTCAAGAGTTGCAGACAACACTTGTTGAGGATAACCGTCGTACCATAATTTCTGTCATGAGGAGTGCAATTCCTGTCTAGAGATTTGTCCTTTAAAGGACATGTCATCATGCTGATGTCGTCATATGACTATAGATTGAGTTAAACTTGTCGTCTCATGTATTGTTGTTTAGCAAATGATCAAGTTGACATTGTTCAAGTGTGTTGACTACAAACTTGTTGGCCTCTAAACCCTGTCATTCTATCTCCATTGTTGGGAATCTCACCACCATGCTATAGTGCGTTTTCCTAGAAGTTGTTGTTGGTAACAACCACGACACAAGTTTAAATAGACCCCCCCCCCTTCTTCATTCGAAATGACTACTAGAATCTAGGACATCTAAGGAGAGACTAGAGTCGTGTATTGGCAAACCATATGTGCAGACAGTGTAGCATGTACATAGATTGTGTATGCATTGTGTGGTATTCTATAACACAGTACCATTGAGTAATGCAAACGATTCATCTTCTATCTATGATGTGTGTAATCTGTGTACAGTATGATTTCCATTTGTAGTTTGTAGTTGTAGTTGTGCATGTTGGATTCTCTATGTAGGGATACTTGTAGCAGTTTGAACGTGGAACAGGGGAATTACAGTCTAGAAAGCCATACAAGTGGAACTTCCAAGGCTATCATTTCAAAGGAAATGATTATGTTGTTCCTATAGGTTGATTGTGGCCGTTCCAGTGGTGTGGAGCACTTGCCAAGTTGATCTTGCCATTCCAGCAAGCACCGTTCGAACACTTTCCATTGCAACACACTGTCGTTCCAATGTGTGTTGTTCCAGTGTATGCCGTTCCAATGCAAGTGTTATTCCATTGCATGTTGTACTATCCCAGTGTTGATGCCATTCTAGTGTAGAATGATGAGTAGAACTGCATTGACTACAGTCTTGTTTGGCCCCTAATCTGTCATCCTATTCCTCCATCTCTAGAATGCTTACCACCATGCTACATGGACTAGTGAAGAAGGATTGGAGTAAATATCAGTTGAATAATTTCGTGGATAAAGTTACCAATCTCAATCCGCAAGAACTGGCTAGATTGATGAAGCATGGGAGCCACGGATTGAAGATGCAACAATTGAAGTCTAAAGAGCCGCAATGCACAATGAATGTGATCATGTCAAGATTGTCAAAGAGCCTCGAAGATGCCCACTTGGATCATATTATACATGGAAGGAATCATGGCCGAAGAAGCATTAAAATGGGCTACTTTTTTGTTAGACTGTATTCAGGTTTTTTTGATGTGGTATGTAAGGAATTTTTCAATGACTTTCTACGCCATTGCTCTGATGTTGGATGTTGTGTCACAAGAGAAGCTTTAGTTCCCAGGATTGAACCCCTCATGAACTATTTTGGAGATTGCACTAACAATTCTCAAATGGATACAAGTGGTAACATTGATGAGGATGAGCACTCCGAGAAAGAAAAAGAAGAGTGCCTGCAAGAAGAGAAAGGCACAAGAAGCATCAAGAGATGATAGGGATTCTGTAGGAAGCAAGGAATCATATGGAGTTGAGGAGTAGCTACCAAATTTTGAGGAGTTGGTCAGAAAAGAGAAAAGGTCAAGAAGGTTGGAGCAGTAGTGGCAGTAGATGGGAGCCCAACTTTCGCAACAACAATAGCACTAGCAATCAAAGAGTCAAGGACCCCCACAACAGGCCATGACAAAGAAGACAGATGGTGGTAGTGTTCAAAAAGTGGAGGGTCAGCAGAGTGAGAAGCCTGGAATGTCATAGAAGGCAATGTAAGAGGAACTATCATCACAACCAAGAAGTCAGGCTTTGCAAGGAGGCACTACAGGTACTAGAGAAGGGCTGTCATGGGTGGACAATAACCAGAGTTGAGGGAGCCTGTTGCACAAAAGGTGTAGTGTGCAGAGAAGACAACACAATAGTCTGAGGGAGGAACTACAGGAGATGATAATAGTTGTAGATGTAGATGAGGAAGTTCAGACCGTAGTTAATGCGGTGGGAGGATCACCACCATTGAATGAAGCACTAGGAGGATTTTTTTGGTAATGGTTTGGTATAGGTAGATAATGTTACTACACCAAAGAGTTGCAACACGCTATTGAGACAATTTGCAGATGCTATGGATCAATGTGGATTGCCTCCGTTGGATGAGGGACCATATATAGAGATCACATCTACAACAATACAGGCTATGATACCAATTTTATCTATGTTGAAGGAGAGGAGAAATAAGGGGAAACAAGATGCATTAGAGTGTAGTTGGTGGCACAAAGGCCAGAGTAGCCAACCATTTGAGGAAGAACTTGAGAGGAGAAAGGAGACGGTGGAAGTAGCAGAGAAAATTGCTGATGCAAGTGAGAAGATTCAGGAAGACAAGGCAGCCAAACAAAAGATCAACCTATCAGGTCATGGTGGGAAAGATGTGGAGGAGACTACCACCTATGATGACACAGATATGGAACTGGCAGAGGAGACAAGTGAGCATTTTATCATCGAAGAGCTAAATTTAAGGAGACTACCAATTCTTGTGGAAAACATCAATGAACAAATTGATACATTCTTTGAGAAGGTGCCTGGATTGTTTGATAGAGTTCATAGTGATTTTAGAGTAGGATGTGTTGTAGTCTTGGGACTATGGCAATGGAGAATGGAGAATGAGTTGAGCAAATTGGTGCATTGGGGTTGTGATGATGAGCGAATGAAAAAGTTTGAAGAAATTCATCAAATGCAGCCATGGGAGCTAGGAGTTGGCAATAGTAGTGTGAAGTCGATGCTGGGAATCAAGAATCTGTTAGAAGGAACTCAAGTACCCTATCAACATCCACCACGAATATATGTATATGAAGGGAATCTGGTGCCCAAACCTGAACAAGAATCAGGTGTCAAGTATGTGAAGCTTGCACCTGGGTTGGTAAAGTCATATGCTAAAATAAACTTTTTGGCTTATCTCATTCAATGGTTAGCAACATGATTGGAGAAGTTTCTACAAACGGGTTGTAACCTAAAGCTGAAGGAGGAAGAGTTTTCTAACCAAGTGCAAATAGTGGAAGAACGACTTTGGCAAGTCCAATAGGATGTCGAAGTAGAACTAGGGAAGTTGATGAAAGAGGTAGAGGCTATGAGGCAAGTGCAAGAACAACAAGATTAGTTGATTGGTCAGCTGAAGTTAGAGTGTACAGTTGGGAAGCAAACTCTTGAGGCAAAGATGCATGAAATTACCACTGAGATCAACCAATTGCTGAACGTGATGAGCAACTGGCATTAGCAGTGAGGAAAGAAGTTGAAGCAGCAAAAAGATAGGTAGAGTTGAAGGCTAAGCTGGCTGAATTAGAGCAAAAGTCAAATCATTATGGCTTCCAAGGGACTCGTTACAAGCCTATGCAAAGCGGTTGAAGGGAGAGACCGAAGCCTTGAAGCTGCAAATCTAGGAGCTTGGAGGAGTACCTTTGCCTACGCCTCAACCTCAAAAGAGCCAAAGTCCCTAGGAAAAGCAACAGTCGTCGATGAGGATGTCGATAAATTTAGAGGGCAGGGCAAATGTAGGCGTTAGTTCTAACATGTCACCTTAGCCGAAGAAATAGACAAGTCAATAAGTGTGTTGGAAGTCAAGTACATACACAATATAATTTTGATGTACTAGTTTTGATATAACAAAGTTTTATAAATTGTATATGGTCATACATTGAAACAATGAATATGATAATGAGTTAAGTTGAGTTATGTGTGTAAAAATGAAATTTAACATACTTACAAACAATTCTGTTTCTACTTAAATAAATCTACAAATTTGCATCCATTGTACAATAACCATACACATAAAACAACAATAACAATTGATAAGTAAACATTAGCAGATTTGTATTAACAATGGTATATCTGATTACAGCATTTCATAAACAGTCTGCAAACCCTATGCTAAATACTCTTCAAGACTGCATAAAAGAGCCGATTGCATCCAACCATATGCATATATGCACCATCCTTCTATCACATGTACCAATGCTCCTCCAAAATTCAATGAATGAGGGGAGGGACTTATTTATACAACCAAAAATTAGTTGCACTCTCTAACTTCCTAACACCTCATCATTTCCTATAACTTGCATTTACATGACATTTCCCAATATAAGACAACTAACTTATGACTTTACCAACATACATAACTTTATATTATTACATACAATATTACATTTCCACTTTATAACATTATTAAATATATGTACGCACATTTCGTCAAACACTTTGCATACAACTACAAAATAACACAAATTGATAATACTTATTCACTAATTGCAAACATCAATTTTCCTGCCTACATCTATCCCCTCCTCTAAACTAGTCGGTGTCCTTGACGACACATGAGTTGAACATTGGGAATAGAAGTACTAAACAACGCAACAAAATATCTTGTCATGCTCCTTCCACTTTCTTTTATTCCATACATATTTTGCAACAAACTGCTTCTTGCGACACTTTGTTTTTTGATTGTGCACTCCACTTGTTGCAATTAGTTGTAACATTAACTTGATCAACATAACCATTATTCTCTGATTATTCTTTTCACTTTTTGCAATCAACCACATCGTTGATTTGATCAACATGACAAACATAGCCAACATGATAAATATGACCTTCATGACCAACATCATCAACATAATGAATATGATGGGCAATGCCCATCACCACTTGTGTCGGGGGTGAAGGGACAACGTCCCTTGTGAGGTCAAGGGGCAGTGCCCTTCATGCCTAACCTTAGCTCCAATTCACTACTCTCTTGATCCAACTGACTACTTGTCAGCCTCTAACAAACATCTCCCTTGTCAGATGGTACTTCTAACAACAACTCCTTTGATTGCAAGGCCTCAAATGGCGGCATTTATGACGACACTTTCTCAGAATACGCTGACAACAACTCCTCTAACGGTAGAGCCTTTAACGGCAAGACCTTTGATGGCAAGACCTTTGACAGCAGTACTTCTAATGACAACGCCTGTGATGACAATACTTTTGGTGACAACACCTGTAACGACAACACTTCTGATGGTAGTACCTGTGACGACAAGTCCTTTGACAGCAAGACCTTTGATGACAGGTCTTTTGATGGTAGTACCCATGACGGCAGCAGGTTTGACGGCCACACCTCTGACGACAGTAGGTAAGACGACAGTAGGTATGACAGCAACAAGTTTGATGGCAGCACCTGTGATGATAATGACTGTGCTTGTGACGACTCCTTCCTCGCCAACGTCTGTGACGGTAATGACTGTGACGAGAGTGCTTTTGACGGCAGTACCTCCAACGACAGTGCTTTTGACGGCAGTACCTCCAACGACAGTGCTTTTGATGGCACCCCGTTTGTCGTATGACTACGATCTCCGGCTGTCCTAGCCTCATCTGTCTGACCATCCTCTTGATGGCACCCTGTCATTTGGCCTTCATTCGTGACGGCACCCTGCCGTCTAGCCTTCTTCCTGCTGACTGAGTTCTTCCGTTTGGTGACCTGGCTGACTGCATTCTGCTGTCCGATCACCCTGTTGATTGCACTTTGCCGTCAGACCAACCTCCTGACGACACTGCAACTTCCTAAACTGTTTCAACTTCTTGCGAGCAGTCTCCCTCCACAATGGAAATCAGATTCACTTGCTCAATCCGAATCAAGCTCATCAAGTTCACCATCTCAAGCAAGTTCCCAAAAATCAAAAGGACACCAAAGTGCAGCAAAAAAATGAAATAAATGACCCAAAAAACGAAGAGCACCAAATTGCAGCAAAAACTGCAGCAGTTACAGCAGAGTGCAAAAGTTGCAGCATAGCATGACAGCCTAAATATGAGGGACCAAAATGCTCAGAAATTAATGAAATTTTAGGAGTGAATTCTGTTCAAGAAAACCTTTCTAACAGTGTATCACACGCGAAAAACAGAGCTGTAAAACAAAAGTTATGAGCTTTGAAAGTTGACTGCAGTTTTAAAAAAACAGGGACAACAAGCATGCTTTTCACAAAATGAATGGAATAAAATGTTGTTTTTCATTCCAAACGAACTCAGAAGTGTTACCATGTTTTCTCCACAATCTCCTACAGCTATAATACTTTATTGTACATTTACAAGAGAGGAAATGATGTTACAACACTTCATTTTACATTCTAGGAAGTCCAACTGTCATGGTGACTCTTCAAGTCCTATAGAAACTTTTTGGCTTCTTCAAATTCATGGGAGAACTTTTAGTTTTCTCTTTCTTACTCAGCATCAATCTCCAACATAATCCCCCTTGATGCTGAGTGGTGAGACAAGTTTGTCTCTCAATCTCAAAAATTGTTCTTTGTTGGCACCTTTGGTAAACAGGTCTGCAAGTTGTTGTTTGGTGCTGCAATATTACAAATCTACAAACTTCTTTTCCAACACGTCTCTTATGAAATGAACCTTTAGATCAATATGTTTAGTTTTACGATGATGGACTGGATTTTTTGCAATCTTGATTGCACTTGTGTTACAAAAAATTGTTGTTGGACTGTTTTGAACTTCACCAATCTCTTTAAGTACCTTTCTCAACCAATGTGCTTGTGTACTTGCTGCAGTAGCTGCAACATATTCTGCCTCTGTAGAAGATAAAGCAACAATACTTTGCTTCTTTGAGCTCCATGTTATCACTCCTGAACCAAGTGAAAAACAATTTTCAAAAGTTGATTTTCTATCATCCAAGCAACTTCCCCAATTTGAGTCACTGTATCCAACAAGCTTCATTTTGTTGTTAGCATCATAATGTATGCCAAAATTCAAGGTTCCTTTGACATACCTCAAGATTCTCTTGGCTGCTCTCATGTGGTTTTGTGAAGGTTCATTCATGTACATTGATACAAATGAAACTGCAAAAGCAATATCAGGTCTTGTTGTAGTAAGGAACATTAAGCTCCCAACAATGCTTCTAAACAATTTTTCATCACCTTTCTCTTCTCCATCATCTCTACACAACACTTCTCCATGTGCCACAAGTGTCCAAACTAGTTTACAATTTTCCATGCCATATTTCTTCAACATATCTTTTGCATATTTTGATTGACAAATGAAAATTTTGCCATCATTTGATGTACTTCCACACCAAGAAAGTATTGAATCAGTCCTAAATATTTCATATCAAATTCCTTCATCATAGCATGCTTAAAATCATTCATCATCTTTGAACTACTTCCCATGTAGATCAAATCATCAACATATAGGCACACAAGAATAATATCATCATCTTCATTCTTGAAATAGAGTGTGGGGTCATTCTTACTTTTCTTGAAACCACAATCTTGGAAGTATCCATCAATTGTTGAGTACCATGCTCTAGGTGCTTGCTTCAGTCTATACAGTGCTTTCTTCAATTTGCAAACATGGTTTTACTTTCCTTCCACTTCAAAGCCTTGAAGTTGCTGAAAATAAACCTCCTCATCTAGATAACCATTCAAGAATGTACTTTTCATGTCCATGTGATAAACTTTCCACTGTTTATTGGCTGCCAATGAAAGAGCCATCTGAATTGTCTCTTGTCTTGCAACAGGGGCAAATGTTTCTTCATAATCCACACCATATCTTTGAGTGAATCCTTTTGCAACCAGCCTTGCTTTGTATCTTTCTATGCTTTCATCACTGTTAAACTTTGTTTTGTAGATCCACTTGGATCCAACAATCTTCTTGTCCTTGGGCAATTCCACAAGTTTCCAAGTGTCATTTTTTTCAATGGACTCAATTTCTTCTTTTATTGCTTGCACCCAAACATCATTAGTACAAGCATCTTCATAATATGAAGGTTCCAAATCAGCTTTAGAAAACAGAGCATAATTCACCAACTCACCTTTTGGTTCTTCTTCATCATCACCATACATTTGGAGCTTTTCCAATCTTGAAACAACTTGGTCCAACTCTTGCAATTGACTTCTTGTTAACCTCCTTTGAAAGTTCTTGTCCATCATTTGAATGGATGGATGTGCTTTGAGCATTCTCTTTCCTTTATTTGTATTCTTGGTGGGACTTGTAGATGAGCTACTTGAAGGTTCCAAATCAGCTTTAGGAAACAGAGCATAATTCTCCAACTCACCTTTTGGTTCTTCTTCATCATCACCGTCAATTTGGAGCTTTTCCAATCTTGAAACAACTTGGTCCAACTCTTGCAATTGTCTTCTTGTTAACCTTATTTGAAAGTTCTTGTCCATCATTTGGATGGATGGATGTGCTTTGAGCATTCTCTTTCCTTTATTTGTATTCTTGGTGGGACTTGTAGATGAGTTGCTTGTGCTTGAACTTGGTGTAGTCTCCTTTGAACTTGTTGATGGGCTGCTAGGTGGGCTTGGAGGAGTAGAGGGAACATTTGAAGGTTGTCCTCCAACTGTATTATCTTCTTCAACATCAAATATTTTGGCTTCTGATTTTTGATGACTGTACACTCCCCCTATCATCTGGCCTTCTTTCTGATAGCACCCTGTCGTCTAGCCTTCTCCCTGCTGATTGCATTCTTCCATCTAGTGATTTGGTTAACTGCATTCTGTCGTTCAATCATCCTATTGATTGTACTTTGTTGTTGTACCAACCTCCTGATGACTCTCTGCAACTTCCTGAATTGTTTCAACTTCTTGTGGGCAGTCTCCCTCCACAATGGAAATCAAATTCACTTGCTCAATTTTGAATCAAGATCATCAAATTCACCATCTTAAGCAAGGTCACTTCCTCAATTGCAATTGGCTTCACCACCTCGACTTCCTGGCAATGGTTGTAATTCTTATTCGTCTCTAGATGAATCATTGGTTCATCTCGCTTTGCAACACTTGGATAGTCATGGGCGAAGTGCCCCCACAATTGGCATTGCCAACATTGCACAATAGGTCTACCCTCACTATCATACTAAATTCTTTGTCTATGAGTTCTCCAACGGTTGTCACAGATTGTTTCACCAATGGTATCCCTCCTTTGTACAATCTCCCTTGGTGTTGCATATACATGTAGTGATGATCTTACATTCTCTAAATCATACTCGTCCTCGAAATCATCGTTCGTCTCTTTAAAGTTGCTTGCTTCCTCAATTTCTTGATCCCAGTTTTTGAGCAATGAACTACTCTCTTGCCCAAAACCATCACTCTTAGTGTCTAAATCATTATCAATATCAAAATCATTTTCATCCTCAGAATCACTCTCGTCTGTATTAACATGATGCCAATACTTCGGTGATGTTTTTGCATCACTTTCCCAATGCAAGGTGTATTCCAAAGCCTCTTGGTATGATGTCGGAGGGACCATCCTCATCTTCTTCCGATACATAGGAAGAAGTCCATCTATGAACCATCTCCTCTTTAATGCATCTGATTGGTCTTTCTCCAAATGGTTAAACAACCCACTCAACTTCTGGTTGTATGAACGAACAGACTCGTTCTCACCTTGTTTCATTCTACAAATTTCAACAATGACCGCATCGTCATTGTCAAACAACCAAAATTCTTGCACAAATGCATCGCGCAACTCTTCCCATGTTTGGTACTTGTCCTCTGGAATTTTCATGTACCAATCCATTGCAAATCCACGAAATGTTGTAGGAAACAACCACCTCCAATCTGCTTCATTATTCTGTCCAATCACTTTCCACATCATGCGGCAGATTCTCCAATGCCTTACTGGGTTTTCTGTTGCTTCTCCATGAAACAGTGGACATTTACACGATATGCCCAAATTGGCCTTCAGTTTCATAATGGTAGTTTGTGCATTGCTCCTTTACGCACAACATGAGGTGCATGACCTTGCAATTGCTCTTCTGTTGTACTGCAGACGACGTTTCCTTCAATTGGTAGAGTGCTCTCCCTCAGACTGTAGACAATGTTTCCTTCAGTCGACAACATAGTTGAGAAAATTGGTATTGGGAGTCAATCGGCTGGGCAATAAGACGGGAGTTTTTCAAAAATCGGCAAAAAAAAAGCAGAAGAAAACGGAATTTTTATTTTATTTATTTTTTTCATACATATTACAATGAATTAACATTATGCAAATCAGATATTGCAATAAAAACAACAATTCAAGTCAAGACATCATGCAAGTTTCAAGCTTTAAGTACACATGAAAGTGACAAAACACATCCTGTATTGCTTATAATATGAAAAGGTACAAATTTACAAGTAACAATTCATTTTTTATATGCCTGCACATGGAAACAAGTAAGAACAAAGTTACAATCACTTGAAAAAAGAAAAAAAAACCTAAACCCTAAACCAAAAGGTTAGGGTTTAGGGTTTAAAATTGAAACATTGACTGCTGAGAAACGGGCTTGCATACATAGTTATCAGGCAGCAATATTTACTTAAAAAAGAGAAGGGAAAAAACCCTAAACCCTAAACCCTAGGGCCTAGACTAGGGTTTAGGGTTTAAACTTCAAGTTCAAAGTTCAAAGTTTCAAATTCAAACACTAACAACTGAAAAATAGGCTTGCATACATAGTTAACATACAACAATATTTACTTATTTACTTAAAAAGAGGAGGAAAAAAACAACCCTAAGGCCTAGCCTAGGGTTTAGGGTTTAAACTTCACAATTTCAAACATTAACAGTTGAAAAATGGGCTTTGCATACATAGTTATCAGGCAACAATATTTACTTAAAAAAAAGAAAAAAACCCAAAACCCTAAACTCTAAACTAGGGTTTCAGATTTAGGGTTTCAACTTCAAACTTTAAAGTTCAAACAATAACATCTGAAAAATGGGCTTGCATAAAAAAACCCTAAATTGGCTATAGCTTGAAAAATAAATTCCCAAAAAAAAATTATTATTAAAAAAAAAAAAAAATTTGCAGATCGCGAATCGCGATTTTTTCAAAAAATCGCCTGCATCGCGATAAGATGCCGATTTGATCGGCCCGGCATTGAGACCCGATTTTATCGCGATTTTTCCGATTTTTTGGCGATTTTCTCAACTATGATCGACAGACTGCTCTCCCTCGGATTGCAGACGACATTTCCTTCAGTCAGCAGATTGCTCTCCCTTAGACTGCAAACGGCATTTCCTTCAGTCGACAAACTGCTCTCCCTTAGACTGCAGATAACGTTTCCTTCAATTGGAAGATTGTTCTTCCTCGGACTGCAGATGATATTTTCACTAAGACGACAAACTACATTTTCTTGGACTGCAATGCCTCTGTCTGCAAATCCTGCTTCTACAATGTCTCTGTCTACAATGTTTGTGTCTACAGATCCTTCGTCTACAGTTGCTGCGTCGACAATGTTTCCATCTGCATCTGTAGTTTTTGTGACTGTAATGTTTGTGACTGCAGTTTTTGCGTCTGCAGTTTCTGTGACTGCAATGTCTGTGACTGCAGCTTTTGTGACTGCAATGGCTGGTACTGCACTTTTTGCGTCTGCTGTTTCTGTGATTGCAATGTTTGTGGTTGTAGTTTTTGCGTCTGTAGTTTTTGTGACTGCAATGACTGTGATTGCAATTTTTGTGTTTGCATTTTTTGTACTGCAATGTCTGCGTTGACAAATCCAAAATCTGCAGATTCTTCATTTGCATTTGGACGACAGTCTGCCCTGCATCTTGTTTGCAAACTTGCCGTGCGCATCCCATTAGACGACCCTTCATCTGCATCACCAAAAAAATCTACTACCTCTTCACTTACTTGTTTGGCTACATTCCATTGCTCTCGTTGCACATCTTCCCAAGTGATGTGCTTCCCAGAACTCCATGTCACCAAATTGGACCCAACTTTGTACAGGCAATGACGTTAGAATGTAGAAATGAAATTTAATATACACATAATTTCATTTCTACTTAAATAAATTTATAGATCTGCAGCCATTTAGCAATAACTATACACAAAAAACAACAATAACAGATGATAAATAAACATGAGCAGATTTGTATTAACAATGGCATATCTGGTTACAGCATTTCATATACAGTCTGCAAACCCTATGCAGAATACTCATTAGCAGATTTGTATTTACAATGGCATATCTGGTTATAGCATTTCATACACAGTGTGCAAACCCTATGCAGAATACTCGTTATGACTGCATACAAGAGCCGACTGCATCCTACCATACGCACATATGCATGGCCTTCTCTCATATGTACCTATGCTCCTCCAACCCTGAATGAATGAGGGGAGAGACTTGTTTATACAACCAAAAATTAGTTGCACTTTCCAACTTCCTGACACCTCATCATTTCCTAAATTACATTTCATATGCATTTAACTTGCATTTACATGACATTCCCACTATTGGACAACTAACTTATAACTTATGACTTTACCGACATCCATAACTTAACATTATATTATTATGTACAATATTACATTGCCACTTTATGTTAGGATTCTAATCCTAACCTTATTATTTAATTCATTAATTATATGGACCAACACGTCTTTTCATCAAACTCACAACTCTAGATAAGATATATATATGCAATGTGTTGGGTGTTATAAACCATCCATCGAATAATATATTTATAAATTAATTGTTGGGTTCTCCTTCAATTTAACAACGATTCATAAAAGGGCGATTTATAGTAAAGGAACATAGGTTCCTTACATCTGGTATCAGAGCAACGATCTTGGCAAGAATACTTTTTTTTTTTTTGGGATATCCACCAATTATTCACATTGCAAACCACAACTTTCTTTGTGGAGCATCTCTTCTAGCTGGGCATCCACGGGGAGAAGCAGAGCAGTTCAAATTCAAGGTTTAACCAGCAGAGGATTTCCACATTAGACTTTCGCAGTACACCTCTGCTGGGCATCCCGCACCATACAACAGAGCGCAGACAACCTCTTAATTGTAGACGGTTGATAGTAATAAAAAAATCAATCAAACATTAACTTTTTTCCTAAAGTAAAATAGAGCAAATCCAATTCTATCAACATCCGCCACGTAGCATAACCTAGAGCAACTGAAACAATCCTGTGGCTATTTCAATCATCAAAAATTGGTGACTATATAAAGAGTCTTCCATTCCAAATTATATAAATTAAAAATAATTCATGCTTACAAGTTAGTTCCGTTACTTCAATACAAAGGAGTGTTTTTTTTATTTTATTAAGAAGGCAATTATCATTTTATTCAGCGTTGAATGCGTCTTAAATTAAACAAGACTCCGTTGGAAAACAGTGCTAAAATTATAAATTAAACAAGTGGAGCGCATCTTAAAAAAATTGGTGATTTACGACGTTCGTTTGGCAACAAAAAATTCCTACTTGTGGTCTGATAGTATCTTCACAGACCCTGTGCAACTTCGTAGACTGCGACACCGCCACCAAGAACACAAATAAATAAAACAGATAGATTGGCATCAACAGTCGGGTCACAGTATAATACGATCGCTCAGTTTGACGAAGAAAACACCCAAAGAAATTTTTAAAAACAGCTAATTCGACGAAAAATTCAAACGTACCATGTTTCCGACGACTGCACCAAAACTCCCGGTTTCGAAGAGAAATCATTCCAGCAAATATTAATCTATTTTTTCAAAGGTTTCGGTGACCAAACAACAATCGACGGCAAAGAATTGTTACGTTGCAACATAGGAAAATTCGATGAAGCTCACATTAATCGACGAAGGAGAAAAGTTCGAATTTTAAAAACTTTGTGACGTTTTTCGGCGGCCTGCTGACATTTCTGGTGATTTCCCAAAGAGACGGTGACAAAAAAAAAAAAATTAAAGAAAAAAATTTATAAAACATTAAGTTTAAAAATTTCGGCGATGATTCCAACGGGCTAATTTTCGACATAGTTTCTCCGGAATCGGGTGGGGGAAAAAGTTTGTTTTTGAAAAAAAATTTTGCTAGGGGAATTATCCCACATTGGCGGTGTAAAGGAAACGTGAGCATTTAAAAATAGTTAAACGCCTCAAAGGCTTGTGACTACCTTACGGTAGCCATGCGCCTGCACGAAGCAACCCTTCCCTTGGTCACCCTGTACCGCCTGCCGCCTGCCTACCTTCACCGCCCTTCCACCTCGTTCTGCATGCTACGCCCGCCCTTCCATGCCACCTCTCTCTCAGCTCCCTTCCGATACCTTTGCCTGCCTTAGCATAGCTCTACCGACTGCCCGCCACTTCACCCTCGCTCTTCTCGAGTCTTCGCCGTCGCCTCTCCACCCCCGCTCTGCCCGAGTACCCGTTGCTGCCGCTCACTCGAAACCTCTTCCACTCCACCGCCTGCTCCCTCATCATCTCGCCGACCCCTGCTCAGTCACTGCTCCCTCACCGCCTCTCTCGCCCCTGTTCGTGCGCTTGGGTCGCAGCCCAAAAAGTTGAAAACACCCAGTGCTCGGGTCGTAGCCCAAAAAGTTGAAAACACCCAGCGCTCGGGTCGTAGCCCAAAAAGTTGAAAACACCCAGCGCTCGGGTCGCAGCCCAAAAAATTGAAAACACCCAATTCTCGCTAACAAAAAGTTGACACCAATTTTTGTCGATTTTTGCTGCAACATTTGACGAAAATTGCTGACGATAAAATTTTGGATGACAATTTCTGACGACAAGTTTTTGTGACGATTTTCAGCAATTTAATAACAACTTCCAATGACGATTACAAAAATGACCGACGACGGAATATCTCATGACCCCAACCTACTTTTGCTGCTTAATCTCGCCCACCTACGTCAAATCACATCAGTGTGTGCATATAAAATTCAGGTTCAGGATATCACCAGTCGCATCATAGGGTTGGATGAATCAATTCTCATAAGCGGTTTCATCAGTGGATTAAAAGAAGAAATTAGAGTGGCGGTCATGATGTACACTCCTCACACCCTGCAGGAAGCCATTGGATTAGCCTTGTTAGCTGAAGATAAATTCAATGTTCAACATCGACACAGGGAGCAACCTATTGACAAATCATCATTCCCGCCCGCTATCCCAAAACCTAAACCCTTGCCAGTTAAGTACCTCAGCCTGCAAGAAATGGAGGAGAGGTGAGCGAAAGACCTTTGCTGTGCTTGTGATGAGCAATCTGGGCCTCATCATCGTTGCGCTACACCAACATTGTATTTATTAAATTTAGATGATCCTTGTCCCTCCATAGGGGCCAAAGATGAGGTAGATGTACAATTGTTGAATGTAGTTGATCCATGTCATTCCATAGAGGGAGAAGGTGAGGTAGATGTGCAAGACGTAACCAAAGCACCTGATCACAACAATGGAGGTCAAGAGATTGATGTACAAGAAGTGACCAATGAAGGCCAGCCATACACTCTAACAAGACTACACATAAGTTCTTCACAAATAGTGAGTTATCACCACATGGTAAACCCTATCTGAAAACAAGGTAGAAAGATGATTACACACTCATTTTTCGTTACCCCTCTCAGGGAACAACAAGAAGATGCAAAAGCGTTACCACCACTTTTGATGCATCATTCTGAAGTGTTTGAGGGATCCAAGGGTTGCCCTCCCATCGTCATCATGATTCTCTTAAGGAAAATTCTGCTATTTTTCCTGGCAATCCCCTACTAACACTCCGACTTTCAAGATATCCTTGCCTTCAGAAAAGTGACATCAAGATAGTACAAGAACTTGCGCAAATTCAACTTGGAAAACAAGCAACGAAGCTCCTTACTTTGAGCTTTGAGGACAAAGATCTTTTTAAGGAGGGTGGCATGTTAGGATTCTAATCCTAACCTTATTATTTAATTCATTAATTATATGGACCAACACGTCCTTTCATCAAACTCACAACTCTAGATAAGATATATATATGCAATGTGTTGGGTGTTATAAACCATCCATCGAATAATATATTTATAAATTAATTGTTGGGTTCTCCTTCAATTTAACAACGATTCATAAAAAGGCGATTTATAGTAAAGGAACATAGGTTCCTTACACTTTATAATATTATTAAATATATGTATGCACATTTCATCAAACACTTTGCATACAACTACAAAATAACACAAATTGATAATACTTATTCACTAATTGCAGACATCAATTTGCTTGCCTACAATGTGCGAATGTAGTCATGCAAGGGTAGTTATCACCCAATTAGAGGTGAGGTGTTTGGGGTGGTTGTTTGTTAACCACCATCCCCAAGGTTAAATAGACCCCCTCATTCAATTGAGCGGGTACCATGTATCAACACATAGACACACGTACGAGAGAGAGTAGATACATTCACACAGGCATTGCATTGTGTATGACAGGAGGAGACATTCTACATAGGATCCAAGACTGTATATATAAGATAATTTCATGTCATTGATTATACAGATTGTTGTTAATACAATATCTACTCATTCATTTATCATTTGTTATTTCCATTGTATGGTCTTTATATGTTTTGTTACTAATGATTGTTGTAGTAGAATAGATTTAATCTGATAGTGTATTCTTTCCAAGTCTGTTGCACAAGGCCATACAGTGAATTACCAAGGTCGTACAATAAGTTGCCAAGTCCGTACAGTGAGATTGTTAGGCCTTACAGTGGAGAGTTCAGATTATCTAGTTGGTTTAGCAGTCTAGAAAAGGGTAGGTTGTCCTATTTGTAGACTGAGTTGTGTGAAGTTGAAATCAAAGAAGTCATAAACAAGATATGATGCAGGCCGTATAAGCCTTGTCATTATAAACTTAATTATTATAATCTATCAATCCAAATTGTTCCTATAAGGGTGGGATACCACCACTGTGCTACACTTATTTTCCACCTTCACATCATTGATCATATGTTCCAAGTCCTTCTGCATGGCCTCGATTGTTGCACTCAAGTCATCATAGTCACTGTTAGAGTTGTCGTCTTGATCATGGCTGGTACTTACTCCACTTGCTGCGATTACCTTCATTTCGCTTTCTATGTGCAATGCTTTATCGAAATCTTGTTGATAGGTAGTTGGCAGAACTACCTTTATCTTCTTGTACAGTGGCAACAGTCCATCTAGGAACCATCGTTTTTGCAGTCTGTTTGCTAGCTTTGCTTCCATCTTGTTGATGAGTTCCTTAAAACGATGATTTTATGACTTGCTATTTTCATCTTTGTTTTGCTTCGTCAAGTAAATTCTACCAATAATATCTGTCATTGCGAAGCAGTCAGAATTCTTTACTGAATTCGGTCTTCAACTTGTCCTAATTTGTGAAGGGTGTTCCCCTTTTTAGATGCCAATCCATTGTTATTCCATGCAATGTTTCTAGAAACAATCTTAGCCATGATGTTAGCGTAATTATATACTTCTATTTCATTATTTAGATTGTTGTTATATTGTTATAACATCTATTTCCACCTAGTAAGTTCCGTCTTCACAGGAACTATTCTAAGGTGTCAATTGTAATATTTAAACAATTGAATCAATAAGATTTGTGTTCGCTATCACATCATGGTATCAGAGCATATTGCTCAGGGCTCGATCTCGATCTTAGCCTGAGATCTAAGTGGTGGGATCTGGAGTAAGGGGACCTTGGACTGGAGGCCGCAATCTTGTTGAACGCAGATTCCAAAGACGTGAGTCCAGATCTACTAGAGAGGTCTAACATCCCCTCCGGGATGGCTTCCACAACAAGCAGACGCTGATTGGAGGACTCGCAGTCCGAAGTGTAGTGGACTACAGAGAGGGAGACTATAACTCCACACAGACGCTTAACAGTATGACTGATTGTTTCCACCTCGAGATCTGAGGTGTCAGTCAGACTGGCTACGTGGAACCTAACAGAGGGTTGAGCTGGAGTGATGATTGAACAAGGAGATGAAGTCTGTGGCGGACACCTAAGTGACTAACGACGGATATTACAAACGCACTCACACAATGCTCTTGTGTAGCAGTCACTGTTTTGATCCGATCCCTCACAGTTTGTTTTTGATAGACAACGAAAACATTTTCACTCCATTTTGATCTGCAGTCACTGTTTTTTTTAACACTCAGCAATTGTAGTGCATTACCCATGATCGTCGAAGGTCACAGTGCTGCAATTGGTTGCGGGAACTCCATAGTACACCAGATTTTTGCAGACAAACTCAATCAGGAGGATTGAGTACCGTCAAACCGACGCTGCAGAAGTTTGACCTCCCTCAGCTACACACCTTTGACGCTACCTGAAGCTTCCGCCACCGCCGCTGAGGTGAGGAGAGGCGACCCGCCTGTCGAAGAGGCTCAAGGGGCCTTCTCAAATCAGCGGGGCCTCTTGATCCGTTCGGATCATCCCGCTAGCTCGGTTGGTCATAGGGCAGCGGTAAGGCAGCCGAGGTCGCGGGGTCAATTCCTGCCAACCCCCTCCCCCCGACGTACCTTTTGGTAAGGTATATTCACAACATACCTTTAAGTTTTGTTAATTTTTTTCCTTTAAAGTTTTTTTTTTAATTTTTTGTTTATTTAGTTTAATTAAAGTTACATTTAATTATTTTTTCTTCATTAAATTATTTTGTTTAAAAATAATTTTTTTTAATGAAAAAGTAATTTTTAAACTTTAATTAAATTTTATAAAACAAAAATTTTTACAAAGACTTTAGAAGAAATAATTTTTTTCAAACTTAACAAGGGGGGGCAATTTTTTTTTTCAAAAATTCAAAAGGGGGTATTTTTTCCAAGCATTGGAAAGGCAATTTGGCATTTTGTAAAAGGTGCATTTTCGGCAGCGCCCGACACCTTTGGATTTATTTTGTGGGCACTTTTATGTTGTATGTCGCATTTTCATTCTTTGCACTGCTTCATTTAAAGTTGAAATTCAACAACACTCCGTAAGTCCCCAAAATAATTAACCTCATCTGTGCAATTTATTGCACTGTAGCGTTCGGTATTTGTGATACCTCTGGCCAGAACTTACAGGTAATGGTGTCGTGATTGCGCTACTGTATCCGCCGCCTAATATAGCTGCCAAAAACGACGTCTGAGCTTGTTCTCTATCAATCATCGGGGAGGAATAAGTACGCCATTTTGCATTTTTTTACTCCATCCACTACCCTAATCGCTCTCGTGTTTAGGCGTAAATCCTGATGAAAGTCCTGAAATCCGAAGTGTTTAGGGGAAGTTACGCCCCACGCATGAGGATTGATGACTATCTAAGGTAGGTGCCATCAACGAGGCGATTCCCTTTTAGTACCGCCTAAGTACCACGTATCGTATAATCATTAAAATTACCTATAGTCTCCCTCACGTAAGGGTGGGTAATTTTTTCTGATTTTTTCAAAATACCTATAGTCTCCCTCATGTAAGGGCGGGTATTTTGTACGGTATAACGGCCTGGCATTAAGGTATCGTTTGATTGATCCTTTGACCAAGAAGATTCATGTCAGTAGAGATGTCATTTTTGATGAAGCTTTCACATCACAAAGCACATCAGATGTATACCTAGATCTTGTGGAATCTAAAGTTGAGAAGTCTCCTTCGTTATCAAAGACTGGAGGACCATCTACTTCTTCATCTTCTTCACCACCACAAAAGAAGAATCCAAAATGGTATACAAATACAATTAGAGACTCGAAATTATCCACTCCACCAAATTTGACTTTGGATAGACCTCGTACTCGTAGCATGGCTCGACAGGAGAGAGCAGCAGTAGAGACTACTGAGGTTGATGATCTTTGTCAATCTTTTGAGGAACTTTCTGTTGATCCAGAGAGTCAAACAGAGGATTTGGATATAGATGATGCCAGGGTGTTTATATCTTCAGTGAATGAACATGAACCTGCTTTTGTACAAGATGCCCTTAGTGAGCCACAATGGAAGGCTGCTATGGATGCTGAGTACATGTCTCTGAAAAAGAACAAAACATGGAAGCTTGTCGATCTGCCATACGAAAAGAAGCCCATAGGCTGCAAATGGGTGTACAAAGTCAAGTACAAAGCAGATGGGACAATTGATAAGCATAAGGCTTGTCTTGTTGCAAAGGGCTATGCTCAAAAGGAAGGCATTGACTACGAAGAAAATTTTGCACCTACTGCTCGGATGACCACTATTCGAGTTCTTTGTGCTATGGTAGCACAGTATGGGTGGAACGTTCATCAAATGGATGTCAAGAGTGCTTTTCTGAATGGTGATCTCCAAGAGGAAGTCTACATGACACAACCTGAAGGATTTGAAGTGGAAGGCCAAGAGCAGAAAGTCTGCAAGTTGGTCAAATCCTTATATAAAAATGGATAATCACCTCCTGCAGCATGGATTTAAGAGATGTCCGTCAGATGCAAACCTGTATTTCAAGAAACAAGGTTTTGAGATAGTGTTGCTTGTACTCTATGTTGATGATTTGCTCATTACAGGGAGTTCAGAAACTATGATCTCTACTGTCAAAATGGACTTGTGTAAATCTTTTGAGATGACAGATCTCGGACTTCTCCATTACTGTCTTGGTCTGGAAGTGAGCCAGAAGGAGCACTACATCAAAGTGTCTCAGACAAAATATGCCAAGACATTGTTAGAAAAATATCGCATGACTGATTTCAAGCCAATGGTAACACCGATGGAATCAGGACTTCAGTTATCGCGATATGATGATTCACCTCAGGTAGATGGTACTCTCTATTGACAGCTGATTAGGAGTCTCATATATCTGACAAACACTAGGCCAGATCTCGTGTTTGCTGTCAACTATCTTTCGAGGTTCATGCAAGAGCCTAAGACCACTCATTGGAAAGCAGCAAAACGTGTTCTTCACTATGTCCGTGGTACTATGGAATATGGCCTAGAATACAAGAGGAATGGTAAATTCTTCTTGCAAGGATACACGGACTCCGACTATGCCGGGTCGACTGATGATCGCAAGTCAACTTCAGGATATATTTTTCATCTTGGATCCGGTCCTATCTCTTGGCACAACAAGAAGCAACAGGTGGTTGCTATTTCATCTACAGAGGCAGAGTATCGTGCCGCACGTGAAGCTGTGTGCGAAGTGATATGGTTGCGTCGCATTTTGACAAGTATGGGTCTTCCATCCAAATCTCCAATACACTTGTTCTGCGACAACCAGGGTGTTTTGAACCTTGTTAAGAATCCAGTGCATCATGAAAGAACCAAGCACATTGACACACAATGTCACTTCATTCGAGACGAAGTTCCTCGACACTGAATTCAGCTTCAGTACATTCCCACCAATGCTCAAGTTGCAGACATTTTCACTAAGGCACTTGCACATGCTAAATTTGAATTGTTTCGCAGCTCTCTATGTATTGCAAAATGATGTAATCAGGGGGGATGTTAGTATAGCTAGTAGTTATCTTATTACCCAAATAATGTAATAAGGGGGGATGTTAGCGTAATTATATACTTCTATTTCATTATTTAGATTGTTGTTATATTGTTATAACAACATCTATTTCCACCTAGTTAGTTTCGTCTTCACAGGAACTATTCTAAGGTGTCAATTGTAATATTTAAACAATTGAATCAATAAGATTTGTGTTCGCTATCACATCACATGAATCTTCATCATCTACACCATTTGCTTTCCATATCGTCTCGGATGTTCCGATATGGCGTCTTGGATATTTACTTTCTATGCAGTTAATACTCCTTCCATCTCTATTTTGTAATGGTCTGCACTATACAATCGAAAGTTGGGAGACCACAAAATTGGTGCTCCCAAATCCTTCCATATCTTTTCGGGCAATACGTTCACACTTGAACCTCCATCCACGATTCTTGTGTCAACTTATGGTTCAACAACTCAATGTGGATCAACATTGGTTTCTTCTTGACATGTATCATTAAGACTGTCAAGTCAATGAAATGATCTTTTCGTATGTGTTGCTTCTAGTTGGTGTCGTGGTTCCTCCACTTTGCTTGTCTACATCATCTCTCCTACCATCACATATAGCTCTAGTACTACACATAGTATACTATATACTTTCACTTCAATACTTGTATTCAGTACTTGCGTAGCTAGTTGGTTTGTTGACATGTGATCTTCAATCATGATTGGTTCCTTCAACTTCTTCTTCTAGAGTAATCTCTCATGCTTGGTCTTTCTTGTCTCTTCTTCAAGCTGGATACATGCTTCCTGCCATCTCTCCTTCTCCCTAGCAGGATTTTGGAGGCTTCTCAATGTCAATAAAATTGACATTCTACGAGTTTCTCGTACTCACCTTCTTCGGCAAATTTGCTTCCTTGTGATTGCTCGATCTGCACCATTTGCATATTATTGCAGTATTGTTTCCATTGGCCCTTTTTGTCGGAGCATTCTAAAAAATGCGTGCGAAGTGTCCCCACTCTTGACATCTTCAACATTGGATAATTATCCTCCCATACAAATATTACTACAACCTCTCCTCTCCTCCTAGGGATCAATTCCCTTGTTGTGGTTGTCTTCTTCCTTGGTGGTTGTTTCGGTATTTTCCACTTGTCGCTCCTTGTCCGCTTTTTGAAGTGCTCGGCTTGTCTTCCTTAACCTCCTTTTGCATCGTCAATGTCTGGTGTCTGGCACTTTTTAAATTAAATGGACAATCAACAATAGCATGCCCCACAACTTCACAAATATTACAAAATGCTTTCTTCGGACAGGTGACATTGGTGTGTCTTGATTTACAATCAAAGCACCATATGTCCTTTTTCGCTTTCACATCATTGCTCATACATTCTAGGTTCTTCCACATGGTTTAGATTACTGCACTCAAGTCATCCCGATCACTGTCATATTTGTCGTCTCAATCATGATTGGTACTTCCACTTGCTATGGTTGTCTTCATCTCGGTTTCCAAGTTCAATGCTCTATCAAAAGCTTCTTGATAGGTAGTTGGCAAAACTATTTTCATCTTTTTGTATCGTGTCAGTAGTCCATCTAGGAACCATTATTTTTGCAATTTGTTTTTTGGCTTTGCTTCAATCTTGTCGATGAGTTCCTTCAAATGACAATTGTATAACTTGATATTTTTATCTTTCTTTTGGTTTGTCGAGTAAATTTTGTCAGTAATCTTTGTGTCATCGTGAAGCAGTTTGAATTCTTTATTGAATTCGGTCTTCAACTTGTCCCAATTTGTGAAGGGTGTTCCTCTTTTTAGATGCCAATCCATTGCTATTCCACGCAATGTTGCTGGAAACAATCTTAGCCATGAATCTTCATCATCTACGCCACACATTCTGATATATTGTTCTGGGTCTTCCTTCCCATCTCCCATAAAATTCAGGCATTTGTGATTGCCCGTGGCGATAGCAATATTAGCCATAGGTGATTGTTTGTCTCCATTCGATGAACGTTCATTTAACTATTCTTCCACAAGCAACCTTCGACCGCTACTTTGTGCTCCCACACTTTGTGATCTCCGCGAATACATGAGCATCAGATCTAGTATCTCGAGCACACACTCCTATAGTTGCCTTTGCGATTTACACTCATCCTGTGCACTTTACACTCATCCTTTGCACCTCTAAGCACTCTTCCCCACACTTGTGCTAGCGTCACTAGTTGCTTTGTCTCGTCTTGCACACGATCCACATTGATGCCTTCTTCACCACTAGCACAAACATTCTTAGCCCGAACCTGGTTTGCTCATTGTGCCTCCACTTGCGCTTTGTCCTTTGTTAAAAACAACGTTTTCCACCTTTCTTGTTCCTTGTTCAAACTTCCCTTCTCTCGAGGGTTCCAAGCCCGTTCGACTTCTGCCACTTGCATCTCTTCACTAGTAAGCTCTGTCAATATTCTTCCATCATGCAAGTCGTCCTCATGTTCAACACATCCACCTTCTCGTCCTTGCTATTGTGCGATCCTCAAACTCTTGCATGTCGACTAGTCTCTCGCTCTTTTGTATCCATGCCTCCCATGTCTTTGCGGTAAGTTATATGTTGTCCACCTCTCTCGCCTCCAAGCTCCATATGGTGCTAGTTTGAACTTCAAACGACAACAACGCCAAATGTAGCACGATGGTGGTATTCCACACTTGGAAGGACAATTATGAATGACAATTTAACTTTTCAACAACTCTCAAAATGCAGCGAGACAACCTCCATCAATCTCCCTCTGACGATTGTGCACAACACAATTTAGACAGCCCAGTCTGAAGTTCAGATGGCTTGACAATGTTCCTCAGACGGCTTGGCACTAGCCTAGATGGCTTGGCACTTGCCCAGACGGCTTGCCCTCTAGTTTGATGTCCCATGCTTGCATGAAACGACCTGACAACAGTCCATATGACCTTGTATGAATAGAATATAGCGAACAAAATACAAGATAACAGGGTTTGTATTTTATAGCTACTACAATAGTCAATCAATATAGAATAATGGCTGAATGATGAATAGATATTAACAAGATATTGCATTACATATGAGCCTATATAGTCACATAGTGTATGACTTCTCCCAACATACTGCCTTCAGCATATACAATATCTGCTCCTATGCAGAACTATCATGTGCATACAATATCTCCAACAAACTCTCTCCTTGGCATGCACAGAATCTACCCAATGTATGTGTATGTCTTTTTCTTTGTGTACCAACTCAAATGAATGAAGGGGTCTAACCCCAACACCTCACTTCTTCCTCATTACATTTGTCTTGCATTTCATTTCATTTCCCTCCTAACTACAAGACAAACTATGTGACAACTAACTCATTTGCACATGACTACTACTTATCTCATCATTACATTATTTCATGCAATATTACAACATTACAATTTTATTCAAACTTTATGAGAAAACTTTATTATATGCGTACTTGAATTCCATGCATATTTTATTTGACTTATTTCTTGTGCTGAGGTGGCAAGTCAGAACTAGTGTCTATAGAATGCAATTTGTCTTTGCTGGCTTGCTTTGACGTAGCATTAGCTTTCGGCTTGTTATTAGTCACCTCTTTTTTTCTTTCCCTTTTATTCCTTCTACCCTCTTTATTTCTGCTTTTATTGTTATTTTATTATATAATGGATTCTTGCCATAGTAACTACTTCAGGTGGTTAAGCTATCTATTGGGCCGCATGGCATTTCGTGCCATGACCACAGGTGAGTAACATAAAGAATGTTGTGTACAGAATGATGACACCATCAGTTGTTTGAGTAGTGCAAGGCTATGTTGTCTAGGTGCATCTACCTGGTCATTTTTGGCTTACGTCCTAGATGCATCCATATCGATTATGTGGGTAGGGGTGTAAAACACACATCACATGTACTTTTCACAACTCAATCAACACTTTCACTTCCCACATTCACATGCTGCCTTGGAATTGAACTTAAATGTCCACATTGGAGGCTTCCACATTGAACCCTTTGAGCTCCTCCTATTTTACCTTTATTTTTTTAATATATTAAATAAAAGTATTTACTTTGTTTTACTTTTCTTCTTTTAAAATGGGGACTAAGTTTTGATGGGCCTCAATGGTTCCTCGATACTTTTGACGGCATCCAAGTCATGGTCTAAGATCCTTCTTGTCTTAGGATCAACTCTGATGGTTTATCTTTCTTAGAAAGTCTTGTGCAATTGTGCAGGCCTGTTTTTTGGATGCACAAATAGAAGCTTGTATCTACGGGGTCTATGCTTCTTTTTTTGCGATCACTGGAAGTCAAATATGGATAGAGGAATGTATTAATGGTGTTCATGCCTTCTATAGTTTTAATGATTGTGCACATTTTAGCACAACGGTTATTATGCTTGGGATGTAGGTCTAAGAAGATTTACATGAATCCTCTTGCAAGGATTCTGTCATTATGCCTAGGAGAGGAGGGAATATCATCCACCTCGTCTTCCCTTATGACAGCCAACTGGTTGTAAAACGGAGAGGAGAGATGGAGGCAAGGATATTTTATTCGTCATGCATCAAAATGGCCAACAAGAGGCTTTCTATCCCTCTCACTCACTCCTCCAAGTACCTTCAATGCAAGGGATGGTGCAACAATGCAACAACCTCATTTTCATTCAAATTTCTTCTCATGAATATGTTTAATGCCAACAATCAGGATGTGATCATGCATTATCATGATTCTTAAATGATTAAAATGGAGGAAAGATCATGCACTCCCAAGCAAATTGTTCTTTCTTAACTTAGAAACATAAAATGAATAAAATGACTACCTTTCCTTGGGCCTGTGGTTTTCTTTCAGACTCATGGAACCTCTCCTAGACTCTATCAATCTCTCTGATTGCTATTGATGCTTCAACCCCACTTTTTCCACTCTCCAAATTCTCATTGACTCATGTCAAATACTATCCTGCTTGTCCAAGTATCCTCAGCCTTTAGGATTACACCTTATCACCTTATCCTTATGGATTACATCTTACAATCTTAGCCTTATATGCTTTTACCATAAATTTCTTGTTCTAATGCATGATGCTCTAAAGAGAAAAAATTGTAGCTTGAGTAGTAGTGAGACAAGGACTCAAACTTGTAAGGTTCTTAATTAACTTTATGTAAGGAGTTTTCAAGTTGTAGCATTGAATAATACAAACAAAAGACTTTAAAAAAGCCTATTTCTACCATCACAGGCATAGTACATCGTTTTACATATAATTATACATCAACTACATCCATAAGCACTTTCAAGGTACAAAGGAATACAGGGTCAAATAGAGCTGATATTTGGTTGAGCATGAGTTTTGCATAGGCAGTAATTGCGATCTTACGGTTGCTCTATTTGCATTCTGTGTACAATTTGACATGTCTCTTGTATATTGGTGTCTAGCATATCTTTTTTGGTGTCAAATAGGAATCTTAAGTAGTAACATAGGAAACAAAATTTAATATTTTTGGTATATATAATAAGTAATTCTATCTACTGAGGGAAGTCACAGTGCATTCAGTGTAGGGAGTTCAATTGCTTGAAATGTTTGTTGTCTAGTTCTTCATTCTAGATGCAATTCCTATTTTTGAATAACTTTAAATTTCCATCCATCTTAAGTTCCCAATTCCTCTAACAATCCTTACTTGCTATTTCTCCAAAGATTGTGAGTAACAACCAATGCTATGTATACTATTTTCAAGGGATGAGATGGATATTTAATCATTGGTAATGCATTTTAGGGTTCTCTCATACAATGTCTGCCCAATTCTTGCAGACATCGTACCTGATGAAAATTCTTAGCGATTTTTTATTTCATCTTGAGCAGTTTCTAGGCTTTTACTTGAGGTTGTTCATGTACCATTTTTCTTAATTTTCTATTCTGAATTTGACAGGGACAAACAATTCTCTCTCGACAAATAATGCTAGAACCTGGATTCAAACCATTGATTTTAATAAGTAATGATTTGACATCATTCTCACCACAGGTTTGAACTTTCTACAGTAGACATCCTACCCCTTTTTCTATTGTCTTGTTTCTTAAACTGAACAGAGAACTATGTTTCATTTATATTGCATAACCTATCTGGTCTGGAATTTTATTCTTAGCAAGACTTGCATAACTGCATACTGTATGCTGTTGTTATTTCTGGTATGCACATGCAGAGTTCATACCATTTTTATTTTGGATATGTTATACAGATTGCACACTTTTTGATATTCCATACAAGTGACAAAGACTAAACACCTTATTAAAGTTTGATTGATACATTATTGAAGAGTAGTTGTTATTTTTTTTTGTTTTAAATTTTTTAATTGAAGCCTTATCTATATTGTATTATCAACCAGTAAATGGAATGTCCAAGCCAGCTTGTGGCCTTGTTTCAAATATGTAATAGACTACTAGCCAACAACATATATCATGACAAGTACTAGAATCTGACAATGAACTACCACCGACAAATAAATCAACAATTCACTTGTTTAAAAAATATCAATTTTGAGATGGCTATATCACTTATGTTCCCCCAATACTTGACAATTGTGAAAGGTAAACATAAAACAACCTTTGGGAGATGACACTGACCAAAATACAGAGACACCTCCACAGAAAATGAATCGGCCTATTATCATTCTATACATTTGATGATTAGAATATAGCCTCCCACTTCTCATGTTCTAATATGAGAAGACTAGGAGCATATAAGAAACTCCAAACAGAATCGACATTATCCTGTGTCTTCAGATTTAGATAGTTAGCATAGCATATAATGGGATGGTTATACTAATAAACCCTCATATCCAATTAGACACTTCACAGGAAGATACTGTACCAGCATACATAAATGCAATCACAAACTAAATCCCTCTACAAATAGCAACATGTATAACCAAAAAAGGTAACAGATCTATACATCTTTTGATTGTGAGTATACTAATCATCCAGTCGTCAAAACTCAAAAATCTACTCAATTGCAAGCATCTTCATCTAAAGCCAATGATCATCAAAGGGACACGTCTGTAGTGTAGGCGTCTTTATGACAACACTTCTTTACAGATTATTTCCCCTCCTAATACTTGCACACAATAACAAAATATGGAGACACTTGTAACCATCAAGCCTGCATGTGCGAGTGTATTCCCCTTTTATATCCTTGCCCACCAGGTGCAGTGTGTGTGTTGGCATTATAAACTCTTTTTAACCAACAAGCCTGCATAGGTGACTGTGGCCCCCTTTTATATCCTTGCCTGGAAAGTGCAGTGTGTGTTAGCACCATAAATCCTTTTTGATCAAGAAGGAAAACTATGTTAAAATTAATTGATTTGGAGGGGAGATTAGCTAAGAGTCTTATACAAGATAGTGCAACCAACTAACAAGAAAAGTGTTATGGACTTAACTGATTATTGATTATATTAACTATGATGTATGAGGGTGTCTCCTTATCTTTATATCTATTGGGATTTTAATAATCCTGCACATACTATCATTATGAGCATTGACTTTTATGAAAACTCTTCTCTATAAGGAAACTTCTATATTTTTTCAATCCATTGTGGTATTGTGTCTCTAGACCACTTCAGAAAGCAAGTCACAATCTTCAATGAATTTGGAAATAATTTTATTTACCTTTAAATTTTTTAATGTGGTAAAATAGGATGGTCTAGGATAACTTATCTTATAATCCAGCAATTTGTTGATAGTGGGGGAAAACTGCCATCAATAGCTTCTACTTGTACATATATATAACCGAGTCACTGACAACTATAAGTAAGTGTTAAAGGTTGCAAGCAAAATGTTGAGATGGTTAGATGCAACCATTCACAGTAATTAATTGTACAATTATAGTTTTTAACTATAAATACTAAACTGATAGTGTGCCTTTATTTGGGATCAAAGAACTAGATGCAACAAAGTAGGGATTTAGGCCATAACAGTATTGGGGATGGTCACTGCCTGTTCAAGACCTATTTCCTATAGTAGTTTTCTGTCCATAGTTGCCCACTTCATCTTCTCATATTGGTTGTGAAATTCCTGCAAATTGACATTGCTGGAGCCTGTGTCTATGATTCTGGCCAACCCACACTCCAGTTCCATTAGGCTGGTACAGTGAGTTTATGGAAGTGTGGAAGTCAATGTCTCTTAATGAAACTACTGTATTTTATTGAAGTAGATATGAGTGGTGGAGAGACGAGCTTCTCAGAGGGAGGGCATTAATGGTGAATGCTTTGGGAAGTTCCTGCTCGAAATAGGTTACTGGTATGCTAAATGTACTGTCCCTTTTGTTATGTGAACACCATACCCGATGTTATTGTACTTTTATCAGGGGCTTGTGGGCAAATGATTTAACATGTGTGTGCGAGTGTGTAAATACATGCACACAAATTGATAATATGTACAAATAATCCAGGGTTACTAGAAACGACACCCCTTAAGTTAGTAATCCTCTCCACTTGATATACACGTATCTTCGTATTTGAGACAGATATGGATATAATACGCCTTGAATACCATACCCTAATATATACATTACATTCCCAGATTGAGGATATCTCTGATATGGTCGGATATAGGATCCAAGCCGTCCAATGCCGTATCTACCAAGAAAATGTATGCACACATTGTAAATATTGTGGGAGGAGGGAAAATGTAAGCATGCATTGTAAATATGTCGGAAAAATGTACACACACGGTGTAACTATAATTAAAAAAATTGTAGTGAGGGAGGGGTCTTATTTATAGAACTAAGGAGGTAGTTGCATCCTCCAACTAACTACTTACCTGACACCTCATCATTTTCTTAAATTACAGTTGACATACATTTGAATTACTTTTACATCATCTCATGAAATATTACATCACTACTTTATAACTTTATTAATTATATTTACAGAAATTTCATCAAACACTTTGCATACGAACTACAAATAACACAAAATGACAAAATTTATTCAATGATTACATAGACATGTCAATTCACTTGCCTACAACGTCAACACATCAAGAGGGTGTGATACTTGTGCAAAATTCTTTATGAAGTGCTGATAGTACCTGACATGCCCCAAAAATGACTTTAATGAGCTCACGTTGTATGGCTCCTCCATGCTCATCATGACGCGAATTTTGTTAGGATCGGTCTTCAACCCTTCTTTGCACACCATGCACCCTAACAACTTTTTGTACGGTACCAACAACTTGCATTTATTTGGGCTTAAGGAGAACTGAGCATTCATGCACAACCACATGCATTCCTCCAATGGCTTCAAATGTTCATCCTTTCGCCCATACAATGACCAATCATCCATGAATACTTTAAAATTGACCGTCACCCTCTGCTTAAAAATATACAAAATGATCCTTTGAAATGTGGTTGGTGCATTGCACAAACCGAAGGGCATTCGGTTATATGCATGTAGCGTGGTGGTGAGTACTTCGACAATTGGAGGAAAAAATTGATATGATAGATTCTAGGAGATAACCAAAGTGGTAGTCATAATTGATCTACACTCACCTAGCATTTCCACTTGTACGACAAAGTGTCAACATGCACTTGTATGGCAAAGTGATGTTCACTTGTACGACAAATGCTTATTTGACAAGCACTTGTACGGCAGCAATGCAATCCACTTGAACGACAATCACTTGTATGGCGGTGATTCTACTCAACTACCAACCTCGTCGGAAAATACTTGTACTGCAACTCTTGTCGGCCTTCCTTGTATGACAGTTCCCAACGAATCTCCTCATAAGACACTTCCAATTGATATGCTTTTATGACAATTCTCGTACAATACTTCTAGATTGCAACAACGTCTGCACATCTGCACACAAAATCAGAACAAAACAACCTACAAACTACTCACAACAATAGAATCACACATAATTCATTCCACACACAACATATAGAAGAATAATATTTGCATTAACTATGCCTATATGGCATCTACATTACAGACTCATATATGCTTGACAATGCACAATAATGAATATATAATCTGTAGGCAGGGGTGAGTGCCTTCCCGAGACGAGGGAATGATAGGGATTTAGGAAGGATGGATCAACTTGGCTATAAGGCTTGACATGACTTAGATTACTCAGTCTCAGACATGTAAGTTGTTGTAGACGTCTAGCCTAGACGGGTAATCAATCTAGATGGGTAGATGCTAGACATGTACGACCTCGGACGTGTTGGGCTAGACAGACGTGTACAATCTAGACGGGTAGCCTACCTGACATGTAACTTGCCAGACATGTAGACTGCTAGATGTGTGGACGTCTCAAATGGGTAACTGCGGATGGGTAGACGTCTCAAATGGGTAACTGCAGATGGGTTAGACGTCTCAGACGGGTAGCTGCAGATGGGTTAGACATCTTAGATGGGTAGTGGCAGATGGGTAGACGTCTCAGACGGGTTCAACAGCAAGGCCTAGACGGATAGGCCTAGACGTTTAACAATTAGGATTAGACGGGTAGGCCTAGACATCTACTGTAACGTACACTCATTCTCTAGCCTGCAACTGCTGTTACCTGCAATTGCACAACAAATACAATACAAGTCTACACCAGTCTATCTCATACAAGCCATTGATCAATACCTGCAACACGACAATACAATCACAATGCAATCACACAGAACACATGCTCTAGAACAGTACTTGTTGTATTCACAATGGATCTGCATTTATGTCAAGTATGGATCTCCATGGACAGATTACAAAAATGAATAGGGGGGTACTTATAGGGCAAGCCCAGGCGGTTACTACAACCAACCTGGCTCAACCGTCCCAACTTCCCTATGTTAGCACTTTACTAATCTTGTTTTGCAACGTAACAACCAGTCTTAGACGTCTTAACTAATCCTAGATGTCTTAACAAATGACGGCTAGTTTTGTCCTTTTGTGCATTTCTATTAATCAGTCCGCATTACATCATGTCGGCTGATTTTACATTGCAAACCTTATATTTATCAAAATTGCTTTATACATTATCAAAATTGGTATCAAAATTGCTATCTTCTTGTAGACATTTTTGTCAGACAGTTCGATATGTCATGTCTTCTTCGAACTGTTGTCTACATCTATCCTCCCCTTCGAAGAAGTCGATGTCCTCAACGACTTTCTACGCTGCCCTGTTGGGGTGTCAACATCTTTTGGTGCTGCAGCCTGTAGTGCCTCCTCCAATTCTTGTACCCTAAGCCGGAAAGCTTTGCGTTCATTTCAAACTCGCTTGGCATAAGTAAAGTACTTGGCCCATTCTACTCCCATGTTGTTGGCTCGTATTTCCATCTCCTGAAGCTTAGACAACAATTTTGATTCACGCTGAATGAAGATCTCCTTCATCTGTTGTGTTGTCAAGGTTGAGGAAGATGGTGCCTTCTGTGCCAATTCTGCCTTGAGAGCTGCTTCGCGCTTCTGAGACTGAAACAATTCATTGCACAAGGCCTCGCGTTCTTTCTGCCAAGTCTCCACATTTTGGCTTCTTTGAGCCACTAACTCTGCAGTCTGCTTGATCAACAATTCCTTAGCCTCCTTATGCTGCAACATTTCAGCCTCAATGTCTATGATCATCTTTTCTCTTTCGATGAGCTATGCGCTAAGGTCTGTCATTTGCTGTTGCTTTTCCCGAATATGCTTTAGAGCATCTTCCATCTGAGTGACCCCTTCTGCCAAGTGTCGCTCTTTCTCTTGCAATTCTGCCTTTGTCAACTACAGATTTTTATCCAAATTCTGCCCAGTCAGATTTAACCTTCAGCTAGCCAACATAGCAAGTGGGCTAGGAAGTTAAATTGGCGATACATCGACAACAATTCGGGTACTAACTCCACCTGTGATTTGTGTTTTGTGGACTGTTAGGAAGGAGGGTTATTGCCATGGCCCAGAACATACACTTGCGTTGGTTCCAAGTAGAGGGTAGGTGTCTTGTCTGGCAGTTGCATTCCCTCCATAGTCGTCAAGTGTGTGGTAGGCAGATTACAAGGCCGATCTTGATAGATACTGGAAATTTATGCTCGCTAGGATCCCTGGGCGGCCTATTTCACCAACTTGTCCAACTCTTCCTCCGCCATCTACTGCCACTTTTTCCACCAACCAACACAAGTGGCATCAAACTGCAAGCGCATATATTGGTCAATTTAGAAAAACAGTCTACCGCCTATTGATCAGTCATGTCTGATGGATCTACAAAATTAGGCAGTTCCAATAGAATCCGCTCTGACCATACATCCTCAAGTTCCTCCTCCTCTTGTTCTTGCAACATCACTTTCCCTTTCCCGGATAGGTCAATGTTCTTCTTGGCTGCTTTCCATTCTGTGACTACGGACTGCTCCTTAGGTACATTTGTTTGGTTGTTGCCGCCATCTGTCCCAATGACTTACTAAGGTTTTGTACTTGGCTGGGGATTCTCTCCCTTCACTATTCTGGTCTTAGGTTCCAAAGAGACCTCTTCATCATTAGTAATAGGGTGCTCCTGTGTCCTTGTTGTCGGATTTCCAATAGTCGGGAGTGGTAGTTCTTCACCCACCATCTCCTTTGCATCTTTTGTGGGGACACCAATATTAGCTGATCTACCTGTTGCCTTGGCTTCTGCTGCTGTGAGCATCTCTTCAAACGAGAAAGCCCGTAGGGTATCTGTAAAAGAAGTTTGAGAAATCAGGGATTTCGAGGGTGCTTCAGGTGACTCCTCACGATCTCAGAATTGGGCATCTTCCAAATACTTCCTAGGCCCTACGTAGACAGCAATACTGGGTCCTGCTAGTATTTCCTGAAAAACTGAAGGAATTTGAAAATCAACTTCCACAACGTGTAAGCTCAGCTGTTGCTCCAGTTTTCGAGCTACTTTCCATCTGCGTGCTATTTTATTGGTTGTTATCTCATCCATCGGATCAGGTGACGGTTTAGGTGCGGTGGCTCAAATCTCCGCCTCTTTCCTGTCGGCTTAGGCACTTCTTGCGGGGGTACATTAACTTTATTTGTTGGCCTTGTCTTCGTAGGTAGTGGTGGTGCAATATCCTCCCCTTCTGAATCAATCAATGGCCCTTCCTCGGGTGAAGGCTTATGTGTAATGTCCCTTTCCAGGCTTGTATTTCGTGAGAATGCTCTCAGAGGATGTTGGGGTTTCGCCAAATGGTTGTATGCCTTTGGATGCCAGTTTTTCGGGGACATTCTGAGATTTGAGGGAGGACTTACTATTTATAGTAAGTCGGTGATTCAGGTTTTTGGCCGAATTGACTGCAGAATGTTGTTCTTCGCCAAATTGGGTATCCAGATATATCTTCAATTGATTGACTAGACCCGTTTGGTTATCAGTGCAAGGAACTTACTATTTTTAGTAAGTTGGTTTTGGCGGAGCGGAAGTCCTATGAGTGGCTAGTTTGGCCAAATGGGTACTCATTTCTATCTTCGGATGTGAGTTTGGATGAGCGGTCATGGAGTTTTTAATCGTCGAAGTTATAATTATTATAAAGTCATTAAATTATTATATTATTCTCCTAAGTATGACTTTATAATTTGTTAGGGGGCTTATGAGTACTCATTTTGAAGGAAATAATGTATATTTTAATGTGGTTTTATTAATGCCTAGCTTGGACGCCACTTTGGGAGATTATAATATGATTAAGTGATATTGTGGAGTTAGGTCATTATATGTGCTCATTAGTAAATGAATTATTGACATAAAGCAAGTAAAAAAGAAAGAAGTTTAATCCCACATTCTACCCACATTGGGTCGACCAGCTCGAGAAAAGAATAAATAGAGGTTGTGAGAGCATTTGAAAACATATTTGGTTATCACATTTCATGTTTGGAGAAAGGAGCTTGCTTGCAACAGAGTTTGCAGGAAGATATCCAGCTTGTTTGTGACGAAAAACCACAGGCAAGGGCAGATTTGGTTTGTTTGGAGATGAAACCCTCCAGTAGGAACATCACTTTTGGGATTGCAAGATATCCTTGGAGTGATTGTGGCATTTCCGTGACGGGGAATGATTTGAGCTTCAAAGTGGTAGGTTGTTGATGAGTTTTGGGGTGCACTTGGTGCCATTTTTAGAGTTACTTCAGATTGCAGATGTTTCCAGTGAGGCCAAACCATTAGAGGCTATTTTGAATTAGATTGCTTGGGTTTTTGAAGAATCTTGTATTGCTGATTATTCATAGTTTTTGATCAGCTTATCAGCCGTACACTTCAGTAGTTTGGAAGGGATCTATGTCATTTGTGAAGGGTTTTTAATAGGCCGTACCAGTTGCAGTGAAGGGCGTGCACTTATTGAGGCCAAACGCCTCCCATTTGGAGTATTCATTGTGTTGTATGAGGTCTTCTCTTTGTTGGACAGCCAAACAACAATTAGTATGCTGGAGAAATTGTATTACAAGCATATTTAATGAATATATAAGTTTGTTGTTGCTGGTGTTAACTTCCAGAATTATATCAGGCCTTCAGATGTCCGGGTACACTTATCCTTGTACAATTTCCTTCATTGGGTTTGCTCAATATCATTAGAAGAAGTTTCTGCTTAAATTTTGTAGTCATTGGAGGAGTAGTTTTTAAGATACAAGCATTTCTAGTTTGCTGCTATTTTTATTTCCAGAATTTGTATTATTGCAAAAAGTATAAAAAATTCATATTTGCATAAATCACGTGATATCAAAGCAATCAACAAACAAGACATTCAAGTTTTTAGTTTGGAACCCAAGATCAGAACCTGGCTCTTTGGGTGGCAAATTTATTTGCCTTAGAAAGGGATAGGACATTACATTATGAGATATCTGCTTTACTCGTGGCTTCTTCGCCGGATTTTGGTGTTTGCCTTGCGGCTTTGCATCTTTCCAACGCAAAATCGTCGATGCCAATTCTGGTAACTTCTGAGGAGGGTCAAAATATGGAATCAGTATTCCTGCTTTGGATGTTGCATCTAACAATAATCCAATGGCATAAAAGACCATCCAAAAATTCTTGGTGGCTCGCATCAAAAAATTTTGGATGCGATATGCCAAGTAGGTTGCCCAATCATAAGCCACTCCTTGCTCAATCCCCTGCAAGTATGGAATCAACCAAATCGGAAGATCTGAGCTTCGTTGTTCTCTTGACATTCTGGCCATCAATACATTCATGATGCACTATAACCCTTCATTGGCCAACTGTGACTGCTTGACTCCACGATTACCATGAGTTGATAACATAGCATCAGTGTTTTCCTTGGTCAAGGTGGTGATACTCTGAATCAACTGCGGAGTCTTCTTGGGATCTACCCGTTCATTCACCATTGGTTTGCCCTTCTTCGGAAGTTCGAATGTGCGCCGAAACGCTTCTGCAGAGAAAGGAGCCAATTATCCTTGTCGTTCTGGTGTTCTCTTATTCTTATTGTATGCCCTCTTTTGCTTCCTCCTGCTGCTCTAACTCTCATTGTCTTGTGGCTTGTCAATCATCAATTCTGTATACTATCATCTAATTCTTGGACGATCTACTCTCGTAATCTTGCATTGGTCTCATATTCTTCTTGTAGTTGTCGTGTTTGTTCCTTCATTTTTTGATGTCTCATTCCTATTTGAGCCAATGGGGTGTGTCCTGCCAATTCCTCGTTCGTGACTCCTCCATATTCCAGAGTTGGTATCTCCAGATCATATATATTTGTTCTTCCTGGATACCGTACATTTGACCTCAACCTCCTTCGTACATTAGTATCTCGAGGCAACTCCTGTTGTTCTACTTGAGGATATACTACTTTTGTTGCTTTTTGTGGAGCTTCCTCTTGCACTACCAAGTTTACCTTTGTTGGTTCCTCATTTTGATTTCTTCCTTCATTCGTAGGAGCCAACTCTTCTTCTTCATATTCTTTTGTTCCGTCTGCGAATTGTACATGTACCTGTATTCTTCTCCTTTCCCCATGGTGAGGTTCCAACTCTTGTTGTTCTATAATTGGTTGTGCCTCCTATCCTTTCTACAAACAACCTGCTCATCTTGACATCATCCTCGTCCTGTTGAGGAGTCTGATTGTTCCGGGTTGCTTCCTATTTTTTGTTGTAATGTCCCCCACCTGTTCTGTGTTTAATTTTTTTGCAATAACTATGGAATAATTTGAACATGCAATAATACCCAAATGAAAGAAGCCAATAACAACAACATGCAATGATACCCAGATGGATTTAACACTAAATAATAGTGTTTTATGCAAAACCCATAATCAAAATAGCTTGTTAATTCATATCAGCAAATTAACAACAATGTTTAGAAATTCCAGATGGATAAATGTCTTCAGAAGATCATTATAAACATACCAATTTGCTATTATCTCAAACTGATGGACTATAAACCTCTGAATCTTTGATTGAATCACATTAGCGTGAATCCTGAGTGAATTCACCAACCAAGAACTGGGTTTTCGTCCAGCTCCCTTCTCCAATACTGAGGGTTTTCGTCCTCAGAACTTCAACTATCTGCACACTATCGATCCCTGAAATGGAATCGATCTGCCTTTCGGGGTTTCGTCCATCGAGTTATCGATTGGGGTTTTTGTCCCTTTCGATGAAGAAATATCAGCCGCCGACCTTAATCTCCAAGAGAAGAAATAACATAAACCAGAATGTCTGAAATGAGACCAAGCCATCGAATAAATAGGCTCCTCCTTGGCAAACTCTTTTTTGAGCGCTCAATGTGGGATAAACATATTTCTTTCCCTTTAATTATAATATAAAGTTTTAACTTTATAAAATGAATTTAATAATTCACTTAATAAAGCCAAGTTTTGCACTTTAAAAAATCTGCCTTATGAAACTCCGATTGACCAATTGAAACCTGTTCTGGATACCCATTTCGTTGTAGAACATCCCCTTGTCCGCTCAGCAAGAAACCCTAAAACCTGACATTGCTAAAAATAGCAATTCTAGCATCCAAACTCCGTTTGACCCCAAACGACCACCAAAACTGAGCTCTAAGAATCCAAAAGCTGTCTCAAATATCTCCAAAGGCTCTCATCCATATGACAGCCTACGGGAACCTGTGTATAGGCTAGTCTCTATGTGCTCCCACTAGCTTATTAGAAGGGAACATTACAATCCGCCTGTTGTCACATTTTGCACAGGGGTGCCATGTTTTTAGTTTCTGCATGTATGCTGCTCTTTTCCCTTCCTTCACCTCATCTTCCCTTTTCTTCATCTCTCCCTTTCTTCCCCTTCCTTGCAGCTTCACTCCCTCTTCTTCTTTCCCCCTTTCTTCCCCCAACAAAAACTTCAGCAAGTGTGCCTTGAAAAGTTTCTAAGTGTTGGGGCGACACCCGACTTCGCAGCGAAGTCGGAGTGCGCCCCTCAGTTGGAGCGCAGTAGGGAACCCGAAGTGCGCAGCAGGACAGGAAATAATTGAAAATTTGGCTAAGTGTCAAGGGCGACACCCGACTTCGCAGCGAAGTCGGAGTGCGCCCTTCTTCCTGGGCGCACTAGGGGAACGGTCTGTCAGAAAATCAGCTAAGTGCTGAGGGCGACACCCGACTTCGCAGCGAAGTCGGAGTGCGCCCCTTTCCAAAGGCGAAGTCCGAACAGCGGATGAAGACAGCCAAGCACCGGTGCGCAACCCGACTTCGCAGCGAAGTCGGAGTGCGCCCTTTGACCGGTGCGCAGTTGGGTAAAGTCAACCCAAAAATTTGCTAAGGCAAGAAGGCCTTCCAACTGCGCTGTTTTCCTCCCGCGCAACCCGATAGCGCCCGGATTCCTGGCGAAGTTGGATAAACTGCCTTTCAAGGCAGACACGTGTCACACCTCAACATCCGACAAGTGTCCATCTCCGGGATTCGAGCCAAGACTTGACCGCGCAAGGACAAAGCATGGGCTACACTACCGGCGCCATCTGTCACCATTTAAGCCGACGTGAAGTGCCATCTGCAGCACCTACCCGCATTCCTGTTGACCGAAGACTTGACCCAACGCGCTGCCACGTAGCCGTACCGCCTTCAGGGACACCATGCCGCAAGGACAGTCCGGCCCGACAGAAGTCAGCATCAGCAGCCCCTTAGCCGCTCGTGTCAGCCACTGTCTGGTCTGGGACTTCGTGCCCATGAATGTAATCGGGGGAATTTTGGGCTATAAATACCCACCACGTTTTTATTGTAGGTGGTGGAAGGGGAATATATTTCTAAGGAACAATTGTAGTTGTGTGTTTGCCTCAAATACGTACATATACTTGGCTCTTGCTTATCGTCTTTTATCTTGCATGCTCGCCTCTCCTTGTCATTTCTGCCTCATGTTTCTTGTGTCATTGCTTGTTGTTGTACTCGAACTCCGGACTCCAAGCATTTGGTGGCCAGGTATTCCCTGGAATGCATAGATAGAGGATACATGGGATCGCCGATAGCTGTAGTTTCAATGTATGTTTGTAGATGAATGTCGTTAGTAGTGGTGATTGATTCGTTGCCGTGTTGCTTATTCCCCCCACCCAACTCCAATCACATTTGGAATCCCTTTCGCACTTTTATCTCTTTCTGCATTTTTATCTCTTTCCCCGCACTCTTATCTAAACAAAACCCCACAGGAAGCCGGCCTTCTCCGGAGATTGGCACGGAAGGCATCCCTTCCTTCCGGCCTTTCAATCTGGTGGGCGAATCTGGGCGCAATAACAACAAATCCTTTCCTCATGGCAGATTCGTAACCAACAGTTTTCTCTGGCACGCCCGGTGGGACATGGAAGTTTCCCACCCCCAAACAGAATCGAAGTACTAGTGCTCGCTTCATTGCTGTTCAAAATCAGAGCACCTGGCGACTCTGCAAATATCCGAATATTCTCTGAGTCCGTGAAGACCGGTCCTAACGCCTTCATGCAAACAAGAAGGTGGCGAGCAAGGAATCCGGGAGACCAGTCTAACCTTTACGAAATCGACATTGCCGCTCCAGGAGAGCGCGTCAGGCTGGCTGATTACCAAGCTCGCGAAGAAGAAATCCGAGAAGAAGCCGAGGCTGAAATCGAAGAAGCCGAGGCTGAAATTGAAGAAGTTGAGGCCGAAGAAGAATCCACATCTTCGGACAGTTCCGATACCGAGTACACTACCGGGTCAGAAGCAGACATGGCTGCTCAGCAAGATGATGATGATCTTTTCCCAGCAGTGGACTCTACGGGGCCCTTGGCCCCAGCCGGACAGCAAGCTGTGCCCCCCGCTGCCTTAAAGTCTATCCCTACGTATGACGGCTACGGCAAGACGGCGTATGAACACATCCAGGACATTCTCGCCCTGGCTGCGCTACACTCCATTACTGACGAAAGTGTGAAGACCCGTCTGCTAGCCCTTTCCCTTAGGGGAAAGCTTCTCTACTGGTGGAGATCACTGCCAGAGGGATCCATCACAGGGTGGCGACAGTTAGCCGGCAGACTCGTGAAAGGATGCAACGAGTCTGCCGACCCCTCTTCTTTGTCGCATCAGTTCCAAAGTATTCAGAGACACCCCCAAGAGGAGGTGTTAGACTTCAACATCAGGTTTGCGAGGTCTTGGAAACGAGTTCCTCGCGAACTCCGACCGTCAGCAGGACAGGCCGCCTACTACTACCTGAGATCTTTCAACTCAGACATTTGCCTGCTGCTGAAGGTTGCCATAATCAACACATTCCCTGCTCTGTACGAGGCTGCCCAGCAAGCTGAAATGGATATCATTTCCATCGGCAAGCTTCCACACAGAGTACAACCGCCCATCTACCCTGATTTTCCCCGATCACAATATCCGTCAGCCTTCGGTTCGGAGCCGTCCACTTCAGGACAGCAACCCCAAAGAAGAATGGAACCCGGCGCCGGTCGTGAACCCTTACGGCCCGCCGCAGATTCATTATCCGCCTCCTCGTCCTCCACGTTTCCAAGCACTTCCTGCTCCTCCGCAGCATGCACAATATTCAACTCCTCCTCCATTGGCCGCATTGCCTCCCCAGCCTCGCTTGCCGCCGCCTCCCGATCATGATATTCAGAATCAAATTCTTCAGGAGGTACGGGCTCTGGCCTCTGGCTATCATACCATGTCTAACGACATGACTGTTCTGAAAAAGAAGCAGGCCCAAATGGACCTGGCTCCAAGGAGGCCATATCCGCCTCCGGCGTTAACAAAAGATCGGCCCCCTGAGCAACATTTGCAACGGCGGCCCCCTCCGAGGAATGCTGCCATTGAAGATGAACCTGGTACTTCTGACCAGGTCAACTGGTGCACCACGTGCAACGACCCGCATGACGAGGATGACTGTACACTGCACCAACACTACCTCCAGACTTTGGCCGGCAGCGCCATTGAGGACGAAGAGCTCTACATGATCCTGGGCGACGAAAGCAATTTCGCCGTCTCAGACGAAGTTCCGATGCCACCTCCTGCCAAGGAAAACAAGAAGTCTGCCGAAGTCGCAGCCCAAACCTTTAAAGGTGTACGCCCGAAGAGATAAGGCGCAACCTGAGGAGCTACCGCCCTACAAGAGACTGTGGCCTTACACAGCCAAAGACAAGGCTCCTCCGGCGAAGACTCCCGCAGTCAAGCCTCCCGTAGCCAAACCTCTTCCGGCTAAAGCTCCCGCTACTCAGCCTCCAGCTGAAACAAAAGAACAAGCTCGAGAGAGGCTGAGATATCCGTCTCTGACCAAGAGACAGAGAGTTGAGGCCACTCAACAGTACCGGACGAAGTATGAGCCGGCGAAAGAAGCGGAAGCAGCAAGCACCTCGGGCTACAGCATAGTAGACGAGCTGAAGAGAACTCCCGCAAGAATCAGCATGTACGATGCTCTTCAACTCCTAGGCCAGGTTGATCTGCTACAAGAATCCCTGAAGACCATGAAGAATGGCAAGCAGATACAACCCGCTGTCCTGGTGCAACCCCTGACAGCCTCAGCCACTGGGAAGAACAGACCACCTCCCTTCTATCTGTCATTACGGATGCAAGGGTACATAGTACACAACTGCATGGTGGACTCTGGTGCTTCTACGACCGTAATGCCGAGAGCCGTCTGCGATGAAATCGGGATGGAGTACACAAGGAGCAGCCAAGGCGTGCCGCAACTAGACGGCACCCCTGTCAAGACAACCGGCGTCATAAAAGACATCCCCATTCGGCTGCACAAAGCTCTCGACATCGTGGTCATCCAAGAAGTTGTGGTCGTTGACTTGGAACCCTACTTCGGCATGTGCCTCTCCAGGGAGTTCACGGCGAAGTTGGGAGGGTATTTATCTCTGGACTACTCGCACATGGAAGTGCCCTTCAAAGGAAGGAGACTGAAGATTTTCAATGAGAAGCCTTCCACTTACTTAGTAGAGAAGATACCCGGAGAAGAGCCTGAGGACTGCATGGTTCAGCTGTCGGAGGAAGAACTGGTAACAGTGGATATGACAGAGCAAGCTCTCGAGCAGCTGCAAGTAGAAGACGAATTCTCCTTGCGGGACTTCAACGCTGTAATTGAAACTGAGCAAGGCTGCTACACCATTGTTCAGCCTGAAAGGCTCGACAAGTCAGCCAGGAGAGAAGTAGGACCAGCACCTGAAAAGCTGTGGAAGCTTTTCTTTGACGGCGCACGATGCAAAAATGGCGCCGGTGCCGGAGTACTTTTGGTTTCCCCAACCGGGATCCGTAAGGATTACACCTACAGCCGGCCTCGGAGCCGTACCAACAACGCGGCGGAGTACGAAGCCCTGTGCTTGGGTTTGCGAAAGGCGGAGAGACTAGGGATCAAACATCTGCAGATCTACGGAGATTCAGAACTGGTGTGCCACCAGGTCACGAACAAGTGCGCCTCCAAAAAGCACTATCTCAAGGCGTACCGAAATCGGGTCTGGGATCTGATGGAGTCTTTTGACTCGTTGAATGTCAAGGCTATTTCACGAGAGAAAAACAAGCATGCCGACATTCTAGCGTCTGTTGGAGCCAGGCACGTTCCGGCCGATGACACCGTCCGTAAGCCGAAGCCGGTTCGTACTATTTACGAGCCTTCAGTGCTCGATAAGGACACCCACTGGCAGGTGTTTAGCTGTGACGAGGAGATCGTCACATTTTTGGTAAATGAAGCCTGTGCAATCGAAGGTAGAGACCCTGATGACGAGCAATATGAGGGGTTGATACAGCTTAAAAATAATCATGTCCCAAAAGGACTGATTACTCTTGAGAGTCTATTTGATCAAAATGACAGAGCCATATCTCACCGGATCAAAGTAGACCCGAAGCAGTATGCCGACCTGGAGCTGGAACCTGGTAAATCAATCAAGGTCGGGACAGACTGCACCACAGAGGAACTCGAGCAGATCAGAGCATTGTGTCGAGAGTTCCCGGACATAGTAGCCTGGAGCTACCAGGACTTGAAGGGGTATGACAGAGAAATAATCCAGCATACCATCGAGCTAGAAGATGGCGCCAAGCCATTCCGGCAAAAACAGAGGGCCGTCAATCCAAAAATCGAGGCCATGATGAAGGCCGAGCTCTTGAAGATGCTGGAGGCCAAGATCATCTACCCCATCAAGCATTCATCCTGGGTTGCGAACTTGGTTCCCGTGAGGAAGAAGAACGGAGACATTCGTCTCTGTGTGGACTTTAGAAATCTGAATCAGGCCTCCCTCAAGGACCATTATCCGCTGCCCCAAATTGATCAGATCCTCCATATAGTTGCTGGAGCCCAAAGATTTTCCCTCTTAGACGGTTTTTCCGGCTACAACCAGATATGGGTCAAGGATGAGGACCAACACAAGACGGCGTTCACCACCAAATGGGGAACGTTCGCCTATCAGCGCATGCCTTTCGGCTTATCCAATGCTGGCGCCACATTCCAAAGAGCCATGGACCTGGCCTTCCGAGAGCTGCTCAACAAAGTGATTGTCATCTACCTGGATGACATGACCGTTTTCTCTCACAAGCGAGAAGATCATGTTCCCCACCTGCGGCAAATATTCGAAAGGTGTCGTGAATTCGGCATCTCCATAAACCCGAAGAAGTCTGTCTTCGCGGTGAAAGAAGGAAAATTGTTGGGGCATGTCATCTCAGAGAAAGGCCTAGCTATAGACCCTGACAGAGCAGAGGCCCTCCTCCGCTTGCCCGCCCCAATCGACAAGAAAGGGCTGCAGTCCTTCTTCGGCCAAATCAACTTCGTGCGGAAGTTCATACCGGACTTCGCACAGGTAATCAAGCCCATGGCCGAGTTGCTGAAAAAGAATACTGAGTTCTTATGGACCGAAGAAAGGGGGCAAGCCTTCGAGGAGATCAAAGCTCGAATTGCACAAGCGCCGGTGTTGATAAACCCGGACTACTCCAAGGATTTCATCCCTGTACGCGGTGGGAGAACCAGAGAGTTACGCCGCAGTTCTGACCCAAAAGGGAGATGATGGCGAGGAGCGCCCCATTGCGTTCCTGAGCCAAGTGATCCAGCCACACGAGGAAAAGTACAACTTCATAGAGCGGCAGGTTCACGCTGTCATGAAATCTCTCCGAAAGTTCAGGCACTTTGTCTCCCGAAGCAAGATCACTGTCTTTGTGATCCACCCGGACGTTCGAAGCTTCATCATTCAAGGAGAACCGGGTCACAAGAGAGCAGGATGGATTGCCAAAATCCAGGAGTTCGACATCGAAGTGCGGCCAACCAAGCTAATCAGAGGCCGAGCCTTGTGCCAAGAGCTAGCCCGAAGCGCGGCAGCCGAGATAGCCGCCTGCGAGTGGGAGGATCCAGCAACACGCATCAACCTAGCCAACTCCTTACCCGAGGAGTGCGACTGGACAGATGAACCGGTGAGATACTTCGCACCGGAAGATGTCCGGACCACATGAATGCCTCACAAAGAAGGAGGTTTCGGTTAGGTGCTTTGAAGTACACTCTTCGTCCCGAGGGGCTTTATTTTAAAAACATCGACGACATCCTGTTGCGGTGCGTCAAAAAATCAAACCAGCCTAGGGTCCTCGGAGAATTTCACTCCGGGATGCCTGGAGGTCATCATTCCGCAAGGCCCACGGCCTTGAAAATAATCAGAGCTGGGTACTACTGGCCCACTCTGTTTACAGACGCTCATGCGGTCTGTACCAAGTGTGATCAATGCCAAAGATTTGTCGGCAGAAACAGAAAAGCACCCCCGCCCCTTCAACCGATCCAAGCCGAGACTCCGTTTCAAGCAGTGGGGTCCGGATTTCATCGGGGTGATTTCGCCGAACTTTGCAACGGGCCACAAGTTTATCTTAACCGCCACCGACTACTTCACGCGGTGGGCAGAGGCGATCCCCACAAAGAATGCCGACCAAGAGACGGTCATCAGGTTCCTTGAAAGCCTGATTACCCGTTTCGGGGTCCCGGAATCAATAGTGACGGACAATGGTCCGGGGTTCGCAGGCGCAGTACTCACGGAGTACACCAGCAAATTTGGCATCTATCACAAGATGTCTTCCAACTACTACCCGCAGGGGAACGGTCTCGCCGAGTCCACCAATAAAAATCTGCTGAAGATCATTCGAAGGACAGTAGAGAAGAACAAAAGGACTTGGCACCTGCTCCTGGATCGGGCGCTATGGGCGGACAGAGTTTCATTCAAAAAGTCCATCAAAACGTCCCCTTATGCGCTCGTGTATGGCAAAGAAGCTGTCTTGCCAACGCACATTGAAATACCCGCTCTCTGGATGCTTGACGAAGAAAGAGGCAGCGGGGATCCGGTGGAAGACAGACTTTGCCAACTGCTGCAGTTGGAGGAAGACAGAGAAAAAGCGTACCAGGCCTTCACGAAACACGCTGAAGCAACACAAGGCTGGTTCGCAAAAGGCACCACTGCCCGAGTTTTCAAAATCGGGGACCTGGTGCTGAAATGGGACTCGTTGAAGGCGAAGCCCGGCAACCACGGAAAGTTCGATGCCCTCTGGGAGGGCCCCTACCAGATTGCCCGGGTTAATCAGTTCAACGCATATCTGCTTCGGGACATGGAGGGACATCCTCTCCCCATTCCCGTCAACGGGTTCCACCTGAAGATGTACCACCGCTGAAGGCGCCCGAAAGGGTCCTTCCTTGTACAGATTTCCCTTCTTGTATTTCCAGCTTTTCAGCATGTAAATATTTCAGTTTTTTTATTTATAGTTTAAGTAGCCCAAGTCTGAGGCAAAAACCCGACTTCGCAGCGAAGTCGGGTAGCGCCCATCAAATGGTGCGAAGAGGGAAGGGAGCAGTTAAAAGAAAGTTGAGACGCCTGAAATGCCTAAGTCCGGCAGCCCGCCCGACTTCGCAGCGAAGTCGGGCTGCGCCTTCCCCGAAGGGCGCAGTCGGATGGCGGACTTCAAATATAAAAGCGCCCCCTAAGTTTGCACTTCGCCCATTTTTTGGGCGAAGTCCGTTGGCGCCCCCGACGTTCGCACTTCGCCCGAGCGCAGTCCGCACTCTGTTCTTAACAAACGTCGGCAAATCAAACTGCGCCCATAATTGTGGGCGAAGTCGGATCGCGCCCGTTTTTTGGGCGAAGTCCGAGTGCGCCCCCTTTCTTGGGCGCCCGTGCGGCGCGGCGAAGTCCGAAGTTCGCCCAGATTCTGGGCGAAGTCCGAAGTGCGCCCCTTTTTCGGGCGAAGTCGGACCACGCCTCCAATTCCGGGCGAAGCCCGAACGGCTCATCACGGACGGCGCCAAAAGTTTGTAAGTACGGGCCCGGTGCAAAGTTCGACACATGGCAAGGTTGGGTGAATTAATTGCAAGGTCTTTTGGAAAGTGTGCCCAATTGACGCCAGTGACGTCAGCTACGGCACATGGTTCGAGAGAGTTTAAATGATTGCGCAGTTACCCATGAAGATACATTTAAAGGGTAAGGCGCGCTTGGGCCAACGACTAATAGGAACGTTTTTCAAAAAACGGGCCCATGCGCAGCCGCCAAGATCATAACGCCTCCACCAACCGAAAGCAAACTGCCCTAACTCCCTCCCTCGCGCCATTAATGAGCAGTCGCTGTCTACAAGAGGACCCTGGCACAGCCAGAAAATTCATAACGTTCGAAGCTGACTCCCGGACTGCAGAGAATAAAGCTGACAAGCTCTGAAGCTGCTGCTCCTGTCTCTGATTGTCTCGACAAGGATGGATAAAGGGAAAGCGCCCGTACAGGCGCAATCTAGCGAAGATCCGCGCGAAGCTGACAAGTCTCCAGAATCCAGCGACCATGAGAGCGCAGCGCCTCGGAAGGGCAAGAAAGCGAAATCCAGAACAAAGAGGCGCGTCGCTGGCCAGACTCCGCCGCCGCCAATCAATCGTCTGTCCGGGTACAAAGATGGTGCGTTCTCTATCAGTCTCACAAAGCTGCGTCTAACTATCGCAAAGTGGGTGGGTAAGGTTTCGCCTTCCCACCACCTCGGAGCCGCATATAATTCAAATCTTTGCCGGTTCCTGTGCCCTCCGACCCACTGGTGCCCGGAGCTGGTTGAGGTGATTGCCGAATATTATAAACCAGCTGCGCGGCAGGTATGCGATAACAGAGGAAGGGTGCTGTTCACTCTTTTCCGAGAGAGCGTCCAGCCAGCGTTCGCCCCAGGGCTCCAGTACAGCCCAGACGCAATTATCAGGAGGGTGAACATCGAAGAGCAGACCGGCAGGTTTTCTCAAACGAAGCGGATGAGAGAGTTCCTGGATTCAGAGCTGAAGACTCCGCTAAAAGCTGGACAATGGCCGACTGGCCCCATACCACTGGACCGTTTTGAAAACAAGTACATCTACATCATCCTGGCATGGGTCCTCGGCTGCGACTCAGACAGAGTGGTACGGCCATACCAGCTGGCAATGGCCGAATGTATCCTGCACGGAGAGTTCTACGACTCTACGGCGCAGAAAAGCGGGAAGCGCCCAATCTTCTACGACTGGGCGGACTGGTTGGCCTACGCAATTCATGCGAGCCTGGTGAGACTGCAAGCGAGGCGATCAACGGATTTCCGGTTTTGCTCATTCCTCACATGGCTATGCCTGTACCATATGCATTACCGGATGAACGTCCCCAACCTGAGGAAAGCGAATGAACAAGGAGAGCCGCTCCCCGTGTACGAGTGGACTGAGGTCCTGTACCGGAAGGGCTCATTTTACGATTTTAACATCCAATTTCTGGGCCAGGCCATGGGATTGTTCAACCGCGGCGCGACTCGCCCACCGGCGGCTATGACGAAGTCCCTGCGGGACAATGAGTTCGGGGATACCTTCAAGCTAACCCAGGGTATTATTGTCCGAATCTACGGATTCAAGGGAAAGCCGTGTTTGCTGCCCTACTTCTGCACTGACCACCAGTTCGGGATGGAGGTGGCGCGGCAAATGGACTACGTCGAAGAAGAATTGGGCCAGGGAAAAAAGAAAGGTCACATATTTCAATATCCAATGACCTGGGCCAATATTCAAGTCTTCGAAATAGGGCAGCACGTTTATCTTGAACAAGAGCTCATTGATATGGGCCTGATTATGCTGCCACAACGCTGGAAGTACGACCCAATCGGGGTCCGGGGAAAGTTCACACACATCTGTCCTAGACCTGAAATCATGCAAGAAAGGAGAAACAGGACAGGTGCGGACCTCCACTGGCGCATTCACTTAATGCAATCATGGCCACCATGGCATGAATTTTACTGTGAGGAGGTCACTTACGATCCCGAGCGAAACCCGGACCATCGGATGGAGTCAGCTGGTTTCAAAAGGTTCCTCGCTAAGGTGGCGCCGCTCAACTGGCATAAGGACAAAATCCTCGAATGCTGGAAGATGAGGTGTCGCACGCAAAGCACGACAAATCAAGCCGGAAGAACCTTGCCGTTGATGATGAGTTTTCGGCACTTTATGACGAACATGTCGACACGTGGCAGCCCTTCGACTTTGGCAATTGCGTTCCCCGAGGCGCAAAAATAAGGTATAAAAGAAGGGCCACCTCTCAGTCATTGTCAACTCCAGCGACTTCCAGCGCGACTCCGACCAACAGCCAAGTGGGCCCGATGCAGACCGTAGCTCCCGAGGCAGTGCCCGAAGCGGCGCAAAGCTCAGAAAGGTCAACTCCTGACCTCGGCCCCTCCTTCGCAGAAAACGTCCACGCTGCCAGCCAGTGGGCCAAGTGCGGCAGGTATTCTCCCAGCGCGACCCAGGTACAAGTTCACCGTGGGGACATCAGCGCCTGCCGCCCCTTTATTGCCGCTTCCTTCCGGACCAGCCCCGGCAGAGAAAAGAAAGAAAAAGGTCGAGAGGACCAAGCGTCCTAAGGAGCCACTATCGCAACCAGCCGCAGAGCAGCAGCGCCGGAGGTTGTCTCTTTAGACAGCCCCGAACCGGAAACAGACATCCAAGCTGCGACCATCCCTCCAACGTCGGCTCAGGCGGAGCCCGCAGGTACGTCCTCCGTTCCTATCGCCCAAGTCCGCGTCGGCCCTGCAAAAACCCCAGCCTCCGCTTCATCAGGGCAAGCCGTAGCCGCGTCTCCCGTTTCTCAAGCCACCCCGCCGTCTAGCGGCCCGCACTCATTTGACCAGTTTGCTCAGGATCCCAACGCTTTTCAATCCCTGAGCCAAACCCTAGAGCCCTCACCCGCAGTTAGTGCCGGAGCCGCTCCTTCATCTCCGCATCCTTCGCCCCAGCCGGCCGAAACCCTACCAACGCCATCCACGCAGACTCCTGTCACTCCTAGGACCCAGTCGCCCTCAAAGGCTGCTACTCCCTCTGGTATCCCTCCTACTTCACTGTTCGCAGGAAAGATGCCGCAACATGCCCAGGAGCTGGAAGACCTCGATTTCATGAGTATCACCGAGGACCAGCCTCTGGCAGTAAGAGCCGTGGGAGGGTCAGCCTCCTTTCTTCAAGGCGTTAAGCGCAGAAGGGCCGAAGAGATAGCCGCCCCGGTCAAACGCACAAAGTTTGACCTAGATCGGAGAGTGCTTACCACGGAAAAGCTGATTCCTAAGGTGAAGAAGCCTCTCCGCGACATGACCGAGGCCGACTATGTGCTTCAGACAAAGGAGAAGAATTTCGACGACATCAACGAAGAATACGAGATCCGCGGTATTCGTCGTAAAACAAACAGCCTCCTTGTCAAGCATCTCGAGACCCAAGAGGCGCTTTTCCAGCTGCAGAATACCACAAGGCAGCTCGAAGAAGACTTGGCTAGGGCTACCGCGCAGTTGGGGTCAGCACAACAAGAAGTTGAAGACCTTAAGGCTCAGCTGACCGCCTCCCAGCAGACAGCCGAGCAAGAGAGAAAAGCAGCGCTAGAGCAGATTTCACAACTGCAAGATTCGCTGAAACAGGCACAGTCGCAGCTCGCAGAGAAAGCATCACAAGCGACGGCCTTTTCCAAGAGCAAGGCGAAGGAGATGCGCGCAAGTCTGCTACAAGGTTGCAAGCCCAACCTTGTCAAATCCTTGACAGTTTTGGATTTCGTATCCAAAATCGAAGAGGTATCTGCCCAGGGCAAGCCTGTGGTAGAGGAAGCCGAACACCAGGCGAGGCAACGGCTAGACCTGGCTACGAAACTTGAGGAGTTAGAGCGCGATGGCTTCCAAATCTCCCCCATGTCACAACTTGCCTCGGAGTGGGCAAATGCAAGGGTAACCTTGCACACTTATTTTGCGAGGACAGAAAGGATCAGAACGGCCAGGAAGGCGCTAGACGCCCTAGAGCATGAAAAGCACATCCTCCTGGCGCCCTTTCACGTTCTGTCCGAGCACGGGTGTCCGAGCTATGTCAGAGATGACGAGTTCCTCACCCTTGAGCAGGTTAAGAAGAACTGGCTGTCCTTCGAGGCAGATACAGCTGAAATCGATAGCTGGACAGAACCAGTTCAAGAAGCGCAGGTCGCTCAAATGGTGGCGAAGTACTGCAAAATCAACTCTTCACTGGAGGAGTTGGGCAAAAGATTTAACACCATTGACCTGCACGCGGTCGCTGCATTCCATGCAGTACTCAGAGAGATCAGCGACCCCACTCTCTTCCAAGCCGCAGTCTGGGATCAAGCTAAGGCTGCGCTCGAACGCATAAGCAGGCGGGAGGCCGAAAGTGGAGAGCCTTCAAATTCCGAAGGCGAGACTGAGGAGGCAACTGGTGAAAGCGAACTTGAAGAAGAACAGTTGCCGCAAGGGAAGCGACCAGAGCAGCAAAAGACAGGGGAAGGAAGTTCCTCTGCACCCAAAGGATAAAGGCATGGTTCATTGCGTCGAGGCGAGCTCGACACCCCGCGAGCCGCCAGGAATGTTGTCACATTTTGCACAGGGGTGCCATGTTTTTAGTTTCTGCATGTATGCTGCTCTTTTCCCTTCCTTCACCTCATCTTCCCTTTTCTTCATCTCTCCCTTTCTTCCTCTTCCTCGCAGTTTCATTCCCTCTTCTTCTTTCCCCTTCTTCTTTCTCCCCTTCTTCCCCCAGTAAAACTTCAGCAAGTGTGCCTTGAAAAGTTTCTAAGTGTTGGGGCGACACCCGACTTCGCAGCGAAGTCGGAGTGCGCCCCTCAGTTGGAGCGCAGTAGGGAACCCGAAGTGCGCAAGCAGACAGGAAATAATTGAAAATTTGACTAAGTGTCAAGGGCGACACCCGACTTCGCAGCGAAGTCGGAGTGCGCCCTTCTTCCTGGGCGCACTAGGGGAACGGTCTGTCAGAAATTCAGCTAAGTGCTGAGGGCGACACCCGACTTCGCAGCGAAGTCGGAGTGCGCCCCTTTCCCAATGCGCAGTCCGAACAGCGGATGAAGACAGCCAAGCACCGGTGCGCAACCCGACTTCGCAGCGAAGTCGGAGTGCGCCCTTTGACCGGTGCGCAGTTGGGTAAAGTCAACCCAGAAATTTGCTAAGGCAAGAAGGCCTTCCAACTGCGCTGTTTTCCTCCTGCGCAACCCGATAGCGCCCGGATTCCTGGCGAAGTTGGATAAACTGCCTTTCAAGGCAGACACGTGTCACACATCAGCATCCGACAAGTGTCCATCTCCGGGATTCGAGCCAAGACTTGACCGCACAAGGACAAAGCATGGGCTACACTACCGGCGCCATCTGTCACCATTTAAGCCGATGTGAAGTGCCATCCGCCGCACCTACCCGCATTCCCGTTGACCGAAGACTTGACCCAACGCGCCGCCACGTAGCCGTACCGCCTTCAGAGGACACCATGCCGCAAGGACAGTCCGGCCCGACGAAGTCGGCATCGCAGCCTCCTCGCCCGCTCGTGTCGCCTATCGTCTTGTCCCGGGACTTCGTGCCCATGAATGTAATCGGGGGAATTTTGGGCTATAAATACCCACCACGTTTTGATTGTAAGGTGGTGGAAGGGGAATATATTGCTAGGGAACAATTGTAGCTGTGCGTTTGCCTCAAATACGAACATATATTTGGCTCTGCTTATCGTCTTTTATCTTGCATGCCGCCTCTCCTTGTCATTTCTGCCTCATGTTTCTTGTGTCATTGCTTGTTGTTGTACCGAACTCGGACTCCAAGATTTGGTGGCCAGGTATTCCCCGGAATGCATAGATAGAGGATACATGAGATCGCCGATAGCTGTAGTTTCAATGTATGTTTGTAGATGAATGCTGTTAGTAGTGGTGATTGATTCGTTGTCGTGCTGCTTATTCTCCCCACCCAACTCCAATCACATTTGGAATCCCTTTCTGCACTTTTATCTCTTTCCCTGCACTCTTATCTTAACAAAACCCCACAGGAAGCCGGCCTTCTCCGGAGATTGGCACGGAAGGCATCCCTTCCTTCCGGCCTTTCAATCTGGTGGGCGAATCTGGGCGCAATAACAACAAATCCTTTCCTCATGGCAGATTCGTAACCAACACCGCCCTTCCTAAATATTGCTTGTCCTCAAGCAATACGATCTGTATGCCAAGATCCCAAATAAATCTGAAGAATGTCTCATGATGAAGACGCTGCCCTGAACTGTCATCCCAGAAACTGAAATCATTGTCAAGCTCTGTCACCAAACTGATATCACTGAAGATGGCAACACTAACAAACTCTGTCATCAATCCGATACAACCGGCCCCGGTAACTCTGTCGAGCTCTGCCACTCTATAAAACAATCCATCCCTCAGAGGAATTCTTGGATCCCATAGCCAAATAGGGATTTTGTCATTCCCGAAATTTGATAATTTCTGCTGTGCCACTCTGACTACAACTGAATTATTCTGCAGCTCAACGGAGAACCCATTCTGGACTTATAAACGAGGAACCCAACAAGAAACTGATTCTACCACTATAGGGAAGAGCACCTCATGCCAAGGTGATACATATAACTCCTTATACCAACCCTTCTTCCCATTCATATATGACATGGTCAAATCATCAACATGTGGACTGAAAGAAAAACTATGAGCATACCTCACTATACAGTCCATCTGAACTTCACCAACTGGTTCCATGGAAAGCTTAGAAGAATCGACCTCACTATTAACAATACATGAATCGGGAGATGTCTGACCAATTTCAAAAAATGCATCAACTTCACTGTCGTTACTGTGCAATTTTTCATCAATTATTTTCTCCTTTCCCCTGAGTGCTTGATAAGACTCCTCAGCAAAATGAACAGCCAAGTCCCTATCAGACAACAACTGTAAATAATCTGATTTGATCTTCTCTAAAGCATTTTTAATTGCTTGCATGCTTTTTACAGAGACGCTTTTTGTCAAACCTTCCTGTCGCTCTTGTCGCTGGGCAATCCAGAGGAGGTATTCAGCCAACTTATGTGTGCTGTCCAAGTGGGTTAAGGCTTGGACAATCTGCCCATATGTGACCTGCAATTTGTCTTTCCAAGTTTGCTTTGCTTCAGGTTCTAATTCACGATCAACAGCACACAAGAATTTTTCTGATTTGACCACCTTAGCATAATGATCAATATTAGCATCCCTTTTAACACTACATTCGCCAACTTTGTGTATCGAAGTTATAACTGATTCATTCTCAACCCAAGTGTCGTCAACAATTGCTGATTTAGCAACCAAATCAGCATTCTCCACTTTCATACTTCCATTGTACATCTCTCCGGAAGTGGACCTGTTGGTTACGAATCCGCCATGAGGGAAGGATTTTGTTGTTATTGCACCCTGTTATTGCGCCCTGGACCCGCGGACCAACATTGAAAGGCCGGAAGGAAGGAATGCCTTCCGGGCCAATCTCCGGAGAAGGCCGGCTTCCTGTGGGGTTTTGAGGTTCAAGATAAGAGTGCAGGGAAAGAGATAAAAATGCAGAAAGGGATTCCAAATTAGATTGGAGTTGGGTGGGGGGAACTAACAGTACGGCAACGCATCAATCACCACTACTAACACCAATATAACCATAACACACCACTATGGATGTTGTCACTAGCCAGTAGAACAGAGTCGGGTATATGTTTTGTATTAAGAGCCAGAAGCACAGCTACAATGGTTCCCTAACAGACATTCCCTCCAAGGAACTAACAGTACGACAACGCATCAATCACCACTACTAACAACACTATAACACAAAACATAACCAGAAAACTGCCACTAACGTTTGCCCTATATATCCTCTGATTTATGCACCTCAAGAATACCTGACCACCAAATGCTGAAGTGAATCAACAAGCCATGACACAGGAAAACGTAAGGCAAAAATGTCAAGGAGAGGCAGCATACAAAATAAAAACAGTATAACAGCACCAAGTGTATGTATTATATTAAAAGGCAGAAGCACAGCTACAATGGTTCCCTAACAGACATTCCCCTTCCACCACCTTACAATGAAAACGTGGTGGCTATTTATAGCCTGAGAACCCCCCGATTACATTAATGGGCACAAAGTCCCAGTCAAACATTAGCTGACAAAAGCAGCCGCGGAACTGCTGATGCTGACTTCTGTCGGGCTGGACTGTACCCGCAGCATGGTCTCCCTGAAGGCTGTACAGATACGTGGCAGCGCGTTAGGTAGAACTTCTCATCGGCAGGAATGCGGGTAGCTGAAGCAGGTAGAACCTCCAATCAGCTTTAAATGAGGTAGTTGGCATAAGTAGTGCATCCCATGCTTGTCCTTGTGCTCGACACGTCTTGGCTCGGATCCCAAAGTTGGACACTTGTCGGATGATGCTGCTTGACACGTGCTTGCCTTGAAAGGCAGTTTATCCAACTTCGCCCAGGATCAGAGCGCTGTCGGGTTGCGCAGGTAGAAAACAACGCAGTCGGGAAGGCCTTCATGCCTTGGGTACTTTTCTGAGTTTATTCCCCTACTGCGCACCTATCGAAGGGCGCACTCCGACTTCGCTGCGAAGTCGGGTTGCGCACAGGTGAAAGCTGATTTCTACCATCGTACGGACTTCGCCCTAGAAATGGGGCTCACTCCGACTTCGCTGCGAAGTCGGGTTGCGCCCCAGCACTTAGTCATTTTTCCTGCCTGCTTGCTTACCAAGTGCGCCCAGAAAGCAGGGCGCACTCCGACTTCGCTGCAAAGTCGGGTTGCGCCCAGAACACTTGTTCTTCTGGTTGATTCTATCGCACTGCGCACTTTGCACTCCTACTGCGCTCCAACTGGAGGGCGCACTCCGACTTCGCTGCGAAGTCGGATTGCGCCGTGACACTTAGCCATTTTTCAGGGCAACTGCTGTCATTTTTGAGATCTGACCGAGGGGCTCAAGAGAAAGAGGGAAGAATGAGAATGTAGGGAAGAGAGAGAAAGGGGGAGAAGAGGAAGGGGAAAGAGAGGAAGAGGGAAAGGGAAGAGCAGCTCTCTTACAAAAATTGAAAACATTGCACCCCGTGCAAAATGTGACAACATTTCTGGCGGCTCGCGGGGTGTCGAGCTCGCCTCGGCGCAAAGAATCCATGCCTTCATCCATTGGGTGCAGAGGAACTTACTTCCCCTGCCTTCTGCTGCTCTGGCCGTTCCCCTCGCGGCAACTGTTCTTCAGATCCACTTCCGGCAGCTGCCTCCTCGGATTCGCCTTTCGAATGCTCTCCAGCGTCGGCTTCTGCCTCGCAGATGCGCTTGTATGCGGCCTGGGCTTGGCCCCAGGCTTCTGCTTCGAAGGGTCGACGGTCAGCAACTTCTTCTAACGCTGCTTGGAATGCAGCGACCGTGTGCAAGTCGATGGTGAGGTATCTCTTTCCCAGCTCCTGGAAGTAGGAGCTGATCTTGCAGCACTTGGACACCATCTGGGTGACCTGACTTTATCGAATTGGCTCGGTCCAGCTATCGATTTCAGCTATATCTGCCTCAAAGGACAGCCAATTCTCTTTCACCTGCTCATGGGTGAGAAACTCACCATTCTCAACATAGATCGGGCACCCTAGTTCAGAGAGAGCGTGAAGGGGAGCCAGACAAATGTCTCTTTCATGTTCGAATGCATCCAACATTCGTCTGGCAACTCTCACCTCTTCTGTTTTCTTGAAATACTTATGCAAGGTTACCCTTGCATTTGCCCATTCTGCAGCGAATGAGGACATGGGGGAGAATTGGAGGCCATCGCGCTCGTGTTCTTGAAGTTTTATCGCCAGGTCCAGCCATTGCTTCGCCTGGCGTTCGGCCTCTACCACAGGCTTTCCCTGGGCAGAAACTTCTTGGATCCTGGATGCGAAATCCAGGACCGACATGGCTTTATTCATGTGGGGCTCCGCAGAAGATCAGCCCGCATCTCCTTAACTTTGCTCTTTGAAAAGACCGTCGCTTGAGATGCTTTCTCTGTAGATTGCGACTGCGCCTGCTTCAAAGACTCTTGGAACTGAGAAATTTGTTCCAGGGCTGCCTGCTTTTCCGTTGCAGCTTCTTGCTAAGAAGCGGCCAGCTGGGCTTTTAATTCATCTATTTCTCGCTGCGCCGATTCCAGCTACTCAGTGGACCTAGACAGGTCCTCTTCAAGCTGTCTTGTTTTGTCCTGCAACAGGAAAAGCTCTTCCTATTCCTCCAGATTTTTGACAAGGAGATTATCCGCTTTACGGAGGATTCCATGAATCTCGTATTGCTGGTGGATATCGTCAAAGCTCTTCTCCTTTCTCTGGAGCTCGTAGTCCGCCCTGGTCATTTCCCGGAGAGGCTTCTTCACTTTTGGAGTTATTTTTTCTGTCGTGAGCACTCTCCTCTCGAAGTCAAACTTGGTGCTCTTTACCAGGGCGGCAATCTCCTCAGGTCTCCTCCGCTTCAAGTTTTGGAGAAAAGAGATAGGATATTATACGGCTCTTGTTGCCAGAGGCAAATCGTCCGTGTTCTGGAGATCGTCCATGAAGTCCGGTTCCCCCAGCCTAGGGTTCTGCTATGACATCTCTCCTGCGAACAGGGAAATAGGAGAAATCGGAAGGACTTCGGAAGGAGCGGCTACTTTTGAGGGCGACCGGGGAGCGGAGAGCAGAGCGGTTGATGCTGGAAGGGTTTCAAGCGGCTGAGGCGATGGATGCAGCGGTGAACGCGCAGCTTCAGCACTAACCACGGGTGAAGGGTTTGGGGTTTGACTCAGGGATAGGAAGGCGTTGGGGTCCTGAGCAAACTGGTCGAAAGAATGGTGGCCGCTAGAAGGCTGTGGATATGGGGAGGAAGATGCGGCCACGGCTTGCTCGGATTGAGCGGGAGATGGAGTCGGAGTAGGGCCAGATGAGATCTGAGGGAGCGGGGCAGCGGACGTACCTGCGGGCTCCACCTGAGCCGATGCTGGATGAATGTTTGCGGTTCTGGTTTCGACGGTTGGCTCAGGACTATCTAGAGAAACAACCTCTGGAGCGGCTAGACGCGGCTGCGGCTCTGCGACTGACTGCTGCATCGTCAGGCTAGGTCGCCTGACCCTATCAACTCTCTTCTTCTTTTTCTCTTCTGGAGCAATGGCTGGTTTGGAAGAAGGAGATGAAGTAGGTGCAGCGGGCACTGATGTTCCCACGGTAAACTTGTACCGGGGTTTGACTTGCAGAAGACCTGCCGCGGCCGGTCCGCTCGCTGGCGGTGCTGGCGTCTTTTGTGCCTGAGGAGCCACCTCGGGCGTTGACTTGGCTGATTTTTGCGCCTTTTCGGGCACCACCTTGGAAGCAACAGGCTGCATTGGGTCCACTTGGATATCTGCTGGGCCCGCACTGGCAGTTGTAAAAGTGTACAACTGCTGGGAGGAAGAACCCCCTTTATAACCCTCAAAGGGACCTCGGGGAACGTAATCTCGGAATGCGAAAGGCCGCCAGCTGCCAATGTACTGATTATATAGAGCTGAAAAATCATCATCAACGGCCAGATTCCTTTTGATGGATTTATCGTGCTGTGTGCGGCACCTCATCTTCCAGCATTCAACAACTTTTTCTTTTGGCCAGTTAAGGCCTGCCAGCTTGGTGATGAGTTTCTTAAATCCCGGAGAAGTGAACTTGTGGTCCGGGTTTCGCTCGGGGTCATATGCTACCTCCTCGCAATAAAACTCCTGCCACGGAGGCCATGCTTCCATCAAGTCAATCTCCCAGTCGAGGTCAACATGGACCACATCGCATCTGTCTTCGATTATATCCGCCCGGGGGCAGATATGTGCAAACTTTCCCCTTATCCCGTATGGGTCGTACTTCCAACGCTCCGGCAGCAGAATCAGGCCAATGTCATAGAGCTCCCGCCGCTCAAGATAGACATGCTGTCCTATCTCTGATATTTCGACGTTCGCCCAGGAAAGAGGATATTGAAAGATATGGCCCTTTTTCTTTCCCTGGCCGAACTCCTCTTCAACGTAATCCATCTGCCGCGCAACCTCCATCCCAAACTAATGATCCGTGCACCAGTAGGGCAGCAGATGAGGCTTGCCCTTGAATCCGTAGATTCTGACCACGATCCCCTGCATCAGTCTAAAAACGTCCCCGAGCTTGTGATTCAACAAATAGTTTGTCATTTCCTGTGGGGGGCGAGGGATCTCACCATCGCTGAAGACTGACATGACCAAGCCCAGAAAGTTGAAGTTGAACTTGTAATAAGACCCTTTCCGGTATAGGTCATCCGTCCATTCATAGACGGGTCGTGGCTCTCCCTTCTCATTTACCTTCTTCAGGTTAGGGATCGGCATACGGGAGTGCAAGTGATACAAACATAGCCAAGCCAAGAAGGAACTGAATCGAAATTCAGTTGACTGCTTTTTTTGTAGCTTCACCAGGCTGGAGTGAATGGCGTATGCAAGCCAATCCGCCCAGTCGAAGATCGGGCGCTTCCCACTCTTCTGTGCTGCTGGTTCATAAGATTCTCCGCATAGGAGACATTCTGCCAGCGCTAGCTGGTACGGCCGTACCAGCTTGTCAGAGTCGCAGCCGAGGACCCACGCCAGGATGGTGTATATGTATTTACTTTGAAACCTTTCCAGGGGTATGGGGCCGGTTGGCCATTGTCCAGCTGCGAGTGGGGCGTTCAGCTCTGAGTTGAGGAAATCCCTCATCTTTTTTGTATGCGTAAAGCGCCCCGCTTGCTCGCCAAGATTTATCCTTTTAACAATCGCGCTGGAGTCATATTGCAACCTCGGGGCGAAGGCCGGCTGGATGGTCTCTCTGCGGAGTGCGAACAAGGGTTTTCCGCTGCAGTTGCAAATTTGCCGGGTAGCTGGCCTGTAATGTCTGACAATGATGTCGACCAGTTCCGGGCATAGGTGGACAGGAGGGCATAAGAACCGATGAAGGTTCGACTTGTACGCAGCCCCGAAATGGTGAGAGGGCGAAACTTTATCAGCCCAATTTTCCACATTTATCCGCAGTTTAGTAAGGCTCATGGAAAACAAGCCGTCCTTGTACCCAGACAGGTAATTAACCGGTGGTGGTGGGGCTTGCCCACGCTGTACTTTCTTTGTCCGGGATTTTGACTTTTGATCCTGCGGCGTCTCACTCCTGAAAGCATTTGACTGCGGGAAATCTCCACTTTCGCGCCCTTCGCTGGATTGAGCTGGCATTGGCAACTTTCCTTTGTCCATTCCTTCGAAACAACAATAATTATGACCTCTGGACGTCTGCACAAGATTTCGCAGTCACAGGAATAATCTGCACGATTTGGCATGTCTGGGTGCACCAGACCCCCTTTTCTAGATAATGACAGCGTCATTAATGGTGCGCAGGAGGGAGTAGGTCGGCCGGCTAGTGAAGACGTTATGTTTTTTGGTGTCTGCGCAGGAGAACGTCTTGAAAGATGTACCCTGGTTACCGCGCCATGCCTCCTTGATTGCGTTTTTCTTGAAAGTTGTGCAATCATTAAATTTGACTTTGATTGCTGCGCCATGGCTGACGTCACTGCCACAATCTGGGCACACTGCTCGAGGCAAAACCCTTTTGGTTCGGAAACCCAACCTTCACAGCCGTTGCGCGCCCTGGGCCCACACTTGGAGTATTAATTTTTTATTTATTTTTTTATAAACCATCCAAGCTGCGCCCAGGAAACAGGGTGCAATCGGACTTCGCCCCAAAATTGGGCGCAGTCCGAACCGACACTTGCTTCTTTTCTGTTGCTGCCTTCACTTCCCAACTGCGCCCTTTGGATGGGCGCAACCGGACTTCGCAATTTTTTGGACGAGGCTTTGGGCCCACACTTAGGTTTATTTGCCTTTTTCGTGATGGACCACTCGAGCTGCACCCGGAACACAGGGCGCACTCGGACTTCGCCCGAAAACCGGGCGCAGTCCAAACCGTCACTTAGCCCCTTTCGCTGCTTCTGCTCTCCAACCGCGCCCTTTGGCCGGTGCGCAGCCCGACTTCGCTGCGAAGTCGGGTAGCGCACCGCTACTTAGCCGTTTTGCCCCCTGCTTTTGGCAGCTTCGCTTTACGAACCTCGCTCTTTCTGAGGGGCGACACCAGACTTCGCTGCGAAGTCTGTGTCTTCTCCTTTTGTCCTACTTGGGCTCTTAACAAATGGAAAAACTGAAAGCTGGAAAACTGTACATGCTGAAAAGTAAAATGCATAAGGGAAATTTGTACAAGGAAGGGCCCATTGGGCACCTTCAACAGCGGTAAATTTTCAAGTGGAACCCGTTAACGGGAATAGGTAGGAGCTGACCCTCCATATCCCGAAGTATGTAAGCGTTGAGCTGGTTCACCCGGGAAATCTGATAAGGGCCCTCCCAGAGGGCATCGAACTTCCCATGGTTGCCCGGCTTCGCCTTCAATGAGTCCCACTTCAGCACCAGGTCCCTGATTTCAAAAACTCGGGCAGTGGTGCCTTTCGCAAACCAGCCTTGAGTGGCTTCAATATGCTTGGTGAATGCCTGGTATGCTTTTTCCCTGTCTTCCTTCGACTGCAGGAGTTGGCACAGTCTGTCATCCACCGGATCTCTGCTGCTTCTCTCTTCGTCCAACATCCAGAGGGCAGGGATTTCAATGTGGGATGGCATGACAGCCTCTTTACCATAGACGAGCGCATAGGGGGACGTTTTAATGGACTTCTTGAACGAAACTCTGTCCGCCCACAGCGCCCGGTTCAGAAGTGAATGCCAAGTCCGCTTGTTCCTTTCAATGGTCCTTCTGATGATCTTCAGGAGGTTCTTGTTAGTAGACTCAGCAAGGCCATTCCCCTGCGGGTAGTAATTAGAAGACATCTTGTGATAAATGCCAAGTTTGCCAGTGTACTCCGTGAGTACAGCGCCTGCGAACCCCGGACCATTGTCCGTTACAATTGACTCTGGAACCCCAAAGCGGGTAATCAGGCTTTCAAGGAACCCGATGACCGTTTCTTAGTCCGCGTTTTTGGTTGGGATCGCCTCTGCCCACCGTGTCAAGTAATCGGTGGCTGTAAGAATAAACTTGTGTCTGACAGAGGAATTAGGTGAAATCACCCCAATGAAGTCTAAACCCCATTGCTGGAACGGAGTCTCGGCCTGAATCGGCTGAAGGGGCAGGGGTGCTTTTCTGTTTCTGCCAGCAAACCTCTGGCATTGATCACACTTGGAACAGACCGCATAAGCGTCTGTAAATAGAGTGGGCCAATAGTACCCGGCTCTAATTATTTTCAAGGCCGTAGGCCTTGCAGAATGATGACCTCCAGGCATCCCGGAATGAAAATCTCCGAGGACCCTGGACTGGTCTGATTTCCTGACGCACCGCAACAGGATGCCGTCAATGTTTTTGAAGTAAAGCCCCTCGGGGCGAAGAGTGTACTTGAGTGCACCTAGCCGAAACCTCCTTCGTTGTGAGGCGTTCAGGTGATCTGGACATCTTCCGGTGCAGAAATATCTCACCAGTTCATCTGTCCAGTCACTCCCCTCCAATAAGGAGTTGGCCAGGTTGATGCTTGTTGCTGTGTCCTCCCACTTACAGGCGGAGATGTCGGCTACAGCGCTTCGGGCCATCTCCTGACACAAGGCTCGGCCTCTGATAAGCTTGGTGGGCCGCACTTCGATGTCGAACTCCTGGATTTTTGCAATCCATCCTGCTCTCTTGTGACCCGGCTCCCCTTGTATGATGAAGCTTCGAACGTCCGGGTGAATCACAAAGACAGTCGTTCGGCTCTGGGAGACAAAATGCCTGAACTTCCGGAGCGATTTCATGATAGCGTGAACCTGTCGTTCTATAAAGTTGTACTTTTCTTCATGCGGATGAATCACTTGGCTCAGGAACGCTATGGGGCGCTCCTCGCCATCGTCTCCCTTCTGTGTTAGGACTGCGGCATAACTTTCCGGTTCTCCCACCGCGTAGAGGATGAAGTCCTTGGAGTAGTCCGGGTTTATCAACACCGGAGCTTGCGCAATTCGAGCCTTGATTTCCTCGAAGGCTTGCTCTCTCTCATCAGTCCATTCGTAAGTTGTATCTTTTTTCAGCAGTTCGGCCATAGGCTTGATCACCTGTGCGAAGTCCGGGATGAACTTCCGCACGAAGTTAATCTGGCCGAAGAAGGACTGCAGCCCTTTTTTATCAATTGGGGCTGGCAAGCGAAGGAGGGCTTCTGCTCTGTCAGGGTCAATGGCGAGGCCTCTCTCGGAGATGACATGTCCCAACAACTTACCTTCTTTTACCGCGAAGATAGATTTCTTCGGGTTTATAGAAATGCCGAATTCTCGACACCTCTCAAATATTTGCCGTAGGTGGGAAACATGATCCCCTCTTTGGTGAGAGAAAACAGTCATGTCATCAAGGTAGATGACAATGATCTTATTGAGCAGCTCTCGGAAGGCCAGGTCCATGGCCCTTTGGAATGTGGCACTAGCATTGGATAAGCCGAAAGGCATGCGCTGATAGGCGAACGTCCCCCATTTGGTGGTGAACGCCGTTTTATGCTGGTCCTCATCCCTGACCCAAATCTGGTTGTAGCCGGAAAATCCAAGAATCTCTGGGCTCCAGCAACGATGTGTAGAATTTGATCAATTTGGGGAAGCGGATAGTGGTCCTTGAGGGAGGCCTGATTCAAGTTTCTGAAATCGACACGAGAGATGGATGTCGCCATTCTTTTTCCTCACGGGCACCAAATTCGCAACCCGGGATGAATGCTTGATGGGGTAGATGATTTTGGCCTCGAGCATCTTCAGGAGCTCGGCTTTCATCATGGCCTCGATTTTCGGATTTACGGCCCTCTGCTTCTGCCGGAACGGCTTGGCGCCATCCTTTAGCTCAATGGTATGCTGGATTACATCTCTATCATACCCCTTCAAATCCTCGTAGCACCAGGCCACGATGTCGGGGAACTCTTGGCACAGTGATCTGATCCGCTCAAGTTCCTCCGAAGTGCAGTCTGTCTCGACCTTGATGGTTTTACCAGGTTCGAGTTCCAGGTCGGCATACTGCTTCGGGTCTACTTTGATTCTATGAGATATAGCTCTGTCATTCTGATCAAATAGACTCTCCAATGTAATCAGTCCTTTTGGGACATGATTATTTTTCAACCGTATCAACCCCTCATATTGCTCGTCATCAGGGTCTCTACTCTCGATTGAACATGCTTCATTTACCAAAAATGTGACGATCTCCTCGTCACAATCGAACACCTGCTAGTGGGTGTCCTTATCAGGCACAGAAGGCCTGTAAATAGTGCGAACCGTCTTCGGTTTCTGGACAACGTCGTCAACCGGAACGTACCTGGCTCCAACAGACGCCAGAATGTCAGCGTGTTTGTTTTTCTCATGCGATATCGCCTTGACATTCAACGAGTCAAACGACTCCATCAGGTCCCACACCCGGTTGCGGTACGCCTTGAGATAGTGCTTTTTGGAGGCGCACTTGTTCGTAACCTGGTGACACACCAGCTCTGAATCTCCAAAGATCTGCAGGTGTTTAATCCCCAGCCTCTCCGCCTTTCGCAAACCCAAGCATAGGGCTTCGTACTCCGTCGAGTTGTTAGTGCAACTCCAGGCCAACCTGTAGGTATAGTCCTTCTAGATCCCGGTCGGAGAAACCAGAAGCACCCCTGCACCGGCGCCATTTTTGCATCGCGCGCCGTCAAAGAAAAGCTTCCAGAGCTTCTCAGGTGCAGGTCCCACTTCCTTTTCAGCTGACTTGTCAAGCCTCTCGGGCTGTATAATGGTGTAACAGCCCTGCTGTGTCTCAATTACGGCATTGAAATCCCGCAAAGAGAACTCATCTTCGAGCTGTAGCACTTCGAGGGCTTGCTCCGTCAGCTCTATTGTCACCAGTTCTTCCTCCGACAGCTGGACCATGCAGTCCAACTCTTCTCCGGGTATCTTCTCTACTAGAAAGGTGGAAGGTTTCTCATTAAAGATTCTCACTCTTCTTCCTTTGAAGGGCACTTCCATGTGTGAGTAGTCTAGAGACAGGTACCCGCCCAGCTTCGCAGTGAACTCCCGGGAGAGACACATGCTGAAGTAGGGAGCCAAGTCAACAACCACGACTTCTTGAATGACCACGATGTTGAGAGCCTTATGCAGCTGAATAGGGATGTCCTTTATGACACCAACTGTCTTGACAGGGGTGCTGTCTAATTGCAGCACGCCTTGGCTGTTCCGTGTGTACTCCATCCCGATCTTGTCACAAACGGCCTTCAGCATCACAGTCGTGGAAGCGCCAGAGTCTGAATAAATTACTACCTGTCTTGAACTATGTGTGGCTGCAATAAATTACTACCATTACTGGTTCCACAAACATGACCAAATGTCCAAGTCTGGTGACATGTGAAACACCTGTTCCCTCTATTCAACTGATTCCTGCTTATACGAGGAGGTCCTCTATCCCGTGAAACTTCGAAGCCACTGTTTTACCTACCAACTTCTGTTTTCCTTTGTCATTTCTTGCTGGGACAACAAGCTCATCTCTTTTAATTCCAACTTGTATTGGCAACTCAGTGTATAAAGGTTCAATCTTGACCGGAGGAGCACTTGTTGGTAGAGAAATTTTCATCATTGCAACTAAATTTTTGAGGGACTGTTCTATCTCATGTTGGGTCTTATCCCACTCACGTTGTCTCTTAGTCCAGTCATTAATAGACGCCATGAATCTGAAATTAATTTGAGGCTTCCACAGGCTGGCAGGAATGACCTGAGCTCTGAATTAACAATACCAAGAACTCTTAAAGCCCAAATCAACCAAATGGGTATTGAAATCACCAATACCCAGAAAATGGAAACCCTAGATTTGAAAACGACAACCAAACCCTAACTTCTGCTAATCTTCTATACTTCGCAAATTTTCAAGAAATATAATTTCAGAAAAGAATTATTTCTACCAAATCAAACCTGAGAATTTTGTCTTCGATAGAAGACTTCACAAAATTCGCAATGGAACCCTGAACAGACTGGCAGGAAAAACCAGCTCTGATACCACTGTTATGTCCCCCCCCTATTCTGTGTTTGGTGTTTTTGCAATAACTATGGATTAATTTGAACATGCAATAATACCCAAATGAAAGAAGCCATTAACAACAACATGCAATGATACCCAGATGGATTTAACACTGAATAATCGATTTTTATGCAGAACCCATAATCAAAATAGCTTATTAATTCATATCAGCAAATTAACAACAATGTTTAAAAATTCTAGATGGATAAATATCTTCGGAATATCATTATAAACATACCAATTTGCTATTATCTCAAACCGATGGACTATAAACCTCCGAATCTTTGATTGAATCACATAAGCATGAATCCCGAGTGAATTCACCAACCAAGAACTGGGTTTTCGTCCAGCTCCCTTCTCCAATACTAAGGGTTTCCGTCCTCAGAACTTCAACTATCTGCACACTGTCGATCGCTGAAATGGAACCGATCTGCCCTTCGGGGTTTCATCCATCGGGTTATCGATTGGGGTTTTCGTCCCTTTCGATGAAGAAATATCAGCCGCCGGCCTTAATCTCCAAGAGAAGAAATAACATAAACCAGAATGTCTGAAATAAGACCAAGCCATCGAATAAATAAGGTCCTCCTTGGCAAACTCTTTTTTGCGTGCTCAATGTGGGATAAACATATTTCTTTCCCTTTAATTATAATATAAAGTTTTAACTTTATAAAATGAATTTAATAATTCACTTAATAAAGCCAAGCTTTGTGCTTTAAAAAATCTGCCTTATGAAACTTCAATTGACCAACTGAAACGTGTTCTGGATACCCATTTTGTTGTAGAACAACATCCCCTTGTCCGCTCGGCAAGAAACCCTAAAACCCGACACTGCTAAAAATAGCAATTCCAGCATCCAAACTCCATTTGACCCCGAACAACCACCAAAACTGAGCTCTAAGAATACAAAAGTTGTCTCAAATATCTCCAAACGCTCTCATCCATATGACATAGCCTACGAGAACCCGTGTATAGGCTAGTCTCTATGTGCTCCCACTAGTTGATTAGAAGGGAACATTACATTTGTGGGACTCTTCTTCTTGCCTTCTTCTTTGTTCTATCTCTTCCATGGCAATAAACATACATTGTACTTTATATGGCTTTAGTTTAGACCCATTTACTGTTTTGAGAACTATTGTTCCGTCCAAATTCTGCGGCTTTAGTGCACCATTTTCCATCATTTCTACCAGTTTGAAAGAGCCAATCCATAAGATTTTCAATTTCCTTGGCTTAATTTCCCACTTGCCATTGTACTTCAAGACCAAGTTTCAACTCCAACTTCTTAAGGTGCTTGTCATGCCACAACTTCCTTCTTTTCTAGGCTGCTTCGATTGCCCATTGAGCCATGACCCTCTTCTCATCCAGTATAATTAGTGCTGTAAGCCTCTCTTATGACTTTCCTGATCTCCTAACCGATTCTCTACAACTACCCTTAAACTGGGTATTAGGAATTCTATCGGCACTATTGCCTCTTGGCCATACATCAATTGGAATGGCGTATGGTTTGTAGTGGGCTTAAAATATGCCCATAAGACAAACGACAACCTTTCCTCCGAATCAGCTCCTACTCCACAGGTCTTATAAAGAGTGGAGACGAGGATTTTGTTTGTCACCTTTGCTTGCCCATTTGCCCTTGGATAGTACGGACTTGACAATGAATGCGAAATCCTGAAATCCGTTGTCAGCTTTTTGATAACTTTGTTCACAAAGTGACCTCCCCTATCACTTGTCTGTTGAAGTAGGATTCCTAACCTTGTAATCACCTGCTCATACAAGAATCAGGCTGTACTTTTTGCTCAATTATCTGGTAGCTCTCTTGTCTCTACCCATTTTGTCAAGTATTTTGTTGCTACCACGATGTACCAACACTTTTGTCTTTGGGTTGTTCTCAATGGATCCACAAAATCCAAACCCCATCTCTCAAATAATCCCTGCGGTTGAGAGGAGTGAAGTGGCATGAAATCACTGCATAATGGTTTTCCCGCTTGTTGGAATGTATCAAACGCTTGTACATATTCCTTCGCTTCGTGATAGAGGGTAGGCCACCATCATCCAGCTAGAAGTACTTTCCTCGCAATTGTGTTTGGTCCCATATGCCCTCCGGCCAGTCCCTCATGAGCTTCTTTCAATGCTATCTTTACTTCTTCCATTACGCATCTCCTCAAAATTTTGTCCGAGCCCATTTTATATAATAATCCTGCTATTAACTGAAAGGGTTCTGACTTCATTATCACCTTTCTTTTTTCTACTGCCAGCATCTCCTTGGGCAGCTCTCTTGTGGATAAGTATTCTCCAATAAATCTGTACCATGACAATACAACACTTACTGCAAACAACTGAGCGTCAGGGAACTCATCTAACACTGCTGCTCCTACAAGTTCCTGAGCGAATCCCTGACAGTTGATCCTCTATCACGTGTTTCATACCGGGTTTGACTACTGCCCGAAACACGAATTCCTGCAACATGATGAGCCACCTGCTAACTTGCCCTTGTATAACTGGTTTATTAATCAAGTATAACAAAGCTTGATGATCAACATAAAATGCAAATGGGTTGGCCAATAAAGAGTACCTAAAGTTTTGTACAGCATACACCATCCTCAAAGCCTCACGCTCTATTGTACTATAATTTCTTTGTACTCGTGATAGCAATCGACTTGCAAAGTAAATAGGTTGGTCTAGCCTAAACTATCCTTCTTGGGTCAATGCATATCCAATTGCAAAATTGGACACATCTATGTGGACATGAAACTCTTTGTCCCAATCTGGAAATACCAAGATGGGGCTACACACAAGCTTCGCCTTCAATTCCTCGAAGGCTCCTTGATGCTCCTCCATCCAACAAAAAGGAACATTCTTCTTTGTTAGTGAATCTAATGGATAGGACACATGGGCGAAGTTCTTGATAAACCTTCTATAGTACAATATCAATCCCATGAAGGTCTTCAATGAGCTCACATCATGTGGTTCCTCCATATTCACGATGACACAAATTTTGTCAGGATCAGTCTTCAACCCTTCCTACATACTATATGCCCTAGCAACTTGCCATAAGGCACTATTAGATGGCATTTTCCCAGATTCAAAGCTATCTGAACATTCCTGCATAATCTCAAGCACTCATCTAATGTAGGTAAGTGCTCTAGTACTTTTTCCATATATTGACTAGTCCAAGAAAGCTTTGAATGTTGCTGTTTGGTTAAATATGTATAAAAGAATCCTATGGAATGTGGCTAGGGCATTGGTTAGCCTGAATGGCATTCTATTATAGACGTAAATGCCATTCTCTACTGCAAAATGTGGTCTTCAACTTATCTTCCTTTGCAATGCTAATTTGATTATTGCCAAAGAACCCATCAAAATATGAGTAGATCTCATGTCCAACTACTTCTTCCAAAATAGAATCGGTGAACAGAATAGGAAAGGGGTCCTTAATTGTTAAGGTGTTTAGATTTCAAAAGTCTATGCATATGCACATTTTATCCACTTCCTTCTTCAAAGTAATCATGATTGGTTATACCCAGTCACTCACTGTGACTTTGAAGATGATGTCAACATCCAATATCTTTTCAATTTCCACATTTACCAAAGCCACATATTTGGGATTCATCCGATAGGGCCTTCTTACCGGTTGGGTTCCTGGAATTAACTGAATCTTATGAATCGACTTTACTTTTCAGTCTAATTTATTTTTAATTAAATTTCATTTCATTTGCATTTTTGTAATTTCATCTAATTTCATTTGAACTTCAATTTAAATTTCATGCTAATTACTTTTAATTTAATGCAAATTTCATTTTCCATTTTGCTTTACAAAACTTCAAAACTTGTCAAAAACACACAAAACTTGTCAAAATTTGCAATCTATACAAAGTTTTACTTTTTCTTTTTTTGAGAGGCAGATTTACCGCCTACTCCTTCCCCAATTTTGGTTGGCACCCATACAATAACTACTCATTAACTGCGAGTTCACCACCTTGTCAACCGGCATAGTTTTTCCCCTTTTTTGATGTTTGAGTCTATCTCTACCGCCTTTGCATGGCCATGTAAACTGTGACTTCCACTGCATCTCCTGGCAACGAATCACTTTCTTCTTGATGACGCCTTTTCACTTGATCTGCCATTTGATCCCTGGCATTTGTACAACTTTCCTCTTGTCCCTCACTTGTAAGACCATTTGTTGTACAACCATCATCATCTATATGACATCCACTTCGAATTCTATCGTAGATCTGTTGACTTGTACGGCGAGATGCATTTGTACCACAATCTATCGTACAAGCCCCACTTGTACGGTATCTGCTTGTATTTGTACGACAGTCTGCTATCCTGCCTCTTTCTTCATTGTTTCACCATTGTCCCCGCTCCTGTCTTCATCATCACCTTCTCCTTTGCGACGATCTACGAAATTTAGACACATTTCCTTCTCCTTGGTAGGCCTCCATGGCTTGCGACTGCCTATTCCTTTCTCCAGGCCGTCCGAGATCCATTCATGTTCTCCTTCATTACCTATTCCTATGGAGTCTTCTATTTGGGGTATAACCACTAGGTGGTCCTGATGGGCCAACTTGATGGATACTCAAAATTTGGTTATTTCTTGCGTTATTAGAAGGAAATCTTGATGGACCACCCTACTGGCTAAGCAACCTAGGGGTAGTTGGAGGGAAAAATCTTCCCCTCAAACTACCAAAAATGAGGCCAACCAACCTCAACCCTTGGCCAAGCAAACTTAGACAGCCTAACCTAACGGTCCTCCTAGACTGCTTGAGTGACCTACTCTATGCACACCTTCTGGGTTGCCTAACAATCCTTGCAAACTGCTTCAAATCCACAAAGGATTATCTACATTTACTGAAATATCTCCAACTCTCCTCCTTGTCCGCCTTTCTTCATCAGATTTGGTGACATTACCCCTTTCTTCCACCTGGCAATCCTACTGTAACACTTGTGTGTCTCCTATCTTCCCTCTTTTGAGTATTGTACTATAACTCTCATTTCTTGAATCATCTCCATCACTGGTAAAGGAAACACTATTGGAGTCCATTCTCCAGTTCCTTACTTCACCTTCCGTAGATGAGGGAATTTTGAATATGTCTCTCCAAAGAATATCATTGTTGCCAGCCTTCTCTATCTAATGGCCTGAATATCATCCCTTAATATCACAATCTCATGATTAACTTGTGCCCTTAGCTGCTCATTTCTCTGTTGTAGTTGTTCACACTGCTTCTGCAACTGCTGTGTTTCTCTTCTCATTCGTTTTTGTTGAAGTCGAATTCTAGCCAACAAGCGCATATCTTCGTATTCACTTCCCTTGCTCCGAGGCTCATGATCAGGTGGTTCAACTCCTATTACCACCACTTTTTGCATATCTTCACTGAGTGATCCCGGTCTAGTATATTCCTGTGTGTCTGGGAGTCGTACATGCACTCATAACCTCCTTTACTCCATGGGGAGGATTTCCTATTCCTCCTGTTCTATTACGCGCTACTCTCTAAATGCATTCCCAAACAACCAATCTAGTGTTGGATCACCTTCTTCTTTTTCCACAACATCTTCTCGAATCTGGCCTGGTCCTCCCTCTTACTGGACCAATATTCCTTCAAAATGTTATGAAGATTGATTTGGTGCCTCAGTCAGCCTTCCTATGGTTCCCTCTTCTTCAACTGGTTCAAGGTTGACCATATTTACCTGTGCCTTCACCTTGTATGGTTTCCATACTATTCGATCTACTTAAGAATCATAAAGAAAAGAGAGGAAAGCAGATCTTCATGAACATGACTTGTAATATTATTAAAGTAGAATGATACAATCCAAATGGAACTATGAGTCCATTATATAGAAGAATAGGTTTCTTGTTCCTCACTCTACCTATGACACTTGGTACAACTTGCATGACACTTGTCATGATTACAATACTTGAAGCAACTAACTAAATTTACTTTGAAGTAAACTCCTACTCTAGTTATGTACCAAAGGTGGTACATTTACATGACCCAAATAATGTAATATACTCTAACACCCTCTTGTATTACATTATTTGGTATGAAGTTCCCTTGAATTGCATAAATGATCCCTGAATATTTGAAACTTGGTTTTCCCAAGTGCCTTTGTAAAAATATCTGCTAGCTGGTCTTCTGTTGGAACATGCTTCAGGATGATATGATGGTTCTGAAAATGATCTTTGATGAAGTGACATTGTGCCTCAATATGTTTAGTTCTTTCATGTACAATTGGATTTTTGATCAAGTTGAGTACTCCTTGATTGTCGTAAAATATCAATGTTGGAGTTTGTATGATGCCCATATCTGATAATATATATTGTAACCACAATGCTTCATAGGTCGTATCTCTTGCTGCCCGATATTCTGCTTCAGTAGATGATTGTGCCACTGTATTTTGTTTCTTACTGTGCCAAGATATAGGACCTGACCCAAGATAGAATACGTACCCTGAAGTAGATTTTCTATCATCAATAGAACCTGCATAATCTGAATCTGAGTAACCCTGTAGGCAAAAATATTTAACATTCTTCATATAGGTTAGTCCATAATCAGTAGTCTTCTTGATATATTGCAGTATTCTTTTTGTAGCTTTCCAATGACTCTCTCTTGGTTCTTGCATAAAACGTGAAAGATAGTTTACAGCAAAGGCTAAATCGGGTCGGCTATTTGTTAAGTACAGAAGACTTCCAATTAACTGTCAATACATAGTTGCTGAAACCAAAGGTGTTTCATATTTTTTGGATAACTGAATTCCTTGTTCCATTGGTGTATCTTTCGGCTTACAATCCTTCATTCTATATTTTTCAAGTAAGGCTTTTGCATATTTTGATTGAGTAATAGTGATCTTATCCTCACTTTGTTGGATCTCTAGACCAAGACAATAATTCATCAGACCTAGATCTGTCATCTCATATCATCAACATATACTATGAGAATTAGTATACTGTTTCCAATTTTCTTTGTATACAAACTGGGATCGGATGTACTTCTTTTGAAACTATGCTGTAATAAGTGATTGTTGATCTTTATATTCCATGCTCTAGGAGCTTGCTTTAGACCATATAGTGATTTGTTTAATTTGCACACTTTATTTTCTTGTCCTTTAATAACAAACCCTTATGGTTGTGACATATAGACTTCTTCTAAGTCACCATTAAGAAAAGTACTTTTTACATCCATTTGATGAAGCTTCCACCCCTGATGAGCTGCTAGTGCACAAACTGTTCTGATAGTAGTCATTCTAGTTGTTGGTGCGAATGTTTCTTCATAGTCAATTCCCTCAGTCTGAGTATATCCTTTAGCTACTAATCAAGCTTTATATTTGTCAAGTGTTCCATCTGCTTTATATTTGGTCTTGTAAACCCATTTGCACCCCACTACTTTCTTTCCTAGAGGTAATTTCACTAAATCCCATGTTTTATTCTTTTGGAGTGATGTATATTCAGATTCCATTGCTGCCTTCCAATGTGAGTGATTTAGTGCTTGGATAGTTGATGTTGGCTCTACTATATTGCGTAGTAATCCTCTGTTTATTATACTTTGACTGCGGGTTTGAGGTCTAGTAATGGTAAGAACTGGCAACCTTTCTAGGTTTGAGTTCCTGAGAGTGTCTCTGAGCCATATTGGTTCTTGTTGGTTACGAATCTGCCATGAGGAAAGGATTTTGTGTTAACACGCCCAGATTCGCCCACCAGCTAGAAAGGCCGGAAGGAAGGGATGCCTTCCGTGCCAATCTCCGGAGAAGGCCGGCTCCTTGTGGGGTTTTATGGTTTATGCTAAGAGTGCAGGAAAGAGATAAAAATGCGGAAAGAATTTACAAATGTGATTGGAGTTGGGTGGGGGGAACTAACAGTACAACAACACATCAATCACCACTACTTACTGCATCATAAATACAAAGCATAACCTGAAACTGCAAAATCTAAGTATACTTTTTATATCAAGAAGTGTACGCACAACTACAATGGCTCCCTAACAGACATTCCCTACAAGGAACTAACAGTACGGCAGCGCATCAATCACCACTACGGACAGCAACTTGAATAAAAAGTAACCAAGAAATGCCAGGTCCAAGTATGTGTGTTATGCAGAGAATTTGTACGCACAGCTACAATGACTCCCTAACAGACATTCCCTACAAGGAACTAACAGTACGGCAGTGCATCAATCACCACTACGGACAGCAACATAAACATAACACACAAACTGAAGGAACTGCTACCAAATCTATTCTATGTATCCTCTGATCTATGAAGTCCAGGAGTACCTGGCCACCAAATGCTGAAATGAATCAACAAGCCATGACACAAGCAGTACCTCAGGAACACCTGACCATCAAATGCCGAAGTAAATCAACAAGCCATGACACAGGAAAACGTAAGGCAGAAATATTAAGTAGAGGCAGCATACAAAATAAAAGCAATAGAACAGAGCCAGGCATATACTTTATATTGATAAGCAGAAGCACAGTTACAATGGTTCCCTAACAGACATTCCCCTTCCACCACCTTACAATGAAAATGTGGTGGGTATTTATAGCCCGAGTCCCTCCCGTTACATTAATGGGCACAAAGTCCCGATCAAACATTAGCTGACAAAAGCAGCCGCGGAACTGCTGATGTTGACCTTGTCGGGCTGGATTGTACTCTCGGCATGGTCTCCCTGAAGGTTGAACAGCCACGTGGCAGCGCGCTAGGTAGAACTTCACATTGACAGGAATGCGGGTAGCTGAGGCAGGTGGAAACTCACATCAGCCTTAAATGAGGCAGCTGGCATAAGTAGTGCGGCCCATGCTTGTCCTTTTGCTCGGCATGTCTTGGCTCGGATCCCAAAGTTGGACTCTTGTCGGATGATGCTGTTTGACACGTGCTTGCCTTGAAAGGCAGTTTATCCAACTTCTCTCAGGATCGGAGCGTCATCGGGTTGCGTAGGCAGAAAACAGCGCAGTTGGGAAGGCCTTCATGCCTTGGGTGCATTTCTGAGTTTGTTTCCCACTGCGCACCTGTCAGAGGGCACACTCCGACTTCGCTGCGAAGTCGGGTTGCGCACAGGTGAAAGCTGATTTCTGCCGCCGTACGGACTTCGCCCTGGAAAGGGGGAGCAGTCCGACTTCGCTGCGAAGTCGGACTTCGCCCCAGCACATAGTCATTTTTCCTGCTAGCCTACCAGCCTGCTACAAGGTGCTCCCAGAAAGCAGCTGCGAAGTCGGACTTCGCCCCAGCACATAGTCATTTTTCCTGCTAGCCTACCAGCCTGCTACAAGGTGCTCCCAGAAAGCAGGGCGCAGTCCGACTTCGCTGCGAAGTCGAACTTCGCCCAGAATACTTGTTCATCTGGCTGATCCTGTCACACTGCACACTTTGTATTCCTGCTGCGCTCCAACCGGAGGGTGCACTCCGACTTCGCTGCGAAGTCGGATTGCACCCTGACACTTAGCTATTTTTCAGGGCAACTGCTGACAAATTTGAGATCTGATTGAGGGGCTCAAAAGAAAGGGGGAAGAATGAGAATGTAGGGAAGAGAGAGAAAGGGAGAGAAGAAGAAAGGGAGAGAGAGGAACAGGGAAAAGGAAGAGCAGCACTTTTACAAAACTGAAAACATTGCACCCCATGCAAAATGTGGCAACATTTCTGGCGGCTCGCGGGGTGTCGAGCTCGCCTCGGCGTAAAGAATCCATGCCTTCATCCATTGGGTGCAGAGGAACTTGCTTCTCCTGCTTTCTGCTGCTCTAGCTGTTCGCCTCGCGGCAACTGTTCTTCAGATCCACTTCCGGCTGTTGCCTCCTCAGATTCACCTTCCGAATGCTCTCCAGCACTGGCTTCCGCCTCGCAGATGCGGTTGTATGCAGCCTGGGCTTGGCCCCAGGCTTCTGCTTCGAATGGTCTGCGGTCAGCAACTTATTCTAATGCTGCGTGGAATGCAGTGACCGCGTGCAGGTCGATGGTGAGGTATCTTTTTCCCAGCTCCTGGAAGTAGGAGCTGATCCTGCAGCACTTGGACACCATCTGGGTGACCTGACTTTCTTGAATTGGCTTAGCCCAGCTATCAATTTCAGTCGTATCCGCCTCAAAGGACAGCCAATTCTTTTTCACTTGCTCATGGGTGAGAAATTCACCATTCTCAACATAGCCCGAGCACCCAAGTTCAGCGAGAGCGTGAAAGGGAGCCGGACAAATGTCTTTTTCATGTTCGAATGCATCCAGCATTCGTCTGGAAACTCTCACCTCTTCTGCTTTCTTAAAATATTTATGCAAGGTTACCCTTGCATCTGCCCATTCTGCAGCGAATGAGGACATGGGGGATAATTGGAGGCCCTCGCGCTCGCGCTCTTGAAGTTTTATTGCCAGGTCCAGCCATTGCTTCGCCTGGCATTCGGCCTCCTCTACCACAGGATTTCCCTGGGCAGAAACTTCTTGGATCCTGAGTGTGAAATCCAGGACCGACATAGCCTTATACGTGTGGGGCTTGCATCCCCGTAGCAGATCAGCCCGCATCTCCTTAACTTTGCTCTTTGAAAAGACCGTCGCTTGAGATGCTTTCTCTGGAGATTGCGACTGCGCCTGTTTCAAAGACTCCTGGAGCTGAGAAATCTGCTCCGGGGCTGCCTCGCTTTCCGTTGCGGCTTCTTGCCGAGAAGCGGCCAGCCGGGCTTTTAATTCATTTATTTCTCGCTGCGCCGCTTCTAGCTGCTCGGTGGACCTGGATAGGTCCTCTTCAAGCTGTCTTGTCTTGTCCCGCAACGGAAAAGCTCTTCCCTGTTCCTCCGGATTTTTGACAAGGAGATTATCCGCTTTACGGAGGATTCCCCGAATCTCGTATTGCGGGTGAATATCGTCGAAGCTCTTCTCCTTTGTCTGGAGCTCGTAGTCCGCCCTGGTCATTTCCCGGAGAGGCTTCTTCACTTTCGGAGTTATCTTCTCTGTCGTAAGCACTCTCCTCTCAAAGTTAAACTTGGTGCGCTTTACCGGGGCGGCTATCTCTTCATGTCTCCTCCGCTTCAGGTTTTGGAGGAAAGAGAGGGTATTCTATAGCTCTTGTTGCCAGAGGCAAATCATTCGTGTTCTGGAGGTCGTCCATGAAGTCTAGTTCCCCCAGCCTAGGGTTCTGCTGAGACGTCTCTCCTGCGAAAAGGGAAATAGGAGAAACCGGACGGACTTTGGAAGGAGCGGCCGCTTTTGAGGGCGACCGGGAAGTGGAGATCGGAGCGGTTGATGCTGGAAGGGTTTCAAGCGGCTGAGGCGATGGATGCAGCGGTGAACGCGTAGCTTCAGCACTAACCACAGGTGAAGGGTTTGAGGTTTGACTCAGGGATAGAGAGGCGTTGGGGTCCTGAGCAAACTGGTTGAAAGAATGGGGGCCGCTAGAAGGGTGTGGAGATGGGGAGGAAGATGCGGCCATGACTTGCTCGGATTTAGCGGGAGATGGAGTAGGAGTAGGGCTAGATGAGATCAACGGGAGCGGGGCAGCACACATACCTGCGGGCTCCGCCTGAGCCGATGCTGGATGAATGTCTTCGGTTCTGGTTCCGACGGCTGGCTCAGGACTATCCAGAGAAACAACCTCTGGAGCGGCTGAACGCGGCTGCGGCTCTGCGACTGGCTGCTGCACTATCAGACTAGGTCGCCTGACTTTTTCAACTCTCTTCCTCTTTCTTTTCTGGAGCGATGGCTGGTTCGGAAGAAGGAGATGAAGCAGGTGCAGCGGGCGCTGATGTTCCCACGGTAAACTTGTACCGGGGTTTGACTTGCAGAAGGTCTGCCGCGGCCGGTCCGCTTGCTGGCGACGCTGGCGTCTTTTGTGCCTGAGGGACCACCTCGGGCGTTGACTGACTTTTTCACCTTTTCAGGCGCCACCTTGGAAGCCACAGGCTGCATTGGGTCCACTTGGATGTTTGTTGGGCCCGCGCTGGCAGTTGCAAAAGTGTGCAACTGTTGGGAGGAAGACCCCCCTTTATAACCCTCGAAGGGACCTCGGGGAATGTAATCTCGGAATGCGAAAGGCCGCCAGCTGTCAATGTGCTGGTCATATAGAACTGAAAAGTCATCATCAACGGCCAGATTCCTCTTGATGGATTTATCGTGTTGCGTGCGGCACCTCATCTTCCAGCATTCAACAACTTTTCCTTTTGGCCAGTTAAGGCCTGCTAGCTTGGAGATGAATTTCTTAAATCCTGGAGAAGAGAACTTGTGGTCCGGGTTTCGCACGGGGTCATATGCTACCTCCTCGCAGTAAAAATCCTGCCATGGAGGCCATGCTTCCATCGAGTCAATCTCCCAGTCGAGGTCAACATGGACCACATCGCATCTATCTTCGATTATATCCGCCCGGGGGCAGATATGTGTAAACTTTCCCCTTATCCCATGTGGGTCATACTTCCAGCGCTGCGACAGCAGAATCAGGCCAATGTCAAAAAGCTTCCGCTCGAGATAGACATGCTGTCCTACCTCTGATATCTCAACGTTCGCCCAGGAAAGAGGATATTGAAAGATATGGCCCTTTCTCTTTCCCTGGCCGAAATCCTCTTCAACGTAATCCATCTGCCGCGCAACCTCCATCCCAAACTAATGATCCGTGCACCAGTAGGGCAGCAGATGAGGTTTGCCCTTGAATCCGTAGATTCTGACCACAATCCCCTGCGTCAGTCTAAAAACGTCCCCGAGCTTGTGATTCAACAAATAGTTCGTCATTTCCTGCGGGGGGTGAGGGATCTCACCATCGCTGAAGACTGACATGACCAAACCCAAAAAGTTGAAGTTGAACTTGTAGTAAGACCCTTTCCGGTATAGGTCATCCGTCCAGTCATAGATGGGCTGTGGCTCTCCCCTCTCATTTACCTTCTTCAGGTTAGGGATCGGCATCCGGGAGTGCAAATGATACAAACATAGCCAAGCCAAGAAAGAACTGAACCGAAATTCAGTTGACTGCTTTTTCTGGAGCTTTACCAGGCTGGAGTGAATGGCATATGCAAGCCAGTCCGCCCAGTCAAAAAAGATAGGGCGCTTCCCACTTCTTTGCGCTGCTGGTTCATAGGATTCTCCGCATAGGAGACATTCTGCCAGCGCTAACTGATACGGCTGTACCAGCTCGTCTGAGTCGCAGCCGAGGACCCACGCTAGGATGGTGTATAGGTATTTTCTCTGAAACCTTTCCAGGGGTATGGGGCCGGTTGGCCATTGTCCAGCTGCGAGCGGGGCGTTCAGCTCTGAATTGAGGAAATCCCTCATCCTTTTTGTATGCGTAAAGCGCCCCGCTTGCTCACCAAGATTTATCTTTCTGACAATCGTGCTGGAGTCATACTCCAACCTTGGGGCAAAGGCCGGCTGGACAGTCTCCTTGCGAAGCGCGAACAAGGGTTTACCGCTGGAGTTGCAAATTTGCCGGGTAGCTGGTCTGTAATGTCTGACAATTAGGTCAACCAGCTCCGGGCATTGATGGACAGGAGGGCACAAGAACCGAAAAAGGTTCGACTTGTATGCCGCTCCGAAATGGTGAGAGGGCGAAACCTTGTCAGCCCAATTCTCCACATTTATCCACAGCTTAGTAAGGCTCATGGAAAACGAGCCGTCCTTGTATCCCGATAGGTAATTAACCGGTGGTGGTGGGGCTTGTCCACGCTGTACTTTCTTTGGCCAGGATTTTGACTTTTGCTCCAGCGGTGTCTCACTCCTGAACATACTTGACTGCGGTAAATCCCCCAATTCGCGCCCTTCGCTGGATTGCGCTGGCATTGGCAACTTTCCTTTGTCCATCCCTCCGAAACAGTAATAATTACGATTCCTGGACGTCTGCAACAGATTTCGCAGTCACAGGAATAATCTGCACGATTTGGCATGTCTGGATGCATCAGTCCCCCTTTTCTAGATAATGACAGCGTCATTAATGGTGCACAGGAGGGGGTAGGTCGGCTGGCAAGTGAAGGCGTTATGTTCTTTGGTGGCCGCGCAGGAGAATGTCTTAAAAGATGCACCCCAGCTGCTGCGCCATGCTTCTTTGATTGCGCTTTCCTTGAAGATTGCGCAATCATTAAATTTAACTTCGAACGTTGCGCCATGGCTGACGTCACTGCCGCAATCTGGGCACACTGCTCAAGAAAAAAGCCCTTTGGTGCGGAAACCCATCTCTTACTGTCGCAATGCGCCCTGGGCCCACGCTTGGAGCATTAGAATTTTTTATTTATTTTTTAAACCATCCAAGCTGCGCCCAGGAAACAGGGCGCAATCGGACTTCGCCCCAAGGTTGGGCGCGATCCGACTTCGCCCGCGCAGTCGGACTTCGCCCCAAAGTTGAGCGCAGTCCGAACTGCCACTTGCGTTAAGACTGTTACTGCCTTTCTTTTCCAACTGTGCCCGAGGATCGGGCGCAGTCCGACCTTTGCAATTTTCGGATGAGGCTTCGAATGTACTTGGAGTTTGTTGCCTTTTGTGATGGGGCGCGTTCGGACTTCGCCAGAAGTTTGGGCGAAGTTCGCACTTCGCGCGAAATTCGAGCGCAGTTCGTACTTCGCGCAAAAGCAGAGTGTAAACGGACTTCGCGCGCGAAGTCGGACTTCGCTCAAAAATTGAGCTTAGTCCGAACACTCACTCCTTTGCAGCTTCTTCTTTCAAATTGCGCCCTTTGGCCAGTGCGCGGCCCGACTTTGCTGCAAATTCGGGCAGCGCACTGCCACTTAGCCGTTTTTGCTTTCTTTCTCAAGCAGATCCCACCTACGAACTTCGCTCCTTTTTTGGGGCGACAACAAACTTCGCTGCGAAGTCTGTGTTCTCTCCCACTGTCCTATTTTGGCTCAAACAAATGGAAAACTGAAAGCTGGAAAACTGTACATACTGAAAAATAAAATGCATAAGGAAAATTTTTACAAGGAAGGGCCCATTGGGCACCTTCAGCAGCGGTAAATTTTTAAGTGGAACCCGTTAACAGGGATAGGAAGGAGCTGACCCTCCATATCCCGAAGTACGTAAGCATTGACCTGGTTCACCCGGGCAATCTGATAAGGGCCTTCCCAGAGGGCATCAAACTTCCCGTGGTTGCCCGGCTTCGCCTTAAATGAGTCCCACTTCAGCACCAGGTCCCCGATTTTAAAAACTCGGGCAGTGGTGCCTTTTGCAAACCAGCCTTGAGTGGTTTCAATATGCTTGGTGAAGGCCTGGTATCCTCTGATATATGAAGTCCAGGAGTACCTGGCCACCAAATGCTGAAATGAATCAACAAGCCATGACACAAGCAGTACCTCAGGAATACCTGACCATCAAATGCCGAAGTAAATCAACAAGCCATGACACAGGAAAACGTAAGGCAGAAGTCCGAGATGAACTTCCGCACAAAGTTGATCTGATCGAAGGATTGCAGCCCTTTTTTATCGATTGGGGATGGCAAGCGAAGGAGGGCTTCTGCTCTGTCAGGGTCAATGGCGAGGCCTTTCTCGGAGATGACATGTCCCAGCAGCTTACCTTCTTTTACCGCGAAGACAGGACTTCTTTGGGTTTATGGAAATGCCGAATTCTCGACACCTTTCAAATATTTGCCGCAGTTGGGAAACATGATCCCCTCTTTGGTGAGAGAAAACAGTCATGTCATCAAGGTAAATGACAATGATCTTATTGAGCAGCTCTCGGAAGGCCAGGTCCATGGCCCTTTGGAATGTGGCACCAACATTGGATAAGCCGAAAGGCATGCGCTGATAGGCGAACGTCGCCCATTTGGTGGTGAATGCCATCTTATGCTGGTCCTCATCCCTGACCCAAATCTGGTTGTAGCCAAAAAATCCATCTAGAAGTGAGAATCTCTGGGCTCCAGCAACGATGTGTAGAATTTGGTCAATTTGGGGAAGCGGATAGTGGTCCTTGAGGGAAGCCTGATTCAGGTTTCTGAAGTCGACACAGAGACGAATGTCGCCATTCTTTTTCCTCACAGGCACCAAATTCGCAACCCAGGATGAATGTTTGATGGGGTAGATGATTTTGGCCTCCAGCATCTTCAAGAGCTCTGCTTTCATCATGGCCTCAATTTTTGGATTTACGGCCCTTTGCTTCTGTCGGAATGGCTTGGCGCCATCCTCTAGCTCAATGGTATGCTGGATTACATTTCTGTCATACCCCTTCAAATCCTCATAGCACCAGGCCACGATGTCGGGGAACTCTTGGCATAGTGATCTGATCTGCTCAAGTTCCTCCGAAGTGCAGTCTATCTCGAAGTTGATAGTTTTACCAGGTTCCAGTTCCAGGTCAGCATACTGCTTCGGGTCTACTTTGATCCTATGATATATAGCTCTGTCATTCTGATCAAATAGACTCTCCAATGTAATCAGTCCTTTTGGGACATGATTATTTTTCAACTGTATCAACCCCTCATATTGCTCGTCATCAGGGTCTTTACTCTCGATTGAACCAACTTCATTAACCAAAAATGTGATGATCTCCTTGTCACAATCGAACACCTGCTAGTGGGTGTCCTTATCAGGCACAAAAGGCCTGTAAATAGTGCGAACCGGCTTCGGTTTTTGGACAACGTCATCAGCCGGAACGTACCTGGCTCCAACCTGAATGTCAGCGTGTTTGTTTTTCTCACGTGATATCGCCTTGACATTCAACGAGTCAAACGACTCCATCAGGTCCCACACCCGGTTGCGGTACGCCTTGAGATAGTGCTTTTTGGAGGCGCACTTGTTTGTAACCTGGTGACACACCAGCTCTGAATCTCCAAAGATCTGCAGGTGTTTAATCCCCAGCCTCTTCGCCTTTCGCAAACCCAAGCATAGGGCATCGTACTCCACCGAGTTGTTAGTGCAGCTCCAGGCCAACCTGTAGGTATAGTCCTTCTGGATCCCGATCGGAGAAACCAGAAGCACCCCTGCACCGGCGCCATTTTTGCATCGCGCGCCGTCAAAGAAAAGCTTCCACAGCTTCTCAGGTGCAAGTCCCACTTCTTTTGCAGCTGACTTGTCAAGCCTCTCGGGCTGTACAACGGTGTAACAGCCCTGCAGTGTCTCAATTACGGCATTGAAATCCCGCAAAGAGAACTTATCTTCAAGCTGTAGCACTTCGAGGGCTTGCTCCGTCAGCTCTACTGTCACCAGTTCTTCCTCCGACAGCTGGACCATGCAGTCCAACTCTTCTCCAGGTATCTTCTCTACTAGGAAGGTGGAAGGCTTCTCATTAAAGATTTTCAGTCTCCTTCCTTTGAAGGGCACTTCCATGTGTGAGTAGTCTAGAGACAGGTACCCGCCCAGCTTCGCAATGAACTCCCGAGAGAGACACATGCCGAAGTAGGGAGCCAGGTCAACAACCATGACTTCTTGGATGACCACGATGTCGAGAGCTTTATGCAGCCGGATAGGGATGTCCTTTATGACACCAACTGTCTTGATAGGGGTGCCGTCTAATTGCAGCACGCCTTGGCTGCTCCTTGTGTTCTCCATCCCGATCTCGTCGCAGACAGCTTTCGGCACCACAGTCGTGGAAGCGACAGAGTCCACCATGCAATTGTGTACTATATACCCTTGCATCCGTAAAGACAGATAGAAGGGAGGCGGCCTGTTCCTCCCAGTAGCTGAGACTGTTAGAGGTTGAACCAGGACAGCGGGCTGTATCTGCTTGCCGTTCTTCATGTTTTCAGAGATTCCTGCAACGGATCCACCTGGCCTAGGAGCAAAAGAGCAGTACATGCTGATTCTAGCAGGTGTTCTTTTCAACTCGTCTACTATGCTGTAGCCCGAGGTGCTAGCTCCTTCTGCTTCTTTTGTCGGCTCATACTTCGTCCGGTACTGCTGGGTGGCCTCAACTCTCTGTCTCTTGGTCAGAGACGGGTACTTCAGCTTCTCCTGTGCTTGTTCTTTGGTTTCAGCTGGAGGCTAAGGTACGGGAGCTTTAGCCGGAACTGGAACTTTTGCTATAGGAGGCTTGGCTGGGACAGGGGCTGCCTTTGCCGGAGGAGGCTTGGCTGGAGCTTTGTCTTTGGATGCCTTCTCCTGGGCTGTGTAGGGCCACAGCCGCTTGTATGGTGGCAGCCCACCGGGCTGCGGTTTTTCTCTTCTGGCATAGACTTGCAAAGGCTTGGCAGCATCTGCAGTTTTCTTTTCTTCCTTGGTGGGCGGCACTAGATTCTCCTCTGGGAGGGCAAAGTTGGCTTCGCCGTCCAAGATCATGTAGAGTTCATCGTCCTCTATGGCGCTGCCGGCCAAAGTTTGGATGTAGTGCTGGTGCAGTGTGCAGTCTTCCTCCGAATGCGGGTCATTGCACGTAGTGCACCAGTTAACCTGGTCAGAAGGACCAGGTTGGTCTTCTATAGCAGCATTTCTCGGAGGCGGACGCCTCTGCAGCTGGTGCTCTGGGGGTTTGTCTTTTGTCAGTGTCGGGGGCGGATATGGCCTCCTAGGAGCGAGGTCCATCTGGGCCTGCTTCTTCTTCAGAGCGGTCATGTCATTGGACATGGCATGATATCCTAAGGCCAAAGCCCGTACCTCCTGGAGGATTGTATTATGAATATTACTGTCAGGAGGTGGCAACTGTGCCGGTGGAGGCAATGCGGCTAATGGAGGAGGATTGGCATAAGGTGCGTACTGCGGAGGAGCAGGGAGTGCTGGAAAATGCGGAGCAGGAGGCGGGTGAGGATAATGCAATTGAGGCGGGCCATAAGGAGTTACGACCGGCGCCGGATTCCATTGCTGCTGGGGTTGCTGCCTTGATGTGGACGGCGCACCACCAGAAGCAGGAGGATACTGGGATATGGGGAAGTCGGGATGAATGGGTTCCTGCACCCTGGACGGGAGTTTGCCAATGGAAATAATATCAGATTCAGCTTGCTGGGCAGCCTCGTACAGAGCAGGAAACTCGTCTATTCTGGCAATCTTCAGCTGCAGGCATATGTCTGAGTTGAAGGACCTCAGGTAGTAGTGAGCAACCATGCCAGCTGAAGGCTGAAGTTCGTGAGGTACCCGTTTCCAGGATCTCGGAAAGCTGATGTTAAAGTCAGACACCTCCTCTTGAGGGTGTCTCTGGATACTTTGGAACTGATGCAGCAGAGAAGTAGGGTCAGCAGACTCATTGCATCCTTTCACGAGCCTTCTGGCAAGCTAGGGCCACCCTATGATAGATCCCTCTGGCAGCGATCTCCACCAGTAGAGAAGTTTTCCCCTTAGGGAAAGGGCCAGCAGACGGGTCTTCACACTCTCGTCAGTAATGGAGTGCAATGCGGCCAGGGCAAGGATGTCCTGGATGTGCTCGTATGCCGTCTTGCCATAGCCGTCGTACGTAGGGATGGACTTCAAAGCAGCAGGGGGCACAACTTGCTATCCGACCAGGGCCAGGGGCCCTGTAGAGTCCACCGCCGGGAAGAGATCATCATCATTCTGTTGTTGGGCAGCCATTTCTTCTTCTTCTCCTCCATCGGTTGTGTACTTAGTGTCGGTACCTTCCGAGGATGTGGATTCCTCTTCTTCCTCGGACTCTTCTATTTCGTACTTAGCTCCTCCGACCTCGGCTTTGGCTTCTTCTTGGATTTCAGCCTCGGCTTCGTCGACACGAGCTTGTTGATCAGCCAGCCTGACAATTTCGCCTCGAGCGTTGATGTCTAGTTCGTAAAATTCAGGCGGGTTTCTCGGATCCCTTGCTCGCCACCTTCTTGTTTGCATGAAGGTGCTAGGACCGGTCTTTCGGACTCAGAGGATATGTTCGTGCAGAGTCGCCAGGTGCTCGGATTTTGAACAGCAATGAAGCGAACACCGGTGCTTCGATTCTGTTTGGGGGTGGGAAACTTCCTTGGCCCACCGAGTGCTCAGAATAAACTGTCAGCCCGAGTGAACACGAGCCTGAGTTTTTTTTCAAATGTGGGACTCCGGGTCCCACCGGGCGTGCCAGAGAAACTGTTGGTTACGAATCTGCCATGAGGAAAGGATTTTGTGTTAACGCGCCCAGATTCGCCCACCAGCTAGAAAGGCCGGAAGGAAGGGATGCCTTCCGTGCCAATCTCCGGAGAAGGCCGGATCCTTGTGGGGTTTTATGGTTTAAGCTAAGAGTGCAGGAAAGAGATAAAAATGCGGAAAGAATTTACAAATGTGATTGGAGTTGGGTGGGGGGAACTAACAGTAGAACAACACATCAATCACCACTACTTACTGCATCATAAATACAAAGCATAACCTCAAACTGCAAAATCTAAGTATACTTTTTATATCAAGAAGTGTACGCACATCTACAATGGCTCCCTAACAGACATTCCCAACAAGGAACTAACAGTACGGCAGTGCATCAATCACCACTACGGACAGCAACTTGAATAAAAAGTAACCAAGAAATGCCAGGTCCAAGTATGTGTGTTATGCAGAGAATTTGTACGCACAGCTACAATGACTCCCTAACAGACATTCCCTACAAGGAACTAACAGTACGGCAATGCATCAATCACCACTACGGACAGCAACATAAACATAACACACAAACTGAAGGAACTGCTACCAAATCTATTCTATGTATCCTCTGATCTATGAAGTCCAGGAGTACCTGGCCACCAAATGCTGAAATGAATCAACAAGCCATGACACAAGCAGTACCTCAGGAATACCTGACCATCAAATGCCGAAGTAAATCAACAAGCCATGACACAGGAAAACGTAAGGCAGAAATATTAAGTAGAGGCAGCATACAAAATAAAAGCAGTAGAACAGAGCCAGGCATATACTTTATATTGATAAGCAGAAGCACAGTTACAATGGTTCCCTAACAGACATTCCCCTTCCACCACCTTACAATGAAAATGTGGTGGGTATTTATAGCCCGAGTCCCTCCCGTTACATTAATGGGCACAAAGTCCCAGTCAAACATTAGCTGACAAAAGCAGCCGCGGAACTGCTGATGCTGACCTCTGTCGGGCTAGACTGTACTCTCGGCATGGTCTCCCTGAAGGTTGAACAGCCACGTGGCAGCGCGCTAGGTAGAACTTCACATTGACAGGAATGCGGGTAGCTGAGGCAGGTGGAAACTCACATCAGCCTTAAATGAGGCAGCTGGCATAAGTAGTGCGGCCCATGCTTGTCCTTTTGCTCGGCACATCTTGGCTCAGATCCCAAAGTTGGACACTTGTCGGATGATGCTGTTTGACACGTGCTTGCCTTGAAAGGCAGTTTATCCAACTTCTCTCAGGATCGGAGCGTCATCGGGTTGCGAAGGCAGAAAACAGCGCAGTTGGGAAGGCCTTCATGCCTTGGGTGCATTTCTGAGTTTGTTTCCCTACTGCACACCTGTCAGAGGGCGCACTCCGACTTCGCTGCGAAGTCGGGTTGCGCACAGGTGAAAGTTGATTTCTGCCGCCGTACGGACTTCGCCCTGGAAAGGGGGAGCAGTCCGACTTCGCCGCGAAGTCGGACTTCGCCCCAGCACTTAGTCATTTTTCCTGCCAGCCTGCCAGCCTGCTACAAGGTGCGCCCAGAAAGCAGGGCGCAGTCCGACTTCGCTGCGAAGTCGGACTTCGCCCAGAACACTTGTTCTTCTGGCTGATCCTGTCACACTGCGCACTTTGTATTCCTGCTGCGCTCCAACTGGAGGGCGCACTCCGACTTCGCTGCGAAGTCGGATTGCGCCCTGACACTTAGCCATTTTTCAGGGCAACTGCTGTCAAATTTGAGATCTGACTGAGGGGCTCAAAAGAAAGGGGGAAGAATGAGAATGTAGGGAAGAGAGAGAAAGGGAGAGAAGAAGAAAGGGAGAGAGAGGAAGAGGGAAAAGGAAGAGCAGCACTTTTACAAAACTGAAAACATTGCACCCCGTGCAAAATGTGGCAACAGCTTCTTTCCTATGAGAAATTGTAGATGGTTTTGTATGCTCTCTGTCTTCTTCTTGAGATTCTGATTCTGACTCTTCACTTGTTATATCTTCTTCTGAGTAGTTTAGAAGAATTTTTGTATCTTTATTGTTTTTTTCTATGTCAGTTTTAACTTTTTCATCAAAGATTACATCTTTGCTTATGTAAACCTTATTTGTATGTGGATCTAATATTTTGTATCCTGTAGACTCGTTATCATAGCCAACAAATATTCCTGCCATAGTTTTGTCATCTAATTTTGTCCTTTTTTGTTTTGGAATATGCATGTAAGCTTTGCATCCAAAAATTCTTAGTTTTCCTATATTTGGTTTTTGTCCTGACCATGCTTCTTCAGGTGTGATATGTTTGAGTGTTCTCGTTGGTAATCTATTTTGTATGTATACTGTTGTTTGAACTGCTTCTGCCCAGTATTGATGATCAAGATGAGCTTCTTTTAACATACATCTCACCATTTCCATTATTGACCTGTTTCTTCTTTTTGCAATTCCATTCTGTTGAGGTGAATATGCTGTAGTGAGTTGTCTTTTAATTCCATTTTCTTCTAAAAATGAATCAAATTCTTTAGATACAAATTCACCTCCTCTGTCTGAATGAAGTGCTTTAATAGTCTTTCCTGAATCTTTTTCTACTTGAAGTTTGAATTGTTTAAAATGACTAAATGCCTTTGATTTGTACTTCATGAAATATACCCATATTTTCCTGGTGTGATCATCAACAAATAATTGAAAATACTTATGTCCTCCAATACTAGTGACATTCATTGGCCCACATAAATATGTGTATATTAACTCTAGTGGTTGTTGAGTCCTGTGTTGATGAAGTTCAAAAGGGATTCTGTGTTGTTTTCTTGCTAAACATTCTGGACAAACTGTAGATTCTAAAGATAGATTTGCTATTCCTTCAACCATTTGATATTTGAGCATTTCATTCATAGTAGATTCACTAGTATGTCCTAGATGCTTGTGCCATAGATCTGAAACTTTAACTGAAAGGGCTGAGTGTGTAGTGGTTTTTAGAATGAATAGACCACTTTTATAAGAGCCTGATGCTATCTTTTCCTTTTGTTTAAGAATATGACACTGTTTTCTTCCATTGGAAACTTTGAACTCTACAGTCATGTTTTGATCCATGAGTTGAGAAACTGAAAGAAGATTGGTAGACAATCCTGGTACATATAATACATTTCTGATTATCCCTTTTCCATTTGTCAGATCTATTAAAATGTTTCCAATCCCCTTTACCTCATAAGTTTTACTATCTGCTATAGCAACCGGTTTCTCTTTTACCTTTTGTAGAGAATTAAACCAATGTATGTTTCCGGTCATGTGTTTGCTTGCCCCTGAGTCTATATACCAATAATCCATGACTTATGATACCTTAGTGTAGAGAATGTGTACTTCTTTCTAAGGTTTAAGTTTTGTAGAATCCTTATGTCTCCCTAGTGATTAGAATAAGTTATAAGCTTAATAAAGTGCTTAGTAAATAATAGTTCACTTTTGAGTTGATTTTGTAATGTTTTGTAAGTAACAATAATCAACTTCTATTTCACCTTATCTCTCCTAATGAACTATGCACTTAATTTGAAGTTCTCTATGGTTGGATTTATTTTGCCCCTTTAGTATGAATATGAGACAAGTGTAAGTATATAATTCCAACTTTTTTAAGTAAATGAAGAACTTCCTTCTATAACCCTTAATGTCCAATAGTTTAATATTTATAAATTCCAATAAACTATTTTGATGTAGTATACCTTATAACTCCCTACTTTGGAATACTAGAAAATAATAATAATAGTATTTGCAAATTTAATATTTCTGGTTTACTAAGGTTGACAACCTTTTATCTCCTACTTAGTGGTTTGCAAATATCTATAATTTCTTCTCCTTTTGTTAGGATGGCTTCCTTGCTTTCTAAGGTTGTTTTAATTATCAACCTTATGCTTAACACCTTATAACTCCAAATTTTAGAAAGCAAATAATTAAATAATATACTTATCTTCCTTCAACGTAGGCGGATCGGCTGCTAGTGAGTATAGGATGCTCTCACTGGACGGCGGTAATGAAACTGGTTTGTTCTCCCTTGATGGTTGTGATGTAGGCAGTTTTTCTCTCCCTTAACCTCAGTGATTTAAGTGATTTAGCTCTCGTTTGATGGCATTGATGTAAGATTTCATAGGACGCTGGTATTATCTTTTCCACGCAAACATTTAACACCTGCTGGAATCATTGATTTATGATAGGCTTTTAGTGGACATCCTTTGACTCCTTGGCTTCGGGCTTTCAATGCGTCTTCGCTGTAAACTTTCTTCTGTTCTCTGCTCAAACTACGCTTACACTTGCTTCACACTTGCTTGGACTTCGCTGTAATTGCTTGGACTTGGGCGCTTATGTAGCTTCTCCTCTCCTTAGACTTGCACCCACGTGGTACTGCTAGCTGGTGAGGCGTTATTATAATGCTTTGGCCTTTGAGTAATGCTCCTTTCTTTTTCAACTGATGAGCGATGATGATGATGTTCTCAATGATGTCTTTCAACATCGGAAACTTAGACGTTATCTTGAGCGTTTGCTTTGTGAGCGTTACCGAATGCTCTATCGTATGTGACAAGTGGCAGTTTGCATGAAATCTTCCCTCCAATGCCTTCCTTAACCTATATACTCCTCTTGCCAATGTAAATCCAGTTGGTTTCTTGCTCTCAACGCTTCTTCGAAGGAGCTATTCTTCTCAAGACTTTGGCTCTTGGTTCGATGGAGGTCCTAGGCACTTTAGAGATGCTCTTATGGCTCTCCTTCAGTGATTGCAAAGTGCTGTCCTTGGATGCTTCGATGGCTCCCCTCCTAGTTGGAAATATGATTGTGGATTGAGGTAATATTACGTGGCCTTCACTTTGCTTCTACGCAGATTTTCTCACTGCTATTCTACCTTACTTTTCAACAGAAATGTAATGGTTGCAAGACTTCCAATGTGGTGCTTGAGAGATGGTCTTATGGCGCTCCTTTAGTGATTGCAAAGTGCTGTCCTTGGATGCTTTGATGGTTCCCCTCCTAGTTGGAAATCTGATGCTGGATTGAGGTAATATTACGTGGCCTTCACTTTGCTTCTACGCAGATTTTCTCACTGCTATTCTACCTTACTTTTCAACAGAAATGTAATGGTTGCAAGACTTCCAATGTGGCTGCAAGTTGACGTCGTTTGTAGATGCTTTCTTTGGCGATTGTAATGGTGTTTGTAGACACCTGAAACCGGAGCTTGTGAACCCTGGATTGGTTCTCCTTCTGCCTTCGTTGCTTCACCAATAGTAGACGTAGAATACCTGCTGTTGTAGTGTCTTGAAACACTATATTTTCTTCCTCTTTTATGAGGGATATAGAGCACCAATGTAATGTAAATAAGATGCTCTTATTTGCACCAAAGTTTCGAGAGGTTCTTGATGCCTTATGGTCCTTCTTTTCTCCTTTGATATAGCGGCTCCTTACTGTATATAAAGCTATTCCTTAGCTTTTAGATATGGAAGCTGCTTGCTCTAATCTCTGAGAGCAATGTATTGTTGCCTTTTTTTTTTTTTTTTGCTAGACAACACTAACCTCTAACTCTTTACTTGGATAATCTTAACATCAATGAATCCAAGTTTTTAACAATGCAACTAATATGCTATTAGAGGTTTTAATTCTGCACTAATGTTCACTTTAACTAAAAGACTTCAATGAACTTGAATAATAACTATAGTGCAATAATAATCTCCCTTATAACTCCCATAAATGAACCCTTCAAAGTAACTTGAAATATGCACTAATTTTAACTGTAATAAAAAAGTACGTAGTGCATCTAAAGAACAACTAGTATAGTGCAATATTTATCTCACCTTATTACTCCTTAAAATATGCACTTAGTAATTGCTCCTTGTAGAGAACTATAATCTCTTAATGTAGTCTTCTTTTGCTGTAACTATATAATAGGAAGATGATATTTTATTTATGTTGAAATATATCCAACTCCTATTTAATGTGCAGATAATAACTCTAAAATAAACTTCCTTTTGCACTCCTTTTGAAGACTATAATGCAACCTTCTCTTTTTGCAACTTCTAAAGAATTACAATGGTGCTTAATGGAACTGGATAATGAACTGAATATAGGTGTTCATAAAATGAACCCTTTGCACCTAAGTTGCTTACCTTTAAGGTCTCTGAGAATGAAGGATTTCTAGGTGAATAGATTCACCTAATTGTTGTCTGGAACTGTAGTTTGGTAGTTTCAACTCTCCTTCATTGGCCTTCGGTTTTTCTGCTGTAGACATCAGCTTGGGCTTGTTGTCGGATGGCAACAATTAGTCTCAAACAGATCTTGCAAGAGTTGCTCCTTTTTTCATTCCTTTTCAGGTTCCTCGAACCTCGCTTATATCACTCTCCCTCTCTTGTGGTGGCATTTGCATGCAGTGGCACACAGCGGCGGGTCCAGTTTGCAAAGACGCAACATAGTTCAGGTAGGCAGTAGCAATAGTGCTCTCTTGTGGATTTCCCTATTCCTATTGATCTACGGTGTGCTCTGATACCACTGATAGTTTCTGCACTATTCTATCTACTTAAGAATCATAAAGAAATGAGAGGAAAGAAGATCTTCATGAACATGACTTGTAATATTATTAAAGTAGAATGATACAATCCGAATGGAACTATGAGTCCATTATATAGAAGAATAGGTTTCTTGTTCCTCACTCTACCTATGACACTTGGTACAACTTGCATGACACTTGTCATGATTACAATACTTGAAGCAACTAACTTTACTTTGAAGTAAACTCCTACTCTAGTTATGTACCAAAGGTACATTAACATGACCCAAATAATGTAATATACTCTAACAGTTTCAATCTTGAACCATTAATTGTCTTGGGACACTGTCTTGTTCAATTTCTGCAATTTTATTGCGCCATTGTTCATCATCTCGATCACTTGGAAGGGTCCAAGCCACAGCTTCCTTGGCTTGATTTCTCTTTTGCCATAAAACTTTAGGACCAAGTCACCCGGTTTCAACTCCATCTTTCGCAAGTGCTTGTCATGCCACAATTTCCTCCGACATTGGGCGATCTCTGTTGCCCATTGCACCATCATCATTTTTTCATCTAGTTTTACTAGTCATTAGCCTCTCCTCCAAGATCTCCGGGTCACCCAAACGGTTTTGCACCTCCACCCTCAAACTAGGTACTAAGAACACTAGCACTATTGCCTCTTGAACATACATTAACTGAAAAGGCATGTGGTTTTTTTTTGGCTTATACGTAGTTCTGTATGCCCACAGAACTATTGGCAATCGTTCCTCCCAACCAACACCCTCTACGCTACATGTCTTGTAGATGATCGATACCAAGACCTTGTTCGTTGCCTCAACTTGCCCATTCGCCTTGGTGGGGTAGTACGAGCTTGACAATGAGTGCAAAATCTTGAACTCGGTAGTCAGCTTCTAAATTATTTCATTGACAACGTGTCCTCAATCACTTATTAATTGCAAGGGTATGCAGAACCTCATAATCACTTGCTCCTATATGTTGTACTCTTTATAGAACTTTCGGGCAATGCTTTTGCCTTGACCCACATCATCAGATATTTTGTTGCTACCATGATATATATACATTTTCTCCTTTAGCTTGTCTTCAAAGGACCCATAAAATCTAAACCCCATTTTTCAAACAATTCTTGCAACTATTACGGGTATAATGGCATGAAGTCCTTCGGCAGCGATCTTCTAGCTCGTTGGTAAGTGTCACATGTTGTCACAAACTTCTTTGCATCAAGATAGAGGGCGGGCCACCATAGCCTTGCCAAAAGCACTTTCCTTGCGATTGCATCTGGCCCCATATACCCTCCTACTAGGCCCTCATGAGCTTCCCTAAGTGTTGTGTTCACATCCTCATCCATCACACGCGTTTGGTTTGCAATCAATTGAAATGGTGCTGATTTGATCATGATTTTCTTTCTTTTTGCTGTCATCATCTCTTGTGGCAGCTCCCCCATTTACAAGTACTCCCCAATGTACTTGTACCATGACGGTAGCATAGTTTTCGCAAACAAATGAGTGTCCAAAAACTCATCCAACACTCCTTCCATAGATTCTCCTGAGCGAATCCTAGACAGCTGATCCACTATCACATCTTTCTTGTCGAGTTCCATCGCCACTCGAAACACAAACTCTTGTAATGTGATGAGCCACTTTATGACTCGCCCATGTATAGTTGGTTTATTGATTAGATACAACTCTTGATCTTCTACATAAAAAGCAAAAGGATTGGCTAGCAAATAGTGTCTAAACTTCTGAACCGCATCGACCATCCCTAAAGCTTCTCTCTCTGTTGTGTTGTAGTTCTTTGCTGCCCTAAAAAATAATCGACTTGAGAAATGAGTAGGCTGATTTAGCCCAAACTATCCTTCCTAGGCCAAACCGCATGCAATCGCAAAATTAGATGCGTCGAGATGGACATGAAACTATTTATCCCAATTTGGAATCACAAGAATGGGTGTGCAAACCAACTTTGTCCTCAACTCCTTGAAGGACTTTTGATGCTCTTCTATCGATCGAAAAGGAACATTCTTCTGCGTTAAGGTGTCTAATGGGTGGGACACCTGTGCAAAATTCTTTATGAACCTTCTATAATATTTTGACATGTCCTAAGGACTTCAACGAACTTACGTCATATGACTCTTCCATGCTCATAATGACTTGAATCTTGTCAGGATATGTCTTCAATATTTCCTTGCACATGATGTGCCCCAACAACTTCCCATATGGGACCAACAACTTGTACTTTTTTGGATTCAATGACATACAAGCATTCATACACTCTTCCAGTGCTTTCAAGTGCTCATCCTTCCCATATAGAGACCAATCATCTAAGAGGACTTCGAACTTGCCAGTGGACATTTGCTCAATGTAGGCGGCAAAATGGCTTCTCAAAAAAAGAAGAAATAAAAGTTGTACAAAGTTTTGTTTACAAATTTTGATAAAGTGGAATTTGGGTGAAATGTATATTAAATAATGTCAAATGAAATTAGGGGAATTAGGCTTAAATATACATGAAATGAAATATTAATAAAAATGTACTTTAGACCTTAGGAAAAGTTAGTAAATCCATGCAAATGTTGAATTTGGGATGGCAGTTGTAAACAATGCGCTGTCTTGGGAACCGCTTGGAATGGCCTGGGTAGGCATTAAATAGGCCCCTCCATTTTGCAACATGGAGGCAATTGCAGCATGATGATGTATGTGTGTGTTACAGCAAAGGTATAATCTAGTATGTATGGAGAGAGCCAATTGCTAAGGTATATGGAGAATAGTGCCGTGAATGCATACTGTGTACGGACTGCACATTGATATTACTGTATTGTTATTTTATTGCTTGTTACAGTAGCCATTGAACCATAATATAATGCAGCCATTGCACCTATTTGCAGCCTATGTTATTGTTTATGGATGTGATTGTTAGTATGTTGCATGCAGTGTTAGATTAGTATTGCAGGGTGTTCAATCCATGGTTGGGATATAGGAATATTGTTTGCATTGCCATAGGGTTGTTAGCCATTGCAGGTTGCAGAGAAGATTGAGACAGATTGTGGAGGTTACAGCTGTTTTAGGCCAAATGACCAGCGGGCCGTATGATATTTGGATCGTACAAAGGCAATTTAGGATTATTGCCACTTAGAGATAGACTGTTGCATTGTGATTCTATATGTGTGACTACCATACAAATCACTCTCATACATTAGGATTTCGGATTGCTAAGGATTGTCTTGTACTGTGTCGTACGAGAGATTGAGTCGTACGATAGTTTGGATCGTACGAGAAGTTGCATCATATGATAGTTTGGATTTGTTGTACAGCAAGATTATACCTCTCAATAAATGTTGTACGACTGTGTCAACAGTATCATGACTACAATATTGTTTAGTTCTTGAATCTGTCGCCATCTCATTATCTGGAATATTGCTACTCGTGCTACATTTGGTGTCGTTGTCATTGCCAGAGTGAGAGGGTCAAAGTAAGGATTAGTACATGTGACAAGAGGAAGGTGGATGACAGATACATTTCCGCGAGGACGTTGAAGATGAGGTCGCGAAGAGGATCAAGTTCATCTTAGCAGAAGCATGAGGATTTCTCAAGGAAGGAACTTAACAAATCAGGTATTGCAGTTGAGAGAAATGGAGGAACCAATACTCGAATGAGTTTGGATTCTTCAAGAGGAGGATAAAAAATGTGGTAGACATTGTTAATGACGGAGGACGAAGTACCTTAAATAGCTCAAGGAGACATTCGTGAAGTGAAGACACCAACGTGGAAACACACAAAGAGATGAAGCGTGGATGGTAACACCCGAGCAAGAGGGGAGTAGTTTGTTGAGTGCAGAGGATGGGAGTTAGGCACCAAAGCAACCCCATGTAAGTGTTTGGGCGAGTGGACCAGATCCATAGTTTGTATCATAGTTGAGAAAATCTGCAAAAAATCCCGTTTTTTTCCCGATTCACAGGCTAGCCGATTTTCTCATGATCTTGCCGATTTTTTCCTGAAAAATTCTGATATGCATGAAAAAAAAAAAATTTCAATGAAAATGTGTACTTAAAGCTTTAGCCCTGTATGATGTCTTGACTTGAATTGTTGTTTTTATTGCAACATTTGCATAATGTTAATTCATTGTAATATGCATGAAAAAAAAAAATCAAAAAGAAAATTCGTTTTCTTTGGTTTTTTTTTTGCCGATGTTTTGCCGATTTTTTGCCGATTTTTGAAAAACTCCCGTCTTATTGCCCAGCCGATTGACTCCCGATACCGATTTTCTCAACTATGGTCTGTATATTCGCAAAGAAGGTCACATAGTGGAAGTGCACAAGAATTGGGAAGGAGACTATTTGAAGGAAACATAGAGTCAAGAGGTACCAGGAGTGGATGAGGTGTCTAGGACCGAAGTACCAAAAATAGAATAGCAAGTAGAACCACCAAGGATGGAGGAACAATGGGCTGAAATAACAATAGAGCCATCATCCAATGACGAGGAAGTGGGAGAAGATAACCACTTATTGATGGTGCATGTTGCAAATAGAGCAAGTAGGCAAAAATGCCCACCCTTCATAGGAGAGGGGAAAGAAGATCCTACAAGGCACATAGGCACTTGCACAACCATTTGGCAAGAAAATGGAATTAGACGACAAGAGGAATGGTTACAATTATTCCTGCCACATTGTGAGGAATCGCAATTGATTGGTATTTAAAAAGATAAAGTACCCAACCCTTTACCTTATGGACCATGTTAGTAGATGAATTTAAAGCATAATTCAGACCCCTAAGGGATGACATGGAGATAGTAATTGAAATCTATTCTACCAAACAAAAAAAGGGATGAAGATATCAAAACTTATAACAGAAGATTGAAGCAACTCACAAACAAGATGGAGTTGCTGCCAGCCGATGGTATGGTCAAAAGATGGTTTATCGATGGATTGTTACCTCAATATAAAAAGAAGATGAAGATCGTACCAAGTTCGACGTATGCAAAAGCCTATGAGAAAGCGAGGAACTTTGAGAGTGAAGCTAAGTAGATAATGGCTGGAATTTTTTAGAGTTAGAATATATTACATTATTTTGGTCATGTAAATGTACCACCTTGGGAACATAGTTAGAATAGGAGATTACTTTAGGGGGAAGTTAGCTAGTTACTTCAAGCAATGTAATAAATGCACAATTGTCCATGTGCAAGTTGTAATGTGCAAGGTGTCCACTTGTACAGCTAGGTAGAGTGTTGGCCAAGGAATCTATCTTCCTATATAAAGGGCCTCATAGTGATAGATTACAACAAGCTCATAATAAGCTCATATCAAGCTTATATCAAGTTCCTATCAAGTGCATAGTAGATAGGAGTAGAACTCTTGTATGGAGTACAATGTAGTTCTCTAGCTGATATTAATGGAGTGACCATTACCTCCATATTGCATTGTATTTTTGTCATTTCTATTTATAGTATATTTCAGTCATATTGCAAAATTCCATTCTTTCATATTTTTTGCATCTTATTAGGACCTGTGTTAGATCTCTCCCACTGCATATATCCTCAAAATCTAATAGAATTGGACATATTAGAAGTGATGATTCTGATAGTGAAAAGGAGGAATTCCATAATGCCATTCAATCCATGAAGAAGGAGATTGATAGAATGATTAGAGAGGTTAAGGGCAAAGTGAGAAAAGACAAAAAGGATATATGGCACTCAGACTGTAAGTATGAAGGTCATACAAATGCAAACCGTCCGAAGAGTGCATATTGTAATATATGCGAGGTACTGGGACATGCGATCAGCGAATGTCTATTCAATTTAAGAAGCGTGAGGCACCAAATGATGGTGGTGGAAGGCAAGGACGAAAAACCAAACACCTCTAGGAATAGACAAGGCGCGACTAGCAATGGTTACAAGAATAACCACCAAAGAGGCAAGCAGTACCAACAAGGCAATTGGTAAGGAGGCCAAAGTCAATTGCAGTATGATTCAGACGGAAGACCGATCATTTAGTGCAGGAATTGTCAGGAATGGGGACATTTTGCGAAGAATTGTCCTACTCAAGCAGGAGGAGCATTAGGAAATAATGTGCTATAGGTGTGCCATTGGTGTGGACTGAGCAACCATAAGGAGGTGAATTGTCCAAAGGAGGTGAATTTTCTTGACATTGGGGAACCTCCTATGGAGAAGAAACCGGTGGAGGATGTACTTCTACTTGCAAGGGACAAGCGAAAAAGGACCAGTACTTGGATTTTGCCATAGATAAAAGAACGTAGGAAGCACAAAAAGCAATAGAAGAAATAGAGAAGGCTAAGCAAGAAAGGCTAGCCTAAGAAAAGAGGCTAAAGAAGCCATTGAGCTTCAAGGGAAAGACATCAACTCATGAACTGGCAACACAAGTTCTAAATACAATAGTAGAAGTGAAGGTGGCAAGTTTGTTTAGCACCATACCAACACTACATGCAGTTATAGGAGAAGAACTGCAGCCACAAAGGGTGATGGAATTGCAAAGCCAGCCAAAAGAAGAAGTCAAGAGGAAGGATCAGTTTATTGATCCAATTGTGTTAGTCATTGTTGTTGGGAAAAGCCAGTATTAATTCATATAGAAATACTAGATCACAAGTTGTTGCAGGTTATTGTAGATGGGGGTTCAAGTGTGAACGTGCTCCCAGAAAAGACATGGAAGGAAATTGGGGCTCCATTTTTGTGGTTGTCGAAGCAAACCAAGCTTGTAGAGGGGTCAACAAATATAGGCAAACACAATGATGAAGAGTGAGATTGATTTAGAGTCCCAACCAATGAAGGAAGTACGTGAGCTATGGATTGTGAAAAAATTCTTATTCCAATGACGATGTCGCCCTAGGTTGTCTAGGTGGTCTATCAAGCCGTTTGCAACAATCGGGAATTTTTTTTGGTTTTTTGGGCATTTTGCAACTGTTGTCACATTTTGCACGAGGTGCAATGTCTTCAGTGTTGTAACAGTGCTGCTCTTCTTTTTCCCTCTTCCCCTATTTTCCTTCCTTCTCCTCTCCCTTTCCTTTTCCTTCCCGCATTCTCTTTCTTTCCCCCCTTTCTTGGAGTCCCCAGTTGATTTTTCAACTTTCCAGCAAGTTACCTGAAAAATGGCTAAGTGTTGGTGCGAAGTTCGCACTTCGCCCAGTCTGGGTGCGAAGTTCGCACTTCGCCCAGTCTGGGTGCGAAGTTCGCACTTCGCCCAGTTTTGGTGCGAAGTGCGCACTTTGCCCAGTCTGGGTTCGCACTTCGCCCCACTTTCTGGGCGCACCTTGCAACTGGCAGATTGACAGGCGGGCAGGCTGACAGAAGATGACAAAAGGCCGGAGCAGAGTCCGTACGGCGGCAGACACCAGTTTCCACCTGTGCGTAGCCCGACTTCGCAGTGAAGTCGGAGTGCGCCCTTGACAGGTGCGCAGTAGGGGAACAAACCCAGAATTTGACCAAGGCATGAAGGCCTTCCGACTGCACTGTTTTCTGCCCACGCAACCCGAGACGCTCTGATCCCAAGCGAAGATGGACAGACTGCCCTCCAAGGCAGACACGTGTCACACAGCATCATCCATCATCTGACAAGTGTCCAGCTTCGGGATTAGAGCCGAAACGTGCCGAGCAAAAGGACAAGCATGGGCTGCATTGCCTGCGCCAGTAGCCTCATTTAAAGCTGATCTGAGGTTTTACCTGCTCCAGCTACCCGCATCACTGCCAGAGGGAGATTCTGCCCAACACACCGCCATGTAGCTGTCCAGCTTCCAGGAAGACCATGCTGCGGGTACAGTCCGGTCCGACAAAAGGTCAGCATTTGCAGCTCTTTCGCCGCTTTTGTCAGCTTATGTTTGACTGGGACCTTGTGCCCATTAATGTAATGGGAGGGACTCGGGCTATAAAAGCCCACCATGAATTCATTGTAAAGGGTGGAAGGGGAATGTCTGTTAGGCAACCACTGTGCCCATTGTAACCGTGCTTCTGCTTATAAATATAATCTGTATGCTTGGTTCCGTTACTAGCCTTCGTTTTTTATGTCTGCCTTTCTTTATATTCATGCCTTAGGCTAACTCTGTGTCATGGCTCGTTGATTCATTTCAGCATTTGATGATCAGGTGCCTCTAGCATTGCTTGTTTAAAGCACCCCCTGTACTTCATGAATTAAAAGGATACATAGAATAGATGTGGTAGCAGTTTCATAAGTTGTGTGTTTTGTTGCTGGTCCGTATCTGGTGATTGGTGCGCTGCCGTACTGTTAGTTCCTTGTAGGGAATGTCTGTTAGGGAGCCATTGAAGTTGTGCGGTTAAATTCTCTACATAAACACATATACCTGGCTCTGATATCTCTATGATTGCTTTCTACCCATGTTAGTGTCCGTAGGTGGTGATTGACGTGTTGCCGTACTGTTAGTTCCTTGTAGGGAATGTCTGTTAGGGAGCCGTTGTAGCCGTGCGTACACTGCTTGGGTATCGGAAGTATACGTTAGATTTTGCAGTTCTCAGTCGTGCTTTATATTTAATGCAGTAAGTATTGGTGATTGGTGTGTTCCCGTACTGTTAGTTCCCCCCACCAACCTTTGAATATATTTGTAAATCTCTTTCTGTACATTTATTTCTTTCCTGTACTCTTAGCTTGAACATACCCCCCCCAGAAAAGGAGCCGGCCTTCTCCGGAGATTGGCTCGGAAGGCATCTCTTCCTTCCGGCCTTTCATGCTGGTGGGCGAATCTGGGCGCATTAACCCAAATCCTTTCCTCATGGCAGATTCGTAACCAACAACAACCGTGACAGGTGCTTTCCTTATGATTTGTTGGTGGCCTCCTTTGTAGTCAGTTCCATATATTTGGAGTGAGTATGCTCTTTAAATTCTCGAATTGTGATCTCGAAAAAGGATCTCTAAATCTAATTGGACATATTAGGCAATCTATTGGAACTATCTATCTCGAAGACCAATGCTGACGTGCACCTACACCCTATATTGTTTCAACTTAGACCTATTCATTGGGTCTACACATGGTGTCTTGTGCAGTCTTTGTAGTTGAATGGACTTGTTGTCCAACACATAGGGTCTTCAATTTCCTTGGATTGACTTATGGCTTTGTATTAAATAGCGAGAGGAGGTCCCTCTTCTTGAATGCCATACATTGTAGGTGCTTTTCTTACTAGTGTTTTCCTATTTCTTGGGCTAACCTCAACAACACATTTATTTCTCTTTGTTCATCCAACGTGCTTAGTGAGTGTTGATCCATAGGGCTAATTTATTTTAGATCGTGCCTACAACCCCACATCCAACACCTTGGAAAAGGGGGGTTTCAATCCCTCTAACCTTCAAATTTGGGATGACTCCCAATCCCCACTAACCTACGCTAATCTAACTACTGTAATGCAAAAAAATGAAATGCAACAAGGTAAGCGTGTGAGAGATTAAACTAAATGGAGGAAAATGAAAATACGACTAGAGATCGTAGCGAGTCTAGTGTGATCAATTATGCCATTCAAAGGAAACTGAATAACAACAACCCAGTTTCATCCAACACATGCTTTTACTGGAAAATAGGACTAACAAGCAAATGTAAGGGCATCACCACAAACACATTCATACATAGAGAGGTCCGACCAATTGGGACATAGTATGCCAAAGTACAATTTCCATTTATGAAATGAAAAATTACAGCTAGGGAGCATGGCTCTAGTCTTTCTCAAAATGACCAAAAGATGTTTACAATGAGCTCTAGGCTCTTATTCATAACAAGGGTTTTACCCTTCTAATTGGAATCCACTGATCCATCAGAATCACGGTTGTCAAGAAGGATCATTGGTCTGAAAGCAACGTTTTTGTCTTCTGCTGTAAAATGTAACTATGATTAGGAGCATATAGAACATATAGTGGAATGGCTTGATAGAGAAGATTATAACTTGTAGCTTGTTTGGATGCTTGTGATGGAGTAGCTTCACCGAGAAGATTATGGTGACCATTAAATGATATAATGTTTGTACGGGAGTATAAAACGAATATCCTGAGAGGGATAGGTCATGGTAAAAATTAATAGTAAATAGTAAAAGTCAATAGTACAATTGTCGTCATGGTAAATTGTCTTTGTCTAATAAAATTTCTAGAAATCCAAGATAGTCAAAGGTACTTTTGGAATTATTATGTAATTATAGGAAAAGTCCAAAAGGAAAATCTCTAGAAACATGTGATATTTGGACTATCTTGTGTAATTATAAAATATCATAGGAAAAGTCCAAAAGGAAAATCTCTAGAAACATGTAATATTTTTACTATCTCATGTAATTAAAAATATTCCAAGGAAAGTCCAAGAAATATATCTAAGATATCTTGATATTATGGAAAGAGTCCAAAAAGGAGATCTCTAGAAAGTGTTGCCATGTGTCCATCTAGAGTTCTCCATGCATGTAATATCTAGCTCCCATGAGCCTATAAATAGGGGAGAGATCCCTTATGGGAGGCAAGTTGAGCAAGTGTGAGCTCAAGGAAGTAATAGAGAGTCTAGTGTGTGAGTGAGAGATAGCAAGCCAAGCTAGCTAGAAAAGAGTGTCTCTTTGTCCAAGGTGTGGCCAAGATTGTCAAAGTGAGGGTGTGGAGCACGGTTGTTGGGCAAGTTTGCAGGAGGTAGAGGCTCAATAAGAGGACCGTGTTTGCTACAAGGTAATCTGGTGAGCATTCATGTAATGTTGTAATTTGTATTTATAATATTTCTTATATACAATCTCATAATCATAGCCTAAGAGTTTGGAGACCTACTTTTGTTGTCCCAGAGAGGACACTACTAATCCAAGAAGTATTTAAAGCTATGATGATCGGTCTTAATATTAAAGTGCTGACCCACAAGATAACGACGCCATCTAGTCACCGCATGAAGTATGGAAAGCATCTCTTTCTCATAAGTTGATTTGGCTAGATTCTTCCCTACAAGGGCTTTGCTGGTAAAGGCCAAAGGTTGTCCTTGTTGCATCAATACTGCTTTGATGCCAATTCTAGAGGCATCACTCTCGATAGTAAAGGGTTTAGAGAGATCTGGTGTGGCTAAGATAGGTGTTGTACATATAGCTTGCTTAAGGGCATCAAAAGTTGTTGCAGCTGCTTTGGTCCATGCGAATGCATTTGTTTTTAGCAAGGCAGTTAGAGGGGCTGCAATCTTACTGTAGTCCTTCACAAACTTACGATAATACCTTGTAAACCCTAAAAATTTACCAAGACCCTGTGAACCCTAAAATTCACCAAGATTTTTGAGAGATTTTGGAGTTGGCCAAGTCTGCATGTCATCAATCTTCTTCTGGTCCACCTTTACTCCTTCAGATGACACTATATGTCCAAGATACTCAATCTCTGATTAACCTAAGGAACACTTGGAATGCTTGACAAATAATTGGTTGTCAGCTAGAATGTGGAGTGCTTGATCCAAATGAACTGAGTGTTCATCCCATGTTTTGCTATAGACCAAGATATCATCAAAGAAAACGAGTATGAATATCCTGAGGAATGGACGAAATATCTCATTCATTAAGCTTTGGAATGTGGATGGGGTATTTTTAAGGCCAAAGGGCATGGAAAGAAATTCATAGTGTCCTTCATGGGTGCGAAAAGGAGTCTTGGGGATATCTTCTTCCCGGAGATGAATCTGGTGATATCCTTATCGTAGGTCCAACTTTGAAAAGAAACATGCCCCATGCAATTCATCAAGAAGTTCATCAATCACTGGGACTGGAAACTTATCCTTGACTGTGATCTTATTTAATTCCCTGAAATCCACACACAAACGACATGAACCATCTTTTTTTCTGACTAAGAGGACTGGTGAAGAATAGGGACTGACTAAGCAACACTTCAGTTCTTTTTTTTTATGTGCACATTTAACTTGTCTGATGTGAATAATTTAAATTGGCAATGAGCAGGTTCTTGAAACTAATTGTAGCTTATTCTTATTTATAATTTGGAACATCTCAAACAATATGTAGAGTTTCAAAAGCCAATTCATATATCTAGACTTTTTTTTAAAGATTACTGGTATGGCATATTTTGTTTTGTCATGATGCTAATGTTTTTTAACCAAAACTGTATCCGCTGATCATTTGACTTTCCAATTCATTACTTTCTGTGGAATATGGTTAATGTAAATGGTATTTACAGGTGTAACTAATTTAAATTTATTGTTCAACTATTTGAAATTTGTTTTGCAGGTTGTACTTGACATGAAGATGAATAATATGATTTCCATTGATCTGTGTGCTTTTTCACCGATTGGTAAGAGTTTGAGCAGAGATAAAGTCTTGGAAGACGGTTCAAAGCATGAAGACAGCAGATACATAGAAAAAGATAGATATGATATCGACAACTTAATGCTTGAAAGCAGCTTGTCGGCAAAAGAAAAATCTTGTAGATTACCTAAATGCGTGGGGAGTCCTTTTCAACTTGAATTCTATGAAATTGGTTTGGGCAAATATGATCTTAAGGCAGTCAGAAAACCTTTATATTTGCTAGATTCCAAAGTTCTGTTTGGCCAAATTGAGCAACAATCACCTATACTGGATACTCCTGAGTTACCCGGTTCTATGCTTTTCACTGTGTGTGCTTGTAACATGGAATATTCTTTGGAACATATTTCTGAAAAACTTTTGAAATTTTCTCCTACAGACAAGGAAACACTGTCAGAAACAGATATTTCAGTTATACATCCCATAAGCAGTGGGGATAATTTACGTATCATTAAAGGTGAATCACCTACTGCAACCCAAGTGCATATCTTTGAGGTGCCAGACATTCTTGATGGAAATTACATGCAAATATTTGAAATGTTCTCAGAGTTGATGGAAAAAATACAGGTTACTCTTGAAGAATCAACTCAGTCAAACATAAAATCACAGGGCTTTTTTGATGATCTAGTCATTCTTCCTGAGCTAACCTTAGCTGACAACACATTCAAATCATTGCCGACTCCTGTCTTTTATGATGATAAAGAAGAGTTGGTAGCTTTTTCGGTTATCACAATACTTCTTCATAAATACAAGCCACATTCTGCATCTGCAAGTGATTGGCTTTATTTGGACTGGCACGAATCAAAGGAAGGTTCTTGCAACAACTGCAGTTGCATTTCTATTCAGAAAAAGATAGAAGATGAAGAGAATTGCAAATTGATAAGTTTCAGAATCCCTTACAACAAAATGAATGTTCTCAGTACAATAGAGTATTTTGAGCAATGCCAGGAAAATAATTCTCCACATTTTGTTACTGAGCTGCCTGAAAGTGTGTGTTTATCAGGCACCCCAGGGGTCAAGTTTGGAACCACTACAAATAGAGAAAAAGAAATCTATGATTTTATAGATAGTGTTCAGCAAAATAGACTAAAGTCAAATTCAAAGCTGTCTTCACTGTTCAACTCTATGTCTGTGTCTAGTGATCTCTCATTTTTCCTGAATGCTAGAAGAGGCTCTTCTATTAGAAGTGGATATGACCCAGCTAATGAAATAAGTGACAACAAAAGTTTCATGTGTTCTGATAAATCAAAAAGTAAAGCCAGTTTTGAATGCAATGGCAATTTTCAAAAGAATACGGTACATCAGCATTATGTGGAAATTTCTAAATCAATTCTGGAAATTCTTGACAGCCTTGAAGGTAAATTAAATTTGATCCTCACAATGGATCATGATCTAAAAAGAGTGGTTGATACATTTCCAAACGTGAATAAGTTTTGCATTTTAAATTCTTCTCAAGTACATTTTATGAGTTTGATAAAAAATAGGGCCTTCCAAAAAGATTCTTTGGAATATGAAACAATGCTGAGAGAACTAGTCACTATGCATGTATTACAAAAGACAGCTTTCCATGTCTGTTTCTATGGGGTTCATGTGGCACACTTGTATATGAAGAAGTTTGTCCAAACGTTTTTGGTGGATTCCTTACAGAAATCTTATTCATTGATTGAAGATGCTTGCTGTAAATCTAAAAATGGGCTGATTGAAGAACACCCTTTGATATGTTCTCTTGAAGAAATATTGAAGTTGGAATTGAGTACTCAAAATGGGCACAAGCTGTTGCTTATTGCAGAAAGGAAAGCATTTTTAACTTTGCACAAGAAAATATCCTCCATGAATTTGAAGCTTCATGAGTTTGTTTGGACAGCTAAAAGTGGCAATGAGTGGCCTGACTGTGGAGATAAGTTCCAACTTAATCAAGCAGTTCTGGAAGCTGTAGCTCAATGTGATTTCCTGATAGTGTCACACAAGTACGTAATATATTCCTGCATTATGATGCAAAAACTTAAGCATGCTTAAGCATGATCTCCAATATGAATGGCTGTATTTTATTTTGTATTGATATTTTGGTTTTTTATTTTGGCATCTCCCATTTCTGGGACTTTCCTTCCACCCTCAAATTTGTTGGTTATAACTTTACATTAAAATGATGGTTCGTTTAATAGTTACACCTTTATTTTTTGTTATGGGTCCATTTCTACTAACCTATATAGAGAACACGAGAGATTTACAAACATATTTCAAATTATCTTTAATAGAGTTAATGCAACTTTACTTGAAAAGCTAGGGTTAATGCAATGGCTGCTTCTTCCAAGGTTGGTCTCAAGTGCACCACTGGGTAATTCAAGAAGATCACCATCTAAATGTTCCATAGGGTTTCCTTTAGATGAGCATAATGTTTCATGGTCAGAACACTCTGAAGGATACATTGGAATTCTTCCAGGATTTCCACTCTCATCATTGAAGATCCAACAAATTTTGGTAAATCTTAGTCAACTTCATGCTGAAAATATTGGCCATATATGCCATGTTAAAGTCAATAGGGATGATCTATGGCCTGACTGTAAAAGAAATCTGAATGCTGTGGATATGTCAAGGACACAAATAGGAATGTAGGAATGGTTCCTATCCCTTCAAACTGTCCAAGTTCCTTAAAAGATCTCCATATTCTTGTGGACTCTTTTATCGTTCTACTGTGGGTGTGTCAAAGCTAATGATAGGACTTATAGGAAGCTGCTCCTGGTTGCTATTACTTCAGACAGTACAACTTCCCTCAAAGGTATTTGTATTATTGTGGACTCTTTCCTGGTGTTTCACATAATTTAGTTAAAACATTAGCATTATTTATTGAAGCCCAAAAAAACTTGCTTTGAAAGGTATAATTGAATCCATATAAACAAACTAATGTTTTGTATTCAGCAGAATTTTGTATGGAACAAAAAGTTGGATTAATGATTAGATATTGGTGCCCATCGTGTTATTCAATTTTGGGGTGTAATTCTTCGATTTTCTTCACCATTTATTCAATTACATTGATGAATTAGCAGCAGAATTCCCTATGAAATTACATACAAGTCTTTGTTTGTTCATAGGCTCTTGCAATCTGCATCTGAGTATAATCGATTTCAATAATTTGAATATGTTGAGTATGCCTAATATTGTTATTCATTTAAGTTGGTTATATGGGATTGAAATGGATCCACCATGTTACATCATGACTGTGTTACTACTGCGGTGTTTCAACAAACTACATAGTGGTATGATGTGAACAGTTTATCATGGCAATGGGAATTGAACCCTAGGTGAATCTTTTTGAGCCAAACATTCTAACTAGTCAGACTTCAACTCCATGGGCAAATTTAGTTGGTTATATGAGGTTGAAGCCATAGACCCCACCTGTATTATGTTTAATGTTGGTCTATAGACTATAACCCCTTCTGGATTCGAACCTTGGATCTCCTATTTGGAGTATTAAAGCCTTCCCCGTCTCCTTTGGGATTCGAACCTTGGATCTCCACCGTCAAGCCCACTCAATCTGTACTAAATGTTAAGGTTCACCCATGTGATTGGAACCTTGGTTTACAATGTGAAACTCCTGTCTCCACACCACTTGCCCTGAACCCCTTGGGCTGCAAGAATCATAATTTATAGCTAATGAACTTTATGATATTTTGCATTGTTTTATATCAACATATTGTATATTTTCCTCTTCTTATCTATGCTTCAATGATGACACTAACTGCTTCACCTTTTATTTTGTGTCTCCCAGATATGTAGATGTTACATTTCCCTTTGAGAGCTTCAACATTATTGTAGAATATGGTGATTCTCATCTTTCCCCCCAAGTTTCAGACATTATTGGAGGGAATTCTCATAAATGCAATGTACATTTTATTAGAGTTGAAATTCAAGGCAAGCAGCTAATGCCTTTATTACCTGAAGCTTTGACAGACCTCAAAGATTCATCTGAAGAGGTAATGTTCTTCCACACCAATACGGAATGCAATATATTCAATAGCTTTGAGAACTTCACTAGTTTTTGTTTTCCTTTTTTCTAGAGAAGGGATTCTGTATTTCTTACTTTTCTCCTAGAATACTCTCTCTATCTATCTATATATATATATATATATTGTTTTTTTTTTCTTTTCTAGGGAAGGGCTTTTATACTTCTTACTTTCTTTCCTGGAATATTCTGGTATATGCTTTCCCCCTCTATAGAGAAGATTGCATTAAATAAGATGACCCTATATTCCAAGAGGCCACATATGCATGTATGATGTGTGCTAACCCAAAATAGAAGAGATATAGCATTTCAGAAAAAATATAAAAAATGTATAGAACAATTTAAAAAAAAAGAATATTTAAACAACATAGTGTCCAGGAGGCCCATGGGCTTTGGGTAAGTGGTTAGAAGTAAAGAGTTTAACACATATGCCAAGGTTCAAATCTCATGGGTGAACCTTAACATTTAAATCAAGTGGCATGAGCTCAACCTGTTTTAACACCTCAACTTTCAAGGAGGAGACCTAGATTCAAATCTTGCTAGACGAAACATGCATAATTTTCAAGAATGCTGCTGTAATACCACTATGTGGTCATGGTGATGAAATACAGGTGGGACCCATTGCAATCCCATATAACTAGTTAAAAAAGAAAACATAGTGTCCAGTAGATAAATTAAGGATTGAAAACAAAGAGATTAAGATCTAAGGGAGACAAGATATCCTCATGCATTCTAGGAGTCCCCTCCAGGTTTTCCTTAGTTTCTGTTCCTTCTTGAGGCTTAACATCATGGGTTAGAATCTAATCTAATTCTATGTTAGATCATCTCTGTCTTGTTTATTGCTTTATTCACAAATTTTATAATTTCCTAAATATTTGAAGTATAGCTTAAGTCAGAAGCTTTAGAGTAAACAATTGCCAAAAGCTATGAATGAATAAAATCATTCATGCAGTTATATTCTAATCTATTTAATTTGTCTTTGAATGAATTTATGCTTGAAGGTGTTCCCATTTCTTTCACAATGGAACATCCTTGAAGTTCATCAGAAGACACAAATAGCAAACTATTCCAATTTCTTTGACAAGTGAGTGCCCTTGAAGTTCATCACAAGACAATGGTAAACTCTTGCATTTAAGAGCTTTGGTATGATACAATTGCCACTGACCTTTTGGAGAGCTGTGTCGTCTTAGGCCCTGTTGGTTACGAATCTTCCAGTAGGAAAGGTTTTAGGTCTTTGCGCCCTAGATTCGCCCAGCAGATTGAAATGCCGGAAGGAAGAGATGCCTTCCGTGCCAATCTCTGGAGAAGGCCGGCTTCCTATGGATTTTAGTTTAGTTTAGGGTGCTGAAAGAGATTTAAAAATGCCGAAAGAGATGTAAATGTGATGTACTTCGGGTGAAGGAGATAAGAAACACAGTTACTAACCAGATGTTTTTACCAACAGCAATCAAAACAATGTATACCTAGAAACATTAGCACTTTCCTACCCTATGTATCCTTTCTATCTTATTCCAAATACACTTAATTGCCAATGTTGAGATCCAGATATGTAGAATGACAGCAATCAGACAAATAAGCAACATGAAGCAGAAATATGAAAGAAAGGCAGCATACAAGATAGACGCAACGAATGAGCCAAGCATACTTTTGTATTAAGAGCAGATGTACAGCTTAGAGAAGTTTCTTAGCAAGATATCCCCTTTTTCCCCCCTTTATTACAATGAGACGCACTTGCTATTTTTCCCTCCCAATTACAAGGAGAAGCACAGATCCCCAAACCTGCCAAAAGCTGCAAAAGCTGCAAAAAGGGGGGAGATTTGATCTTGGTAGGCCATCCCTATACTTGCAGTATGCTCTCACTTGATCTCGTACAACTTCTGACAGTCTTGGTCGCTAAAAAGGGGGGCTATCGTCTAGCTTTGGTAGCTGGGGTACAATTATCTTTCAATGCTCAGCTACTCTTTATCAAAGTCTAATCAGTGCAAACTCCAAAATCTGACCTGGAGAAGAGGGGAAAGACATCCCAAACGCTCTCTTTGACAGCAGCTGAAAATCGTTGAAAAGGCAAGATGCGCCCAGAATCGCTAAAGAGCGAAGGCAATCTTGGGAATGATGACTCAAGGCAACCTTTGTCCTGAGCTCGAAAGCGCTCACAAAATGAGCGATTTCGGGCTTTTCTGCTTGGCGCCGATGATTTCGGGCTCGGGGAAACCTCTTTTCTGGATGTCGCTAGGAAAGCCGAGCAATTCCGGGTTTGGGGAAGAGCGACAACAATTTTGGGCTCAAAGCTTTAGCAACCTTGCAAGCTCAAAAGCGCTGGAAACTCCTGCGTGCTAGGCGGATTTTCTCTTCACGATGGCGATCTTGAGCCCACCTACTCCTCTCTAGTGCCCCTTTTGGCTCGAAATGTGCCATAGCAATGGGCGGATAGTGCGCGCAGTAGTGACTTAGGGTTTAAAGGACTTAGGCAAATCTGCCACCTTGAAACATGACCCTTAGTCGCTCAAAAACACATCTTCGCCAGAAATCGCGCAACAAAAACAGCGATATTGGGAAAAGGGGGAAACACTTAGTAAAATTTTACAATTTTCATGTCGATGATGGCATTAGGCCTAATGGATGCTGGGGACCGAAAACAGAACACTTTTTCGAAGCACCAAGGAAAATCACCATAACATATGAGGAAAGAACGGAGAAGGAGAGTGGCAACAACCTGATAAAATTTACACCCCTATCAAAAATGTGGCAACATTCTGGCGGCTCACGGGGTATCGAGCTTGCCTCGATGAAAGAATCCATGCCTTTATCCTTTGGGCCCGGAGTCACCCCCGAACTCTGTTTCCTTTTCCTGTAGGCCCTGGTCCTGCTGCTCTGTATCCTGTTGCTCTTCCTTCGAAGGACTTTCCTCCTCGGGTTGATTTTCGTTGTTTTCTCCTTGAGACCCCTCTGTTGATGGCTCTTCTCCTTCCTCTGGATCTTCGTCTGGAGTGAACTCCCCGTGTAGACAGGCATATTGAGATATCCTTAATTGCAGAACCAGTTTTGATATTATGTGTTTTATTGTAAATGCACGCAAAGTGTTTGATGAAACACCCATGCATATATTTTAATGTTGTAAAGTGCAATTTAATATTGTACGTAAAGAATAAAGTCATGTAAAGTCATATTAAATCATGTAAGTCGGCTAAATAAGCTATTTCATCCTGTAGTGCAAATGAAATGTAAATGCAAAGCAAATGCACATAAAATGTAATTTGAGGGTAGTTGCAAGGTAGTTGGAGAAAGTAACTACTTGGTGGGTGTATAAATAAACCCCCCCCTCATTCATTAGAGTTGCTGAAGATTGGTACGTGAGCAGATTGAAGTCTATGGGCAGAATGCAGTCTAGCATGATGTGCAACCATGAGGGATGTTCAGCCTAGGGTTGAATGGTTGATACGTGGAAGAAGTATTGTAGGGAAGTCAGGCAGATTGATGGCAAAGTGCAGTCCAGTCCTGTGTACAACCATGGTTATGCTGACTGTAGGTTGTATTGTTGAAACTGTAATGCTGTATCATCCATGCCATTATTAATATAAAACTGCTGTAATTTCTGTTATCTGCCATTGTTGTTATTACTGCTGTTGCAGAATTTTTGTGCATTATTATTGCTATACTACAATGTTGGCAGATCTGTAATTTATTACGTGGAAAGGGAACTGTTGGAAATATGTAAAATCCCTTTCTACATTCTGGCGCCGTTGCTTTACGAAATTGGGTCTAAATTGGTGACATAGGGTTTGAAGAAGTGAAACCCTTGGGAAGACGGGCAAACGAAGAACAACGCAGTGCAAAGACGGAGGAGAAGGCGAGAAGCACGCAACAAATAGGCGCAACACCTGACGGCTGCACCATCCGACGGCTAGCCCACCTGACGGGTAGCAACCTGACGGGTAGCACTACCTACGAAACACAAAACCACCGGATATAAGTACTTGACGGATAGCACTACCTGACGGGTAGCACTACCTGACGGATAGAAGTACTTGACGGGTAGCACTACCTGACGGATAGAAGTACTTGACGGATAGCAGTACTTGACGGGTAGCACTACCTGACGGATAGAAGTACTTGACGGATAGCAGTACCTGACGGGTAGCACTACCTGACGGATAGAAGTACTTGACGGCTAGCAAGACCTGACGGCTGGCACACCTGATGGCTAGCCCAGTTTGCCTGATGTCTAGTCCAGTCCGTCTGACGTCTACAACAACAGAATACGTAGATCAGTCAGTTGCTGAAGAGTAGAGTCCAAGAGCAGAGCAAGAAGGAGGTGACCGACACATTGCTGATAGGAACGAAAGAACGGGTACAAGGACAACCAAGAGTCAAGGAAAATGTTGATTGATGCAGAGATATGTTGAGTGGATGGTAACACCTGAACAAGCGGTAGGAAGGTTGCAGAGGAGTGCAGAGGACGGGAGTCAGGCACCAGAGCAACAACACGCGAGGGTTCAGGAAGGAAGACCAAGGCCACGATCGATATCCCTGCGAAGGAAGTCGCGAAGTAAGGAAGTTGAAAGATGATTGTTTGGTGAAAGTAAGATACCTAAGACTAAAAATACCCGATGAGGAGCAGCATAGCAGAGACCCCACCAATGGATAACATAGACACCCAAGCATTGGAGAATTTGCCACTTTTCATAGGAGAAGGGAAGGAAGACCCGATTAGGCATTGGAGAATTTGCCGTATGGAGTGGAAAGCGATTGGGCAGAACAATGAAGAAGATTGGAGGAGGTGGTTTCCTGCAACGTTTCGAGAATCTGCAATAGACTGGTACATATACTTACCGCAAGTCAAGTTCCAGACATGGGGAGAGTTACGTGATGCATTTGTGGAAGAATTCCGATCATATGATACTGACAAAAATTATAACATTCAAGGAGAGAAGGAGCCTATTCGTTCTTACAATCGAAGGTTGAGTAGGTTGTTTGACTATGTGGAGAAAGGCCACTCAGAGGAATCAAAGGTTACGTGGTTCATAGATGGACTTCTCCCTGTGTATGAAAGGAAGATGAAGATATTTCCTCCAAGATCATACCAAGAGGCTTTGGATTATGCCTTGACTTGGGAAAGAGATGCAAAAACCTCACCGATGAAGGAGACTCAGACAACTAGAGAATGCAGTCAGATGGCGACGAAGGAGACGTCTGAGGTGCAGACGTCTGAGCAAGAGTCGTCTGATGTGGAGATGTCTAAGGTACAGACATCTGAGCAAGAGTCGTCTGAGAAGAAGACATCTGAGGTGCAGACGTCTGAACAGGATTCGTCTGAAGTGGAGACGGCCGAGGTGAAGTCTGCAGTGCATCTATCGGAGGAGCCGTCTGAAGAGAACCCGTCTGAAGTGGAGTTGTCTGAAATCTACCCGTCTGAAGGAGTTAAACGTTAGGCAGTCAGACTAGACGTCTGGCAACCAGTCAGCCCAGACGTTTGGCAACCAGTCAGCCCAGACGTCTGGCCATCCAGCCCAGACGTCCTGGCAACCAGTCAACCCAGACGTCTGGAAATTCGTCAGCTCAGACGTCTAGCCGTCTGGCCCAGACGTCTGGCAATCCGTCAGTCCAGACGTCTAGCCGTCGGACCCAGACGTTTGGCCGTCTGTTTGGTCGTCCGTTTGGCCACTCGTCCCAGACGTCTAGCAACCTGTCAAGACGTCTAGCCCATCTATTTGCGACGTCTACCCTTACCCGTTTGAGACATCTACCTGTGTACAATCCGTCTGAGACGTCTACCCATCTAAGTTGTCTAACCCGTTGTCCCAGACGTCTAGACATTGTACTCGTCAGACTCCTCTATCCGTCTGGTCTAATCCGTCAGAAACTAAGTTGTCAGGGATTGTCGTCAGAAATGTTGACGTCGGAGGCAGTGCAGTCAGAGGAGTTGTCGTCAGAAGCACAATCCGACAAGGGAGAGGTCTGTCAGAGGATGATAAGCAGTCAGTTGGATCAAGAAAGCAGTGAAGTAGAGCTAAAAGAAAGCAGTTTGAATGAGTTGAAGGAAAGCTTCCAAATGGTTGATGAGAAGAAAAATTTAGTTTGGACATTGAGGCTTTCAAGGGTTTTGTTGTTGAGGTTTCGAGGCTCCGCCCCGAACCCCACGAGGGCTCCGCACGCAAAGGGCGCTGCCCCTCGACCTCGCAAGGGACGCTGTCCCTTGACCCTGCAAGGGGACTCCCACCCCCTTGACCCCCGACACAGATGGCGGAGGGCATTACCGATTATGTTCATGATGTTGATGGCACTGCTCATGCTGATGATATGGCTTATTGCAAAAAGTGAAGTGCCTATTCAGAGAATGTTGATCATGCTGATACTATACATACTTGTAGCAGAAGAAGTGCACAATCAGAGAATCAGATGTTGTGAGCAGCCCCAAGTAAAGTTTATTGCCAAAGATGTATGGAACAGGAACAAGAGGAAGGAGCGTGACAAGAGATCCTATTACATTGCTCAATACTTCTATTCCCAGTGTTTAGCTCGTGTCGTTGAGGACAACGACCAGTTTAGAGGAGGGGATAGATGTAGACAGGCATATTGAGATATCCTTAATTGCAGAACCAGTTTTGATATTATGTGTTTTATTGTAAATGCACGCAAAGTGTTTGACGAAACACCCATGCATATATTTTAATGTTGTAAAGTGCAATTTAATATTGTACATAAAGAATAAAGTCATGTAAAGTCATATTAAATCATGTGAGTCGGCTAAATAAGCTATTTCGTCCTGTAGTGCAAATGAAATGTAAATGCAAAGCAAATGCACATAAAATGTAATTTGAGGGTAGTTGCAAGGTAGTTGGAGAAAGTAACTACTTGGTGGGTGTATAAATAAACCCCCCTCATTCATTAGAGTTGCTGAAGATTGGTACGTGAGCAGATTGAAGTCTATGGGCAGAATGCAGTCTAGCATGATGTGCAACCATGAGGGATGTTCAGCCTAGGGTTGAATGGTTGATACGTAGAAGAAGTATTGCAGGGAAGTCGGGCAGATTGATGGCAAAGTGCAGTCCAGTCCTGTGTACAGCCATGGTTATGCTGACTGTAGGTTGTATTGTTGAAACTGTAATGCTGTATCATCCATGCCATTATTAATATAAAACTGCTGTAATTTCTGTTATCTGCCATTGTTGTTATTACTGCTGTTATTAATGCTGTTGCAGAATTTCTGTGCATTATTATTGCTATACTACAATGTTGGCAGATCTGTAATTTACGTGGAAAGGGAACTGTTGGAAATATGTAAAATCCTTTTCTACACCCCGGAGGTAAGGCGAGCCTTAATGCGCTCATATGTTTCTTGCACTTGAGCCCATGCATTTTCAGAGAAGGGCTCCATATTACGGATGTCGCTAGTTAGGTACTTGAAGGTCTCCAGCTGAACTATGCCCATCTGCTCGGCCCTCTGGCCCAAATCCAGCAAACAAGAACGAATGGTACAAAATTTTGAGGTGAGCTCCATCACTTGCTCTTGCTGGATAGGATCCTCCCATGCATCGATCTCAGAAGTGTCATCAGCGAAGGTATCCCACAACTGGCGCATAGCTTCTTTTGGCAAGCACTCGCCTTCGCTATCGGTGAAGTTTGGGAATCCATGTGCTGAGAGAGTCAGGAAAGGGGACGAGCATATGTCCTTTTCTTGGTTCAACAGGTCCAGCAATGCCCTGGCTCTCTGAATCTTCTGAAATATTTCAAAGAATGTGTGCAAGGTGGCCCTTGCGGTTGCCCAATCAAAGGCAACGAAATCTGTAGCAAGTATTTGGATATTCTGGCGCTCAAGGTTTCCTGCCTTGACTGCCAGATTGAGCCAGCGATCTGCTTCATGCTCTGCCTCCTCCAACACAGGCTTACCCTGTGAGGATGCTTCTTGAATCTGGGTGAGAAATACAAACACCCTGAGGGCTTTAGAAGCCCGCGGCCTGAAATTTTTCAACAACCTGGCCCGGATCTGTTTGACACTATCCTTGGAGAACGTCTCCACAATCTTTTCTTCTAGCTCCTGCTTTGTTTGCTGAAGTTGATCTTGAAGCTCTTTGATTTGACGCTCGGCAGCTTCTTTTTGATCCGATGCCTCCCTCTGAAGGCTCGCCAACTGCTCTCTTAGTTGCAGGCGCTCCTTTTCAGAATTCTCAAACTGAGCCTACGCCTTGGCCATGCCTTATTCTAGCTTCACCTTCTCGTTCTCCATCTCATAATAATGCTCTTGCAACTGGAAATATTTCAGGTGTAATGTATCAGTCCCATCATGGATAGCTAGTGCCTCATTCTCGAAACTGACCTCATCCAGATTTTTGGCCGTGCTTTTATACTCATAGTCTCCAGGAAGCATGTCCTTTACGGGCTTCTTCACTCTTGGAATCTTCTTCTCCTTATATAGGAGCATGCTCTCTGAGTTGAACTTGATGCGCTTCTCGACTGTGGCGATCTCTTCGCCTCTTCGCTTAATTGCATTCTGCATCCATTTGCTTGAGGAGCGCTTCGGCCGAGATGTGGCGGGCTGATTAAGCCGCGATATGAGGGATTGGCTCTTCATTATCTGGATCAGACTTGTGTCTCCAAAAAAAGACTTGGCCAGGGGCAGACCTTGCTGTGACACCTCCCCTTTCATGAACAGGCATGGAGAACCGGCGGAAGGGCGCTCCTCTTCTTTGTGGGGTGACTCGGTCTGGGCGGGAGCGACAGATGAGTCCTCGGGATGTTCGGATGAAATGTGGGGGGAGGGAGGCGAGGTCGAAACAGTGGCGTCCAACTGAGTCTTGGTCAGGGCTTGAAAGGTATCAGGCCTTGCAGAGGATAGGCCACGATGGGATTGCTCAGGTATGATCGGTGAAACCTCATTTTGACTGGTGTGGGGCTCAGTGAGAGAGGGAGCGACGAGTGCGTTGGGAGCTAATGGAATATTGGTGAGGATGGATGAGGCAGCAGGGGTTAAGGATGCCACGGACATTGACTCGGCAGTATGTGAGGGGGCAAAAAATGTACCTGCGGGCTCCGCCCGAGCCGGTGAGTCGAAGACGTGGTCTATCCACTGGTCGCCTACAAATGTAGATATATCGTCCTTCTCCATAGCAGTCTCTAAGACCTTGCTCTTCTTGGGCGGCGGAGTGGTATCCGGCTGTGGTGCTACCTCCTTCTCAGGCGCAGGCCCTTTCTCTTTAGGCCTTTCTGACCTCTTCCTCTTAAGAGGTGCGAGTTCTTCCTCTTGGGTGAAAGCTGTCAAAGTAATAGAACTCTTTGGTGCCTTAGGGGGCTTCACGGTCACCTTGACAGCCTTTTTCTTTCGAATCACGGGGGACACTTCTGCCGAGGAAGTCTGCTTTGCTTGGGTCACGTGCGTGGGTACTTCTCCTTTGGATGACGCGGCCTTAGCATGTTGCTTCTCGGCCGGCTGCTGCATTCTGGGCTCCTTAATCCTCTCTTCCCGCGACTACTTACTGGAGCCCTCACCACTCGTTTGCAATTACTTAGGTGGGACCTGCCCCTTTTGTAGGCGAAGGCCTAGGGGCACGATGTGACAAAACACTGCTGGCCGCCACATGGCGTGATTTTTGTCGTAGAGGTCGAAAAAGGTGTCGTCGTCTTTTATGTCCTTCACGAATTTCTCTTTTTTGGTCCTGACACGCATTTTCGACCACTCTTCTATTTTGTCCAGTCTCCAACCCCTCCTCTGCAGTCTTGCCTCTAATCTCTTGTATACATCTGTATTCGGCCTGTGTCCTATATTTCGGCCAAGGTCAAACTCGACCTCTACGCAGTAGAAGTCATGCCAAGGCGGGAAAGACTGCATGTCCTCGATATACCACTCCAGATCTTCGTCTTGGTTATTGCGTTCTTCCAGAATCCCCAATTGAGGACAGACGTGAAACTCCTGGCGAGATGTAAAGTCTTTTATGATGTCCAAGGGGTTGTATTTCCACTTTTATGATAGCTCCACCAAGCCGAAACTTGAGAGCGTGGCATGCAAGTACTGATGCTGTCCATTGGTGTCAACTTCGATCCCGGCCCAGGTGATGGGGTATTCAAACAGGTGGCCTTTTCTCCTTCCCTGACCATATTTTGCGTCTGTATAATCCATCTGCCGAGACACCTCTAGGCCGAACTGATATTCTGATGCATAATAGGGCAGCAAGAAAGGTTTTCCCGTGAAGCCGAAAACCCTTATCACAAGTCCCTACGTAAGGCGAAAAGTGTCGCCGTAATTCTGATCACTGAATTGGTCCCTCAATGCTTGCGGGACGCACGGGCATGAACCATGAAGGAGAGCGAGAGCTGGACCCAAGAATGATATATTGAATTGGTAGTACGATTCCTCCTTCCATAGAACTTTGGTCCACTCATATACCGGTAGCCGTGCGCCTTTGTCATCTTCGCGCTGTACAAGGAGCGACCGTAGGCGGCTGTGCATATGAAATAAAAATAACCAGGCCAAGGCCGAGCAATACCTGAAACCATCTCGCGCACCGGTCTTATATTCTCGCAGCTGCTGGTCTTATCTGTCATCTCATTTGGGTCATAGAACTCTCCTCTCAGAATACACTCGGCGAGGGAAATCTGGTATGGGAGGACTGTCGCGTCCGAGCCAAGACCTAAGACCCAAGCCAGCATAGTGTATATGCTAGTGTTCTTGAATTCGCTCAGAGGCCTTCCCTGTTTTGACCATTGCCACGGTGGAATAGGCTCATGAAGCTGAGAGCTCATAAAATCCCGCATCCTCTGGTTATCTGAATACCTATCCGTCTGTTCTCCCAAGTTGACGCCTTTAACAATATAGTCTTCCTTATTCAAATGTATACCCGGCGCGAAGGCCGCTTCAACGGTATCAGAGTAGAGTGAAAACAAGACATTGCCCTGGTGGTCGCATACTTGCCTTGTGTTCGACCTGTAGTATTCGGCAATCGCCGCTATTAGCTCAGGGCAGTGATGTACCTCCGGGCATAAGAACCAGTAGAGATTAGACGAGTACGCCGCAGCATAAGGATTCGAAGGGGAAAACTTATTCCGCCATTTGTCAATTGTCTGCCTTATCTGGCTGGTACTCTGGGAGTAAATCCCATCTCTGAGCTTGACCCAACTGTCAGAGGGCGGAGGAGGAATCGGCTTTGGCTTCGCGACTCGCGACTTCTTTTCTTCTCCTGCCTCGGCCAACTTAGCTTTCCCTTTATCTTTCTGCTCTTTCTTCTGCCCACTCGCAGGCGTACCTGACGCCGTTGGCGCTTCTGCTACAGCTTTTGGTTGTCCTTATTTCTTTCCCATGGCGCTAGTATAATCCAGTCCAGAGTGCGTTGGAATTCGACTGACCAAGTGCCCTCGCGAGAGCGCTATTTTATATGGAGAGTTCGAGGTAGAAGCTTCAATAGGTGGCACAATCGAGTACTTTAAATTCAATGCGAGGAGCGCGAGGTTGGTAGGAGTTGATATCGAGCTGGGGTGGCCATGCACACGATCTCTCTTGGGAGTGTAAACATTTAAACCTTTGCCGCCTTGGAATGTCCACCTTTTAATAAGTACTTATGGAACACGTGCAAATCGTTCCCCTTTTGGCACGCTTTTCTATGCCGCTAGCTTGAGAAACGGGGCCCACTTTGTAATTTCATGCTTTCCTCCATATCGCTCAAATTTCGAGCGATTTCGGGTTTGGGCCCTCATAGCGAGCGAAGGCGAGACTTTTTCCATTCAAAAGAAATGTTTGACCTTTTCCCTTACCCGTTGTCGTTGTTTTGACGTGTGCGCTTTGGGGAAAGTGGTGCTTGGCGAGCGAAAGCGAGCAACCCACACTTGGGAAAATTCTAGCCCCTTTCATATTCTTGGCGATGCCTGTCTTGAACTCCCGCTGTCGCTAAAAAGTAGAAGCGACTTCGAGCCTATTCGAAAACTTGGGCGCTTTCGAGACCTTTATGCCCAAAAGCGCTCGGGCATTTTTTCTTGATATCGCTCGAAACTTTCGAGCGCGCCCGAGATCGCTAAAAAGTTGAGCGACCTCGAGCTTCTTTTTTAAAAGCGAGCGCAGAAGGGATTTTGCATATAACTTCTTTCAATTTACCCACTCCCGCCGTCGTCGAAACTTTGGAGCGCTCTTGAGGGTTTACACACTTAGCGAGCGAAAGCGAGACCGCCCACACTTAGCAGATTTTCGGGCCTCTTTTACTCGTTCCCCTCTGTGCTCTGAATCGCTCAAATCTCGAAAGCGCTTCTGGGATTGCTTAAAATCTGAGCGATCTCGGGCCTTTTGACTTGGCAAATTTTCTTTTGTTTGTCCCTAATTCGGCCATAGCTTGGAAGGGATTCCCGTTTTCGCCCAAAAGGCGAAGCGACTTCAGGGCGTTGGCACTTTAGCGAGCGAAGGCAGGCAGGCTGATTTTTGCTTCTCTTCTCGGCCATCCCCATATCTCCCTTTTGCGAAGGAGACTGCTTCTGCATCTTAACACCAAAAGCTTGCGGACCCACAGGTCCGGCGAACTACTTGGCTCAACAGCCTAAAGAACAAAAACAACTTAAAAGCATATTTACAGACAGATAAAAAGGAAAAGCATAAAGGAAAATATGTACAAGGGGGAAACTTCAACTGAGAGTTTTAGTTGCGATAGGCTTTCAGATGAAAGCCATTGACAGGAATGGGGAGGATATGACCCTCCATGTCCCTCAGGACGAAAGCATTGAATTGATTGACTCTGGCGATCTGAAAGGGGCCTTCCCAGAAGGCGTCAAATTTGTCATGATTGCCCGGTTTTGCCTTTAATGCATCCCATTTGAGCACTAGGTCACCAATTTTGAAAATTCGGGCTGTGGTCCCTTTAGAGAACCAATTGCGTGTAGTGTTAGCGTGCTTCATGAAAGCTTCATGAGCTCTCTCCCTCTGCTCCTCAAGCTGCAATAACTGAGCTAATCTGGCATCAAGGGGATCCAGGTTGTCTTTTTCATCATCAAGCAACCAGAGTGCAGGCATCTCAATGTGGGTAGGCAGAACCGCCTCTTTCCCATAGACTAACGCATATGGCGATGTTCTAATGGATTTCTTTATGGATATGCGATCTGCCCATAGAGCTTGGTCCAGGTGTAAGTGCCATGACCTCTTATTTCTCTCAAGGGTTTTCTTTATGATATTCATCAGTTTTTTATTTGTAGACTCTGCGAGGCCATTTCCCTGTGGGTAATAATTGGAGGAAGCTTTATGATAGATGTTGTATTTGCAGGTGAATTCTGTCAGTATAGCCCCTTTAAACCCTGGACCATTGTCCGTCACAATCGCCTCCGGAATCCCGAAGCGAGTTATCAAACTCTCCAGGAAGGCGACAACTGTCTCTTGATCGGCATGTTTTGTGGGTATAGCCTCGGCCCAGCGAGTGAAGTAGTCTGTGGCAGTCAAAATGAATTTGTGCCCTGCCGAGGATTCTGGGGAGATTTTACCCACGAAGTCCAATCCCCACTGCTGGAAAGGGAATTCTACCTGTATGGGTTGTAAGGGCATTGGAGCATTTCTGTTTCGGCCGACAAACCTTTGACACTTCTCGCACCTCTGGCAAGCCTTCTGGGTGTCCGCGAAGATGGTGGGCCAATAGTAGCCTGCCTTTATTATCTTTAAGGCCGTAGGCCTTCCCGAAAGGTGTCCCCCTGACATTCCGGAATGGAATTCGTCAAGGATTTTCTGTTTTTCAGTTCCTTTGACACAACGTAGAAGGACGCCATCAATATTTTTATAAAACAGCCCCTCGGGGCGTAGAACGTACTTTAGAGCGTTAAGCCGGAACCTCCTCCTTTGCGAGGCGGTGAGTTGATCTGGACACTTCCCTGTGTTGAAATACCACATTATTTCATCAGCCCAGTCGCTTTCCTCAGGCAATGAATTGACAAGGTTAACCTCCATCACTGGGTCTTCCCATTGACAAGCAGACACTTCGGCGGCGGCGCTTCTAGCCAACTCCTGGCATAATGCCCGCCCTCGGACAAGTTTGGTGGGTCGAACCTCTATGTCGAATTCTTGGATTTTGGTAATCCACCCTGCTCTCTTGTGGCCTGGTTCACCCTGAATAATGAAACTTCTGACGTCTGGGTGAATCACGAAGACTGTGATCCGGCTTTGAGAGACAAAGTGCTTAAACTTTCTCAAGGATCTCATGACTGCATGCACTTGCCGCTCGATGAAATTATATCTCTCCTCATGTGGCTGTATCACCTGGCTCAAGAAGGCTATCGGACGCTCCTCGCCATCGTCTCCTTTTTGGGTTAGGACTGCAACATAGCTCTCAGGTTCCCCAACCGCATATAGGATAAAATCTTTCGAATAGTCCGGGTTTACTAGCACGAGTGCTTGAGAGATTCTAGTTTTGATTTCTTCGAATGCTTTCTTTCTTTCTTCGGTCCAAAGAAAATCAACATCCTTCTTTAATAATTCAGCCATAGGTTTGATGACTTGAGCGAAGTCAGGAACGAACTTCCTCACAAAGTTGATTTGGCCAAAAAAAGATTGGAGCCCCTTTTTGTTGACTGGAAGAGGAAGCTTCAGAAGGGCTTCCGCTCTATCGGGGTCAATTGATAGTCCCTTTTCAGAAATAACGTGGCCTAACAACTTCCCCTCCTTGATCGTGAAAACATATTTCTTGGGGTTGATGGATATGCCAAATTCTCGGCATCTCTCAAACACTTGCTCCAAGTGAGAAGTGTGTTCCTCCCGTTTGTGGGAGAACACAGTCATGTCATCTAAATAAATGACGATAATTTTGTTCAGCGAGTTCCCGAAAGGCGAGGTCCATGGCCCTCTGAAATGTGGCCCCGACATTAGACAAGCCAAAAGGCATGCGTTGATAAGCAAACGTCCCCCATTTAGTGGTGAACGTTGTCTTGTGCTGATCTTCATCTTTCACCCATACTTGGTTGTAGCCAGAAAATCCGTCTAAGAGGGAAAACCGTTGGGCTCCTGCGACCACATGGAGAATCTGGTCAATCTGCGGGAGCGGTTAGTGATCCTTGAGAGAGGCCTTGTTTAGATTGCGAAAATCAACGCAGAGGCGGATGTCCCCGTTCTTCTTTCTAACCGGGACCAAATTGGCGACCCAGGAGGAATGCTTGATAGGGTAAATGATCTTGGCTTCCAGCATCTTCATCAATTCTGCCTTCATCATAGCTTCGATCTTGGGGTTAACTGCTCTCTGCTTCTACCTGAAAGGTTTAACCCCTTCTTCCAACTCTATGGTGTGTTGGATTATTTCTCTGTCATACCCCTTGAGATCTTGATAACACCAAGCCACAATGTCTGGATATCTCTTACACAAGGCTCGAATCTGTTCCAGCTCTTCCGCTGTGCAGTCTATCCCTACTTTGATTGTCTTTCCTGGTTCCAGTTCCAACTCTCTATACTGCTTGGCGTCGACCTTGATTCTGTGAGATATAGCTCTGTCATTTTGGTCAAACAGGCTCTCAAGGGTTATTAGTCCCTTTGGGACATGATTGTTCTTCAGCTGTATCAACCCCTCATATTGCTCGTCATCAGGGTCTCTACCTTCAATTGAACTTGCTTCGTGTATCATAAAAGTGACGATATCTTCATCACAATCAAACACCTGCCAATGGGTGTCTTTATCAGGCACAGAAGGCCTGTAAATAGTACGAACCGGCTTCGGCTTTTGCATAGTGTCATCAGTCGGGACGTATCTGGCTCCAACAGAAGCCAATATGTCAGCGTGTTTGTTTTTCTCTCTGGAGATAGCTTTGACATTCAAGGAGTCGAATGACTCCATCAGATCCCAGACACGGTTGCGATAAGCTTTGAGATAATGCTTTTTTGAGGCACATTTGTTGGTGATCTGATTACACACCAGCTCTGAGTCTCCGAAGATCTGCAGCTGTTTGATCCCGAGCCTTTCCGCTTTCTTCAAACCCAAGCATAGGGCTTCATATTCTGCCGCATTGTTGGTGCAACTCCAGGCCAGTCTGTAGCAGTAGTCCTTTTGTATGCCAGAGGGAGAGACTAAGAGGACGCCTGCTCCGGCGCCATTCTTGCATCTGGCACCGTCAAAATACAGTTTCCATAACTCATCAGGTGCAGGACCTATATCTTCTTTCATCGTCTCCTTTGGCTTCTCAGGCTGGGTAACAGAGTAGCAGGCTATGTCGGTCTCAATCATGGCATTGAAATCCAACAAGGAGAATTCGTCTTCTGCTCTCAATTGTTCCATAGTTTCCTCTACCAGGTCCATTTCCTCAAGTTCCTCAGACGTTAGGATCATTTCTCCCTACTTGTTCCTCTCCAGAGTATCTTCCCGACCGAGAAAAGTGGAAGGCTTTTCATTGTATATTTTGACTTTTCTTCCTTTGAAAGGGACTTCCATGTGAGAATAATCTAGCGAGAGGTATCCCCCGAGCTTGGCGGTGAACTCCCTTGAGAGGCACATGCCAAAGTAGGGTTCTAAATCAACAACCACAACTTCCTGAATCATTGTTATATCTGGGGCCTTATGTAACTGAATGGGGATGTCCTTGATGACACCCACCGTCTTTACTGGAGTGCCATCTAGTTGCAGAACACCCTGACTACTCCGGGTGTACTCCATGCCCATTTCTTCACAAACTGCTCTTGGCATGAGGGTAGTTGATGCGCCGGAGTCGACCATGCAGTTGTGTACCACATGCCCTTCCATTCGTAAAGACAAATAGAACGGGGGTGGTCTATTTTTGCCAGTGATTGACGTTGTCAGGGGTTGAGCCAGCACGGGTTGCGACGACTTTGCCCCTTTTACGGTCTTCAAGGACTCCTGCAATAAGTCCACTTGTCCCGGGAGCTGAAGGGCATCGTACATACTAATCTTCGTTGGAGTTCTTTTGAGCTCATCAACGATATTATATTTGGCAGTGGACGATTCATCAACCTCCTTTGCTAACTCATATTTAGTACGATACTGCTGAGTTGCTTCGACCCTTTGTCGTTTTGTCAATGATGGGTACCGAAGCTTTTCTCGGGCCTGCTCCTGTGTTTCGGCAAGCGGCTGATTTATTGGAGCTTTAGTGAGAGGTACTTTCTCTTTGGCCGATGGCAGCGGAGGTGTTTTGTTGGGAGCATTCGCGGTCGAACCCGCAGCTGGTTGTGTCCTTTCCCTCCGAGCATATACCTTCAATGGCTTCATTTGGGCAGGTTCGACCTCAATCGGTCTCTTGCCTTCTTTAGTCAGAAGTGAAACGGGATCCTCTTCGGAAACAACAAAGTTTTGCTCTTCTCGGATCATATTCACTTGATCATCTTCATCCTCGGGGATGCTACCGGCGAGGGTCTGGAGGTAGTGTTGGTGCAGCATACAGCTATCCTCTCCGTGAGGGTCATTGCAGGTAGAGCACCAGGTTACTTGATCTGCAGAGCTGAGTCCTGCGTTGGTGGCTGCATTCCTTGCTGGAGGTCTCTGGTTCTGGGCGGCCTGTTCTCTTGTCAGCGTCGGAGGAGGGTAGGGCCTCCTGGGAACGAACTCCTGTTGGGCTTGCTTCTTCTTCATCACGGCCATGTCATTAGACAGTGTCTGACAGACGGTGGTCAGTGACTCCATCTGCTTCAGGATCTTGGATTGTACATCCACGGTTTGCACCGGTCGGGCTGGTGGGGGTAAAGGAGCTAATGGCGGCTGAGATGCAAGCGGAGGAACAGACTAAGCTGGGAGATGCACCTTAGGTGGATAATGAGTGATTGTCGGAGCGGGGTTCCAGGTTGGATCGGGATATGAAGAAGATGAGGCGGATGCTGGTGGATACTGTGATTGTGGAAAGTCCGGGTAGATGGGCGGTTGCACCTTGTGCGGGAGCCTACCTATACTTATCATATCTAGTTCCGCTCTTTGAGCTGCCTCATACAAATCAGGGAAGGTGTTTACTCGGGCCAACTTAATGACCAGGCTGATATCTGGGCCAAATGCCCTGACGTAGTAGTGAGCAGCTTGTCCGTCAGAAGGACGAAGCTCAGGGAGGAACTCTTTTCAAGGACCGTGCAAATATCACATTAAAATCTGAGATTTCCTCCTGCGGGTGCCGTTGGATAGTTTGGAATTGATGTAACAGCGAAGATGGGTCTGCGGATTCATTGAATCCCTTACATAGCCGACCAGCGAGTGCAGGCCATCCAGTAATGACACCTTCAGGCAGGGATCTGTACCAATATAGCAACTTGCCTCGCAAGGAGAGCGCCAACAGACGAGTCTTGACACTTTCATTGGTAATGGAGTGAAGCGCAGCCAAGGCCAGAATGTCTTGAATGTGCTCATACGCCGTCTTTCGAGTCCCATCATAAGTTGGAATAGCTTTTAAAGCAGCAGGTGGGACAACATCTTGTCCCGCTAGAGCAAGAGGCCCAGTGGAGTCGACGGTCGGGAATAGATCAACGACATTTTGTTGATTCTGAGCTGCCATGTCTCCTTCCTCCTCTTCGAGCTGATCGGTTGTATAGTCGGTATCAGTATCGTCCGAGGTTGTAGGTTGTTCTTCGATCTCAGCCTCTTCAACCTCCTCTATCTCTTCCACTTCTTCAATTATAGGTTCCACTTCTTGTTGAGCTTGGTAATCGGCTACCCTCGGGTGCTCTCCAGCGGCGTTGATGTCGATTTCGTAAAACTCGGGCTCTTGTCCCGGATTCCTAGCTCTCCACCTTCTCGTATGCATGAAGGCACTTTTGGTATTGGACCAGTCTTACAGACTCAGAGAATATTCAGGTAATGCAGAGTCGCCAGGTGTTCTGATTTTAACAGCAATGAAGCGAACACCGATGCTTCGATTCTGTTTTGGGGTGGGAAACCTTCGTGTCCCACCGGGCGTGCCAGAGAAACTGTTGGTTACGAATCTGCCACTAGGAAAGGTTTTAGGTCTTTGCGCCCTAGATTCGCCCAGCAGATTGAAAGGCCGGAAGGAAGAGATGCCTTCCGTGCCAATCTCCGGAGAAGGCCGGCTTCCTATGGTTTTTTAGTTTAGTTTAGGGTGCTGAAAGAGATTTAAAAGTGCAGAAAGAGATGTAAATGTGATGTACTTCGGGTGAAGGAGATAAGCAACACAGTTACTAACCAGACGCTTTTACCAACAACAATCAAAACAATGTATACCTAGAAACATTAGCACTTTCCTACCCTATGTATCCTTTCTATCTTATTCCAAATACACTTAATTGCCAATGCTGAGATCCAGATATGTAGAATGACAACAATCAGAAAAATAAGCAACTTGAAGCAGAAATATTAAAGAAAGGCAGCATACAAGATAGACGCAACTAATGAGCCAAGTATACTTTTGTATTAAGAGCAGATGTACAACTTAGAGAAGTTTCTTAGCAAGATATCCCCTTTTTCCCCCTTTTTACAATGAGACGCACTTGCTATTTATAGCATTTTTCCCTCCCAATTACAATGAGAAGCGCAGATCCCCAAACCTGCCAAAAGCTGCAAAAGCTGCAAAAAGGGGAGAGATTTGATCTTGGTAGGCCATCCCTGTACTTGCAGTATGCTCTCACTTGATCTCGTACAACTTCTGACAGTCTTGGTCGCTGAAAAGGGGGCTATCGTCTAGCTTTGGTAGATGGGGTACAATTATCTTTCAATGCTCAGCTACTCTTTCTCAAAGTCTAATCAGCGCGAACTCCAAAATCTGACCTGGAGAAGAGGGGAAAGACATCCCAAACGCTCTCTTTGACAACAGTCGAAAATCGCTGAAAAGGCAAGATGCGCCCAGAATCGCTAAAGAGCGAAGGCGATCTTGGGAATGATGATTCAAGGCAACCTTTGGCCTGAGCTCGAAAGCGCTCACAAAATGAGCGATTTCGGGCTTTTCTGCTTGGCGCTGGCGATTTCGAGCTCGGGGAAACCTCTTTGCTGGATGTCGCTAGGAAAGCCGAGCGATTTCGGGTTTGGGGAAGAGCGACAGCGATTTCGGGCTCAAAGCTTTAGCAACCTCGCAAGCTCAAAAGCGCTGGAAACTCCTGCGCGCTAGGCAGCTTTTCTCTTCGCGACGGCGATCTCGAGCCCGCCTACTCCTCTCTAGTGCCCCTTTTCGCTCGAAACGTGCCATAGCGACGGGCGGATAGTGCGCGCGGTAGCGACTTCGGGTTCAAAGGACTTAGGCAAATCTGCCACCTTGAAACACGACCCTTAGTCGCTCAAAAACCCATCTTCGCCAGAAATCGCGCAACAAAAACAACGATATTGGGAAAGGGGGGAAACACTTAGTAAAATTTTACAATTTTTATGCCGATGATGGCATTAGACCTGATGGAAGCTGGGGACCGAAAACAGAACACCTTGCAGAAGCACCAAGGAAAATCACCATAACATATGAGGAAAGAACGGAGAAGGAGAGTGGCAACAACTTGATAAAATTTACGCCCCTATCAAAAATGTGGCAACAGGCCCCTTCCAAAAGCCCCACTACATCTCTATAAGTGATACGTTATTCTTATATTTTGGATTGCATGCAAATGAAAGAAATGAATTATTGCATTTGTTGCATATAGCCAATATAATTTGTCAATCCTAATTTTAGTTGAACTTTAGAAAAATAAGGAAACTAGTTTTTCGTGTCAGTATTTCCTCAGATTGCTTATATTTTCTGAATTTTCCCTCCATATTTTATTTTTTAGAACCCTATATTTCGTTGAACTCTTATTTTTTCAGCCTTCTGGAATAATCATCCGACTCCAAGCAAGCTTTTTCAGGTTTTCTTCCCACCTGTGATTAACAAAAGAACTTGGCCTTCTATTTAGAAGATCCATCCCATAGCTTCAAGAAGAAGGAGCTTATATTCATATAGAAATGGTTTCCCAGCTCCAAGACTTGGTGAACTGACATATCTAACTCATTAGGGCTAATTGACTGATGGCGGGAGGGGAGTCAATTTCACTTGTGAAGGTTCCAGGTTCATAATATATAGGTACATAGAAGTTGAGTGAGGTTGATCGAAGGGTTGATTGCTCACTTGTTTGTTAGCTCATATTAGGGTTGGTTGACTTTAAATCTTTAAGCTGGATGTTCCCCAATCAATTAGTAACTTGCATCAATGAAGCAAGAACTGCTTGCAATATTTGTAGAAATGAAATTTAACACACATACACACAATTCCATTTCTACTTAATAAATTTACAGATCTGTAGTCATTAGCAATAACAATACACAGAAACAATGCACAAAAATAGCAACAGCAGCAGTAATAGCAGATAAATAAATACGAAGCAGATTTGTATTAACAATAGCACAACATTACATCCTGCAAACCCTGTGCACAACATTACATATAGGGAAAATGTCTGGGTCATGATATGTTATGTGTTTTGTGTTATATTTAGAATACAGAAGAAATAAATGGTGTAACGTACTTTGGTTGAGTACTCATCTTTTGTGAAGACGGGTACTGTTGCCACATTTTGCACGGGGTGCAATGTTTTCAGTTTTGTAGCAGTGCTGCTCTTCCTTTTCCCTCTTCCTCTCTTTCCCTTTCTTCTTCTCTCCCTTTCTCTCTCTTCCCTACATTCTCTTTCTTCCCCCCTTTCTTGGAGCCCCTCAGTCAGATCTCAAATTTGACAGCAGTTGCCCTGAAAAATGGCTAAGTGTTGGTGCGAAGTCCGCACTTCGCCCAGTTTTGGTGCGAAGTCCGCACTTCGCCCAGTTTTGGTGCGAAGTCCGACTTCGCCCCTCTTTCTGGGCGCACCTTGTAGCAGGCTGGCAGAAAAATGACTAAGTGCTGGAGCGAAGTCCGTACGGCGGCAGAAACCAGCTTTCACCTGTGCGCAGTCCGACTTCGCAGCGAAGTCGGAGTGCGCCCTTGACAGGTGCGCAGTAGGGAAACAAACTCGGAAATACACCCAAGGCATGAAGGCCTTCCCGACTGCGCTGTTTTCTGCCTGCGCAACCCGATGGCGCTCTGATCCCAGGCGAAGTTGGATAAACTGCCTTTCAAGGCAGACACGTGTCAAACAGCATCATCCATCATCTGACAAGTGTCCAGCCTCGGGATTTGAGCCAAGACGTGCCGAGCAAAAGGACGAGCATGGGCTGCACTACCTATGCCAGTGGCCTCATTTAAAGCTGATTGGAGGTTCTACCTGCTCCAGCTGCCCGCATTCCTGCCGAGAAGAAGTTCTACACAACACGCTGCCACGTAGCTGTCCAGCTTCCAGGAAGACCATGCTGCGGGTACAGTCCGGTCCGACAAAGGTCAGCATTTGCAGCTCCTTCGCCGCTTTTGTCAGCTAGTGTTTGATTGGGACTTTGTGCCCATTAATGTAACGGGAGGGACTCGGGCTATAAAAACCCACCATGTTTTCATTGTAAGGGGTGGAAGGGGAATGTCTGTTAGGGAACCATTGTAACCGTGCTTCTGCTTATAAATATAAATTGTATGCCTGGTTCTGGTTCTACTGCTTTTATTCTTTATGCTTTACGTTTCCCTGTGTCACTGCTCGTTGATTCGTTTCAGCATTTGGTGGTCAGATATACCTAAAGCATTGCTTGTGTCATGGCTTGTTGATTCATTTCGGCATTTGGTGGCCAAGCACTTTTGAACTTCATAGATTAGAGGATACATAGAATAGATGTGGTAGCAGTTCCATCAGTTGTGTGTTACGTTGCCGTCCGTAGTGGTGATTGATGCATTGTCGTGTTGTTAGTTCTCCTTGTAGGGAGAATGTTTGCTAGGGGACCATTGTAGCTGTGCGTATAAATTCTCTGCATAACACATATACCTGGCTCTGACATCTCTTGGTTGCTTTCTCGTTTATGTTGTTGTCCGTAGTGGTGATTGATGCATTGCCGTGCTGTTAGTTCTCCTTGTAGGGAGAATGTTTGCTAGGGGACCATTGTAGCTGTGCGTACACCGCTTAATACATAAAGTATACTTAGGTTTTGCAGTTCCTGGTCATGCTTTGTATTTATGATGCAAGAAGTAATGGTGATTGATGTGTTGCCGTATCGTTAGTTCCCCCCACCCAACTCCAATCACATTTGTAAATTCTTTCCGTTCCTTTATCTCTTTCCCGCACTCTTAGCTTAAACCATAAAACCCCCCAAGGAGCCGGCCTTCTCCGGAGATTGGCACGGAAGGCATCTCTTCCTTCCGGCCTTTCAAGCTGGTGGGCGAATCTGGGCGCATTCACACAAAATCCTTTCCTCATGGCAGATTCGTAACCAACAGTTTCTCTGGCACGCCCGGTGGGACCAGGGTCCCACATTTGAAGAGAGATTTTCTGATCAGTCTCCACCTGGCGCTGACAGTGGTTTCTGAGCACTTGGTGGGCCAAGGAAGTTTCCCACCCCCAAACAGAATCGAAGCACTGGTGTTCGCTTCATTGCTGTTCAAAATCAGAACACCTGGCGACTCTGCACGAACAAATCCTCTGAGTCTGAAAGACCGGTCCTAGCACCTTCATGCAAACAAGAAGGTGGCGAGCAAGGGATCCGAGAAGCCCGCCTGACTTTTACGAACTGGACATCAACGCCCGAGGCGAAATTGCCAGGCTGGCTGATCCGCAAGCTCGTGTCGACGAAGCCGAGGCTGAAATTCAAGAAGAAGCCGAAGCCGAGGTCGGCGGAGCTGAGTACGAAATAGAAGAGGCCGAGGAAGAAGAGGCATCCGCATCCTCGGAAAGTACCGACACTGAGTACACAACCGACGGCGGAGAAGAAGAAGAAATGGCTGCTCAACAGCAGAATGACGATGATCTCTTCCCGGCGGTGGACTCTACAGGGCCCTTGGCCCTGGTCGGACAGCAAGCTGTGCCCCCGCTGCTTTAAAGTCTATCCCTACATACGACAGCTACGGCATGACGGCGTACGAGCACATCCAGGACATCCTTGCCCCGGCCGCATTACATACCATTACCGATGAGAGTGTGAAGACCCGTCACGCCGGCCCTTTCCCCGAGGGGAAAGCTTCTCTACCGGTGGAGATCGCCGCCGGAGGGATCCATCACGTGGTGGCCCCAGCCTGCCGTAAGGCTCGTGGAAAGGATGCAACGAGTCCGCTGACCCTACTTCTTTGCCGCATCGGGCCCAAAGCATCCAGAGACACCCTCAAGAGGAGGTGTCTGACTTCAACATCAGGTTTGCGAGATCCTGGAAACGGGTACCTCGCGAACTTCGGCCTTCACCCGGCATGGCTGCTCACTACTATCTGAGATCCTTCAACTCAGACATATGCCTCCTCGCCGAAGATTGCCGTAATAGACGAGTTTCCTCGCTCTGTACGAGGCTGCCCAACAAGCTGAAGCCGACATTATTTCTATCGGCAGACTCCCGTCCAGGGTGCAGGAACCCATTCATCCTGACTTCCCTGCATCCCAGGATCCTCCCCGCTTCGGTGGTGCGCCGTCCACATCGAGGCAGCAACCCCAAGAACAAGTGGAATCCGGCGCCGGTCGTAACTCCTTACGGCCCGCCTCAATTGCATTATCCTCACCCGCCTCCTCCCGCTCCGCATTTTCCAGCACTTCCTGCTCCTCCGCAAGACGCACCTTATTCCAACCCTCCTCCATTAGCCGCATTGCCTCCACCGGCACAGTTGCCGCCTCCTGACAATAGTATTCAGAACACAATCCTCCAGGAGGTGCGGGCTTTGGCCTCAGGATATCATGCCATGTCCAATGACATGACCGCTCTGAAGAAGAAGCAGGCCCAGATGGACCTCGCTCCTAGGAGGCCATATGCGCCCCCGGCGCTGACAAAAGACAAGCCCCCAGAGCACCAGTTGCAGAGGCGTCCGCCTCCGAGAAATGCTGCTATAGAAGACCCGCCTGGTCCTTCCGACCAAATTAACTGGTGCACTACGTGCAATGACCCGCATTCGGAGGAAGACTGCACATTGCACCAGCACTACATCCAGACTTTGGCGGCAGCGCCATAGAGGACGATGAACTCTACATGATCCTGGACGGCGAAGCCAACTTTGCCCTCCCAGAGGAGAATCTAGTGCCGCCCGCCAAGGAAGAAAAGAAAACCGCAGATGCTGCCAAGCCTTTGCAAGTTTATGCCAGAAGAGAAAAGCCGCAGCCCGGTGGGCTGCCACCGTACAAACGGCTGTGGCCCTACACAGCCCGGGAGAAGGCATCCAAAGATAAAGCTCCAGCCAAAGCCTCCTCCGGCAAAGGCTGCCCCTGTTCCAGCCAAGCCTCCTATAGCAAAAGCTCCAGCTCCGGCTAAAGCTCCCGTACCTCAGCCTCCAGCTGAAACCAAAGAACAAGCCCAGGAGAAGCTGAAGTACCCGTCTCTGACCAAGAGACAGCGAGTTGAGGCTACCCAGCAGTACCGGACGAAGTATGAGCCGGCAAAAGAAGCAGAAGGAGCTAGCACCTCGAGCTACAACATAGTAGACGAGTTGAAAAGAACACCTGCTAGAATCAGCATGTATGATGCTCTTCTTGCTCCCAGGCCAAGTGGATCTACTGCAAGAATCTCTGAAGAACATGAAGAGCGGCAAGCAGATACAGCCCGCTGTCCCGGTTCAACCTCCGATGGCCTCACGCACCGGGAAGAACAGACCGCCTCCCTTTTATCTCGTCTTTACGGATGCAAGGGCACATAGTTCACAACCGCATGGTGGATCTCGGTGCTTCCACGACCGTGATGCCGAAGGCCGTCTCGCGATGAGATCGGGATGGAGTACACACGGAGCAGCCAAGGCGTGCCGCAATTAGACGGCACCCCCGTCAAGACAGCTTGGTGTCATAAAGGACATCCCTATCCGGCCGCACAAGGCTATCGACATCGTGGTCATCCAAGAGGTCGTGGTTGTTGACTCGGCTCCCTACTTCGGCATGTGTCTCTCCCGGGAGTTCACCGCGAGGTTGGGCGGGTACCTGCCTCTAGACTACTCACACATGGAAGTGCCCTTCAAAGGAAGGAGACCGAAAATTTTCAATGAGAAGCCTTCCACCTTCCTAGTAGAGAAGATACCCGGAGGAGAGTTGGACTGCATGGTCCAGCTGTCGGAGGAAGAGCTGGTGACAGTAGAGCTGACAGAGCAAGCCTTCGAAGTGCTACAGCTTGAAGATGAGTTCTCTTTGCGGGACTTCAATGCCGTAATTGAGACAGAGCAGGGCTGTTACTCCATCGTACAGCCCGAGAGGCTTGACAAGTCAGCTGCAAAAGAAGTAGGACCTGCACCTGAGAAGCTGTGGAAGCTTTTCTTTGACGGCGCGCGATGCAAAAATGGCGCCGGTGCAGGGGTGCTTCTGGTTTCTCCGACCGGAATCCAGAAGGACTATACCTACAAGGTTGGCCTGGAGCTGCACTAACAACTCGGCGGAGTACGAAGCCCCGTGCTTGGGTTTGCGAAAGGCGGAGAGGTCGGGGATTAAACACCCGCAGATCTTTGGAGATTCGGAGCCGGTGTGTCACCGTGTTACGAACAAGTGCGCCTCCAAACAGCACTATCTTAGGGCGTACCGCAACCGGGTGTGGGACCTGATGGAGTCGTTCGACTCGTTGAATGTCAAGGCGATATCGCGTGAGAAAAACAAACACGCTGACATTCTGGCGTCTGGTTGGAGCCAGTGCACGTTCCGGCCGATGACGTTGTCCGTAAACCGAAGCCGGTTCGCACTATTTACGTGCCTTCGTGCTCGATAAGGACACCCACCGGCAGGTGTTCGGCTGTGACGAGGAGATCGTCACATTTTTGGTTAACGAGTTGGTTCAATCGAAGGTAGAGACCCCGATGACGAGCAATATGAGGGGTTGATACAGTTAAAAAATAATCATGTCCCAAAAGGATTGATTACATTGGAGAGTCTGTTTGATCAGAATGACAGAGCAATATCTCACAGGATCAAAGTAGACCCGAGCAAGTATGCCGACCTGGAACTTGAACCTGGTAAAACTATCAAGGTCGGAACAGACTGCACCTCGGAGGAACTTGAGCAGATCAGATCACTGTGCCAAGAGTTCCCCGACATCGTGGCCTGGTGCTACGAGGATTTGAGGGGGTATGACAGAGATGTAATCCAAAGATACCATTGAGCTAGAGGATGGCGCCAAGCCATTCCGACGAAGCGCAGGGCCGTAAATCCGAAGATTGAGGCCATGATGAAAGCCGAGCTCTTGAAGATGCCGGAGGCCAGAATCATCTACCCCATCAAACATTCATCCTGGGTCGCGAATTTGGTGCCCGTGAGGAAAAAGAATGGCGACATTCGTCTCTGTGTCGACTTCGGAAACCTGAATCAGGCTTCCCTCAGGGACCACTATCCGCTTCCCCAAATCGACCATATTCTACACATCGTTGCTGGAGCCCAGAGATTCTCACTTTTAGATGGATTTTCCGGCTACAACCAGATTTGGGTCAAAGATGAGGACCAAGGATAAGACGGCGTTCACCACCAAGTGGGGGACGTTCGCCTATCGCCGCATGCCTTTTGGCTTATCCAGTGCTGGTGCCACATTCCAAAGGGCCATGGACCTGGCCTTCCGAGAGCCGCTCAATAAGATCATTGTTATCTACCTTGATGACATGACTGTTTTCTCTCACCAAAGAGGGGATCATGTTTCCCACCTGCGGCAAATATTTGAGAGGTGTCGAGAATTCGGCATTTCTATAAACCCGAAGAAGTCTGTCTTCGCGGTAAAAGAAGGAAAGCTGCTGGGACATGTCATCTCCGAGAAAGGCCTCGCCATTGACCCTGACAGAGCAGAAGCCCTCCTTCGCTTGCCAGCCCCCATCGATAAAAAAGGGCTGCAGTCCTTCTTCGGTCAGATTAACTTCGTGCGGAAGTTCATTCCGGACTTCGCACAGGTGATCAAGCCTATGGCCGAACTGCTGAAAAAAGATACAATTTACGAATGGACTCAATGAGAGAGAGCAAGCCTTCGAGGAAATCAAGGCTCGAATTGCGCAAGCTCCGGTGTTGATAAACCCGGACTACTCCAAGGACTTCATCCTTTATGCAAGTGGGAGAACCCGAAAGTTACGCTGCAGTCCTAACTCAGAAGGGAGACGATGGCGAGGAGCGCCCCATAGCGTTCCTGAGCCAAGTGATTCAGCCGCATGAGGAAAAGTACAACTTTATAGAGCGGCAGGTTCACGCTGTTATGAAATCCCTCCGAAAGTTCAGGCATTTTGTCTCCCAGAGCAAAACGACTGTCTTTGTGATTCACCCGGACGTTCGAAGCTTCATCATACAAGGAGAACCGGGTCACAAGAGAGCAGGATGGATTGCAAAAATCCAGGAGTTCGACATCGAAGTGCGGCCCACCAAGCTTATCAGGGGCCGAGCCTTGTGTCAAGAATTGGCCCGAAGCGCTGTAGCCGGCATCTCCGCCTGTAAGTGGGAGGACACAGCGACACGCATCTACCTAGCCAACTCCTTATCGGAGGGGAGTGATTGGACAGATGAACCGGTGAGATATTTTTGCACCGGAAGATGTCCAGATCACCTGAACGCCTCACAACGAAGGAGATTTCGGCTAGGTGCACTTAAGTACACTCTTTTCCCCGAGGGGATTTACTTCTAAAACATCGACAGCATCCTGTTGCGGTGCGTCAGAAAATCAGACCAGCCCAGTGTCCTCGGAGATTTTCATTCCGGGATGCCCGGGGGTCATCATTCGCAAGGCCTACGGCCTTAAAAATAATTAGAGCCGGTACTATTGGCCCACTCTATTTGACGTACGCTTATGCGGTCTGTTCCAAGTGTGATCAATGCCGGAGGTTTGCCGGCGTAAACAGTAAAAGCACCCCCGCCCCTTCAACCGATTCAGGCCGAGACTCCGTTCCAGCAATGGGGTCTAGACTTCATTGGGGTGATTTCGCCTAGTTCCTCTGCCGGACACAAGTTTATTCTTACAGCCACCGATTACTTCACACGGTGGGCAGAGGCAATCCCGACCAAGAACGCAGACCAAGAAACGGTCATCAGGTTCATTGAGAGCCTGATTACCCGCTTCGGGGTTCCAGAGTCAATTGTGACAGACAATGGTCCGGGATTCGCAGGCGCTGTACTCACGGAGTACACTGGCAAACTTGGCATCTATCACAAGATGTCTTCTAATTACTACCCGCAGGGGAATGGCCTTGCCGAGTCTACTAACAAGAACCTCCTGAAAATCATCCGGAGGACCATTGACAGAAACAAGCGGACTTGGCATTTACTCCTGAACCGGCGCCGTGGGCGGACGGAGTTTCATTCAAGAAATCCATCGAACGTCCCCCTATGCGCTCGTCTATGGCAAAGAGGCCGTCATGCCATCCCACATTGAAATCCCCGCCCTATGGATGTTGGATGAAGACAGGAGCAGTGGAGACCCGGTGGATGACAGACTGTGCCAACTCCTGCAGTTGGAAGAAGACAGAGAAAAAGCATACCAGGCCTTCACCAATCATATTGCAGCCACTCAAGGCTGGTTTGCAAAGGCACCACTGCCCGAGTTTTTAAAATCGGGGACCTGGTGCTGAAGTGGGACTCATATAAGGCGAAGCCGGGCAACCACGGGAAGTTTGATGCTCTCTGGGAGGGCCCTTATCAGATTGCCCGGTGAACCAGTTCAATGCCTATGTACTTCGGGATATGGAGGGTCAGCTCCTACCTATCCCTGTTAACGGGTTCCACTTAAAAATTTACCGCTGTTGAAGGTGCCCGAGTGGCCCTTCTTTGTAAAAATTTCCCTTATGCATTTTTGCTTTTCCAGCATGTACAGTTTCCAGCTTTCAGTTTTTTATTTTGTTTGAGCCAAACTGCGACATGGGAGAGAATACAGACTTCGCAGCGAAGTCTGTTGTCGCCCCTCAGAAGGGGCGAAGTTCGTGAAGGGGCTGCTTGAGTGAAGAAGAAAGAAAAAAACGGCTAAGTGTTGGCGCCCGACTTCGCAGCAGCCGGCTGCGCCAGCAAAAGAGCGAAGTTTGAAGGGAGAAAACTGCAAGGGCACGAGTGATCGGACTGCGCTCAGTTTTGAGCGAAGTCCGACTTCGGCCGGCTTGCGCGCGAAGTACGAACTGCGCGCAGCTCGCGCGCGAAGTGCAAACTTCGCGCGAAGTTCGAACTTCGCCCGAACTTCGGGCGAAGTCCGAACGCGCTCCATTTTCTTAGCGCAGCTCGTGCACCCGGTCCCAAGAGGCAATAAAACTCTAAGTACTCGCCAATTCTTCCGAAGTTTGCAAAGGGCGGACTGCGCTCAATCCTTGGGCGCAGTAGGAAAAAAGAGAGAAACAGTCTCAATGCAAGTCGCAGTTCGGACTGCGCCCGATTTTTGGGCGAAGTCCGACTGCGCTGGCGAAGTCGGATCGCGCCCAACTTTGGGCGAAGTCCGATTGCGCCTTGTTTTCTGGGCCAGCTTGGACAGCTTTTTTAAAAAAAAATGAATAAAATATTCTAAAAGTTCCAAGCTGGGCCCAAGGCGCATTGCGACCGTTTGAGATGGGTTTCCGCACCAAGGGGTTTTTTCTTGAGCAGTGTGCCCAGATTGCGGCAGTGACGTCAGCCATGGCGCAACGTTCAAGATAAATTTAATGATTGCACAGTCCTCAATGAAAGTGCAATCAAAGAAGCATGGCACGGCAGCCGGGATACATTTTTCAAAACATTCTCCTGCGCAGCCACCCAAGAAACATAACTCCTTCACTTGCCAGCCGACCTACCCCCTCCTGCGCGACATTAATGACGCTGTCATTATCTAGAAAAGGGGGTCGATGCATCCAGACATGCCAAATCGTGCAGATTATTCCTGTGATCGCGAAATCTGCTACGTACGCCCCGAATTCGTAATTATTGCTGTTTCGGAGAGATGGACAGAGGAAAGATGCCAATGCCGACGCAATCCAGCGAAGGGTGCGAACCCGAGGATTTACCGCGGCCAGGTGTTTTCAGAAGTGAAACACCGCCGGAGCGAAAGTCAAAGTCCCGGCCAAAGAAAGTACAGCATGGGCAAGCCCCACCACCTCCGGTAAATTACCTGGCGGGATACAAGGACGGCTCGTTTTCTATGAGCCTGACTAAGCTGCGGACAAATGTGGAGAGTTGGGCTGACAAGGTTTCGCCCTCTCACCATTTCTGGAGCGGCGTACAAGTCAAACCTTTTCCGGTTCTTGTGCCCTCCCGTCCATCAATGCCCGGAGCTGGTAGACCTGATTGTCAGACATTACAGACCAGTTACCCGGCAGATTTGCAGCTCCAGCGGTAAACCCTTGTTCGCGCTGCGCAAGGAGACTGTCCAGCCAGCTTTCGCCCCAGGGTTGGAGTATGACTCCAGCACAATCGTCAGAAAGATAAATCTGGGCGAGCAAGCGGGACGCTTCATGCATACAAAAAGGATGAGGGATTTCCTCAATTCAGAGCTGAACGCCCCGCTTGCAGCTGGACAGTGGCCAACCGGCCCCATGCCCTTGGCGAGGTTTCAGAGCAAATATTTATACACCATTCTGGCATGGGTCCTCGGCTGCGACTCTGATGAGCTGGTACAGCCGTACCAGCTAGCGCTGGCAGAATGTCTCCTGTGTGGAGAATCCTACGAACCAGCAGCGCAGAGAAGTGGAAAGCGCCCCATCTTTTTCGACTGGGCGGATTGGCTTGCATACGCCATCCACTCCAGCCTGGTGAAGCTCCAGAAGAAGCAGTCCACTGAATTTCGGTTCAGTTCTTTCCTAGCTTGGCTATGTTTGTATCATTTGCACTCCCGGATGCCGATCCCGAACCTGAAGAAGGTCAATGAGAAGGGAGAGCCACAGCCCGTCTATGACTGGACGGATGACCTATACCGGAAAGGGTCTTACTACAAGTTTAACTTCAACTTTCTGGGATTGGTCATGTCAGTCTTCAGCGATGGCGAGATCCCTCGCCCCCCGCGGGAAATGACGAACTCTTTGCTGAGTCAGAAGCTCGGGGACGTTTTTAGACTGACGCAGGGGATTGTGGTCAGAATCTACGGATTCAAGGGCAAACCTCATCTGCTGCCCTACTGGTGCACGGATCATCAGTTTGGGATGGAGGTTGCCCGTCAGATGGATTACGTTGAGGAGGAGTTCGGCCTGGGAAAGAAAAGGGGTCAGATCTTTCAATATCCTCTTTCCTGGGCGAACGTTGAGATTTCCGAGGTAGGACAAGGATGTCTATCTCGAGCGGGAGCTTTTTGACATTGGTCTGATTCTTGCGCCGCAGCGCTGGAAGTACGACCCGCACGGGATAAGGGGAAAGTTCACGCATATCTGCCCCCGGGCGGATATAATCGAAGACAGATGCGATGTGGTCCATGTTGACCTCGACTGGGAAATTGACTTGATGGAAGCTTCGCCTCCGTGGCAGGATTTTTACTGCGAGGAGGTAGCATATGACCCCAAGCGAAACCCGGACCACAAGTTCTCTTCTCCAGGGTTTAAAAAATTCATCTCCAAGATAGCAGGCCTTAACTGGCCAAAAGAAAAGATTATTGAATGCTGGAAGATGAGGTGCCGCACGCAGCACGACAAATCCACCAGGAGAAATCTGGCCGTTGATGACGACTTTTCAGCCCTATATGACCAGCACCATGACAGCTGGCGGCCATTCGCATATCAAGATTACGTTCCCCGAGGTCCCTTTGAGGGTTATAAAGGAGGGTCTTCCTCCCAACAGTTGTACACTTCGGCAACTGCCAGCGCGGGCCCAGCAGACATCCAAGTGGACCCAATGCAGCCCGTGGCTTCCAAGGCGGCGCCTGAAAAGGCGAAGAAATTAGTCAAGGCAACGCCCGAGGTGACCCTTCAGGCACAAAAGGCGCCAGCGCCACCACAGAGCAGACCGGTTGCGGCAGACCTTCTGCAAGTCAAACCCCGGTACAAGTTCACCGTGGGAACATCGCGCCTGCTGCACTCGCTTCATCTCCTTCCCCCGATCCGGCCATTGTTCCAGAAGAGAAGAAGAGGAAGAGAGTTGAAAAGATCAGGCGACCTAGTCTGACCGTGCAGCAGCCAGTCGCAGAGCCGCAGCCGCATTCAGCCGCTCCAGAGATTGTTTCTCTGGGCAGTCCCGAGCCAGCCGCCGAAACCAGAATCGCAGACATCCATCCAAAGATCGGCTCAAGCGGAGCCCGCAGGTACGTTTGCTGCCCCACTCTCTCTGGTCTCATCTAGCCCTACTCCTACTCCATCTCCCGCTCAATCCGAGCAAGCCGTGGCCGCATCTTCCTCCCCGTCTCCACACCCTTCTAGCGGCCCCCATTCTTTCGACCAGTTTGCTCAGAACCCCAACGTTTCCCTATCTCTGAGTCAAACCCCAAACCCTTCGCCTGAGGTTAGTGCTGAAGCCGTGCATTCACCGTTACATCCACCGCCTCAGCCGCTTGAAACCCTTTCAAGGATCGGCCGCTCCCGTCTCCACTCCCGGTCGCCCTCAGAAGCGGCCGATCCTTCCAAAGTCCGTCCGGTTCCTCCTGATTCCATTCCCGCAGGAGAGACGTCTCAGCAGAACCCTAGGCTGGGGGAACCAGACTTCATGGACGACCTCCAGAATACGGACGACTTGCCTCTGGCAACGAGAGCTGTAGAGTACCCTATCTCTTTCCTCCAAAACCTGAAGCGGAGGAGACCTGAAGAGATAGCCGCCCCGGTAAAGCGCACCAAGTTTAACTTCGAGAGGAGAGTGCTTACAACAGAGAAGATAATCCCGAAAGTGAAGAAGCCTCTCCGGGAAATGACCAGGGCGGACTACGAGCTCCAGACAAAGGAGAAGAGCTTTGACGATATCAACAAGCAATACGAGATTCAGGGAATCATTCGTAAAGCGGATAATCTCCTTGTCAAGAGTCTGGAGGAACAGGAAGAGCTTTTCGGGTTGCAGGACAAGACAAGACAGCTTGAAGAGGACCTGTCCAGGTCCACTGAGCAGCTGGAAGCGGCGCAGCGAGAAATAGATGAATTAAAAGCCCAGCTGGCCGCTTCTCAGCAAGAAGCCGCAACGGAAAAGCAGGCAGCCTTGGAGCAGATTTCTCAGCTCCAGGAGTCTTTGAAACAGGCGCAGTCGCAACTGGCAGAGAGAGCATCTCAAGCGACGGTCTTTTCGAAGAGCAAAGTTAAGGGGATGCGGGCTGATCTGCTGCGGGGATGCAAGCCCCACACGTATAAGGCTATGTCGGTTCTGGATTTCGCATCCAGAATTCAAGAAGTTTCTGCCTAGGGAAAGCCTGTGGTAGAGGAGGCCGAACGCCGAGCGAAGCAATGGCTGGACCTGGCAATAAATCTTCAAGAGCGCGAGCGCGATGGCCTCCAATTCTCCCCCATGTCCTCATTCGCTGCAGAATGGGCAGATGCAAGGGTAACCTTGCATAAATATTTTAAGAAAGTAGAAGAGGTGAGGGTTGCTAGACGAATGTCGGACGCATTTGAACATGAAAGAGACATTTGTATGGCTCCCTTTCACGCTCTTTCCGAACTAGGGTGCCCGGGCTTTGTTGAGAATGGTGAGTTTCTCACCCTTGAACAGGTGAAAAAGAATTGGCGGTCCTTTGAGGCAGATACAGCTGAGATTGATAGCTGGACTGAGCCAATTCAAGAAAGTCAGGTCACCCAGATGGTGTCCAAATGCTGCAAGATCAGCTCCTACTTCCAGGAGCTAGGAAAAAGATACCTCACCATCGACCTGCACGCGGTCGCTGCTTTCCACGCAGCATTAGAAGAAGTTGCTGACCGCCGGCCATTTGAAGCAGAAGCCTGGGGCCAAGCCCAGGCCGCATACAACCGCATCTCGCGAGGCGTAGCAAAGCTGGAGAGCCTTCGGAAGATGGTTCTGAGGAGGCAACTGACGAAGGTGAATCTGAAGAACAGTTGCCGCGAGGAGAACAGCTAGAGCAGCAAAAGGCAGGGGAAGCAAGTTCCTCTGCACCCAATGGATGAAGGCATGGATTCTTTGCGCCGAGGCGAGCTCGACACCCCGCGAGCCGCCAGAAATGTTGCCACATTTTGCACGGGGTGCAATGTTTTCAATTTTGTAGCAGTGCTGCTCTTCCTTTTCCCTCTTCCTCTATTTCCCTTTCTTCTTCTCTCCCTTTCTCTCTCTTTCCTACATTCTCTTTCTTCCCCCCTTTCTTGGAGCCCCTCAGTTGGATCTCAAATTTGACAAGCAGCTTGCCCCGGAAAATGGCTAAGTGTTGGTGCGAAGTTCGCACTTCGCCCGCTTTGGTGCGAAGTCCGCACTTCGCCCAGTTTTGGTGCGAAGTCCGACTTCGCCCTCTTTCTGGGCGCACCTTGTAGCAGGCGGCAGTCGGCAGAAAAATGACTAAGTGCTGGAGCGAAGTCCGTACGGCGGCAGAAACCAGCTTTCACTCGTACGCAGTCCGACTTCGCAGCGAAGTCGGAGTGCGCCCTTGACAGGAGCGCAGTAGGGAAACAAACTCAGAAATACACCTAAGGCATGAAGGCCTTCCCGATCGCGCTGTTTTCTCGCTCGCGCAACCCGATGGCGCTCCGATCCCGTGCGAAGTTGGATAAACTGCCTTTCAAGGCAGACACGTGTCAAACAGCATCATCCATCATCTGACAAGTGTCCAGCTTCGGGATTTGAGCCAAGACGTGCCGAGCAAAAGGACGAGCATGGGCTGCACTACCTATGCCAGTGGCCTCATTTAAAGCCGATTGGAGGTTCTACCTGCTCCAGCTGCCCGCATTCCTCGCCGAGAAGAAGTTCTACACAACACGCTGCCACGTAGCTGTCCAGCTTCCATGAAGACCATGCTGCGGGTACAGTCCGGTCCGACAAAGGTCAGCATTTGCAGCTCCTTCGCCGCTTTTGTCAGCTAGTGTTTGACTGGGACTTTGTGCCCATTAATGTAACGGGAGGGACTCGGGCTATAAAAACCCACCATGTTTTCATTGTAAGGGGTGGAAGGGGAATGTCTGTTAGGGAACCATTGTAACCGTGCTTCTGCTTATAAATATAAATTGTATGCCTGGTTCTGTTCTACTGCTTTTATTCTTTATGCTTTACGTTTCCCTGTGTCACTGCTCGTTGATTCGTTTCAGCATTTGGTGGTCAGATATACCTAAAGCATTGCTTGTGTCATGGCTTGTTGATTCATTTCGGCATTTGGTGGCCAAGCACTTTTGAACTTCATAGATTAGAGGATACATAGAATAGATGTGGTAGCAGTTCCATCAGTTGTGTGTTACGTTGTTGTCCGTAGTGGTGATTGATGCGTTGTCGTGCTGTTAGTTCTCCTTGTAGGGAGAATGTTTGCTAGGGGACCATTGTAGCCGTGCGTATAAATTCTCTGCATAACACATATACCTGGCTCTGACATCTCTTGGTTACTTTCTCGTTTATGTTGTTGTCCGTAGTGGTGATTGATGCATTGTCGTGCTGTTAGTTCTCCTTGTAGGGAGAATGTTTGCTAGGGGACCATTGTAGCTGTGCGTACACTGCTTAATACAGTAAAGTATACTTAGGTTTTGCGCTTCCCGGTCATGCTTTGTATTTATGATGCAAGTAAGTAATGGTGATTGATGTGTTGCCGCATCGTTAGTTCCCCCCACCCAATTCCAATCACATTTGTAAATTCTTTCCGTTTCTTTATCTCTTTCCCGCACTCTTAGCTTAAACCATAAAACCCCCCAAGGAGCCGGCCTTCTCCGGAGATTGGCACGGAAGGCATCTCTTCCTTCCGGCCTTTCTAGCTGGTGGGCGAATCTGGGCGCATTCACACAAAATCCTTTCCTCATGGCAGATTCGTAACCAACAGGTACATTTTCAGTTTTGCATAGACCTGTTTGGAAGGGTGGGTATGGCCATTGCCTTTGTCACACCTTGCATACATGAATATGTGTACTCTTTATTACATTTGTCAGAAAGAGATCTCTTGGTTTTGCCTTGGTGACATTGTTTTACTTGCTTGGGCAATTCATGTAAGATCATGCCATGGTAGTTTCATTTATATGTCTTGTGTTGATCATTCTTTGCATTGATTTTTATTGGAGTGCTTTGTAAATGCCAAAACAGGAGAAAACAGATAATATAAAGTTATAAACCATGATAATACAAGAATGAGTTAATTTAAGAAAAGATATCCTAGCTACCCTTATAATATTTTACCAAAACTTTAGCCTAGAAACTTTGACAGGACTAATGTCTGAATATGGCAAAGTTGCAGAGCATAATTCTGTGAAACATGTTATACAATTGATGAGGATAAGTTACAAGCAGCAAGTCATTATATGGTAGATGGACTTAATCATAGTATGAATAGACAAAAAAGCAACAAATGTCCTGACTACAAATATAGGTGGAACCTTTCCACTGATGGCCTGACCAACAAATATGGTGATAACTAGATCAATTAACACTTTATTCAAATTATAAATATACAACAAACAATATAGTTGTGAACTATAATCAAAGATTCTATAAACTAGCAATTCTAGTTGATATACTTGACCCGGAACAGTGTAGCATGTGCTAGCATTCAAGTCAAGCATTATAACATCATACCGTACAGGATAGTAATGCAATAAATCAATACACAATGGAATGCTATGCAGTAGAATTCAAGACAAAAATAGAAGATCACTGATATACACAATGAAGGACGTAATACACAGTCAAGAAAGATCAAGACATGAACCAGTGTGTATTGTCGTTGCTGACTTTTAGAGCCCCTTGGATTGTTTCTAATTTAAAATAAAGGACATTCTCATCTATCATAATGCATTTATTGTAAGGGTAGCCTCCTTTGAGTTCCAACCAGAAAGTTTTAGGTAGTGGCTTGTCACCATTTTGTCAACAAGCTTGAACAACTATATGAGGTGAAATTTCTTTGTAAGGATCATATGCTGTGAATTCTAAGAACTTGCATGAATACTTTAACTAAGCGTCATTGAGAAATCAAAGAGCAAGATGTCTATCATTTTTAGATATCCCCTCTAGTTTGTATATAACTATAATCTGGGAACATAATTTGCAGGAAAAACCTTTCTGGTTGTTTTCTATGTTGCAAGAGGATGGGTTGAATGATGAATGGGTAGACCAGCAGTTGACAGATGGTATTTCAATGGTTAAGGATTCATTTCAGACATCTACCAGCACTGGTCCAGAAATTAAAGGGAATGTCCTTCAAAGCAACCCATGTGCAGAGGTCACTGGTTCACATGAACAGCCTCCAGTTAGATCTGCATTAGGGGAGTTACATTTTGTTCACGGGAACGAACCAAAATTGACAGAATTTCCTCGTATGATAATTATTGCAAACACCAGAGAATTCAATGAAGCAATGATTGCTTTCTGCCGAAGCTCCTATCAAAAGATTCTTGCGTTGGAAAAAGAGGGGCTGCAGGTTGTAGAAAGGGAGTACCATCTTCCAGTTGATCTGATATTTAGCACTGTCACCTGTTTAGTATGGTATACTGCAAAAAAACTAAGGTGTTACAAATCAGGCTTGCAAGAGTGTACATTATCCATGTGTATCGAAAGTGTAGCAGACAGCCTCTTAATGTCTCTGAGCTTTTCTTTCAAAGATTGTATACTGGTAAGAGTTTCGATATCCATGGTCTTATCGCATTGAATTTAAAACCTTCCTTCTGTGTTGCATGGTGTACACATATTTTTGTACCATCTAAATTTGTTCTAATCAAACCTGAGAATTTTATGAAACATAATTGTGAGAACATTTTTCTAATATGCATGCCCTAACTGTAGATTTTAATCACTCAATAGGGTCTTAATATGATATGAATTTGAACTTAAGTATTTTTTTGTGCCTTCTGCATTAAGGAGTTGGAATGTTTGATATATTTTGCATGCTATAGATAAGGCGAAAATATGGAGGGAAAACAAGAAAGATGTTAACTTGGTTAAGCATTGTCATTATTATTTTATTTGGAGAACCCTTATGTTTAATGCACCTATGATGGTGCTGTCTAAACATCAAAACAACACTAATTATGTATACTAACTTTTGGAGTAATGAACTTTTGTTCATTGCAGATGTTATTTTTTTTATTTACTGTATTAGTCCTTTTGTAAGATTTGCAGATTTTGGTAAATAATGTTAAATTTGTAAAATACCCATAAGACAATTGCACAATATAACATCATCACACACAATGCAAAAGAATGTGATACAGAAATTTTCAAATTATACATGAGGAAGAACCTAATGGAAGCTTTTAAATGAGGACTGTGCCAGGTATTGAAATTTAGATTTGCTGCCCGACTTCGCTGCGAAGTCGGGCGGCTCAACACTTAGCCGATTTTCTGAGGTCACTATGGCAAATCGCCCGGCTGCGCAACTCTTTGAGGGCGCCGCCCGACTTCGCTGCGAAGTCGGGTGGCGCCAACACTTAGCCGTTTTCTGGATCTTTCTCATTGACGTCGCCCAGGTGCGCATAAAATTGGGAGCGCAGCCCGACTTCGCTGCGAAGTCGGGCGGCTCAACACTTAGCCGATTTTCTGAGCTCAGCTCCACACGTAGGCTTCCCAAGTGCGCATGGAACTAGGAGCGCAGCCCGACTTCGCTGCGAAGTTGGGCGGCTCCACACTTAGAGAATTTTTGGGCACGCTTCTGACAATCCTGCCCAGGTGCGCATAGATAGGCGAGCGCGGCCCGACTGCGCTGCGCAGTCGGGCGAACAACAACACTTAGAAAATTTTGGGCTCCTTGCCCTCTCAGAGAAACAGTCAGAAGTATGGGGGGGGAAATGGAGAAAATGAAACTGATGGCAAAAAATATAGGGGATAGCGGAGAAAGGGAGAGAAGAAAGAGGGAAGGGAAAGCCACATCCTTACAAAAACTTCGAAGACATGGCACCCCGTGCAAAATATGGCAACATTCCTGGCGGCTCGCGGGGTGTCGAGCTCGCCTCGATGCAACGAACCAGGCCTTTATCCTTTGGGCGCAGAGGAACTCCCTTCCCCTGCATCCTGCTGCTCCTGTTGCTACTGCTGAGCTCCCTTTCTGGGCAACCGTTCTTCTTCGGGCTCGCTCTCAGCAGTCTCTTCTTCCGATCCTTCCTCTTCTTCTCTTTCTGAGCCTGACTGCTCAGTACCACCATCGCCCTCTTGTTCGGCAGGCTGCTCCCGCTCGCGGACGTGCTCGTATGCGGTCTTGGCCTGATCCCAAGTTGTTGCCTGGAAGGGCTCTAAATCGCTGATATCCTTCAGCGCTGCTTTGAACGCCGCAACCATGTGCACGTCAATGGTGTCATACCTCTCTCCCAGCTCCTGGAGGCAGGTGTTAATTTTGCAAAATCTTGACACCATTTGGGTTACCTGTGCCTCTTGGACTGGGTCAGTCCAGCCATCAATCTCTGATGTATCTGCCTCGAAAAACAACCAGTCTTGCTTTACCTGCTCTAGGGGCAGAAATTCCCCATCCTTGACAAAGCTCGGAAATCCGAGCGCAGAAAGAGTGTTGAAGGGGGCCAGGCAGATATTCATTTCGTGGTTCAGTACATCCAGCATCTTCCTGGCGGCCCTAATCTTCTCAGTTTTTTCAAAGTAATTTTGCAAGGTTACCCTCGCATCTGCCCAGTCTAGGGCAATTCGGGACATAGGAGGAAATCGGAGGCCCTTGCGCGCAAATTCCTCAAGTTTTATTGCCAAGTCCAGCCACTGCCTCGCTTGGCGTTCAACCTCCTCTACCGTAGGCTTTCCCTGGGTAGATACTTCTTGAATTCTGGATGCGAAATCCAGGACGGACAGGGACCTGACCACATTAGTCCTGTAGCCCTGCAGCAAACTAGCCCGCATCTCCTTGATCTTGTCCTTTGAAAAGGCAGCCGCCTGGGACGTTTTCTCCTTCAGCTGGGATTGAGTCTGCTTCAGCAAATCTTGCAACTGAGCAACATGCTCCAGTGCTGCCCTCTTCTCTTCTGACAGCTGTTCGGCTGTCTTCCTCTGTGTTGCCGCCTCCTGCTGGGACGCGGCAAGCTGATCTTTTAAATCTTTAATCTCTTTCTGAGCAGATTCCAGCTGCGTGGTGGCCTTGGCCAGATCCTCTTCCAGCTGTCTTGAATTGTTTTGAAGCTGAAACAGCTTCTCCTGATTCTCGAGCCGCTTAACAAGGAGATTATCAGTCTTTCGACGAATACCATTGATTTCATATTCCTCGCTTATATCGTCGAAACTCTTCTCCTTGGTTCGGTGCTCATAATCTGCCTCAGTCATCTCCCGGAGAGGCTTTTTGACTTTCGGGATTAGCTTCTCCGTTCGTAGCACCCTCCTGTCCAAGTCAAACTTGGTACGCTTCACAGGGATGGCTATTTCCTCGGCTCTTCTTTTCTTTACGCCTTGGAGGAAAGAGGCAGAACATCCTGCGGCCTTCGCGGCTAGAGGCTGGTCGTCCGTAACTTGCAGTTGTTCTCCCATTAGGTCCAGCTTTGCCAGCATAGGGTATGCCGAGGCCAAATCCTGCTGCGGCATCCTTCCTGAAAACAATGAAGCAGGAGATATTCCAGAAGATAAGGCCGCTTTTGAGGGCGACCGGGTCCTAGGGGAAACGGGCGGCTGCGTAGGAGGTGGAGATGGGGTTTTGAATGCGGTTGGTGAGCGGCGTGGCTATGTAGATACAGCTTCAACGCTGGCCGCGGGTGAGAGGTTTAGGGTTTGACCCAAGGTTTGGAAAACGTTAGGGTCCTGGGCAAAACGTCCAAAGGAATGGGGACTGTGGAGGGACTGGGCGATAGGTGATATGGATGATGTGACTAAGGCGTGCCCTGATGCAGAGGGGGAAGGCGTTATGGCAGGGCCAACTGGGGTTTGTGAAACAGGGGAAGAGGACGTACCTGCGTGCTCCGCCTGAGCCGGTGCTTGGATGACGCCTGCTGCCCAGACCTCTGCTTCCTTCTCTGGACTATCCAGAGAGATTATTTCGGGTGCGACCGCTCCTGCCCGTGGGGCCGCTACTATCTGCTGCTGCTCTGTCTCCTTTTTCGGCCGCTTTATCTTGGTCTTCTCGCCCCTTTTTCTTTTCTTTTCTCCTGGGGCGGCAGTTTGTTCGGTGGAGGCAGAGGCGGTTGGCGCGGCGGGTAACGAGGCGCCCACGGTAAACTTGTACTTGGGCTTTGACGGAGGGATGCCCGCTACTGCTGCCTCGCCGGTTGACCCTTCTGGCTCCCTCTCCGTTTGAGGCGACTTTTCGGGAGCTGGAGGCAACATTGGGCCCACCTGAGTGCCTTTTGGCGCCTTGCTGCTGGGTGGCTTTCGAATGGACAAATGTTGTGGTGGGGGTTTCCTTTTATATCTCTTCCTGGCGCCTAGGGGAACGCAATCTCGAAATGCGAACGACTCCCATTTGCCGGCGTATTTATCATACAAGGCCGAAAAATCATCATCTATGGCCAATGTCTTTTTGTTGGATTTATCATGTTGCGTGCGACACCTCATCTTCCAACATTCAATGATTTTGTCCTTTTCCCAGCCGAGGGGCGCCACCTTCGTGAGGAACTTTCTGAAACCGGCTGAGTCTAGCCTGTGATCTGGATTATGCTCTGGATCGTAATCTACCTCCACACAGTAGAAGTCGTGCCATGGTGGCCATGACTGCATTCGCTCAATGTGCCACTCCAGGTCTGCCCCTGTCTTGTTGCACCTCTCTTCTATGATTTCTGCTCGAGGGCAAACATGTACAAATTTTCCCCTGACCCCAATTGGGTCGTATTTCCAACGCTGCGGTAGTTGTATCAGGCCTATGTCGAGGAGTGCCTGCTCCAGGTAGATGTGCTGCCCAATTTCATGGACTTGAATGTTCGCCCAGGTAAAAGGGTATTTGAAAATATGGCCCTTCTTTTTTCCCTGGCCAAATTCCTCCTCGACGTAGTCCATCTGCCGCGCTGTCTCCATGCCGAATTGGTGCTCAGTGCAAAAATAGGGCAGCAAGAACGACTTCCCTTTGAATCCGTAGATTCTGATAACGACGCCCTGGGTCAACCGGAAAGTATCCCCGTATTTGTATTTCCTCAGGTAGTTCGTCATGGCCAGGGGAGGGCGAGACGCCTTGCCGTTGAACAGTGCCAGGGTCATTCCCAAGAATTTGAAATTGAAATCATAATAAGACCCCCTTCTATACAGCGCCTCGGTCCACTCGTATACCGGCAGCGGTGCGCCCTTCTCATCTACCCTCTTAAGATCAGGCACCCTTATTCGGTAATGCGTATGGTAAAGGCACAACCATGTGAGGAATGAGCAGTGTCGGAATTCAGTTGTCTGTTTCTACTGTATCCTGACCAGGTTTGAATGTATGGCGTACGCCACCCAGTCTGCCCAATCAAAAAATATTGGGCGCCTTCCGCTTCCCTGCGCAGTAGGGTCATAAAATTCTCCATGCAAAATACACTCTGCGAGTGCCAGCTGATACGGGTGCACCATCCTGTCCGTGCCGCAGCCAAGGACCCATGCAAGGATAATATAAATATATCTGTTTTCGAACCTTTCCAGGGGTATGGGACCTGATGGCCATTGTCCAGCTGGTAGGGGACACTTCAGCTCTGAATTGAGAAATTCCCTCATCCTTCTGCTTTGACTGAATCTGCCCGCCTGCTCTTCCAAATTAATTTTCCTGACGATGGCATCAGGGTCGTATTGCAGCTTCGGGGCGAAGGCTGGCTGTACGCTTTCTTTAAAGAGGGTGAACAACACCCTTCCTTGGCAGTCGCAGACCTGCCGGGTGGCTGGTTTGTAATATGTCACAATTGCCTCAACCAGCTCCGGGCAGTGGTGGACGGGAGGGCACAAGAACCAGTACAGGTTCGATTTATATGCGGCCCCAATGTGGTGCGAGGATGAGACCTTGCCTGCCCACTTCGCGATATTGGGACGCAGTTTGGTGAGACTAATGGAGTACTCGCCATCTTTGTATTCGGCCAGGCGGTTGATGGGCGGCGGCAGAGGACCTGGCCTTTTACTTCGCCTCGACCTGGATTTCTCTTTTTGCTCTTGTGGAGCCTCGCTCTCATGAGCGCTAGACTCTGTGCGTTCTTCGGCTTCCTGCTCTGTATCACTGGATTGCGCTTGAATTGGCGCCTTCCCCTTGTCCATTCTCTGTCCTTCACTCATGGTGCCGGAGATAGAAATTACAGTCGCTGCGGACCTTAGTTTCGCACTTCTCTTCTTTTTCACTGCGCAGCTCAGATTTACACTGGTAATTCTAGTGTTCTGAGTAAGTAAGGGCCCTTTTCTAGGAATGGAAAAATAACATTAATGGCGTGAGGGGGAATTTAAAATGATTTGCCCGAAGTAGGTAGGAAGCGCCGTTATTCCTCGACGACCGCGTGTGGGATATTCTATTGGAAAGTGCACCTCGTACGCGGTTGGCCCCAATGCGCTCACCTCTTAATGACATCTGCTTTGAAATCCGCGCAATCATTCCTTAAAATCTTTGAACTTCGTGCTTTCAATGACGTCACCGCCGCCATCTGGGCACACGCTTCGAGGGACCAAACTTGAGGAAGACTCTGACCAAGTGCGCTCAAAAAGTGAGCACGGTCGAACTTCGCGTTATGCACGGTGCGCCCTCGGGGGACCCATACTTAGAAATATTTTTTCATACACCTTGCTCTTCAGGATGCGCCGGTCGGAGTGCGCAAAAATTTGAGTGCGCAGCCCGACTTCGCTCAGAAAATTTGCGCAGTCGGGCAAGGACACTTAGCTAATTTTTCGGACTTCTCTATCCTTTCCGCCCGTCTACGCTCCGAAAAGGGTGCGCAGCCCGACTTCGCTGCGAAGTCGGGCGGCGCGCCCAACACTTAGAAATTTTTTAGATTCCTCTTGGTCGCCTTCTCTCTTCTTAAGCTCCCGACATCGCACAATGCAAAGAGCGAAGCCCGACTTCGCTGCGAAGTCGGGCGATTTTCCGCCTTGGTCAGACTTGAACGGCCACGCAAAATTTTGCTTCCTTTTTCATACTTAGCCTTCTCCGGACTTAAAAGCTGAAAACTAAATGACTGAAAGAAATATTTACATTCTGAAATAAACCGAACTGCAGGAAATAAATAAGAAAAATATGTACAAGGAAGGACCTCTTGGCAACCTTTAGTGATGATAGGCCTTCAGGTGGAAGCCATTAACAGGGATCGGGAGAAGCTGTCCCTCCATGTCTCTGAGCACGAATGCATTGAATTGGTTTACCCGAGCGATCTGATAGGGGCCTTCCCAAAAGGCATCAAATTTGTCATGATTGCCCGGATTCACTTTGAGTGAATCCCATTTGAGCACTAAGTCCCCGATTTTGAAAACTCGGGTGGTGGTCCCTTTTGCAAACCAGCTCTGAGTTGCTTCGGCGTGCTTGGTAAAGGCTTGGTACGCCTTCTCCCTTTCCTCTTCTAGCTGCAACAGTTGACAAAGTCTGGCATCCACTGGATCCCCGTCGCCTTTCTCATCTTCTAACAACCACAGTGTGGGCATTTCTATGTGGGTGGGCAGGACAGCCTCCTTGCCATATACAAGCGCGTAGGGAGACGTCTTGATGGATTTCTTGGAAGATATGCGATCCGCCCATAACGCTCGGTCCAGAAGTAGGTGCCACGACCTCTTATTCTTCTCCACAGTTTTCTTTATTATTTTAAAGAGGTTCTTATTTGTAGATTATACCAGGCCATTTCCATACGGATAGTAATTCGAAGACATTTTGTGGTAAATGCCATACTTGTTGGTAAACTCAGTGAGCACCGCACCTGCAAATCCTGGACCGTTATCTGTAACAATTGCCTTTGGAACCCCGAAACGGGTAATGAGGCTCTCAAGGAACCCAATTACTGTATCTTGGTCAGCGTGCTTTGTAGGCAATGCCTCAGCCCATCTGGTAAAGTAATCTATGGCGATTAATATGAACTTGTCGGCTGCTTTCTCTCAAACTTCGCACAATCCAAGGAGCGATACCCGACTTCGCTGCGAAGTCGGGATTTGCTTTAAGTTTTTCTTGGGCTCTTGAAAACTAACAACTGAAATGCTGAAATAAATATATACATTCTGAAAAACTAAAACGCAGAAAGGAAAACTGTACAAGGAAGGACCCATTGGGTGCCTTCAGCGGTGATAAATTTTGAGGTGGAACCCATTGACGGGAATGGGGAGAAGTTGTCCCTCCATGTCCCGGAGCATGAATGCATTAAATTGGTTCACCCGGGCAATCTGATAGGGACCCTCCCAGAGGGCGTCAAATTTGTCGTGATTGCCCGACTTTGCCTTCAGTGAGTCCCATTTCAACACCAAGTCCTCGATTTTGAAAACTCGGGCGGTAGTGCCTTTTGCAAACCAGCCTTGCGTCGCTTTAGCGTGTTTAGTGAAGGCCTGGTATGCTTGTTCTCTTTCTTCTTCTAACTATAGCAGCTGGCACAGTCTGGAGTCCACTGGATCCCTGTTGTCTCTCTCTTCATCCAACATCCAAAGCGCGGGAGGACTGCCTCCTTGCCGTACACGAGCGCATAGGGGGATGTCTTGATAGACTTCTTGAAGGATATTCTATCCGCCCACAGCGCCCGATTCAGGAGTAGGTGCCAAGTCCTCTTGTTCTTCTCTACTGTCCTTCTGATGATTTTCAGTAGATTCTTGTTGGTGGACTCGTCCAGGCCGTTCCCCTGCGGGTAGTAGTTAGAAGACATCTTGTGATAGATGCCGTACTTGCTAGTGTACTCCGTGAGTACAGCGCCTGCGAACCCCGGACCGTTGTCCATCACTATTGACTCTGGGACCCCGAAACGGGTGATAAGGCTCTCGAGGAACCCAATGACCGTTTCCTGGTCCACATTCTTCGTGGGGATCACCTCTGCCCACCTAGTGAAGTAATCGGTGGCGGTAAGAATAAACTTGTGCCCCACTGCAGAGTTAGGCGTAATGACCCCGATGAAGTCCAGACCCCATTGCTAAAACGGAGTCTCAGCCTGAATTGGTTGGAGGGGCAGAGGTGCTTTTTTGTTTTTGCCAGCAAATCTCTGGCATTTATCACATTTTACACAAACCACATGTGCGTCTGTGAAGAGAGTGGGCCAATAGTACCCAGCTCTGATGATTTTCAAGGCCGTAGGCCTTCCAGAATGGTGTCCTCCAGGCATCCCGGAGTGAAACTCTCCAAGGACCCTGGGTTGGTTGGTTTTCTTGATGCACCGCAACAGGAAGTCGTCAATGTTCTTGAAGTAGAGCCCCTCGGGGCAAAGAGTGTATTTCAAGGCATTTAGCCGAAACCTCCTTCTTTGTGAGGCGTTGAAGTGATCTGGACATCACCCGGTGCAGAAATACCTCACCAAGTCATATGTCCAGTCACTTTCCTCTGATAAGGAGTTGGCTAGGTTGGTGGTTGCTGTCGGATCTTCCCACTTACAGGCAGATATCTCGGCTGCAGCGCTTCGGGCCAGCTCCTGGCACAAGGCTCGGCCTCTGATCAGCTTTGTTGGCCGTACCTCGATGTCGAATTCCTGGATCTTGGCAATCCATCCTGCTCTCTTGTGACCTGGTTCCCCTTGTATGATGAAGTTTCGGACGTCCGGGTGTATCACGAAGACAGTTTTTCGGATCTGGGAGACAAAGTGCCTGAACTTTCGGAGAGACTTCATGACTGCGTGAACCTGCCGCTCAATAAAATTGTACTTTTCCTCGTGTGGCTGAATCACCTGGCTTAAGAACGCTATGGGGCGCTCTTCGCCATCATCTCCCTTCTGAGTCAGGACTGCGGCGTACCTCTCGGGTTCTCCCACCGCCTACAGGATGAAGTCCTTGGAATAATCCGGGTTTATCAACACCGGAGCTTGTGCAATTCTGGCCTTGATCTCCTCGAAGGCCTGCCTCCTCTCGTCAGTACATAGGAATTCGGCATTCTTTTTCAACAGTTCGGCCATGGGTTTGATCACTTGTGCGAAGTCCGGTATGAACTTCCTTACAAAGTTGATCCGGCCGAAGAAGGACTGTAGCCCCTTCTTGTCGACTGGGGCAGGCAAGCGGAGGAGAGCTTCGGCTCTGTCAGGATCTACTGCAAGGCCTTTCTCGGAGATGACATGTCCCAGCAGCTTACCTTATCTTACCGCGAAGACTGATTTCTTTGGGTTAATGGAAATGCCGAATTCACGACATCTCTCAAATATCTGCCGTAGGTGGGAAGCATGGTCCTCTCTTTTGTGAGAGAATATAGTCATGTCATCCAAGTAGATGACAATGATCTTGTTAAGTAGCTCTCGGAAGGCCAGGTCCATGGATCTCTGGAACGTGGCGCTAGCATTGGACAAGCCGAAAGGCATGCGCTGATAGGCGAACGTTCCCCATTTGGTGGTGAACGCTGTCTTATGCTGGTCCTCATCTTTGACCCAGATCTGGTTGTACCCAGAAAAGCCGTCTAAGAGGGAGAATCTCTGCGCTCCAGCAACTATGTGGAGGATTTGATCGATTTGGGGAAGCGGGTAATGGTCCTTTAGTGAGGCCTGATTTAGATTTCTGAAATCTATGCAGAGACGAATGTCTCCGTTCTTCTTCCTCACGAGGACCAAGTTCGTAACCAAGGATGAATGCTTGATGGGGTAGATTATCTTGGCTTCCAGCATTTTCAGGAGCTCGGCTTTCATCATGGCTTCAATCTTCGGGTTTACAGCCCTTTGCTTCTGCCGGAATGGTTTCGCACCATCTTCTAGCTCAATGGTATGCTGGATTATCTGTCTATCATACCCCTTCAAGTCCTGGTAGCACCAGGCTACTATATCGGGGAACTCTCCGCACAATGATCTGATCTGTTCGAGTTCCTCTTCGGTGCAGTCCGTTCCGACCTTGATTGTCTTTCCAGGTTCAAGCTCCAGGTCGACGTACTACTTGGGGTCTAGTTTGATCCTGTGTGATATCGCTCTATCATTCTGATCAAAGAGACTTTCTAGTGTAATCAGTCCTTTTGGGACATGATTATTCTTTAACTATATCAACCCCTCATATTGCTCGTCATCAGGGTCTCTACCTTCGATTGTACATGCTTCGGTAACCAAAAAAGTGACGATCTCCTCGTCACAGTCAAACACCTGCCAGTGGGTGTCTTTATCAGGCACAAAAGGCCTGTAGATGGTACGAACCGGCTTCGGCTTGGACAGTGTCATCAGCGGAACGTACCTGGCTCCAACAGACACCAGAATGTTAGCATGCTTGTTTTTCTCACGTGATATGGCTTTGACATTCAATGAGTCAAATGACTCCATCAGGTCCCAGACCCGATTACGGTACGCCTTGAGATAATGCTTCTTGGAGGCGCACTTGTTCGTAATCTGGTTGCACACCAACTCTGAGTCGTCAAAGATCTGCAGATGCTTTATCTCCAGCCTCTCTGCATTTCTCAAACCCAAGCACAGGGCTTCGTACTCCGCCGCGTTGTTGGTACAGCTCCAAGCCAACCTGTAGGTGTAGTCCTTCTGGATCCCGGTCGGGGAAACCAAGAGTACGCCTACACCGGCGCCATTTTTGCATCGGGCGCCATCAAAGAAGAGCTGCCATAGCTTTTCTGGTGCAGGTCCTACTTCTTTCTTGGCTGACTGGTCAAGCCTCTCAGGCTGAATGACGGTGTAGCAGCCTTGTTCAGTCTCGATCATGGTGTTGAAATCCAACAAGGAGAACTCATCCTCCACTTGCAACAGCTCAAGAGCTTGCTCTGTCATGTCTACCACCACCAGTTCTTCCTCTGTTAGCTGAACCATGCAGTCTTGCGACTCTTCTCCGAGTATCTTCTCCACTAGAAATGTGGAAGGCTTCTCGTTGTAGATCTTCAGTCTCCTTCCTTTGAAGGGCACTTCCATATGCGAGTAATCCAGAGACAGATACCCACCTAGCTTCGCAGATGAACTCCCTGGAGAGACACATGCCGAAGTAGGGTTCCAAGTCGACAACCACGACTTCTTGAATGACCACTATGTCAAGAGCTTTGTGCAGACGGATCGGGATATCTTTAATGACACCGACTGTCTTGATAGGGGTGTCGTCTAGTTGCAGCACACCTTGGCTGCTCCTTGTATACTCCATCCCGATTTCGTCGCAGACGGCTCTTGGCATAACAGTCGTGGAGGCACCAGAATCCACCATGCAGTTGTGTACGATATACCCTTGCATCCGTAATGACAGATAGAAGGGAGGTGGTCTGTTCTTCCCAGTGGCGGAGACTGTTAGGGGTTGAACCAGAATAGCAGGATGTATCTGCTTGCCATATTTCATGCTCTTCAAAGATTCCTGCAGCAGATCAACTTGCCCTGGGAGCAGAAGAGCATCATACATGCTTATCCTTGCGGGGGTCCTCTTTAGCTCATCCACTATGTTGTAGCCTGAGGTGCTAGCTCCTTCCGTTTCTTTTGCCGGCTCATACTTCGTCCGGTATTGCTGCGTGGCTTCGACTCTCTGTCTCTTTGTCAGAGACGGGTATCTCAACTTCTCCTGAGCTTGTTCGTTGGTCTCAGCTGGAGGCTAAGCTGCAGGAGCTTTCGCTGCTAGAGGCTTGGCTACAGGCAATTTTTCCTTGGCCGTGTGAGGCCACAGCCTCTTGTCAGGTGGCAGCCCAGCAGGTTGCGCCTTTTCTCTCCTGGCGTATACCTTCAATGGCTTTGCAGCAGCTTCAATAGGCTTTCTGTCTTCTTTGGCAGGGGGCAACGCCAGATCTTCCTCTGGGACGACAAAGTTGCCTTCATCGTCCAGGATCATGTAAAGTTCTTCGTCCTCTATGGCGCTGCCCGCCAGAGTCTGGAGGTAATGCTGGTGCAGTGTGCAATCTTCTTCTGAATGCGGGTCGTTACATGTAGTGCACCAGTTAACCTGGTCAAAAGTACCAGGTTGGTCCTCGATGGCAGCGTTTCTTGTAGGGGGGCGTCTCTGAACTTGTCGTTCTGCGGCTTGATCTTTTGTCAGTGCCGGAGGAGGATATGGCCTCCTTGGAACAAGGTCCATTTGGGCCTGTTTCTTCTTCAGTATAGTCATGTCGTTGGACATGGTGTGATATCCAGAGGCCAGAGCCCGTACCTCCTAGAGGATTTTGTTCTGAATATCATTGTTCGGAGGTGGCAGCTGAGTTGGCGGAGGTAATGTAGCCAATGGAGGAGGTGCAGAATACTGCACATACTGAGGGGGAGCTGGGAGTGCTGGATAATGCGGAGGAGGAGGAGGTGGGTTAGGATAATGTATTTGTGGCGGGCCGTAGGGATTTACGACCGGCGCCGGATTCCATTGCTGTTGGGGATGTTGTCCTGAAGTCGACGACATCACACCAGAAGCCGATGGGTACTGGGATTGAGGAAAGTCAGGATAAATGGGTGGTTGTACCCTATGCGGGAGCCTGCCTATGGAAATGATATCCATTTCAGCTTGTTGGGCAGCCTCGTACAGGGCAGGGAACGAGTCAACTCGGGCTATCTTCAGCAGCAGGCAGATGTCTGAGTTAAAAGACCTCAGGTAGTAGTGCACAGCTTGACCTGCTGAAGGTCGAAGTTCGTGAGGTACTCGTTTCCAAGACCTCGCAAACCTGATGTTGAAGTCCGACACCTCCTCTTGGGGGTGTCGCTGGATGCTTTGGAACTGATGTAACAAAGAAGAGGGATCAGCAGACTCGTTGCATCCTTTTACGAGCCTGCCAGCCAACTGGCGCCACCCCATGAGAGATCCCTCTGGCAGTGATCTCCACCAGTAGAGAAGCTTTCCCCTTAGGGAAAGGGCCAGTAGATGGGTCTTCACACTCTCGTCTGTAATGGAATGTAGCGCAGCCAGGGTCAAAATGTCCTGGATGTGTTCGTACGCCGTCTTGCCATAGCCATCATATGTAGGGATGGACTTTAAGGCAGCGGGTGGCACAGCTTGCTGTCCGACTAGGGCCAAAGGCCCCGTAGAGTCTACCGCTAGGAAGAGATCATCATCATTCTGCTGGGTAGCCATGTCTTCTTCTCCTCCGATGGTGAACTCAGTATCGGTACCGTCCGAAGATGTAGATTGCTCTTCAGCCTTGGCCTCTTCGATTTCAGTTTCAGGCTCTTCTATGCGAGCTTGGTGATCATCCAGCCTGATGCGCTCTCCTGGAGTGGCAATGTTGATTTCGTAAAGGTCAGGTTGGTTTCCCGGATTCCTTTCTCTCCACCTTCTCGTTTGCATGAAGGCGTTCGGACCGGTCTTCACGGACTCAGAGAGTATTCAGGTACTTGCAGAGTCGCCAGGTGTTCTGATTTTAACAGCAATGAAGCGAACACCAATGCTTCGATTTTGTTTTGGAGTGGAAAACTTCCATGTCCCACCGGGCGTGCCAGAGAAACTATTGGTTACGAATATGCCATGAGGAAAGGATTTGGTATAATGTGCCCCAGATTCGCCCACCAGATTGAAAGGCCGGAAGGAAGGAATGCCTTCCGTGCCAATCTTCGGAGAAGGCCGGCTTCCTGTGGGTTTTTTTTTTTAGTGTTTTAGGATAAGAGTGCAGGAAAGAGATAAAGTGCGAAAAGAGATCCAAATGTGATTGGAGTTGGGTGGGGGGAATAAGCAGCACGACAACGATCAATCACCACTACTAACAGCAGTCCTATACAGAACACATGAAACTACAGCTATCATGCATCCTATGTATCCTCTATCTATGCATTCCAGGAATACTTAATCATCAAATACTGGAATCCAGAGTTCAGTATAACAGTAAGCAATGAAATAAGAAACATGAGGCAGAAATGACAAGGAGAGGCAGCATAAAAGATGATGACAGTAAGCAGAGCCAAGTATGTGTCTTGCATTCAGAAGCAAACGTATAGCTACAATGGTTCCCTAGCAGTATATTCCCCTTCCATCCTTTTACAATGAAATGGTGTGGCTATTTATAGCCCAAGTTTCCCCCAGATTACAATTATGGGCACAAAGTCCCAGACCGGACAATAGCTGACAAAAGCGGCAGCAGAGCTGCTGATGCTGACTCCTGTCGGCGAGGACTGTACTTGCAGCAAGGTCTCCGTGAAAGCTGTACAGCTACGTGGCAGCACGTCGGGTGAAACTTCTAGTCAGCAGGAATGCGGGTAGCTGTGGTAGATGGAACTTTACATCAGCTTAAATGGAGGCAGCTGGCGTAGGTAATGTAGTCCATGCTTGTCGTTTATCCCGTTACATCTCGGTACGAATCTCGAGGCTGGACACTTGTTGAATTCTGATGAGTGACACATGTCTGCCTTGAAAGGCAGTTTGTCCAACTTCGCTCGGGATCAGGGCGCCATCGGGTAGCGCAGGTGGGAAATAGCGTAGTTGGGGAGGCCTCCGTGCCTTAGCCAATTTTTGGGCTTGTTTGATGAATGCTGCCCAACTGCGCACCGGTCAGAGGGCACAGCCCGACTTCGCTACGAAGTCGGGTTGCGCACCGGAACTTGGTTGTTTCGACCACTGTTCGGACTGCGCACAAAAAGGGGAGCACACCCCGACTTCGCTGCGAAGTCGGGTTGCGCTCCAGCACTTAGCCAAATTCTGCAATCACTGCTTCCCAAGTGCGCACAGGAAGAAGAGCGCACCCCGACTTCGCTGCGAAGTCGGGTTGCGCTCCCACACTTAGACAAATTCAGCTCCTTTTCAGCCTGCTTTCGCACTTCGCATCCCCTAGTGCGCTCCAACTTGAGGGCACACCCCGACTTCACTGCGAAGTTGGGTTGCGCCCTGACACTTAGAATTTTTCAGGGAATACTTGTTCTATTTTGGGAATTTGACTGGGGGAAAAGTACAAGGGAAAAGGGAGGAATGAAACTACAGGAATGGAAGAAGGGAAAAATGGAGAAAGGGAAGAAAGAGGAGGGAAGGAAGAGCAGCATACTTACAATTTTTGAAAACATGGCACCCCGTGCAAAATGTGACAACAAGGCCCTTAGATGGACAAGCATTTGCATATTATATGAGAACATTGTAGACTGATCTGGCATTGATTTTGTGAAATGTACCTTTCCAGAAGTGTAAGCTTAAAAATACTTATGGATGTTGTATTACTCCCCTCTAGATCTTCATTCCCCTCCCCATTGAAGTGTATAAAGGGCCTCAAAGGCCTCGATTGCTTTTGGTTCACCAATAAAATCCATTGGCTTTCACTCATTCATGGGTCTTGCCCATCCTTTCAAAAGAATATACCATAGATCATATAAAGGGGAAATTAAGGTCATGCACTCATTCCAGCAAGATGATGACAACAATGTGGAGCTCGAGTATTACATCCTTTTGGATAGGTAGAAGGTTTCATGTTCCTTTTGCCAGCATGACTATGGCCTAATGGATAAGGTGTAGTTTGTGATCTGCTGTAAATCGAGGTTGATGTCCCCATAAGTCACTAGAATTGTTGTAGTCCAACTACTACCATTGCACTCTAGTAGTGAAATCAGTCATGCTGGAGGATGCTGGGACCTGTTGCCACATTTGGCACGGGGTGCCATGTTTTCAGTTTTTGTAAGTGACCTGCTCTTTTCCTTCCTTCCTCTCTTTCCCTTTCTTCATTTCTCCCTTTCTCCCTCTTCCTTGCAGTTTCATTCCTCCCTCTTCCCTTTGAACTTCCCCCAGCAAAGTTTCCAGCAAGTGTTCCTAAAAATGGCTAAGTGTCAGGGCGCAACCCGACTTCGCAGCGAAGTCGGAGTGCGCCCTCCAGTTGGAGCGCAGTAGGGAATGCGAAGTGCGCAGCAGACAGAAACGAGCGAAATTTGACTAAGTGTCAGGGCGCAACCCGACTTCGGGCGAAGTCGGGGTGCGCCCTTCTTCCTGGGCGCACTTGGAGAACAGTGGCTAAAAATCAGCTAAGTGTTGGGGCGCAACCCGACTTCGCCCGAAGTCGGGGTGCGCCCCTTTTGGTGCGCAGTCCGAATGACAGAGAAGACAGCAAAGTGCCAGTGCGCAACCCGACTTCGCAGCGAAGTCGGGGTGCGCCCTCTGACCGGTGCGCAGTTGGGCAAGCAAGCCCAGAAATTGACTAAGGCACGGAGGCCTCCCCAACTGCGCTGTTTTCCATCTGCACGACCCGACAACGCTCAAATCCTGGGCGAAGTTGGATAAACTGCCTTTCAAGGCAGCCATGTGTCACTCATCAGCATCTGACAAGTGTCCAACTTCGGGATTCGAGAACAAGGACAAGCATGGACCGCACTATCTACTCCAACTGCCATCATTAAAGCTGATGTAATGTGCCATCTGCCACAGCTACCCGCACTCCTGCTGACCAATGGTTTGACCCGACACACCGCCACGTAGCTGTACAGCTTTCAGGGAGACCATGCCGCAAGTACAGTCCTACCCGACAGAAGTCAGCATCAGCAGCTCCTTGGCCGCTTTTGTCAGCTATTGTCTGGCCCGGGACTTTGTGCCCGTGATTGTAATCGGGGGGAACTTGAGGCTATAAATAGCCATGCAATTTCATTGTAAAAAGGGGGAAGGGGAATATACTGCTAGGGAACCATTGTAGCTGTGCGTTTGCCTCTAATACAAAGCATATACTTGGCTCTGCTTACTGTCTTTTATCTTGTATGCTGCCTCTCCTTGTCATTTCTGCCTCATGTTTCTTGTATCATTGCTTACTGTTGTACTGAACTCTGGACTCTGGTATTTGATGATCAAGTATTCTTGGAATGCATAGATAGAGGATACATAGGATGAATGATAGCTGTAGTTTCAATGTGTGTTTTGTATATGAATGTTGTTAGTAGTGGTGATTGATCGTTGCCGTGCTGCTTATTCCCCCCACCCAACTCCAATCACATTTGGATTCTCTTTCCGCACTTTTATCTCTTTCCCTGCACTCTTATCCTAAAACACTAAAACCCCACAAGAAGTCGGCCTTCTCCGGAGATTGGCACGGAAGGCATTCCTTCCTTCCGGCCTTTCAACCGGTGGGCGAACTGGGCGCAATAATACCAAATCCTTTCCTCATGGCAGATTCGTAACCAACAGTTTCTGGCACGCCCGATGGGACATGGTAGTTTCCCACCCCCAAACAGAATCGAAGCACGAGTGTTCGCTTCATTGCTGTTAAAAATCAGAGCACCTGGCGACTCTGCAAATATCTGAATAATCTCTGAGTCCGTAAAGACCGGTCCTAACGCCTTCATGCAAACAAGAAGGTGGCGAGCAAGGAATCCGGGAAACCCGCCTGACTTTTACGAAATTGACATTGACGCTCCAGGCGAGCGCGTCAGGCTGGCCGATCACCAAGCTCGCGTAGAAGAACCCGAGGCTGAAATTCAAGAGGCCGAGGCTGAAATCGAAGAAGACGAGGCTGAAGAGCAATCTACATCCTCGGAAGGTTCTGACACCGAGTACACCACCGGAGGAGAAGAAGACATGGCTGCCCAGCAGAACGATGATGATCTCTTCCCGACGGTAGACTCTACGGGGCCCTTGGCCCTAGTCGGACAGCAAGCTGTGCCCCCGCCGCCTTAAAGTCTATCCCTACGTATGACGGCTACGGCAAGACGGCGTATGAACACATCCAGGACATTCTGGCCCCGGCCGCACCGCATTCCATTACAGACAAGAGTGTGAAGACCCGTCTACTGGCCCTTTCCCTAAGGGGAAAGCTTCTCTACTGGTGGAGATCACCGCTAGAGGGATCTATCACGGGGTGGCGACAGTTAGCCGGCAGACTCGTGAAAGGATGCAACGAGTCTGCTGATCCCTCTTCTTTGCTGCATCAATTTCAAAGTATACAACGACACCCCCAAGAGGAGGTGTCAGACTTCAACATCAGGTTTGCGAGGTCTTGGAAACGAGTGCCTCGCGAACTTCGACCTTCAGCAGGTCAGGCTGCCCACTACTACCTGAGGTCCTTCAACTCAGACATTTGCCTGCTGCTGAAGATAGCCAGAATAGACTCGTTCCCTGCTCTGTATGAGGCTGCCCAGCAAGCTGAGATGGATATCATTTCCATAGGCAGACTCCCGCATAGGGTACAACCGCCCATTTACCCTGACTTTCCCCGATCTCAGTACCCATCGGCTTCTGGGGCGGTGCCGTCGACTTCAGGACAGCAACCCCAGCAGCAATGGAATCCGGCGCCGGTTGTAAACCCCTACGGCCCGCCACAAATTCACTATCCGCCTCCTCCTCCTCCGCATTATCCAAAGACTCCCCTCCCCGCAGTATGCACAATATTCTACACCTCCTCCATTGGCCGCATTACCTCCCCACCTCGCTTGCCGCCTCCCGACAATGATATTCGTAATAAAATCCTCCAGGAGGTACGGGCTCGGCCTCCCGGATATCACACCATGTCCAACGACATGACCGTTCTAAAGAAGAAACAGCCCGGATGGACCTTGTTCCAAGGAGGCCATATCCGCCCCGGCACTGACAAAAGATCAAGCCCCAGAACGGCGAGATCAGAGGCGGCCCCTCCAAGAAATGCTGCCATTGAAGACCAACCTAGTACTTCTGACCAGTCAACTGGTGCACTACGTGCAATGACCCGCATTCTGAGGATGACTGCACTCTGCACCAACACTACCTCCAGACCTTGGCCGGCAGCGCAATAGAGGACGAAGAACTCTATATGATCCTGGACGACGAAGGCAACTTTGCCGTCCCGAGGAAGATCCGTTGCCGCCTCCCGCCAAGGAAGACAGAAAGTCCGTCGAAGCCGCCGCAAAGCCCTTGAAGGTATACGCCGAAGAGATAAGGCGCAACCCGCCGGGCTACCACCCGACAAGAGGCCGTGGCCCTACACACCCAAAGAGAAGACTCCCGCAGCCAAGCCTCCCGTAGCGAAAGCTCCCCTGGCTAAAGCTCCCGCTGCTCAGCCTTCGGCTAAAACCAAAGAACAAGCTCAAGAGAAGCTGAGATATCCGTCTCTGACCAAGAGACAGAGAGTTGAGGCCACTCAGCAGTACCGGACAAAATATGAGCCGGCAAAAGAAGCGGAAGGAGCTAGCACTTCGGGCTACAACATAGTAGACGAGCTGAAGAGGACCCCCGCAAGAATCAGCATGTATGATGCTCTTCTGCTCCCAGGCCAAGTTGATCTCGTCACGAGAATCTCCGAAAAGCATGAAGAATGGCAAGCAGATACAGCCTCGCTGTCCTGGTTCAACCTCTGATAGTCTCAGCCATTGGGAAGAACAGACCACCTCCCTTCTATCCGTCATTACGGATGCAAGGGTACATAGTGCACAACTGTATGGTGGATTCTGGTTCTTCCACGACCGTAATGCCGAGAGTCGTCTGTGATGAGATCGGGATGGAGTACACAAGGAGCAGCCGAGGCGTGCCGCAATCGGACGACACCCCTGTCAAGACAATCGGTGTCATTAAAGACATCCCTATTCGGCTGCACAAAGCTCTCGACATCGTGGTCATTCAAGAGGTCGTGGTTGTCGACTTGGAACCCTACTTCGGCATGTGTCTCTCCAGGGAGTTCACCGCAGAGTTGGGAGGGTATCCGTCTCTAGACTACTCACACATGGAAGTGCCCTTCAAAGGAAGGAGACTGAAGATCTACAACGAGAAGCCTTCCACCTTCCTAGTAGAGAAGATACCCGGAGAAGAGTCGCAGGACCGCATGGTTCAGCTGACGGAGGAAGAACTGGTGGTGGTGGATATGACGGAGCAAGCTCTTGAGCTGCTGCAAGTGGAAGACGAATTCTCCTTGCGGGACTTCAACGCCGTGATCGAAACTGAGCAAGGCTGCTACACCGTCGTCCAGCCTGAGAGGCTTGACAAGTCGGCCAAAAGAGAAGTAGGACCTGCACCAGAAAAGCTGTGGAAGCTTTTCTTTGACGGCGCACGATGCAAAAATGGCGCCGGTGCTGGTGTACTTTTGGTTTCCCCAACCGGGATCCGTAAGGACTACACCTACAAGCCGGCCTCGGAGCCGCACCAACAACGCGGCGGAGTACGAAGCCCCGTGCTTAGGTTTGCGAAAAGCAGAGAGGTTGGGGATCAAGCATCTGCAAATCTTCGGCAATTCAGAGCTGGTATGCCACCAGATTACGAACAAGTGCGCCTCCAAGAAGCACTATCTCAAGGCGTACCGTAATCGGGTGTGGGATCTGATGGAGTCGTTCGACTCATTGAATGTCAAGGCTATATCACGTGAGAAAAACAAGCATGCTGACATTCTGGCGTCTGTTGGAGCCAGTACGTTCCGGCTGATGACACTGTCCAGAAGCCGAAGCCGGTCCGTACCATTTACGAGCCTTCTGTGCTCGATAAGGACACCCACTGGCAGGTGTTTGACTGTGACGAGGAAATCGTCACATTTTTGGTTAACGAAGCGTGTTCAATCGAAGGTAGAGACCCTGATGACGAGCAATATGAGGGGTTGATACAACTGAAGAATAATCATGTCCCAAAAGGACTGATTACACTTGAGAGTCTATTTGATCAGAACGACAGAGCAATATCGCACCGGATCAAAGTAGACCCGAAGCAGTACTCCGACCTGGAGCTTGAACCTGGAAAAACAATCAAGGTCGGGACAGACTGCACCACAGAGGAACTTGAGCAAATCAGAACATTGTGCCGAGAGTTCCCTGACATAGTAGCCTGGTGCTACCAGGACTTGAAGGGGTATGACAGAAATATAATCCAGCATACCATTGAGCTAGAAGATGGCGCCAAGCCATTCCGGCAGAAGCAGAGGGCTGTGAATCCGAAGATCGAGGCCATGATGAAGGCCGAGCTCCTGAAGATGCTGGAGGCCAAAATCATCTACCCCATCAAGCATTCATCCCGGGTTGCGAACTTGGTTCCCGTGAGGAAGAAGAACGGAGACATTCGTCTCTGTGTGGACTTCAGAAATCTGAATCAGGCCTCCCTCAAGGACCATTATCCGCTTCCCCAAATCGATCGGATCCTCCATATAGTTGCTGGAGCCCAAAGATTCTCCCTCCTAGATGGCTTTTCTGGCTACAACCAGATCTGGGTCAAGGATGAGGACCAAGATAAGACGGCGTTCACCACCAAATGGGGAACGTTCGCCTATCGCCGCATGCCTTTCGGCTTATCCAATGCCGGCGCCACATTCCGGAGAGCCATGGACCCGGCCTTCCGAGAGCTGCTCAACAAGGTTATTGTCATCTACTTGGATGACATGACTGTATTCTCTCACAGGAGAGAGGACCATGTTCCCCACTTGCGGCAAATATTTGAGAGGTGTCGTGAATTCGGCATCTCCATAAACCCGAAGAAATCTGTCTTCGCGGTAAAAGAAGGTAAGCTGCTGGGGCATGTCATCTCCGAGAAAGGCCTAGCCGTGGACCCTGATAGAGCAGAAGCCCTCCTCCGCTTGCCCGCCCCAGTTGACAAGAAGGGGCTGCAGTCCTTCTTCGGCCAAATCAACTTCGTGCGGAAGTTCATACCGGACTTCGCACAGGTAATCAAGCCCATGGCCGAATTGCTGAAAAAGAATGCTGAATTCTTATGGACTGATGAGAGGAGGCAGGCCTTCGAGGAGATCAAGGCCCGAATTGCACAAGCTCCGGTGTTGATAAACCCGGACTACTCCAAGGACTTCATCCTGTACGCGGTGGGAGAACCCGAGAGTTACGCCGCAGTCCCGACACGAAAGGGAGACGATGGCGAAGAGCGCCCCATAGCGTTCTTGAGCCAAGTGATTCAGCCGCATGAAGAAAAGTACAACTTTATAGAGCGGCAGGTTCACGCGGTCATGAAGTCTCTCCGAAAGTTCAGGCACTTCGTCTCCCAGAGCCGAACAACCGTTTTTGTGATACACCCGGACGTCCGAAGCTTCATCATACAAGGAGAGCCGGGTCACAAGAGAGCAGGATGGATTGCTAAAATCCAGGAGTTCGACATCGAAGTGCGGCCAACCAAGCTTATCAGAGGCCGAGCCTTGTGCCAGGAGCTGGCCCGAAGCGCAGCAGCCCAGATATCCGCCTGTAAGTGGGAGGATCCAGCAACAACCACCAACCTAGCCAACTCCTTACCCGAGGAGAGTGACTGGACAGATGACCTGGTGAAGTATTTCTGCACCGGGAGATGTCCAGACCACCTGAATGCCTCACAAAGAAGGAGGTTTCGGCTAGGTGCACTGAAATACACTCTTCGCCCCGAGGGGCTTTACTTCAAAAATATTGACGGCATCCTGTTGCGGTGCGTCAAGAAAACCGACCAGCCCAGGGTCCTCGGAGAATTTCACTCTGGGATGCCTGGGGGTCACCATTCTGCAAGGCCAACGGCCTTGAAAATAATAAGAGTTGGGTACTATTGGCCCACTCTCTTTACAGACGCGCATGCGGTCTGTACAAAATGTGATCAATGCCAGAGATTTGTCGGCGTAAATAGAAAAGCACCCCCGCCCCTTCAACCGATCCAAGCCGAGACTCCGTTTCAAGCAATGGGGTCTGGACTTCATCGGGGTGATTACGCCGAACTCTGCAGCAGGGCACAAGTTCATCCTTACCGCCACCGACTACTTCACGCGGTGGGCAGAGGCGATCCCCACCAAGAACGCGGACCAGGAGACGGTCATCAGGTTCCTCGAGAGCCTCATTACCCGCTTCGGGGTCCCTGAGTCAATAGTGACGGACAATGGTCCGGGGTTCGCAGGCGCTGTACTCACGGAGTACACCGGCAAATACGGCATTTATCACAAAATGTCTTCCAATTACTACCCGCAGGGGAACGGTCTTGCCGAGTCCACCAACAAGAACCTACTGAAGATCATCAGAAGGACAGTAGAGAACAACAAGAGGACTTGGCACCTACTCCTGGATCGGGCGCTGTGGGCGGACAGAATATCCTTCAAGAAATCAATCAAGACGTCCCCCTATGCGCTCGTTTACGGCAAAGAAGCAGTCCTGCCGACCCACATCGAAATTCCCGCTCTCTGGATGTTGGACGAAGAGAGAGGCAACGGGGATCCGGTGGACGACAGACTGTGCCAGTTGCTGCAGTTAGAGGAAGACAGAGAAAAAGCATACCAGGCCTTCACCAAACATGCTGAAGCAACCCAAGGCTGGTTTGCAAAAGGAGCCACCGCCCGAGTTTTCAAAATCGGGGACCTGGTGCTGAAGTGGGACTCGTTGAAGGCAAAGCCGGGCAATCACGGCAAATTTGACGCTCTCTGGGAGGGCCCTTATCAGATTGCCCGGGTGAACCAGTTCAACGCATTTGTGCTCCGGGACATGGAGGGACAGCTTCTTCCCATTCCCGTCAATGGGTTCCACCTAAAAGTTTACCGCCACTGAAGGCGCCCAAATGGGCCCTTCCTTGTACAGATTTTCCTTCTGCATTTTTAATTTTCAGAATGTATATATTTCAGCATTCAGTTTTTTAATTTTTTAGAAAAAGCCCAAGTAAAGCTGAGGCAAAACCCGACTTCGCAGCGAAGTCGGGTAGCGCTCCTTGAACAGTGCGAAGTTCGGAACAAGGCAGCTGAAAAGAGGAGCAAAATGACTAAGTCTGGGTGTGCAACCCGACTTCGGGGCGAAGTCGGGCTGCGCACCATCTGGAAAGCGCAGTTGGAAAACAGGCAGCAGGAAAATGGCTAAGTATGGGACTGCGCAGGCAAAACTGGGCGAAATCGGATTGCGCCCATTTTTCGGGCGAAGTCCGAGTGCGCTCCCATTCCCGAGCACACCTTGGGTGATCCCGCGAAGCTACTAAGTGTCAAATCAGATTGCGCCCATTTTTCGGGCGAAGTCCGAGTGCGCCCTGAATTTTGGGCGCAGCCCGAATAACCCACCACGAAAAACGTAAAAATTTCTAAGTGTGGGCCCAGGGCGCAGTACGGCACGGTGCGAAGTTGGACTTCATGGGCCAGAAATTCTCCCTTGTAAAGTGTGCCCAGATGGTGGCGATGACGTCAGCAATGGCACGACGCCCAAGGAGGTTTAATGATTGCACATCTTTCAAGAATGATGCATTAAAAAGGCAAGGTGCGTTTGGACCAACGGCTACTAGGGTGCGCTTTTCAAAAATAAACCCATGCACAGCCGCCAAAAAATCATAACGCCTCCACCAACTCCAAGTTAACCGCCCTAACTCCCTCCCTCGCGCCATTAATGTCACAGACGTTGTCTAGAAAAAGGGCCCTGGCGCACTCAGAAAATTCAAATCGTCCAAGCTGCCCTCCTGACTGCAAAGAGCAGAGCTGACAACTCAGAAGCCGTAATTCCCGCCTCTGTCTGTTTCGTAAAGGATGGACAAGGGGAAAGCGCCCGTACAGGCGCAATCTAGTGAAGAGCGGCGCGAAGCTGAGGAATCACCAAAGTCAAGCGCTCATGAGAGCGAAGCGCCGCCAGACCAGAAAAAGAAGACCCGGACAAAGAGGCGCGTAGCTGGGCGAACTCCGCCGCCACCAGTTAATCACCTGGCCGGGTACAAAGACGGCTCTTTCTCCATCAGCCTCACCAAGCTGAGGCTAAATATTGCAAAGTGGGTAGACAAGGTTTCGCCCTCACATCATGTCGGCGCTGCATATAAATCGAACCTATACTGGTTCTTGTGCCCTCCTACTCACCAGTGCCCGGAGCTGGTTGAAGCAATTGCAGAATATTACAAACCAGCTGCCCGGCAAGTCTGCGACAACAAGGGAAAAGTGTTGTTCACACTCTTCCGGGAAAGCGTCCAGCCAGCGTTTGCCCCGGGGCTTCAGTACGAGCCCGGCGCAATTGTCAGAAGGGTAAATCTTGATGAGCAGACCGGCAGATTTACGCAGACAAAGCGGATGAGAGAATTTCTTGATTCGGAGCTGAAGACTCCGCTGGCAGCCGGACAGTGGCCAACTGGCCCCATACCCCTGGATAGATTTGAAAATAAATACATCTACATCATCCTGGCGTGGGTCCTCGGCTGCGACTCTGACAAAGTGGTACGGCCGTACCAGCTGGCACTGGCAGAATGTCTCCTGCACGGAGAATTCTACGACTCTACAGCGCAGAGGAGTGGAAAGCGCCCTATTTTCTTCGACTGGGCGGACTGGCTGGCGTATGCAATACATTCAAGTCTGGTTAGGCTGCAACAGAAGCAGACAACAGATTTCCGGTTTTGTTCCTTCCTCGCATGGCTGTGCCTATATCACATGCACTACCGGATGAACGTTCCCGACTTGAAGAAAATAAATGAAAAAGGAGAGCCGCTGCCCGTGTACGAATGGACCGAGATTCTGTACAGAAAAGGCTCGTTCTATGAATTTAATCTTAAATTTCTGTGCATGGTCATGGGGTTGTTCAACCGTAAGGCATCTCGCCCACCGGAAGTCATGACAAAATACCTGTGGAAGAATGAGTACGGGGACACCTTCCGGCTGACTCAAGGCATCATAGTCAGAATCTACGGGTTCAAGGGGCAGCCGTTCCTGCTGCCCTACTTCTGCACTGACCACCAGTTCGGGATGGAAATTGCGCGGCAGATGGACTATGTTGAAGATGAGTTCGGCCAAGGTAAAAAGAAGGGCCATATATTTCAGTATCCCATTACCTGGGCGAATACCCAAGTGTACGAAATCGGACAGCATGTCTACCTCGAGCGGGAACTCATTGATATGGGTCTAATAATGCTGCCGCAGCGCTGGAAATACGACCCAATTGGGGTCAGAGGAAAATTCACGCACATCTGTCCCCGAGCTGAGATCATGCAGGAAAGAAGGAACAGGACAGGTGCAGACCTGGAATGGCACATCGAGCAGATGCAATCATGGCCTCCATGGCATGAGTTCTACTGCGAAGAGGTAGCGTACGATCCAGAGCGAAACCCGGATCACCGGTTGGAGTCTGCGGGCTTCCGAAAATTCCTCGCCAAGGTGGCACCCCTCAACTGGCATAAAGACAAAATTATTGAATGCTGGAAGATGAGGTGTCGCACACAGCACGATAAATCCAACCGGAGGAATCTGGCCGTGGATGACGAATTTTCGGCCCTATATGACCAGCACGCTGCCACGTGGCGGCCCTTCGAATTTCGAAATTGCGTCCCCCGAGGCGCTAAGAAAAGGTATATAAGAAGGCCCCCGTCCCAGCAATCATCTACTCCGGCGACTTCCAACGCGACTCCGATGAGCAGTCAAGTGGGCCCGATGCAGCCTGTAGCTTCCGAGACGGTGCTCGAAAAGGCGCAAGATTCAGAGAAGTCAACCCCAGAGGTGGCCCCTCAAACAGAAAAAGTGCCCGCGCTGCCAGCTAGCAGACCGAGCGCGGCAGGCATCCTTCCAGCCAGACCCAGGTACAAGTTTACCGTGGGAACGTCAACGCCTGCCGCCCCGTCCTTATCCCCTTCCTCTGGACCAGCCACAGCGCCAGAAGAAAAGAAGAGGAAGAGAGTTGAAAGGGCCAAACGGCCTAAGGAGCCGGTACAGCAGACAGCCGCGACACAGACGGAAGCAGCAGCGCCAGAAATTGTCTCCTTGGACAGCCCCGAATTAGACGCAGACACTCGGGCTGCAAGCGCCCCTCCAACAGCGGCTCAGGCGGAGCCCGCAGGTACGTCCACTGCACCTCTTCCCCAAGTCCCAGTCAGCCCTGCCAAAGCTCCCTCTCCCATTTCATCAGGGCAAGCCATAGCCGCGTCTTCCTCTTCCCAAGCTACCCAGCCCTCTAGCGGCCCACATTCCTTTGACCAGTTTGCTCAGGATCCTAACGCCTTCCAATCACTGAGTCAAACCCTAGAACCCTCACCCGCAGCCAGTGCTGAAGCTGCTCCTTCACCGCCGCGCTCCTCACCCCAGCCGTCCAAAACCCTACCAGCACCATCCACTCAGCCGCCCGTTTCCCCTAGGACCCGGTCGCCCTCAAAAGCGGCCACTCCTTCTGGAATACCTCCCGCGTCACTGTTTGCGGGAAAAATGCCGCGGCAAAATCCAATGCTGGAGGATCTGGACTTCATGGGCGAACTACAGAGCGCCGATGACCTGCCTTTGGCAGTAAGCGCCTCAGGATGTTCCGCCTCCTTTCTCCAGGGCGTGAAACGAAGGAGAGCCGAAGAGATAGCTGCCCCGGTAAAACGCACGAAGTTCGACCTAGACAGGAGAGTGCTGACAACCGAGAAATTGATCCCGAAAGTAAAGAAGCCTCTCCGGGAGATGACTGAGGCGGACTACGAGCATCGGAGGAAGGAGAAAAGCTTTGATGACATCAACGAGGAATACGAAATTCATGGTATTCGTCGTAGGACAGACAATCTCCTTGTCAAGCATCTTGAGACCCAGGAAGCGCTGTTCCAGATGCAGAATAACACAAGGCAGCTAGAGGAGGACCTAGCTAGGGCCACCGCGCAGCTAGGGTCAGCACAACAGGAGATAGATGAGCTTAAGGCCCAGCTGGCCGCCTCTCAGCAGGAGGCCGCAGCACAGAGACAGACAGCCGAGCAGCTGTCAGAAGAGAAAAGAGTTGCGCTGGAGCAGGTTTCACAGCTTCAAGATTCGCTGAAACAGGCGCAGTCGCAGCTTGCAGAGAAAACATCACAAGCGGCGGTCTTTTCAAAGAGCAAAGCCAAGGAGATGCGGGCTAGTCTGTTGCAAGGTTGCAAGCCCAACCTTGTCAAGTCCTTGTCAGTTCTGGACTTTGTGTCCAGGATTGAAGAAGTATCTGCCCAGGGAAAGCCTGTGGTAGAGGAGGCCGAACACCAGGCGAGGCAATGGCTAGACCTGGCTATGAAACTTGAGCAGTTTGAGCGCAAAGGCCTCCAATTTGCCCCTATGTCCCAACTTGCCTCAGAGTGGGCAGATGCAAGGGTAACCTTGCATATTTATTTTGATAAGACAGAGAAAATTAGAACGGTCAGGAGGACGCTGGACGCCCTAGAACATGAAAGGAACATTCTCCTGGCCCCCTTTCACACTCTGTCCGAGCACGGGTGCCCGAGCTTCGTCAAGGATGGCGAATTTCTGACCCTGGACCAGGTCAAGCAGAATTGGTTGTCTTTTGAGGCAGACACCGCGGAGATTGATAGTTGGGCAGAGCCGATTCAAGAAGCTCAGGTCACCCAGATGGTGTCGAAGTACTGTAAAATCAACTCCTCCCTAAAGGAATTGGGAAGAAGATATAACACCATCGACCTGCACGCAGTTGCTGCATTCCACGCAACACTGAGAGAGGTCAACGACCTCGGGCCCTTCCAAGCAGCAGTCTGGGACCAAGCCAAGGCTGCATACCAACGCATCAGCGAGTGGGAGGCTGACAGTGGAGAGCATTCAGATTCAGAAGGAGAAACTGAGGAGGCAACTGCCGGAAGTGATCCTGAAGAAGAACAGTTGCCCGGAATGAAGCGGTCAGAGCAGCAGAAAGCAGGGGAAGGAAGTTCCTCTGCACCCAATGGATAAAGGCATGGTTCTTTGCGTCGAGGCGAGCTCGACACCCCGCGAGCCGCCAGGAATGTTGCCACATTTGGCACGGGGTGCCATGTTTTCAGTTTTTGTAAGTGACCTGCTCTTTTCCTTCCTTCCTCTCTTTCCCTTTCTTCATTTCTCCCTTTCTCCCTCTTCCTCGCAGTTTAATTCCTCCCTCTTCCCTTTGAACTTCCCCCAACAAAAGTTTCCAGCAATTGTTTCCTAAAAATGGCTAAGTGTCAGGGAGCAACCCGACTTCAGCACGAAAGTCGGGGTGCGCCCTCCAGCTTGGAGCGCAAGAGGGAATGCGAAGTGCAGCAGACAGAAATGAGCAAAATTGACTAAGTGTCGAGGCGCAACCCGACTTCGGGCAGAAGTCGGGGTGCGCCCTTCTTCCTGGGCGCACTTGGGGAAGCATTGGCTAAAAATCAGCTAAGTGTTGGGGCGCAACCCGACTTCGCACCGAAGTCGGGGTGCGCCCCTTTTGGTGCGCAGTCCGAATGACAGTAAAACAACAAAGTGCCGGTGCGCAACCCGACTTCGCAACGAAGTCGGGGTGCGCCCTCTGACCGGTGCGCAGCCTGGGCAAGCAAGCCCAAAATTGACTAAGGCACGGAGGCCTCCCCAACTGCGTTGTTTTCCATCTGCACAACCCGACAACGCTCAGATCCTGGGCGAAGTTGGATAAACTGCCTTTCAAGGCAGCCATGTGTCACTCATCAGCATCTGACAAGTGTCCAACTTCGGGATTCGAGCCAAGACATGACGGGAACAAGGACAAGCATGGACCGCCCTATCTACTCCAACTGCCACCATTAAAGCTGATGTAATGTGCCATCTGCCACAGCTACCCGCACTCCTGCTGACCAATGGTTTGACCCGACACACCGCCACGTAGCTGTACAGCTTTCAGGGAGACCATGCCGCAAGTACAGTCCTACCCGACAGAAGTCAGCATCAGCAGCTCCTTGGCCGCTTTTGTCAGCTATTGTCTGGCCCGGGACTTTGTGCCCGTGAATGTAATCGGGGGGAACTTGAGGCTATAAATAGCCATGCAATTCATTGTAAAAAGGGGGAAGGGGAATATACTGCTAGGGAACCATTGTAGCTGTGCGTTTGCCTCTAATACAAAGCATATACTTGGCTCTGCTTACTGTCTTTTATCTTGTATGCTGCCTCTCCTTGTCATTTCTGCCTCATGTTTCTTGTATCATTGCTTACTGTTGTACTGAACTCTGGACTCTGGTATTTGATGATCAAGTATTCCCGGAATGCATAGATAGAGGATACATAGGATGAATGATAGCTGTAGTTTCAATGTGTGTTTTGTATATGAATGTTGTTAGTAGTGGTGATTGATCGTTGTCGTGCTGCTTATTCCCCCCACCCAACTCCAATCACATTTGGATTCTCTTTCCGCACTTTTATCTCTTTCCCTGCACTCTTATCCTAAAACACTAAAACCCCACAGGAAGCCGGCCTTCTCCGGAGATTGGCACGGAAGGCATTCCTTCCTTCCGGCCTTTCAATCTGGTGGGCGAATCTGGGCGCAATAACATCAAATCCTTTCCTCATGGCAGATTCGTAACCAACAGGACCAAGAGGCATTTCTAGTTAAAAACAGTTGGGACAACAGGTTTCAGTGAAGGAGAAAGAATGTCAAAGTTTCCAAAATTTGACTAAGTCATGAAAGGTGCAAATAGCACTTTGATAAAGTCACCTTAACTCACCCAAAATTTGTCTAAGTATGGAAAAGTATAATTTGCTCACCAAGCGTGAGGTACGATTCACTCCTAATTATGACATGCAATTCGCTCATCACTATGAGACCTAAACATGACTAAGTCTGAAAGAGAGCAATTTGCATTGTAGACCAAGGAGTGATTTGCATTGCAGACTAGAGAGTGAATTGCACCTTAAGATATAAGCTTAGAAAAGGCCGAATTTGGCATGGATCCAGAGGCACAAAAATAGAGGTAATGGTTTGCAAAGAGATGTTCTCTCTCTAGATGGTGTGAGTGGAAGAAAGAAGCTGCTAAAGGCATGTGGAGGAGCTTTTAGTGTCAAATCTAGATGGTTGGGCAACCATTTGGTATAAGATTTTCCTAAATCATTCTTTACTAGAGTTAGAATTTACTTTACTACTTTTATAAGTAGAGTTGGTTTATTTTGATATAATTAAGAGCTCAAGGATTATTTGTAAGGGTCATTTTGTCATTTTCAGAATACTAGACCTATATTTGAAATCAGATTTGTACCTGTTATTTTAAATTGCAATTAATGAGATAGACTGTGCATGGATTTTATGGATCGATTGTGTCTCTAACCTTTTTATTCATGAATGTGTGGCATCAGTGGCTCCAACCTTCTGCCTTTCAGTCCTCTCTATCCATTTTATTGTGGGTTGTTCAACGTCTAATGCACTGAAGTTATTCGGTCACTTTTGGATATTCAGATTGGATCACACTCTAATCTCGCTACAATCGTATGGCTGTATTTGTTAAATTGCAATCACCTTTCTCTCCTGCATCCCTTTCCCCAAATTTATTAGATTAGCCTATATTAGTTAGATTAGTCGGGAGCCGTCCCAAATCTGAAGACTGAGAGGACTTGTTGGCCACGGATCCGCCACCTGGGAAGGACTGGGTGTGTCAATGCGCCCTAGACCCGCAGACCAACATTGAAAGGCCGGGAGGAAGGGATGTCCCCCGTGCCAATCTCCGGAGAAGGCCGGCTTCCTATGGGGTTTTTAGTGTTAAGATAAGAGTGCAGGGAAAGAAATAAAAGTGCGGAAAGAAAACCCAAATGTGATTGGAGTTGGGTGGGGGGGAATAAGCAGCACAACAACGAATCAATCACCGCTCCTAACATCATTCCTTTACAAAGCACACATTGAAACTACAGCTATCATTAATCCTATGTATCCTCTATCTTTGCATTCCAGGAATACTTGACCATCAAATACCAGAGTCCAGAGTTCAGTACAACAGTAAGCAATGATACAAGAAACATGAGTCTGAAATGACAAGGAGAGGCAGCATACAAGATAAAAGACAGTAAGCAGAGCCAAGTATATGCTTGTATTAGAGGCAAACGCACAGCTACAATTGTTCCCTAGCAATATATTCCCCTTCCACCACCTTTTACAATGAATTACATGGCTATTTATAGCCTCAAGTTTCCCCCGATTACATTCGCGGGCACAAAGTCCCAGACCAAACATTAGCTGACACAAGCGGCTGAGGAGCTGCTGATGCTGACTTTTGTCGGGCAGGACTGTACTTGCGGCATGGTCTCCCTGAAAGATGTACAGCCATGTGGCGGTGTGTCGGGTCAAACCCTTGGTCAGCAGGAGTGCGGGTAGTTGTGGCGGATGGAATTTCTTATCAGCTTTAATGGTGGCAGTTGGAGTAGATAGTGCAGCCCATGCTTTGTCCTTTTCCCGGTCATGTCTCGGCTCGAATCTCGAAGTGGACACTTGTCAGATGTTGATGAGTGACACATGCTGCCTTGAAAGGCAGTTTATCCAACTTCGCCCTGGATCAGAGCGCTGTCGGATTGTGCAGATGGAAAACAGCGCAGTTGGGGAGGCCTCCGTGCCTTAGTCAATTTCTGGACTTGCTTGCCCAACTGCGCACCGGTCGGAGGGCGCACCCCGACTTCGCTGCGAAGTCGGGTTGCGCACCGGTACTTTGCTGTCATCCCTGCCGTTCGGACTGCGCACCAAAAGGGGGGCGCACCCCGACTTCGCTGCGAAGTCGGGTTGCGCCCCAACACTTAGCTGATTTTTTGCTGCACTGCTTCCCTAGTGCGCCCAGGAAGAAGGGCGCACCCCGACTTCGCTGCGAAGTCGGGTTGCGCCCCAGCACTTAGTCAATTTTCGCTCATTTTCCTGTTTTGTCACACTTCGCACTGTCCCTACTGCGCTCCATTTGGAGGGCGCACTCCGACTTCGGGGCGAAGTCGGGTTGCGCCCTGACACTTAGTCATTTTCAGGGAAACTTGCTGGAAACTTACTGGGGGGAAAGTTCAAGGGGAAGAGGGAGGAATTAACTGTAAGGAAGAGGGAGAAAGGGAGAGATGAAGAGGAAGGAAGGAAAAGAGCAGGTTACTTACAAAAACTGAAAACATGGCACCCCGTGCCAAATGTGGCAACATTCCTGGCGGCTCGCGGGGTGTCGAGCTCGCCTCGACGCAAAGAACCATGCCTTTATCCATTGGGCAACAGAGTCACCCTCGCTGTCTTCTTGATACTTACTGCCGGCAGCAACCTCTTTCTCAAACCCTTGGCACCCATGGCCCTCTTAGAACACTAAAAACAAAAACACTGCACAAACTAAACTAAGAAAATAACTAAAACTTTGCATATTAGCCGGATTATTTATATTATTTACACAAATATTGCGGCATTATTGGCATGCCGCCAACACAAATCTAGCTTTGGTTGCCTATCCGGTGAACCTGCAGTGTCCGGACCAAATCTGATTGTACTTCAGATGATCTTTGAAGTCCGGCTGGCCTCCCAAAGTTTGCCAGGTCGCGAACATGGTGCAACGTGGCAGGTTATCATTCATGCCGGTACCCATACAATTGATGAACCATGTGGCAAGGAGATTTGTCAGACGGGAGCCCTCTTCGGGTACCGGTTGCGGTGATGGTTGGAGCCAATACCACCACTCTAGAGAGTCCACCACCTGTGGGCTCTCGAGCACGAGTTCTTCCAACTCCATGCCCGTCTCCCGATGGAAACTGCAAGCAACCATATTATTCAGCATTTGGGCGGTGTTTGCATATTCCCAGCGTTGACTTTGGACAAGATCTGCCTCTTGAGCTCCACACAGCTGCATTCTAGGGCTTTGCATAGTATGAGGGATTTGCCCTGGTGGTTTTTCCAAATGAAGTAAAACCAGAGATTCACTAACTCGGGCTTCCATATATTAGCTCAGTTAGAGTCGCCAGGTGATTTTGCCAGATGAAGGCAAGCCAAAGATTCACCAAACTCGGGCTTCCTGAAAATATGGAGACTGTAGGTGAACATTCATTTCTCCACTTGTGAGGTCAAGGCTGCTCACCAAACCTTGATTCCTCCGGGGTGTCTTTTATTAGCTTAAAAAAAATAAGGCGCCTGCGATCAAGAAATCTGGATCTTCAGCTCAGTCAGAGTCGCCAGGTGATTTTGCCAGATGAAGGCAAGCCAGAGATTCACCAACTCGGGCTTCCTGAAAATATGGAGACTGTTCGTCCCTTTCGGATTCGTCTATGCGAGCTAGGTGGTCAGCCAGCCTGACGCGCTCTCCTGGAGCGGCAATGTCAATTTCGTAAAGGTCAGGCTGATCTCCCGGATTCCTTGCTCGCCACCTTCTCGTTTGTATGAAGGCGCTAGGACCGGTCTTTATAGACTCAGAGAATATTCAGGTACTTGCAGAGTCGCCAGGTGCTCTGATTTTTAACAGCAATGAAGCGAACACCAGTGCTTTGATTCTGTCTTGGGGTGGGAAACTTCCATGTCCCACCGGGCGTGCCAGAAACTGTTGGCCACGGATCCGCCACCTGGGAAGGACTTGGTGTGTCAATGCGCCCTAGACCCGTAGACCAACATTGAAAGGCCGGGAGGAAGGGATGTCCCTCGTGCCAATCTTCGGAGAAGGCCGGCTTCCTGTGGGGTTTTTAGTGTTAAGATAAGAGTGCAGGGAAAGAAATAAAAGTGCGGAAAGAAAACCCAAATGTGATTGGAGTTGGGTGGGGGGGAATAAGCAACATGGCAACGAATCAATCACCGCTACTAACAGCATTCCTTTACAAAGCACACATTGAAACTACAGCTATCGTTAATCCTATGTATCCTCTATCTTTGCATTTCAGGAATACTTGACCATCAAATACCAGAGTCCAGAGTTCAGTACAACAGTAAGCAATGATACAAGAAACATGAGGCAGAAATGACAAGGAGAGGCAGCATACAAGATAAAAGACAGTAAGCAGAGCCAAGTATATGCTTGTATTAGAGGCAAACGCACAACTACAATTGTTCCCTAGCAATATATTCCCCTTCCACCACATTTTACAATGAATTACATGGCTATTTATAGCCTCAAGTTTCCCCCGATTACATTCGCGGGCACAAAGTCCCAGACCAAACAGTAACTGACACAAGCGGTTGAGGAGCTGCTGATGCTGACTTCTATTGGGCAGGACTGTACTTGCGGCATGGTCTCCCTGAAAGATGTACAGCCATGTGGCGGTGTGTCGGGTCGAACCCTTGGTCAGCAGGAGTGCGGGTAATTGTGGCGGATGGAATTTCTTATCAGCTTTAATGGTGGCAGTTGGAGTAGATAGTGCAGCCCATGCTTTGTCCTTTTCCCGGTCATGTCTCGGCTTGAATCTTGAAGTGGACACTTGTCAGATATTGATGAGTGACACATGCTGCCTTGAAAGGCATTTTATCCAACTTCGCCCGGGATCAGAGCGCTGTCGGATTGTGCAGATGGAAAACTGCGCAGTTGGGGAGGCCTCCCTGCCTTAGTCAATTTCTGGACTTGCTTGCCCAACTGCGCACCGATCGGAGGGTGCAACCGACTTCGCTGCGAATTCGGGTTGCGCACCGGTACTTTGCTATCATCCCTGCCGTTCGGACTGCGCACTAAAAGGGGGGTGCACCCCGACTTCGCTGCGAAGTCGGGTTGCGCCCCAACACTTAGCTGATTTTTTGCTGCACTACTTCCCTAGTGCGCCCAGGAACAAGGGCGCACCTCGACTTCGCGCGAAGTCGGGTTGCGCCCCAGCACTTAGTCAATTTTCGATCATTTTCCTGTTTTGTCACACTTCGCACTGTCCCTACTGCGCTCCATTTGGAGGGCATACTTCGACTTCGGGGCGAAGTCGGGTTGCGCCCTGACACTTAGTCATTTTTAGGGAAACTTGCTGGAAACTTACTGGGGGGAAAGTTCAAGGGGAAGAGGGAGGAATAAACTGTAAGGAAGAGGGAGAAAGGGAGAGATGAAGAGGAAGGAAGGAAAAGAGCAGGTTACTTACAAAAACTGAAAACATGGCACCCCGTGCCAAATGTGGCAACATTCCTGGCGGCTCGCGGGGTGTCGAGCTCGCCTCGACGCAAAGAACCATGCCTTTATCCATTGGGCAACAGAGTCACCCTCGTTGTCTTCTTGATACTTACTGCCGGCAGCAACCTCTTTCTCAAACCCTTGGCACCCATGGCCCTCTTAGAACACTAAAAACAAAAACATTGCACAAACTAAACTAAGAAAATAACTAAAACTTTGCATATTAGCCGGATTATTTATATTATTTACACAAAATTTTGCGGCATTATTGGCATGCCGCCAACACAAATCTAGCTTTGGTTGCCTATCCGATGAACCTGCAGTGTCCGGACCAGATCTGATTGTACTTCAGATGATCTTTGACGTCCAGCTGGCCTCCCAAAGTTTGCCAGGTCGCGAACATGGTGCAACGTGGCAGGTTATCATTCATGCCGGTACCCATACACTTGATGAACCATGTGGCAAGGAGATTTGTCAGACGGTAGCCCTCTTCGGGTACCGGTTGCGGTGATGGTTGGAGCCAATACCACCACTCTAGAGAGTCCACCACCTGTGGGCTCTCGAGCACGAGTTCTTCCAACTCCATGCCCGTCTCCCGATGGAAACTGCAAGCAACAATATTATTCAGCATTTGGGCGGTGTTTGCATATTACCAGCGTTGACTTTGGACGAGATCTGCCTCTTGAGCTCCACACAGCTGCATTCTAGGGCTTTGCATAGTATGAGGGATTTGCCTTGGTGATTTTTCCAGATGAAGGCAAGCCAGAGATTCACTAACTCAGGCTTCCATATATTAGCTCAGTCAGAGTCACCAGGTGATTTTGCCAGATGAAGGCAAGCCAAAGATTCACCAAACTCGGGCTTCTTGAAAATATGGAGACTGTAGGTGAACATTCATTTCTCCGCTTGTGAGGTCAAGGCTACTCACCAAACCTTGATTCCTCCGGGGTGTCTTTTATTAGCTTAAAAAAAATAAGGGGCTTGCGATCAAGAAATCTGGATCTTCAGCTCAGTCAGAGTCGCCAGGTGATTTTGCCAGATGAAGGCAAGCCAGAGATTCACCAACTCAGGCTTCCTGAAAATATGGAGACTGTTTGTCTCTTTCGGATTCGTCTATGCGAGCTAGGTGGTCAGCCAGCCTGACGCGCTCTCCTGGAGCAGCAATGTCAATTTCGTAAAGGTCAGGTTGATCTCCCGGATTCCTTGCTCGCCACCTTCTCGTTTGTATGAAGGCGCTAGGACCGGTCTTTACGGACTCAGAGAATATTCAGGTACTTGCAGAGTCGTCAGGTGCTCTGATTTTTAACAGCAATGAAGCGAACACCAGTGCTTCGATTCTGTCTTGGGGTGGGAAACTTCCATGTCCCACCGGGCGTGCCAGAAACTGTTGGCCACGGATCCGCCACCTGGGAAGGACTTGGTGTGTCAATGCACCCTAGACCCGCAGACCAACATTGAAAGGCCGGGAGGAAGGGATGTCCCCCGTGCCAATCTCCGGAGAAGGCCGACTTCCTGTGGGGTTTTTAGTGTTAAGATAAGAGTGCAGGGAAAGAAATAAAAGTGCGGAAAGAAAACCCAAATGTGATTGGAGTTGGGTGGGGGGGAATAAGCAGCACAACAACGAATCAATCACCGCTACTAATAGCATTCCTTTACAAAGCACACATTGAAACTACAGCTATCATTAATCCTATGTATCCTCTATCTTTGCATTCCAGGAATACTTGACCATTAAATACCAGAGTCCAGAGTTCAGTACAACAGTAAGCAATGATACAAGAAACATGAGGCAGAAATGACAAGGAGAGGCAGCATACAAGATAAAAGACAGTAAGCAGAGCCAAGTATATGCTTGTATTAGAGGCAAACGCACAGCTACAATTGTTCCCTAGCAATATATTCCCCTTCCACCACCTTTTACAATGAATTACATGGCTATTTATAGCCTCAAGTTTCCCCCGATTACATTCGCGGGCACAAAGTCCCAGACCAAACAGTAGCTGACACAAGCGGTTGAGGAGCTGCTGATGCTGACTTCGTCGGGCAGGATCGTACTTGCGGCATGGTCTCCCTGAAAGATGTACAGCCATGTGGCGGTGTGTCGGGTCGAACCCTTGGTCAGCAGGAGTGCGGGTAGTTGTGGCGGATGGAATTTCTTATTAGCTTTAATGGTGGCAGTTGGAGTAGATAGTGCAGCCCATGCTTTGTCCTTTTCCCGGTCATGTCTCGGCTCGAATCTCGAAGTGGACACTTGTCAGATGTTGATGAGTGACACATGCTGCCTTGAAAGGCAGTTTATCCAACTTCGCCCGGGATCAGAGCGCTGTCGGATTGCGCAGATGGAAAACTACACAGTTGGGGAGGCCTCCCTGCCTTAATCAATTTTTGGACTTGCTTGCCCAACTGCACACCGGTCGGAGGGCGCACCCCGACTTCGCTGCGAAGTCGGGTTGCGCACCGGTACTTTGCTGTCATCCCTGCCGTTCGGACTGCGCACTAAAAGGGGGGTGCACCCCGACTTCGCTGCGAAGTCGGGTTGCGCCCCAACACTTAGCTGATTTTTTGCTGCACTGCTTCCCTAGTGCGCCCAGGAAGAAGGGCGCACCCCGACTTCGCTGCGAAGTCGGGTTGCGCCCCAGCACTTAGTCAATTTTCGCTCATTTTCCTGTTTTGTCACACTTCGCACTGTCCCTACTGCGCTCCATTTGGAGGGCGCACTCCGACTTCGGGGCGAAGTCGGGTTGTGCCTTGACACTTAGTCATTGTCAGGGAAACTTGCTGGAAACTTACTGGGGGGAAAGTTCAAGGGGAAGAGGGAGGAATAAACTGTAAGGAAGAGGGAGAAAGGGAGAGATGAAGAAATGGAAAGAGAGGAAGGAAGGAAAAGAGCAGGTTACTTACAAAAACTGAAAACATGGCACCCCGTGCCAAATGTGGCAACAAGACTCACCTCCACTCTTTCAATATTGGACTGCAACCTTATGGGCACATAAGAAGAGCAGGCATTTTCACAGATAACAAGTAGGAACCACGTCCACTACAAGGGTACATTCTTAACAACTTAGGATTGAGGCTGGTCTTCACATCTCCAAGGGTAAGAGAATCTACTACTTCTCTTCCATATATAAGGAAGAGACAGAGGAACACTTTATCCTTAAGTGACCAGTATATTGTGAGATCAATGGTAGATGCTATTGCTTATGTAGAGATTCAGGGAGGTATCTCTACACTTTCCTTAGTATCCCAATTAAAGAAGTTTGTTTCTTCACCTCCAAGAGGCATTTACCTTAGACATTACACTCTCAGGGGGCTCTCACGGTGCTAGCAAACTAGTTGGATGATTACCTCCTCCTTTCACCCTATTTTGACAATGAGGAAAACAAAGCACCCCTCTAACAGTATAGAAACATCCTTTTCAATGGGTTTAGACATGTAAAAGATTGCCTCCCTTCTAGAACATTACCAAGGGACCTTCACATGTAGGTGTTGGCAGGCCATAAACCAAGAGGTCCAGATTGGCAGGCATCTCTGATTTTCATTCTACTTTCAGAGGATCTTTGGTGTTGCATGATAGGATGTGTTTCCAGATCCAACTTATCAATTTTCTCTTGATCATTCTCTCCTAGAACTTACATCGACAAGCCAACAACAATCAATGGTGACCGAGCATGGATGATCAACCACTGATGATGATTTTCATCAAAATCTCAATGGTGGGTCTCCTATGGCAGCTTGAGCCTCCATTATATGATGCTTGTATCATGCCTGCACTATATTTGTACCATAGTGAAGAAAATCGGAATCGGACCAGAATCGACATGGAAATGTTGGCGATCGAATCGGCCTAGTTATAGATTTTCTAAGTCTACAATGCCCTAGACCCAATGCCAAGCATTGAATGTCCGAAGGAAAGGAATGTCCTCCGTGACAATCTCCAGTAGGGCTGGTTTCGAAAGTAAAATGGGATTTTGGGAGATAAGGGTTAGGAAGATGCTTGAAAGAGATTAAATGACTGAAAGGAATGGGAAAAGGCCAAAAGCCTGAAATGCGGGGTGATGGACAGGAAGCACGATACACAGCCTAACACTTGAACCAACAACAATCAAAACAATAGACCTTTAACAGAAACCAACATTAATTTTTCTAAACTGCATAAACTCCAGCAAGTATTCCAGGGATTAATCCTCTATTAACAGCGAAATCCAGAAAACAGAATTAAACTATGTGATAGAGAGACTAACTTTAATAGAAATTATAGAATAGAAGTCATACGCAGATAGAAAACCCAAGGCCGGAGCCAGAAGCCTGTATTTCGGAAGCAAATTTCAAATATACAACTGCTTTTCTAGCAGAGATTGTCCATACCTAATTACAGAGAAAAAACTAGATTTTATAGAGAATTCTACTTCCTAAAGCATTAATGCCCAACCACTCTCCCGACGGTGACAGGTGGACTCGGTCCAGAACCGACTTACAACATTCAATTCGGCCTTGCAGATAACTTAGCATTGAAGGTAGAAGATTCCGACGAGATAACTTAGCCCTGAAGACAGAAGGTTCCGGCAATCTACCACAATCGGACGGCTTAGAGCGCAGCTTCGGGTCGGTTTAATCAGTCAATGGCGGATTTACAACAGCCCCTGACAGTTCCGGGCACCTTCATGGCGGTTTTGGGCAGTTTGCACTGCGTTTGGGGTCCGCCAAAGGTTTCACTCCAGAACTGGAGCGACAGCAGTTAATTTCATGCCTTAGAAACTTTCTTATCTCTGTTTTGGATGTCGCTCCCTGGGTGGAGCGACAGAGCCTTTCGCTCCACAAGTGGAGCGACTGAAGCTTTCACTCCACTAGTGGAGCGCTTGCAAGTTTGACCGCCTTTAACCTTTGTTTTGGACACTTAGCCATTTTTGCCTCTCTTTAGGCTTTTTTGGCCCTTCGCTCCACTGGTGGAGCGACAGGGCCTGTCGCTCCACTAGTGGAGTGACAGGGCCTTTGACTGCTTTGACTTTTCTTATACTTGCCTTAACTTGTCATAGCTTGGTTTTCGCTCCACTGGTGGAGCGCTTGGGAGATTCGCTCCACTAGTGGAGCGCTTGGCGCTTTGACTAAACTTTGACCTTTTTGCATCCTTAGTGCCTTTTCTTTATCTTTGTGCCTCCCGAGACCTTCGCTCCACTAGTGGAGCGACAGGGACTTTCGCTCCACTGGTGGAGCGAAAGGTCCTTTGACCCAAAAGTTTGACTTTTTGGGACTTGCCTTTGCCAAACCTTTAACCGTGCGCCTTTCTGGAGTGTCGCTCCACTGATGGAGCGACAGGGAGTTTCGCTCCACGGGTGGAGCGATTGCAACGTTGACCACTTTGACCTTCCGCACTTAGTTTTCCAACCTGCTTTTCATTATCATTTTTCTAATCCTTTTCTAGCCTTTCGCTCCACTAGTGGAGTGACTAGAAGGTTCGCTCCACGGGTGGAGCGACAACATATTTTAACAGAAAAACATGATCTAAAAACGACTAAGTGTTGGAAATCATTGCCATATGCGCAGATATGAAAAGAACATAACTTGCAGAAAAATAGTAAGGAAAAGAACCATTCAGAACATCGCCCATGCTAAAACGTTTTACAATTTTGCATGCGACATGACAGGAAAAAGCGCAGGAAAATTAGAGAAACCAGAAAAATGAAAGAATACAGTCCTAAGCTTAAAGAGATAGCTGGTGAAAGCACAACAGCATAACAACATCTTAACCATTTTTTATGGAACAAGAGAATTTTTTACAATGATTGTCTCAAAACTGTATACAACATAAAATCCAACAAAATGTGGCAAAATTGGCAACAGGAAAAAGAATTGGCAAAAATCAGGAATTGGAAAAAAAAAAAAACCAAAGAAAACGCAAATTTTCATTGAAAAAAATCTTTTTTCATGCATATCACAATTTTTTGGAAAAAAATAGCAAAATCAGTGATTTTTTCAAAAATTACAATATTTTGGAAAAAATGGGCAAAAATTGCTGGTTTTTTCAAAAATCGGGATTCCAATGCGATTTGATTTGGCAACCCTGCTGAATCAGAAAATATTGGATCGGATTGGGATTAAATCGGGATTTTTGTAACTATGATTTGTACCATAGGTGAGATTCATGTCTCACATGATGCCATTTTCATAGAGCTATGCATCGCCCATTTTGGGTTGCAGATTTGTATGCTTTTACTTTTATTTGTGTATTTTGCATCCTTTGGAGTACTATTTCTGCCTTGCTTCAAGCTACTGTAGCCAAGTATATTGCTTGAGTCACGTTAACCTACTCTGGTCAAAGTGGACATCAATAAAAAAGTTTTCTTTCCTTCTCTAAAATCTGGAATTGTTCTCTTAAACAGAAAAGCAATCCTATGGTATGACTGTCTATTCTATAGATACCAAGGACCATTGGAACTTAGATTTTCATTCGCTTTGTGTTCATGCAAGAAATAACCGTTGAATTTCTTGCATCTGAGAACTGGTACTCTGTCCAGTATGATACTGGTTCTCTACTAGATGAATAAATTCATTTATTAACATTAGTTGCAATGTCTTAATTCTAATTACACTAGGAAGACTAAAGTTATATATGAATATGAGAATTTCTCAAATATGCCATCATGTTACCAAAGATCTAACAGCACCACTTATTTCATGTCTGGCTTATAATTTTTAATTTACATTATGCAGATCTTTGAAGGTGAAGATGCTTTTCTTACAGAAGTACTGGAAGCATCAGATGACCTCTATGCTGCTGCTATTGGACTGGGTATTCATTTGCAGTGTTTTCTATCAGGGTCATCAGAAACCACAGATCATATAATTTTGAACTGTATAAATACGACCAAGAAATCAAAAGAAGTTGCATGCCCTGCCATGACGGAGTCAGAAACACTAGCAGAATGCTTTCTCACAAGATTTCCTTCAATTAATCCCCTCACTGCTCATGCAGTATTATGTTGTGGAGAAACGCTTCCTGAATTTCTTTGTCTAACACTCGAACAAAGAATACATTCCATAAGAAAATTTAATATGCCAGAGAAAACTGCAATATTAGTCACTGCACATTGCAAATATGGTGAACTAGGAGAGAGGAAATCTTGCACAACTGATAGCTCATCAACTTTAACTTCACCTTTTGAGGCAGATAGCAGTAATACTAAAACAGAGATAGAATCAAAAAGACTGGGCAGTAAGAGGAATATTCATTCAGAGGATTTTCCTGGAAATGAATGTTTGGATATGGATACTTCAGTGCCATCCTTGGAAAATTGCAATGAAACATCCCTGGAACCATTTAAACTGCAGCCTTTACATACATCTGAAAGTTCATATAAATGGAATTCAAAGTCTTTTGAACAGGTTGATGGTCATACTCATCTCCCAAATAATCAGCAGATGGTAGGAATGAATTGGGGTTGCACATTGGATGAGGATACTGAAAATAGTAAGGGTGACTTAATTAATGAACTAGATCCACCTCCAGCCTTGATAAGATCATGTGGGGATGTTTATGGAGAATCAGTCAACATCTACAAGGACTTCCATAATGAAGCCTTTGACAAATGCCAACCTAACATTTCAAGTATGAGGTTTTCTAATTCTAACATTGAACATCCATTGTTGGTGTCATTAGATAGGATAAATACCACTAACATTGCAAGTACTGATAGAACAAACCATGTGAAGCATAATCAGAAGCATGTTCAATGCTTTCCATATTCTACTGAGCCCAGCTGTGGCCTTGATTCATGGAATATTTCAAATGAATCTCTGTTGAGCATTCTTGATGTGGGAGGAATGAGAAAACAACCAGAGATTGAAAACAGGACATTCTTTATTTCCAGTTCACTAGAAACAGATTGCTGGAATGATGAGACAAGTAATTGCAAGAAAACATCTACGAGAAATGCTTTAGAAAGGTCACGATTAGCAGAAGATCATGGAGGTTCTCATAATTCCATGAATGCATTTAGTCGAAAAGGATTCAGTTTACCATATGTTGAGAACAAATTCAGAGGACTGGAAGAGCCTTTACATGCGGCTACAAATGAATATTCATCAATACATGAAAAAAATTCAACTCTGAAAAATCCTTCTGTTTCGTCATTTTGTCCGAGATCCATTCCCGGACATAAATCTTTAAGCCCATCTATTTTTGATAACTATCAATACAAAAGTGGGGTGGAATCGAGAATAACATGCAAACAAAAATGGAAGAACATTCTCAGGTATCCAAAGAAGTTTTCATCAGTGAAACGACAGAAAAACTCAGCATCTTCAGTACTGCAATCATGGACTCCTATTGACAAGAGGGCAAAACAGGTAATTTGCTGACCTTTGTCATCAATCTGTGTTTCAACTACCTATCATAATTTCTGTGGACTCATAAATCTGGTTTCCTGAACAGGCATTGACTTTTGTAAAAGGAGAGAGTAATAGGCAAAGCCGATTGGTTTGGACTGATACAAACACTGAAAGAATAAAGAGAAGAAGAATTGATAAGAACCGTGGAATCTAGTCATCATGCATATATGGACATTATCGAGGGACTATTGTTGATGGTGAGCCGCAAGCTTTGATAACAAACACATTTATGAAATGTGCGGGAATGGCAGGTGTGTTGATGCTCACCATTTTGAATTTCCCTTTCCCAAATCTTGACAAGGTTTCCAGCAATAAGGCCGTATCAGTGATGTACTGGAAGATTGGAATCCATCAAATTTTTAATTTTCTCTAACAGAAAGTATAATACTTATAAACTTGTCGATTTGCAAGCTTACTAGTAGCTCAGAATATAGGAACATTTATCTTTTTCCTTCTGAAGCAAGGAATCCTTATGTCATACTCCATTTTTCTACTTACAGATGAAATTGTTCAGTATTTTCAAGTGCTATCAAGGACTAATACAAGAAAGAACTTGATGTCCTTAAAGAACATAAAATCAACTATGGGTCTTATAGTGTGCCCTAAGGTATAATCCATTGTGGGCCTTGAGACCATAAAGTTCTTATATGAAATGAATAATATACAATCAACAAACACTTATAAGAAAGAACTTGATGTCCTTCAAAAACATATAATCAATTTGGGTCTTATAGTGATATTTGTATGTGTATTAAGAATTTACATTCTTAAATGCCCATTGAGTTCGTACATAGTTTACCTCTCAACTATAATATCTTCAACTCAATGAGATAAGATCAAACTTGACATTTTTCAATGAGAATTGTGGTGACATACAGGTTCCAGATGGTAAGGCCAACACTAATATGCATTAGTCTTAGTTTTGATTACCTTGGCTTTTAAAATAGTGTATTTATTCTAAAATGAACTCAAAAATATAAAAAATTGCAGGTTGCCTTATGTTGTCAATTCCCATAATGAATCTGGACTAAATCATGTATGCCCTATTGGAATGGTCAAGGCTAATGTTGTAAATATATGTGCCTACAAAATGCTAAAACACACAAGCATATGCATACTACACATAATGAAACTAATGTGGCCTCTACTTGTTACATACATATTTCATAACAATGTGGGACCATAAATCCTAAATCACAAATTTAAATGGATAGAAACGAAATAATATATCTGATTGAGACAAAAAACATAAATATGGAAGGGAAAATATCAAGAAGTAATGCCTTTAGTTTTTTTTTGCAAGGACATTTAGCATCTCTAGAGCATTAATTCTTGCCAAATAGAAATGAAATGAAATATTATTAATATCCGCGGAGGGCCAAAATTAGACCCAAGGGACTATAGAAAAGACAATAATGTCTGCCAACTAGCAAGTTAAAAAGACAAAAAAAGAAAAGAACTAATATAAATACAAGACGAAACCCGACAACCGGGCCAAAGAGAAAGGGAAAATAAAAGGGAGAGCAGAGGGGGGAGGGCTGCAGTCCAAAAGAGAGGAGTGCATGCCAAGAAGAACGGAGAGAGAGGAGGGGGGAGGGAGCAGCCCAGGAGGGGCAAGCTCCAAGAACCCCTTAGAAACTCTCTCTCCTAATAGTTGAGGCCAAAGTACCAGAGCTGAAGAAGTCCATTATATGTCTCATTGCTAGTTTGAAATCCTGACAAACTATGGGTGCACTGTTTTAGTCTTACAATGGCACTGAGAGGGGGGGGTGAATCAGTGTAGCTCTTTAAACTTGAATTTACAGCTCTTAATATCGCAGCAATTAAAGCTTATTACTAGATACAGTAAGTATAACACAAGAGCATCACATAACACAAGATTTAACGAGGTTCACCAATGTGGCTACTCCTCAAAAATTGACTGCTTGGACTACCATCCAAATCCAGCCTTTGCAAAACACCAACTTTACAATCAATTTACCAGTACCCATTGGAAGGAGCACCAACCCCTTATTTATCTGCACCAACAAAAAGGAGCACCAACCCCTAATTTACCAACACCTACTGGAAGGAGCACCAACCCCTGATGCCAAGCTGCAACCTGGACTTCAATTTTGAATCTATAAGTTTTATAGTAAGATACCTTTGCTTTTGCAAGACCCCGATCGGTCTTCTTCACCTTTGCGATCTCTGCGCACTCTGCTCTCTCTGCGCAATCACTTCGCACACTCTGCTTTGTTACAGTCAAACTTCACGATCGTCTTCTCCCTTTTGCGCACTCTGCTCTCTTTGCGAATTTCGCACTTAGCATGATTCAATACGACTTGCTCTCTGCGCACAACGACCGTATATCGCATACATTCGACACACTCAATTCTCCAAACAGCCCTCCTTTTATAACAATATTTTTGTGATGAAGATCCTAATCTTAGTCGGCTGTAAACCCTAATCTTGGTCGGCTTTCATAACAACTGTAAACCCTAATTTTAGTCGGTTGTCATACTTCTCATTTCAGTCGAGTTCTCCTTCTTGACTTGCGCATTTACGACCTGTCGCAAAATCGCGACATTTCTGCCTCTATAGCTTCTTGTGTTGTTGCCGCGAAAACACATGTCGCGATATCGCGACACTTTTTTCTCTCTCCTCTTTCTCTTTGCTTTGGCCCGCGAAAATACATGTCGCGATATCGCGACACTTTCGCCTCCGTATACTATGTCTTTGCTTTTATCGCGATATCGCGACACTTCTGCCTCCGTAGTCTTCAACTTAGCTTTTGTCGCGAAATCGCGACACTTCTGCTTCTGTACTTAGCTTCTTTGCTTTTGTCGCGAAAACGCGACACTTCTGCCTTCGAAGTCTTCTTCTCTGCTTTTGTCGCAAAATCGCGACACTTCTGTTTCCGAAGTCTTGCTTTCTGCTCTTGTCGCGAAATCGCGACAGTTCTTCTTCCGTACGCTTCCTCTCTTTCCTTTGTCGCGAAAATACATGTTGCAAAAACGCGACACTTCTGCCTTCGAAGTCTTCTTCTCTGCTTTTGTCGCGAAATCGCGACACTTCTGCTTTCGAAGTCTTGCTTTTTGCTTTTGTCGCGAAATCGCGACAGTTCTGCTTCCGTACGCTTCCTCTCTTTCTTTTGTCGCGAAAATGCGACATGTCACGAAATCGCGACACTTTTCAAACTTACTTTCTCTCTCCTGTTTTAGTCGTGAAAATGCGACATGTCGCGAAATCGCGACACTTTTCCAACTTACTTTCTCTCTCCTATTTTAGTCGCGAAAATGCGACATGTCGCGAAATTGCGACACTTTTCCAACTTACTTTCTCTCTCCTGTTTTAGTCACGAAAATGCGACATGTCACGAAATCATGACACTTTTCTTACTTGTTCTCTTTCTTCGAACTTGTCGCGAAATCGCGACACTTTTTCTTGCTTTCTCTTTCTCTTCCAACATGTCACGAAATCGCGACAGTTTTTTCCACTTGCCTTGTTTTCTTCCAACATGTCGCGAAATCGTGACAGTTTTTCCACTTGCCTTTTTCTCTTCCAACATGTCGCAAAATCGTGATAGTTTTTCCACTTGCCTTTTTCTCTTCCAACATGTCGCGAAATTGCGACAGTTTTTCCTGCTTTTTCTCTCTCTTCCAACATGTCGTGAAATCGCGACAGTTTTTCCACTTGCCTTTTTCTCTTCCAACATGTCGCAAAATCGCGACAGTTTTTCCTGCTTTTTCTCTCTCTTCCAACATGTCGCGAAATCGTGACAGTTTTTCCTCTTGCATTTTTCTCTTCCAACATGTCGCGAAATCGCGATAGTTTTTCTTGCCTGCTGTATATGTCGCGATATCGCGACACTTTTCTTGTATTTTTCTTTGATCTTTTGCATATGGGCCACTTCGGTCTTCTTAGAAAATCACTGTACATACTCTGAATAACCTTTGACCTCCTGTCTTCTGCATCTGAATATCTTTTGAACTTCCTGTCCACTGCATCAACAAATCTATTTGACTGTGTTGACAATAATGACGGAGAGCAGAGGGGGGGAGGGTTGCAGTCCAAAAGAGAGGAGTGCACACCAAGAAGAACGGAGAGAGAGGAGGGGGAGGGAGCATCCCAGGAGGGGCAAGCTCCAAGAACCCCTTAGAAACTCTCTCTCCTAATAGTTGAGGCCAAAGTACCAGAGCTGAAGAAGTCCATTATATGTCTCATTGCTAGTTTGAAATCCTGACAAACTATGGGTGCACTGTCTAGTGATCCTGCTTTCGTCTGAACTGGATGATGTGGGACGTTTTTGATTGAAGTCACCTGGTCCGTCAAAGTTGGTGAAGTATGTCGTGATGAGCCGATGTTGAGGAGGGTGAGATCCATCTAGAGGAGAAATTTTATGTCGTCAAAGCTGAGTTATCTCCCTAAGAAAGAGTGCGAGACACCAATGGTCCGGGTATCTGAAAAAGGTAGAAACAGATCAAGAGTTATCCCTGAAAAGGCAATGGAATCTACCTCGGATCTCATAATAAATGGGACAACAAAAAATAAAGTGATGAAGGGTTTCAACTTCACCCCAAGGAGCAAAACAAGCAAATATACTCCTTTGTCGGAAGATGGTGATATGACCCAATCCGGAGTTGGTGAGAACACACCTTGAGTTTCCCAATAGTAATCCAAAGACTATGCATTGTGTGTTGCTGAAGGTATTGTGGAGGAACTATTCTGCCCTCTTGTATCTGTAAGAAGTGCTCATGGTCGAAAGATAGCTTGGGGGAAAGAGGGGCAACAGGAGAGATCCATGTGCATCTGGTGTACTGGAGACTTACATCCTTTTGGATCTCGTGGAGCATCTTCTCCTTACTAAGTCAAGATGGGGGAGGATCCCCAAAGAATAAGGAAGGAGCCTGTCTATCCGTATCAGAATGCTGGTTAGGAGGGCAAAAAACTGAAAATACCAGCTCCTCCAGCCTCCCTGAGAACTCGGAGAGAGTTCCATCAAGGAGCAAAGGATGAGGTAAGGGTACCGCCTGCAACCCACAGGAGTATCTCCTAAAGCACAGATCCTGTGCAAATAATCGATAATCAAGAAGATAATCCCAAGCTAGAGAGGAGAAGCTCCAAACTCTGCTAGAATAATAGAGTGGGGAACTGTGCCCTTGCAACGAATGAATCATTGAAGAAAGAGTGTCTGGACTTGTTCAACCCATGACCACTCAGTTGGGCCAAGACTAGGACCCCAAACCACTGACCCATAAGTAATAGTTGGCTTGACCAAGGTGTCAAAGATCCTCATCTTCATAGGTATATCCTAAAAATGTGCTTTGAAGCAATTCCTCTCTAGCAAAGACTGAGTTGCATACCCTTACACACTTGGGCCTGGGCGGTAGGTTTCATACCAAAAGTAGTACGAGTGAAAAGAACTCCCAAGTACACATAAGAGGTGGTGATATGGAACTTCTAACCTTGGAAAAAGGAAGTGGAGATGGGATAGAGCCTCTTTGGTAGTATTGAATACCATAACCTTGGTCTTAGAGAGATTCATCGTCAATTGTCTCGAGTCACAAAAAGTGGCAAGAGTGTTCTAATGATGCTGAAACCCCTCAGGGGATGAGGCCAAAAGAACAACATCATCAACAAAGAGGAGAATAGAAATCAGCACATAGTGAAGAAGGCAACCATCCTCTGGGTGAGTGTTCTCCCTAATAAAAGTCTCAAGCTCATCGAAAAAATCCCAAAAAGTGTTGGGGAAAGGAGAAATCCCCATTTCACTCCTATGGTGCTAAGAATACTGGCTAAAAGCCCTTGAGAGGAGCGAAATCGACCTTTCACAGTCTCATATAACTATGTAACTGCTGTCAAAAGCTGCCCAAATATGCCAATTGATCGAAGCCTCTCAAAAAGTAAATGTTGAAGCACCATGTCGAACGCTTTCCTAAAGTCTACAAAGCAACAATAAAACTTCAAGGACTTAGAACGCACCTCCTCAATAATAGCTCTGACGACTAGAATGCGATTTGTGGTATGGTGATATTGCAGAAAACTAACTTGGCCAAGAGCTTTGAAACCCCCTCCAACCTTCGGGAGAGCAGCACATCCAATGTTGTGGCATAGAGCTTGGGAAAGATATGCCCAATCATAATAGTCTTGTAGTTATTGGGCTTATGGGGATCACTTGCCTTATGAATGGGGTGAATCATATGCTGATTCCAGGAATCAGGAAACCCAAAAAAAACAGAGAGATTAAAGAGATTAGTGAGGGGCCCAACAAGAGGGTCAATACCATGCTTCAAAAATTTCGCTTGTAACCCATTCAAATCTACTGCTTTGCTCATACAAAGTTTCCTAATAGCCTACTTGACAAGACCAGTAGAAAAGAGGTGGCATGAAGAGGGGGGGAGGGAACAATAATAGGAGGCTGATTTGGGATGGTATAGAGGGAAGAGGAATGAATGGTCCAAGAGGAAAAGATCGATCCCATGAGTAATACAATCACAGGGGAGGATAAGGCGCCATAAGGATTTAGGAGACTACTGAAGGGAGTGGATAAGATCAAGTCAATGTCGAGAGAGGAAGAGATGCTTCTTTTGATGAAGCAGCTTGTAGTCTTTGTGATAAATGGCATAGAGCTGGGAAGGATTCTGAATGGCATATTTCAACCTTCAATGGGCAGACTTACATTCCTCATCATACCAGATGTTCATGGGGTAATGACTATGGGGACGAAAGGAAAAATAAAAGAGAGAAGAGGGGGGAGGGTTGCAGTCCAAAAGAGAGGAGTGCATGCCAAGAAGAATGGAGAGAGAGGAGGAGGGAGGGAGCATCCTAGGAGGGGCAAGCTCTAAGAACCCCCTAGGAGCTAATATCTCCTAACAGTCGAGGCTGAAGTACCGAAGTTGAATTTCATGATATGTCTCTATCTATTGCTAGTTCAGAACCTTGACAAATTGTGGGTGTGTTGTCTAGTGACCCTGCCTCAGTCCAAACTAGATGATTGGTGTTTCCTATGGAAGTCACCTGGTTCGTCGGAGCTGGTGAAGTATGTCGTGATGACCCGATGTTGAGAAGGGTGAGATCCATCTGGAGGAGAATTTTTATGTCGTCATTTCTCACAAGTCCAAACAAGCAACTAAAATAAGTCTTAAGCATTTGAACAATCTATCTAAGATGAGTGATTGCTCCTATTGAGTGGAGAATACACACATCTAAAAATTTATTGAATGATAGTATACCTTGATTTCAAATTTTCAACATAGAAATACCTTGATTCAAAAATTACCTCCACTTAAAGCAAAGAATGTTCTAAGGGAGAGGAGAATGCTTTTATCCAAAGAAATGGGTTGACAAAGGAAGGGTTTCCATTCTTGAATATTTTTTTTCTAATCTCCTTAGTTGATGAAGCATGGTGGTGAGTACTCCAACAATTGGAGGAGGTTTGATATGTCATATTTAGTAGCCAACCAAGACTTCAATCAATATTTATCCACACTTGCTCAACATCTTCATTTGTACAACTTGATCAATACTTGCTTGTACAACAAGTTGTCCAACACTTACTTGTACGACATTGTAGTCCACTTGAATGGCACTCTCGATTGCACTTCTTGTATGACAACTCTCGTACGATGATTCTAGACTGCAACTCTTGCTTCACACCTGTTAGGAATTATTACATCATAGTCCATGTGACAATGAATGTGGTATAACCACCCATCACAAGGACTATGCATGCACTAAAGGTCAAGGGTAGTTGCAAGATTAGTTAGTGGTTTGTTATGCCAAAAATGGGCATCCTATGTATTTAAATATTTATCATTTCATAATACACATCAATCGAAGCATTAAACATTAACATGTGGTATTAGAGTAGGTAGAAGGAAGAGTCATCTCTCTTGATCCTACTCAAGATTTGACATGGAGAAGCCTCAAAAAGGCCCTCTATTATAGATAAGGTCTCAAGGTAAATAACCATACCAAAGAATAGCATTTATCAAATTTGATCTCAGGGTAAAAGAGCCCTGCTAAGGACCAAATTCTTTCTAAGAAGTCTTAGGATACAAAATATTTCCAAAGACCATAGCAGAAGAAGCGATCTCGGGATAAAAAATCTTGCCAAGGATCAACTAAAGGCAAGTTTTTTGCCATACAAATTTACAAACATATAATTGAAGGTGAGCAAACATTCATTAGAACATTGGAAAAAGTGTTTAAGACATCAAGACAAATCACTGCCAAGGAGAAGAAAGGCACCCAAACTTAAAAACAAAATCATTGAGAGAGAAGGGAAGCCCTCAATGCAAAGTTTTTCATGTCTCTTTCCAAAAAGAGCAGAAACTAATCATCACAAGGTGCTACAGAGCAGAATCATTGAGAAGAAAAGGGAAGCCCTCAACACAAGGTTTGCATGTTTTTTCGAAAAAAGAGCATAAACTAATAATCACAAGGTGCACACAGACAAGTTACGTTAGTAAAAGGCAACATCCTTCCAGTTTACCATAATTAGGCTGTGTTCAACATCAAGCCAACTCTTGAGCAATTCATGTTCCAATGATTTGCAAAATACAACTCATCCAGAGCTTTAAATAAAATAAGCAAGAGCAAAGTTGAATTGAGAGATCTCAACCAGTCGGTCAAGATGTATCAACATGAGCGTAAAGAAGTCTAGACGAATAAAGAACCAAGAAATGTTGTATCATTCTACTTAGAGTTCGAGAACATCGTGAATATCAAAGTTCTAGTCAAAACGCATTCCACTAGAGAACCAAATTTCTACAATCTACTCATTGACAACGAGGATGCCATTGAATGACGACGACGAATTTGAATTTGAATTTTGGAGTGCTTGTCATTGTCGACTCCCTTGAGGAGAAAAAGAAGCAAAATGTTGAGGCACTATCAAGAAATAAGATATGCACCCAAAACCAGTCGTGCCTCTCTAACGTAATTAGGGACATCTCACTGCAAACACAGACCAGGGACATAACTAGGAAAGAAACCAAGACAAAGATCTAGGAGAATTAAAAGAGCATTTTACTGACGCATTGTTTGAGCAATTTTTGTGCAAGTGACTCCAAAATTTTCTAAAGTAGTAGGTTAAAATATTAAAGACCATTGAGCTTCACATTATGCCTGACTAAATTTTATGATGCTAGCCAAACATGGACATACCATATACCTTCCCACGCATCCAATTCTTCGAATTCACACATATTTTAAAAGGGTCGAATTCACATTCATGAATAAATACATGTAACCCCATTCTCATTATTGAAAAAAAGACCCTTGACCATTCCACCACACACTACATGGATCGATCCTATTCCACATGGATCCCCTTAATTCCAAGTAACCCTCTATTTTAAAAGGCATGGAATGATGGATAGAGAATCTCCCTCCATATTTAAGGTGGGCACTCTCCCCCACTTGTTTTTTCAAATGACGAATGACCCTCTATATTCGGGGATGGAGGACCCCCTTTTAAAATAGAGAGCATTGAAATCTTCTCAAACCTTTTAGAATAGACAGGCCCTGTCGACATGAATTCAACAACCACCCGGTCACTCATAAGTTCTATTCCTAAGCAATATATTGAAAAATGGTTCAAAGACTTTTTAAAAGCATGCTCGATCCAAGGGGAGACCTGAACTCCATTGATCAAAGTGGAGTCATCAACTCTTGAGAGTAATAATATTTTAAAATAGAGAGGGTTGGCTTGTTATTTAAAAAGGGCCAAAGAATATGGTTGTTTAAAAATGGAGAAGTCAACCAATCTGAATTGAACCAGTCAATGACTTACTCCTCTATCAAAGAGGGAAATATTACTTACTCCAACCTTGAGGAACCTTGGGAGCACTGGTACTTAAGAACTCCTTTCAACCTTTTTTAAAGGGGTGGGGGTTACTTATAAAGCTTTTGTAAACCTTAGGGAACTGTGTATCTACATATAATAGGGTACAAGCACCCCATTTTGTAAAATAGAGAGGCGATGGGAGGGTTTAAAAGCTCTCATCTATGCATCAACAAAACAACCAATGAGAGAGATACATTTTTGGGGGGTCCAACCTCTCTCTCCATTATCGAAAAAGAGGGGGAAGGAATAATGGGTCATTTTCTCTGTCTAGTTCCCAAGAAAGCCCATCTTGAAGTGAGAGGTTTTAGGTGGGGTTAGTTCACTATCCCCAATTTCCTCAGGAGTTTGGGTCATGTCTTAGTTGGGGAAGAAGGGACTCATCATTGGCCTAGTCTTCCCATTCTTATGCAAGGATACTATAGAGAAGCATCATCTCATCTAAGTTCCTATTTGATCGCTTTTTAAGGGTCTACCCGATGTGGCATCATTACCCAAGGAAAAAGCTACGTGATGTGGAATAACGCATACGATTCTATGATAAGGGTGTGATACCACCACCTTAAGGGTCCAGTGTGATACTCACTCGACCTATCCGTGTTGATCTATCATGCTCTAATTAAAAGGATTTTACCCCTTTGTTGTTGAATAAGTCTGATGCAAGCACTCAAAAAGCATTACAGAGGGGACCGATCATTCCCTCTTCTTCTTTCCTATGGTTTCGATAGCAGTGCCCACCCATTCCTTCTATGTCCTAAATCTAAAGGTGGGGCAAGGCAAGGCCCATTTAAAAAGAGGGATCTCAACTCGGCTTGGTTATAATAGAGAGTAGGATTTTAGAGTTCTTATCCCACCCTTTTTCCCTTTGAAATATAGGGGCTGGGAGAGCAACTTTTAAATTCAATTGTGAGGGCGTTCATCCGCATACTTATCCATTCCAATTGATTACATGAATGAATAGTGCTAATATCTAAGCACTTCTACATGATTCTCCTGAGCTTCAAAGGATAAAGCTATTTCTCGGAGAACCAATCAAATACTAACACATGGACAAATAAAATTGGACAAAATAGAGTATACGTGGACATTTTCAAAACAAAGCAAAAATCCATCCTTCAACATTTTTAAAGCATTTCTAAAATACCACATTGAGAGTGGAAAAACTATTAATGCAAACATATTATTGTTTTTCCTTTATTTAATTGCAAGTGAAAAGGAAAAGTGTTTATAATATTTTAAAATGTGAGGAATGTTCCAAACAATATTTTGTAGAGGAAGAATATTCCCTCTAATTGTTTTTTGGCCCGACGAGACACTGTTTTTCTCATAATTTGGGGCATTATTCACGTTGTGAGTATAAGTTTATATACACTCGTTGAAAATCATTTTTTGAAGACAATCCAAAGAAATATAAATTTTCCACTTTTGTAAAGATTTACTATGGCCAATGGTGCACTGAAGTTCCTGTTGCCCAATTTCCAACTATTGAGGGGAAACAATTATGATGCCTGGAAGACCAAAATCCGAACACAACTTGAGTTTGAAGAAGTATGGGAAGTTGTAGACGACACCATTACCCGTGCTAATATAGAAGATGAACAACAAACCAAATTTTACAAGGTGGATAGAAAAGCACAATTGATCATCATGTTTGTAGTAGTCGATGAAGTACAACCATACATTTGAGATTCTACCATAACAAAAGATGCATGGGAGAAACTACAAACAATATTTGAGGCAAGGAACCAGAATCAAATTTTATTTTTGCAAAGTTAACTTCATTGTTTGAAGATGAAGAATGGAGAAAGACTTGAATTTTTCATGAGGATAATTGTTGAATTATGAGCATCACTACAAGCATTGGGAGAAAAGTATCTAAGGAAACACTTGTTCCTATTATTTTGAGATCTCTCCCTTTACAATGTAATGTATTTGTGACAACATTAAATATCACTAAGCAAACAGCAACATGAAAATTTGGTGAACCTACTTAAAAAAGGAGAGACCTCACATACAACACAACAAGAACAAGTACTTATTACAAATAAAAAATGGAAGTAGTCATTTAGAAGAGGCATAAGATCTCGCTTTGAACAATAGAGAACTAATTCTCAAGCACAAGGATATCATTAGCAGATAAATTATTCCCACATGCAAGGATATTAGTAGCAGAGAAATATTTTTCACGCACAAAAAGAGGTGTGAACTTTGTGGTAAAAGTAGCCACACAATGAAGGGATGTTGGCATAATCCATTCACAAATGGGTCACCTTCACAAGAGATACATCAACACCAATACAGGTCATCATCAAATAAGAAAAATCAGATTTGAAAAAGAGTACAACAAAGTAGCAAAAGAGAACCAAATTAAGGAAGAAAAGATCATGCAGATGAAGATGTATTTTTTGCACATGCACAACCAAGTCAATCCAATCATGTTTGGTACAACTCTGAAGCAACCAAATGTATGATAGGTCAAGAAAATTGGATTCATCCAAATTGTTCCAATTATATAGGAAATAATGCATCCAATGACTTCAAAAGCTTAGTTGATCATTCCAAGCCATTGGAGAACCAACAAGAGATCAAACTAGACTTCAAATACATCAAGCAAGAGAGAAGACCATCGAGATACAAAAGCAAACATGACAAGTCCAAGCCATGGGATATCCTTGATCATTGGGAAGTCAAGAAATTCAATCCTTTTTAGAAGAGACATATTGCTCAAGGTTAACTCTTTTTCTACACTCTCCCCAGTATAGAGGAAAATATTTGCAAAATGCATTGTCTATCGTGATGTAGTCTCTAAAGAAGCATGGCATAGCTAGCAAACTCAATCTTGTGGAGAGAATAATGTGTGTTTGTACAACTTGCAAAACTAAGTATCCTTTCATCATTATCAAATCCTAGGATCTCATTCAAATTTTGTCAAGGAGCGCACCAGTGTCACAAGCAGTCAAGATACTAGATAACAAGATGTGATCTGATATCATCAAAATTGGTAAAATAATTAGTAATAAAGGGGGATTTTTTAAATATCATCAACAATATTCATGTTCAACAATAAAGGCTATTGAGCACTTGACAAGATGCTACATTCATGTTCAAGGAAAAATAGTGGCAACAATGAGATCATTTAAGGGGTTGAAAAAAGTATGCAAATTTGCTAAATAGTGTACTCAAAACATACATCCTATTTATCATATCAAAAAACTCATGATAAAAGGGGAACTTGCAAATAATCTAGAGCTTATTAAAGAAAATTGTGATAGAAAAAAATGGAAAGTAGAAGAAGCCTTACACAACTTTCTTCCCATCACATGCAAGACAAAATTTCACGACCAATCAATTCAGTAATCAACATAGGATGCATGGTAGCACATACCAAAGATCCTCCATATAAAGACATTGAAGGCATATATTTCTTGCATTTAATCTATAAGTATTAGAAATTGAATAAGTATTTGTAATAAATGTGTTTTTGGAGGGCATGATTAGTGGAATTTGACACTCCAGAGTATTATAGTATGTAGTCTACATTTAGGGAAATGCCCTCTGTTCAAAATATGGAGATTCCAACATCACCCAAAAATATTTTACTTCAAGTCTAAATCCAAGAGCCCGAGTGAGAGCCACGAGCAAGAGCCAAAGTCAAGAGTAAGAGCCTAAGCTAGGAGCTAAGACTATGATGTAATAAGGGGGTATGTTAGGAATTATTACATCATAGTCCATGTGACAATGAGTGTGGTATAACCACCCATCACAAGGATTATGCATGCACTAAAGGTCAAGGATAGTTGCAGGATTAGTTATTGGGTTGTTATGCCATTGGGCATCCTATGTACTTAAATATCTATCATTTCATAATGCAAATCAAATGAAGCATTAAGCATTAAAAACACCTGCACATAAGACTTGGAAAAACATCCTACTAATCTACTTCAACAATAGTTTCACACTGAGCACATACAACATACAGATGAAGGATGAATTGTCATTGCATTACTTCTACATGTACAACATTAGTATTATAGACCATCTGCACTAGCAACATACAATGCTACAATGGATATACAGACACATTCTACATGCATAGATGCTCTCCTGGTACTTGGTACTCTATCTCTACCCTCTGGTGTACAAAACAATTGAATGGGGGGTCCTTTTTATCCTTGAGGGTTGACAATTAACAACAATTGTTGCTTGGGACACCTCACCACTAACTACCCTCCATATATATATGCTTAACTACATACATTAGCCATACTTTATAATTTCAATCTATTAAATGATGACATCGTCACCCTTGATGTCAAACTAAAAAATTGCTTTTCATTTTCATTTATCTTTACATTTGTGCACATTTGCACTATTTATACCACTATTTTTTAGACTAGTCAGAACTAGCTCCTACATATACCCTCCCCTTTAGATTGGTCAATGTCCTCATCAACAATTGCCTCTAGTCCTAGGGACTCGAGTTCTACTGGTGTTGAGGCATGGAATATGTATACCTCCTAACTCTTGGATTTGCAACTTCAATGCCTCTATCTCTACTTTCAGTCTTGTGGCATAGGCCTGATATCGAGCCCATTGCACACCGTAGTGATTCATATTTTGCTCGACATTTGCCAACTTTACCAACAATTCAACCTTCCTTTTTGTAGCTCTAGCTTAAGCTTCCTTCCTTGCTGCTTCAATATCTTTCCTTACCACTTCAACTTCTTATCTCATTGCAATTTCTAGCTACTAAATCCTTTTTTCTATAAGTTTATCATGATGAATGAATTCTTTATTCTTTACTTCCAGCAACTACTCCCTCAATATGCATTCAATTTTTAACTCTCCAATCAATTAATCATTTTCTTCTTGAGTTTTGGTCTTCTCCTCAACCTTCTTTTTTTAGTTTTGCTAGTTCTGCTTTGACTTCCTTCTACACCTCTTGAAGTTGTGCCTCCATCTCCTACAACTAGTTAACCTTCTCCACATTCATTTGTTGAAATGATTTCAATCCCGTGGCTAACCATTGAATCATATATGCCAAGAAATTAATTCTAGCATATAATTTTAAATTTTCACCAACTTAGATGCAATTTTAACATATTTGATGCTTGCTTTATACTCTAGATAGGTTGCTAAGTTTCCTTCATATACATACATGCATGTTGGATTTCGGTAGAGTACTTGAGTTTATGGTAGGTTCTTCATTCCTAACATCGACTTGACACTACCAGTTTCCAGCTTCCATGGTTACGTTTGATGAATTTATGCAAACTTCTTCATGCACTAATCGTTACGAGCCCAATGCACTAGTTTTACGAATTCATTCTCCATTCTCAATTGCCACAATTGCTAGTATCCCATACATCCAATTTTGAATTCATTGTGAAATCTATCAAACAATCCAATCACTTTTTCAAAGAATGTATCAACTTGCTCATTAATGTTTTCTTCCAGAACTGGAAGTTTCCTCAAAATTTGGCACTTCGATGATGAAATGCTCACTTGTGTCTTCCACTAGTTCCATATCAGTGTTATCTTCGGTGGTAGTTTCCTCCACATCCTCCCCACCATGACCTGTCAGGTTGATAGGTCATTTGGCCACCTTGCCCTCCTATATCATCTTCCTTGCATCAATAGTTTTTACATTTGTCACTGTTTCCTATCATGTTTTTGGTTCATTCTCCAACGATTGGCTTCCTTCACCATTATTCCACCAACTAAACTTTGATGCACTTTTTTTCCTTTCTCCTTGTTGGAAATTTGAGCATATTGAGTTGTCATTGATGTCAAAGGTGCATAATGGGCAAGGCAGAAATATTATTCAATAGTGGTAAAAGAAATATTATTCAATGGTGGTAAAGCAAAGCTTATTGAGATGTCATTATTGTCAAAGGTTTGATGACAAAAGTATATTGATGTCAAAAGTGAGATTTATCTTCAAGGCAAATACCATCAAAGGATTAATGTCAAAGGGTTGATGTCAAAAGTTCATAAGGTAGATATATTCCAAGAAGGATTTAATTAATTTAAATGTTTAAATTATTTAAATTTAAATATTTAAATATTTTAATTAAAAAAATTATCAAAGGTTTACTCGAGCATCGGCGTAGACCAAGGTAAAAAAAGACACTCCATAGATTTAATGAGGGCCAAACTCATCCAAGCATTGAATAAAAACATATATAAACCTAAGGTTGAACCTTAGGACAATGCTCACTTGAGCAAGTCAATTCCTATTCGGATGAGTGACAACAAACGACAAAGACTAATTAGTTGGGTGCTAGTTGGGTGCTGGCGGTGGAGGTAAGGTTGAAAGAAATCCGATTAGTGACATGCTAGCTGGTGCAGCGTAGTTAGTTGTTGGTTGAGAGCTAGAGCATAGGACAAAAGACGTCTTGGGGTCAAATCTCCTTGAAGACATTTTGGGCAAAAAGGTTGCATGGTTTCCTAGGCAAGAGTTTTTCGTTTATGCAAGGCAGTGTTGGGCTAAATCGCAGATCACCGTTTTGAGCTCCAAAGTTGTGGTGTCACAACTGGACGTTGAGCGCCGTAGAGGGTGTTATTGTGCACATTTATAGGGTTCAAACTGTTACAACATAAGAGGTACTTGTTTCTCATTGAGCACCAACATTTTTGGGAAAGATAATGTTGATTTGATTAATTTTTGTAAGGTTAAAATTGGTTGGATTGAAGAGTTATTTTTGAGTGTGCTTTAGAGTGTATTGTTATGTATAGGAGTAATAAGGTTGTGTTGTGAAATAAATAGAACATGTGAAAATTACATTAGAGGGAGTTATAAGGTGTTTAGAGTCTGATATATCTGTGTAACATTTGATTAAAATAAAAGTGACTTCTATGTGCTTTGGGTGATAGTTGAGAGTTGAAATAATTACTTTCAAGAAAGGAGAGAAAAGGGTGTATGTGAGTTCATTGTACTTTGTAATATTTGCACATCTTGAGAAAAAGTTTAAGGGTTCTATAAGTTGCATTATTGTGAAGATAAAAAGAAAATAATAAAGTATTATTTTCAGCTTTGCTATGCACATCTTTTGTGGAGGCTTTTCATGAAAAATGACTTAAGGAATGTTTTGCTATCTAACCCTTGAAGTGGCACAAGAAAGATCAGTTGTTTGTGAGAGTTTTTGAGGACATATATTCATCAAAGCAAATAAGAGGTATGGGCATATCATTCCTTGTTTAAGGTGTTTTGTTGAGTAAATGTTTCTAGAACATAATGTGGAGATAAAAGGGATGTTTGGTATGCATTATTGAAAATATTTGAGTTAGGGTTTGAGACCTATATGTGCATCAATTGTTGAGAAAAAGTTGAAACAATTGCATTAGAGTTTGAGATATTTTTGTGCTTCATTGTTGAATGGTTTTGGAAACATTTGGGATAAGGTTTGAGAACAAGTTGTGCTTCCATTGTTGAAAGAGATTGAGACATTTGTGCTAGAGATTGTGAACTACTTATGCTATATTTGAAGACAATTTTGTGCATCATTGTGAAACCTTTTGAGCATTGGTTTGAGAGATATTGAAAGCAATTGTGAAAGTGTTTGAGATCAATATTATGAGCGAAATTTGTGCATTAATGTGATTGATCTTTGAGAGAAAATTTGCAAGAAAGATAGATCAATTTTATGAACCAAGTTATACATGGTTTTGATTTTATTTGAAAGGTATTTTACAAGAGATAGAGATTGGATTAGTTGAATGCAATATTTGTGAATGTGAAGAACATATTGGGGTTTTGATAGTGCATATAATTCTCTATATGTTCCAGAGGTTAAATGAATTCTAAGTAGAATATTGTCTATTTGAAGAAAGCATTTCTGAAAGAGATTTAAGATTTGTTTGTATGCAAGATTTGGAAATATTTGAGCAGGTTCTATGAGCAATATTGAGGTAGATTTGAGCAAGTCTTTTGAGAAGGCTTGAGGATAGGTTTGAGCAAGTATTTTGAGAAGTCTTGAAGACAAATTTGAGCAAGTCTTGTGAGAATACTTAGGGTAGCTTTGAGGCAGATTTGAGAAAGTCTTGTGAGAAGACTTGGAGCAGCTTTGAGGTAGATTTGAGCAAGTCTTGAGAAGACTTGAAACATCATTGAGACATATTTGTGAGAAGAGATAGAGCATATTTGTGCTAACCTTGTGACAAGGTTTGGTGTAGATTTGAGATAATGTTGAGAGCAGACTTTGGAGTGAATTAGATCAGAGGGGATAGAGTTATCCTGTGGAGAGATATCCATGAAATAAAGCAAAGGGGATAGAGTTATCCTATGGAGATATATCCATGAAACAGAGCAAAGGGGTTAGAGTTCTCCTGTGGAGAGAGTTCCATGAACCAGAGTAGAGGAGATAAAGTACTCCTATAGAGAGAGATCCATGAACTAGAGCAAAGGGGATAGAGTTCTCCTATGGAGAGAGATCCACAAACTAGAGCAAAGGGGATAAAGTTCTCCTATGGAGAGAGGTCAAAAAACAAGAGCAGAGGGGATAGAGTTCTCCTATGGAGAGATACCCATGAACCAAAGCAGAGGAGATAGAGTTCTCCTATGGAGAGAGATCCAAAAACCAAAGTAGTGGGGATAGAGTTCTATTGTGGAGAGAGATCCACAAACCAGAGCAGAGGGATAGAGTTCTCCTATGGAGAGAGATCCATAAACCAGAGTAGAGGGGATAGAGTTCTTCTATGGAAAGAGATCCAAAAATTGGCGCAAATATGATAGAGTTATCCTATGGAGAGAGATCCACGAAATAGAGCAAAGGGGATAGAGTTATCCTGTGGAGAGAGATCCACAAACCAAAGTATCGGGGATTGATATATCCTTTGGATAGAGGTCCATAAATATTGTAATAGGTAATTGATTCCTAAGAGATTTGTTGAGAAAATTTAGAAGAAATATTTTCTCTGTGGACGTAACCCACATTTGGTGAACCACGTTAAATTTGTCTCATGTGTGATGATTTGTGCATTGCTTTGATTATTGCTATTGATATTACAATTGATAACATTGGATAATATTGTTTGGAAAAGAAAAGTAAAAGTTGATCTTATATTGTTCACCCCCCCTCAGTATAAGCTTGTGTTCTTCAATTGGTATCAGAGCGGGTTCCTTCGTAAAATTCTAACAACTTGAAGGAAGATATTACAGGAACACTGATGGCATCTCAGAATGGATCCTCATCAAATAAGGCACCATTATTTTATGGGAACAATTATGCCTTATGGAGTATAAGAATGAAGACTTACTTGATGGCACAAGGATATGAGACATGACAATCGGTTGAGGATGGATTCACACCTACAACTACTCCTCCCATAGATAAAGTGAAAAACATAAGCTTATATTGAGAGGGGGGGTGAATAGTATAAGATTACTTTTTACTTTTTTTTCTCAAACAGTATTATCCAATATAATCAATGACAATATCAATAACAATAACCAAATAAATGCACAAATAATCACATACAAGAGAGACACCAATTTAACATGGTTCACCCAATATGGGCTACTCCACGAAGAAAATATTTCACTTAAAATTTTCTCAATCAATCTCTTGGGAATCCTTTCCCTATTAAAATATTTATGGATCTCTATCCAAAGGAGACATCAATCCCCTAATCAAGTTCGTGGATATCTATCCACAGGAGAACTCCTTTCTCCTCTTGCTCTAGCTGGTGATCTTCTAGAAGAACTGTTGCCCCCACTACTCTGGCTAATGAATCTTTAGCCATTGAAGACACCTATCCTCATTGCCATGGCTAATGGATTTCTATCCACTGGAGACTGTCATCCTCTATACTCTGTCACCTCCAAAGCTCTGTCTCAAATCTATACTAAACACAATCCTTCGGTCTAGCATAAATATATCCTCAATCTCTGTCTTCTGATATGCACTAAACATAGTACTTTGGTATAGCACAAATTTGTCCTCAATATCTGTCTTCTAATATGAACTAAACATAGTCCTTTGGTCTAGTCCAAATCTGTCCTCAATCTCTGTCTCTGGTATGGCACAAACCTGTCCTCAAATCTGCACCAAACTCTATCCTCGAATCTGCCCTCAAGCATTAACACAAAGCTTGACTTAATCTCAAATCAACTATATTGGATCTGCCCCAAACCTTAACTCAAGGTTTGAACAAATCAATCAATCAAATTTTCTCACAAGTCTTCTCAAAGACTTGTCTCAAATATGCCTTGTAAGCTTCCAAAAAATCTCACACTAATCTGTCCACAAGTTCTCTCTAGAACTTATCCAAATCTGCTCTACAAGTCCTCACTAGAACTTGTTCAAATCTGCTCTCAATCTGTATTGTAAGCTTCCAAAAACCCAAATATTTCCACAAGTCTTATCAAAGACTTGCTTCAAATCTGCTCAACAAGTCCACACTAGAACTTGTCCAATCTCATAGAAACATAAAGAAAATTGTTAGAGACTCAATATGATCTATATTCATCACAATGCTCAATCACTTTCAATCACTCTTTTAGAAACATACAGAGAATTGTTAGAGACTCAATATGCTTCACATTCACCTCAATGCTTAATAAATTTCTCAAATCAATTAAAAATATAGAATAGTTTGTTTTATAGAACTTGAATAATCACTTCACACATCCAATTGACTAGGCTCAACCAACTCTACTCAACCAATCACTCAATGAAAAAACCTTCCTTACAAACCCTAGTCCAAGTATATAAACACTCACTCAAAATGTTCTCAACAAAGCTTTATCAACCAATCTCACATAACAATGATACTCATGTTATTTTCAAACCCTAGTTCAAGTTCTTCACTTAACCAATGACTTCAACAACAATGCTTATAAAACAAGGTTTTATCAACAACTCTTAATTCCAGAAAACCTTGAAGCATTTACTCAACACACTCAATAGGAAACCTAATTAAATCATTTTCACTCCAAACTTTTTTTCCATAAAACAAACCAATCAACTCAACTATGAAAGAATGTGCCCATACCTTTTTCTTGATGATGAAGGAACCTCAAAAATCTGCCACAACCACAAACACTTCTTTGCCAAGATCAAAGAAGTTATAGGATGATAAACTCTCTCAACGATATAATGCAAATATCAAAACACACATACACCTTATCACTTCATATTTAAGAAAAACATCCAACAACATATACAAAAATAATTGACCAAATACACCTTATGATATCCAAATTAAAACAATATTAAATACCATAAATAATGTCAATACAATCTCCTTTTAAAAATAACTCAATGGCAAAAAGTCCTCTCAACATTTTAAAATTCAATAAACCAATATGTAAAAAATACGTTATTTTAAAAATAAAGCTAACTCCTTATTCCTCCAATTAACCAAAATAATGATTAATTAAAATACTTTTCATCTAACCCTTTTAACTCCCTAGGACCTCATGTGAAAAACCTTAGGTAATACAAAAATATATTAAATTTTTTATTATCTTTGCCTTGGTGAGACTCGAAATCACAACGCCTTCTCTACCAGCACCCTAGCCACGACTCAACCATTGCACGAGCTAGACGCTCATTTAGAGAGCAAAGAGCACAACGTGCTCTATATTCCTCCCCTTATGTGCCTATGCAAAAAATCACGCATCGCTTCCTCGACGCTTCCAACAACACACCAAAAATGTTGTTGTCGCAAATTGAATGCGGGTCACTCCGCTCCCAAACACCTTAGCTTTTGACCGCTTACCACTAGGCCACACTGCCTAGGTGGATACAGGATATTTGCCCTCAACGATATTATCCCCTTTCGCTGGCGCTTAAGACACGAAGCTTGTCTTCTTTGCACGAATTTTCACAACACGTGCTTGCCCTTTTTATTCGTTTGAACGAAGGATGATTTAAATGCCACTAAGGCATATAGTTTATATACCAATTACGACCTTTAAAATTGAACGTCGATGCCTTTAATATTTCAATAATTAATTTATAAACTATTTAAATTCTTTTTAAATTAAATATTATAAATTAATTCTTAACTCCTTTTGACTTTATTAAGGATTAAAGCCTTCTTTGGATTTACCACCTTGTATGAATAATATTTATTTATAAAATTTAAATTCAATTTGAATTTAAATATTTTATAAAATAAATATTAAAACCTCCTTGGGTTTTTTAACATGAATTTAAAAACTTCCTTGGGTTTTTATGAAAAACCTTTTATTTTTGCTCATCCATGGTTTTAATAAAAACCCTCTTGCTTGTGCTTCCACATAATATTAAAAATATTATGAAGTTCTTTTGCCATTAACCTTTGCATTGTTCCTTTTGAAATTTTGACATCAACGGTAGCTTATTCCTTGACATCAATGACAACTTCGTTCCTTGACATCAATCACAACTTTGAATCAAAATGTCCAACAATATCCCCCTTTGTTATTGATGGCAACCCAAATTATTTTTACCAAATACTTAACCTTTTATTTGTTCTGCTCCCCCTAGGACATTGCTCCCACTAGATCAATGCTCTTTTCAAATCTCTCCTCTTTACTCAAATACCAAATCTCTCCCCCTTACTCAAATCTCTTCCCCTTTGACATCAATGGCAAAGGGTCACCTTTGGGGCTTGGGGCTAAGAATGAGTCTCTTAGCTTAGCCCCTCTCCCACCTCCTCTTGAGGTGGTTAATTCTGGGGTGGGAGTATTTCTACTCCCAACAAGCACTGGTATTTACCTTTATTCTCTTTTCTTCTCATATGATTCTTCTGATTCCGTTGATTGTTTATTTCCATGTCCGTGATCCTATTCCTGTTCTTGTTTCTGTTCATATCCACATCCATATTCATGTTCCTATTCCTGTTCCTATTCTTGTTCATGTTCATATCCATGTTCATGTTCATGTTCCTGTTTGGTTCTAGAATATCTGCTCTACACCACTTTGTTGTATGTCCATCATTATTGCACTTGTAACACTTAATGTTATTATTCGTTGAAGGTGCATGTATTAGGATTTCTCCTAGTGAAGCCATATCATTTTCTGTCATGAACCTTGCAATCCATTGCCTTGTGACCAAACTGATTACATGAGTAGCAATACCCATGGAAAAGTTGCATGTTTATGAAATTTCCATTTTCTTATATTTCATGTGTCATGCATTGTGAAGCCATGTGCCAAAACCTGTGACATGAAAAACATATTCCATTGAAGCTTCCTTGTCTTGACCTCATTGGTCTCTTAGTATCTCTTAACCTATTCTAATTGTTGTTCCATATGTTTCTCCTTGGTGCATTGTTCCTGTTCTTGTTGAACTTTCTGTTGTCCAACTCATCCTCAGATGTCTCACTTTATCTTAGACTATCTTCTTCTGAAGTTTCTTCTCCTTCAGAACTTAAGGTTGAATTTCCTTCCCATTTCTTTTGTTCCTGTTCAAATCCAAGACCTATATTGCTTGATGTAGGCTTTCATAACTTGATGAACTTATCTAAGTTCCTTGAGATATTTTTGAACCCTTATAGCTTGACTTTGGAGTTTTGGACTTTAATTTCTAATAAATATACCTCTTGTTCTAGTTTCTTACATTCTAGAACCTTAGCTTCTAACTTCTCCTTGAACTTCTTAGTCTTAGCCTTTGATTTGTCCAAATCCTCTATAAGAATTCTTCTCTCTTCATCACATTCTTGAAACCGAGATTCTAATTTAGATTTTTGCTTCCTTACCCTTTTTACTGTGTCAAGAGCATAAATAAATTCTCCCTTGAGATCATATCCTTATTTATCTGATTCTTCCTATATTTGTTTTCCTTTGTCTACACCTTCATTTTCTTTTGAATTATCTTCTTTAAGATCACCCCCTTCTTCTTCTAGTGCCATTAGAATATTCTCTTCTGGTCCTTCACGTGCATCCTCATATTCATCATCACTAAAACTATAACCATTCCTTGTACAACTATCTTCAAGATGTCCAAAGTTACCATATCTAAAATACTTGAGAATTATTGGTGACATTTTCTTGACCTCTTTTTCTTCAATCATAAATAGGACTTCATATCTCATTATTTGAAAAACTAGCATCACTATCACTTGAATACTTACTTGCCTTGTCTTCATAGTAGCTCCTCTTTTGCCTTTGAAAGAACTTCTTTCCTTGTATGCTTTGTCCATCCTTGATTTTATTTTGGTGTTGGTATCTTTTTGATTCCTTGTTTCTGTGATCCTATTTTCCTTCATCATTGTTATTTTTAGCTTCTTGACAACCAGTTGCATAGTGACCATACTTTCCACAATTGAAACATTTAACAGATTTTGTATCTTTAAATCTTCTTGAATCCTTATTCCTTTTGCCATAATTTGCTTCTTCATCACTAGATGACTCATTGCTTGATTCTGACTTCTTACCCTTTGTCTTCTTGATTGATTTGAAGGTTGCTTCCTTCTGGGGATTAGGTTATTTTGTTCTTAACTCAAAAGCTATAAGAATACCAAGCAACATATCTCTTATCAAAGAATCACCATATTTTGACTCTTCTATAGCATAAACCTTTTCACTAAATATTTTTGGAAGAGATCTTAAGATCTTATCACAAACATTCGATTCTTTAACCTTAAATCCAAGTCCTTACATAGCATTAACAACCTCATCAATTCTAAGTAGATACATACTAACGTTTTCCTCATCCTTCATTCTTAACTCTTCAAGTTGTCCTTTGAGATTTCGTATCTTTGCTTTCTTGACACCTTTATCTCCTTCATATATGCTTTGCAACTTATCCCACATTCCTTTTGCATCTTGACAGTGCATAACTTTTATGGAATTTGTCCTATGCAAATGTCTCAAAATTGCATTCATTGCTTTTGAATTGTAATGTCGTTGAAGCTTACCTTCCTTATCTGTAGGTGGATCAATTGAGATGTCATATCCATTTTCAACTACTTTCCAGATTTCATTGCCAAGTGCCATCAGGTAAATCTTCATTCTCAAACTTCAATATATATAATCACTTCCATCAAATACTAGTGTTGAATTATCTGATGATCCATTCTTAGAATCCATTGTGTTCTTGTAATATTTTCCTTCAAGCTGTTAAACTCTTTCGAAAGAACCCGCTCTGATACCAATTGAAGAACACACACTTATACTGAGAGAGGGGTGAACAATATAAGACTACTTTTTGCTTTTATTTCCCAAATAGTATTATCCAATATAATCAATAGCAATATCAATAGCAATAACCAAAGCAATGCACAAATCATCACACACAATAGAGACGCAAATTCAACATGGTTCACCCAATGTGGGCTACTCCACGGAGAAAATATTTCACTTAAATTTTTTTAATCAATCTCTTGGGAATCCTTTCCCTATTACAATGTTTATGGATCTCTATATAAAGAAGACACCAATCCCCTAATCAAGTTCATGGATCTCTATCCACAGGAGAACTCATTTCTCCTCTTGCTCTGGTTGGTGATCTTCTAGAACTATTGCCTCCACTACTATGGCTAATGGATCTCTATCCACTAAAGACACCTATCCTCACTGCCATGGCTAATGGATATCTATCCACTGGAGACTGTCGTCCTCTATACTCTGTCACCTCCAAAGCTCTATCTCAAATCTATACTAAACACAATCCTTCGGTATAGCACAAATATGTCCTCAATCTCTGTCTTCTGATATGCACTAAACATAGTACTTTGGTCTAGCACAAATTTATCCTCAATCTTTGTCTTCTGATATGCACTAAACATAGTCCTTTGGTCTAGTCCAAATCTGTCCTCAATCTCTATCTCTGGTCTGGCACAAACCTATCCTCAAATATGCACCAAACTCTATCCTCGAATCTGTCCTCAAGCCTTAACATAAAGCTTGACTTAATATCAAATCAAATCTGCTGGATCTGCCCCAAACCTTAACTCAAGGTTTGAACAAATCAATTAATCAACTCTGCTCACAAGTCTTCTCAAATACTTTTCTCAAATCTGCCTTGTAAGATTCAAAAAAAGCTCACACTAATCTGTCCACAAGTTCTCTCTAGAACTTGTCCAAATTTTCTCTACAAGTCCTCACTAGAACTTGTTCAAATCTGCTCTCGATCTGTATTGTAAGCTTCCACAAACCCAAATATTTCCATAAGTCTTATCAAAGACTTGCTTCAAATCTGCTCAACAAGTCCACACTAGAACTTGTCCAATCTCATAGAAACATAAAGAGAATTGTTAGAGACTCAATATGATCTATATTCATCACAATGCTCAATCACTTTCAATCACTCTTTTAGAAACATACAGAGAATTGTTAGAGACTCAATATGCTTCACATTCACCTCAATGCTTAATAACTTTCTCAAATCAATTCAGAATATAGAATAGTTTGTTTTATAGAACTTGAATAATCACTTCACACATCCAATTGACTAGGCTCAACCAACTCTACTCAACCAATCACTCAATGAAAAAACCTTCCTTACAAACCCTAGTCCAAGTATATAAACACTCACTCAAAATGTTCTCAACAAAGCTTTATCAACCAATCTCACATAACAATGATACTCATGTTCTTTTCAAACCCTAGTTCAAGTTCTTCACTTAACCAATGACTTCAACAACAATGCTTATAAAACAAGGTTTTATCAACAACTCTTAATTCCAAAAAACCTTGAAGCATTTACTCAACACACTCAATAGGAAACATAATTAAATCCTTTTCACTCCAAACTTGTTTTCCATAAAAAAACCAATCAACTCAACTATGGAAGAATGTGCCCATACCTTTTTCTTGATGATGAAGGAACCTCAAAAATCTGCCACAATCACAAACACTTCTTTGCCAATCTCAAAGAAGTTATAGGATGATAAAATCTCTCAAATATATAATGCAAATATCAAAACACACATACACCTTATCACTTCATCTTTAAGAAAAACATCCAACAACATATACAAAAATAATTGACCAAATACACCTTATGATCTCTCAATTAAAATAATATTCAATACCAAAAATAATGTCAATACAATCTCCTTTTCAAAATAACTCAATGGCAAGAAGTCCTCTCAACACTTTAAACTTCAATAAACCAATATGTAACAAATACTTTATTTAAAAATAAAGCTAAGTCCTTATTCCTCCAATTAACCAAAATAATTTTCATCTAACCCTTTTAACTCCCTAGGACCTCATATCAAAAACCTTAGGCAATACAAGAATATATTAAAATTTTTATTACCTTTGCCTTGGTGAGACTCAAATTCACGATGTCGCCTCTACCACCACCCTAGTCGTGGCTCCAACCGCCGCACGAGCTAGGCGCTCATTTAGAGAGAAAAGAGCACAACGTGCTCTATATTCCTCCCCTTATGCGCCTATGCAAAAAATCATGTGTCGCTTCCTTGATGCTTCAAACAACACACCAAAAATTTTGCTATCGCAAATCAAACGTGGGTCACTTCGCACCAAAACACCTTAGCTTTCGACCACTTGTCACTAGGCCAGACTACCTAGGTGGATACAGGATATTCGCCCTCAACGATCTTATCCCCTTTCGTTGGTGCTTAAGACAAGAAGCTTGTCTTCTTCTTCGCATGAATTCTCACAACACGTGCTTGCCCATTTTATTCGTTTGAACGAAGGATGATTTAAATGCCACTAAGGCATATAGTTTATATACCAATTACCACCTTTAAACTTGAACATCGGTGCCTTTAATCTTTCAATAATTAATTTATAAATTATTTAAATTCTTTAGAATTTAAATATTATAAATTAATTCTTAACTCCTTTTGGCTTTATTAAGGATTAAAGCCTTCTTTGGATTTACCACCTTGTATGAATAATATTTATTTATAAAATTTAAATTCAATTTGAATTTAAATATTTTATAAAATAAATATTAAAACCTCCTTGGGCTTTTTAACATGAATTTAAAAACTTCCTTGGGTTTTTATGAAAAACCTTTTATTTTTGATCATCCATGGTTTTAATAAAAACCCTCCTACTTGTGATTCCACATAATATTAAAAATATTATGAAGCTCTTTTGCCATTAACCTTTGCATTGTTCCTTTTGACCTTTTGACATCAACGGTAGCTTATTCCTTGACATCAATGACAACTTTGACTCAAAATGTCCAAAATAAATATGGTAAGCTGTTACATGTGAATAATGCCAAGGCTATGAATGGAATCTTATGTGGATTCTGTGAAGTAAAATTTGTGAAATTTATGCACTGCATAACAAAAAAAGAGATATGGTAAAAATTGAAGCAAAAATATGAAGGAGATAAAAAGGTCAAGTTGGAAAAACTGCAAAACCACAAGAAAAGGTTTGAAGATTTGAATATGGAAGATCAGGAAGATATTGCTACATACTTACTTCATGTGGATTAGGTTGTTAATACCATGCATGCACTTGGATTTAAAATTTAAGACTTCTGTGTTGCTCAAAAAGTATTAAGATCACTCCCTGTGAGGTATGATGGTAAGGTTTCAGCTATAGAAGAGATAAGATATATTGATAAGTTGACTATGGACGAGTTACATGAAATTATCACAACTTATGAGATGAGAATAGTAAAGGATCCCAACTCCAAGAAAGAAGTAAATTTAAAAGCTTCAAAGAAGAAAAAATATAAGAAACCAGAATCAAGTAGTGAGTCAAGCAGTGATGAAGAAGCTAACTATGTGAGAAGAAACAAGGACTCAAGAAAGTACAAAGGTATGAAGATTGTGAAATGTTTTAATTGTGGTAATTTTGGTCACTATGCATCTAATTTTCTACAAGACAGAAGAAGTAGTAGTGAAGAGAAACAAGATCATAAGAAAAAGGAAGAAGGAAAATCCAAGCATGAAAAGAAAAATAGGTATGGTCAGAGCAAGCATGAAAACAATTTCTTTCAAAGGCACAAAAAGGGTTTCTATGTTAACAAGGCAAGCAAGGCTTCAAGTGACAGTGATGAAAGACTCTTAGATAGTGAAGCATAAGAGATTCTATTTTTGGCAGTAAAAGAGGAAGAATATGCTCCTATTGAAGATAAATTCAAAAAGTATAAAGATGCTCTTGGAGACCAAGAAGTAGAAAAATATTCAAAAAATGAAGAGGAAGGCACAAATGATCTAGAAGCAGAACTTATTATTGCTCTCAGAGAATTGAAAAAGTTTAGAAAGCATAATTCAAGATTAAAGGCTCAATTTCAAGAACATGAGGAAGAAAAGGAAAAGCTTCTACAAGACCTAACAAACTCAAAAGCTAAGGCAAGGAGATTTAAAGAGTTCATGGTTAAAATGTTAGAGGTAAAAGAATTAGAATGTGAAATATTAGAACATGAGGTAGTTTCTCTAAGGATGGAAGTGAAATATTCTAAATACAAGCTACACAGGTTTGGGAAAAGTTCAAAAACTTTGGATAAAATTATCAATGCACAAAGATCTTCATCTATCAAAATACAAATTGGTTTTGAATAAGGACAAAGGAAACAAGAAGAAGGGTCAAACTCAAGCTCTAAAGAAGAGGAAGTTTCAGAGGAAGAGAGTGAAGAAGAAATTGACTTATGCGGATAAGTTGAAGAATAGAAGCTTCACTAAGAAAGGAAACAATGCACAAACTAGAAACAGGGATCATCACAGAGAAGGCAAAGAAATGACTAAGAGAACAGAGGTTTCAAATCAAGATTTTTTCCAAGGTCATTGTTTTTCATGTAATCATTTTGGTCACAAGGCTATGCATTGCAGGGTTCATGGAAAGAAAGAGTATGGTCTCACTAAAACGAATTTCAACTCATTCGAAGATGAACATTTCTTTCAAGGGTATTGCTACTCTTGTATTCACTTTGGTCATAAAGTGATCTACTATAGGGTTCATGACATAAATGATTATGGCTTCACCAAGAGGAACTTCAAGACATTTACACCTTCCAAGAATTATAACATTAAGTTTTACAAGTGCAATAATCTATAAGGCTAAGTGGTGTAGAATAGAGTTTCCAAAACTTCCAAAAATAAGCAAGAACAAGAACACTCAAAAGGATCAAAAGGGTATGGTTACAAAAATGTTAAAAAAGAAGGTTGACAAAGAAAGAGAGCACTGTATGCTAGGAGTAGAGATACTCCCACCCATTTTTAATCACCTCAAGGAGAGGAGGTGGGGAGGGGGCTGGGCTAAGAGTCTTATATTTAGTCCCAAAGGAGTTCTTTTGCCATTTAAATCAAAGAGGAGAGATTTGAGAAATGGGAAGAGCATTCAGTCAGGGGCATCAACTTCTTAGGGGGAGCAGATTTGAAGATTCAGTGGTTGCAAAAGAAAATTTTAGAAAGGATCGCCATCAATGACAAAGTGGGATATTATTGGAATTTTGAACATATTGAGTTGTCATTGATGTCAAAGGTGCATAATGGTCAAGGCAGAAATATTATTCAATAGTGGTAAAAGAAATATTATTCAATGGTGGTAAAGCAAATCTTATTGAGATGTCATTATTGTCAAAGGTTTGATGACAAAAGTATATTGATGTCAAAAGTGAGATTTATCTTCAAGGAAAATACCATCAAAGGATTAATGTCAAAGGGTTGATGTCAAAATTTCATAAGGCAGATATATTTTAAGAAGGATTTAATAAATTTAAATATTTAAATTATATAAATATAAATATTTCAATTAAAAAAATTATCAAAGGTTTACTTGAGTGTCGACGTAAACCAAGGTAAAAGAAGACACTCAGCTTAAATGAGTGTCAACGTGTTGATGGAATGGACCCTTACTCCTCAGCCCAATGAAAAGTAAATTTCAATTCAAAATATAATTAAAAATACATAAAAATGAGAAAAGGAAAAAATTATTATTTATTAATTCAAAATGCAAATAAAGGTCGGAGGGTCTGGCCCATTGGTCAAAGCGCTCAATTGAGAGGGAAGAGACCATGGTTTGAACCTCTCAGGCCTCATAGAACTGGAGGGTGTCTCACCAACGCCACTAGCTATGTTAAAAAGTTTACTCGATGCAACTGGAGGTTATAGTGGCAACAAAATACACACAAATGAGAAAAGAGCAAAATCATTATTTATTAAAAAGAGGACGAAATCATTTATTTTGGTCGTGTAAGCTTCATTGTGGCTAGATTGATAAATTTGATAGGATTAATCTGTTTGGCCCTATATGCAAATTCTGCTAACTCATTGCCATTCAAATTTGCATCCAAGTTGGTTTTGAAGCTATAGTTTGTGGATGGAAAGACGCTTTTTTTAATATTAGGGTTAATATTTCAAAATTAAGAATTATGGGCAGAGTACAGTCTGCCAATGCAACCATGCAGTGATTGTTGTGTGCACTAGTGCTACAATTGTTCTACTTTATCTCAAGAAAATAGGAAACTCTAGCATATAGGATTCAATCCATATACAAAGGAGGTTGAATGTTGAATCCAATGGGCATGATATTTCCCCGACTAGGCACTAGGACAACAAGTAAGGGTTCCACCATTCTTAATTTTCCAAGGTATTTGAGGGAAAATTATGGAAAATCTTTATAATTAAAAAAACTATGGCATGTGAGTTCTTTCCTTTTCGAGGTTTTGCTTGCATAAATTTAGGCAATGTATTTGTTTAGGTTTTGGGATAAATCGATCTTTATTTCACAATGGAAGAGATATATGAGATTGATGCCTGGAGCATAGGGTTTGGATGAGTTTTTTTGAGTTTTCGATGCATCAATTCAAACCTTAGACCACAACTATCTATCGTTGCTTTGTGTGCATTTGGTGAATTTTGCCATGGTAGGAAGGGTTGTTGCTTCTCCTTTCCTCCTTTCTATGCCTTCCTTTTTTGGCTCTTCTCCTTTGATGTTGGATCAGGTGGGCATCGACCTTCTCAAGAGTAAGTTACCTCCAAAAGTAAACTTTAGTTTTATTGGCTTTAGTCTCTTGCAACCTGTTTCTTCTTTGAACTCTAATGCCTTTGTTCCTAGGTTGGGCTCTACACCAATGGTTGAAGTGCCCCCAAAATTTTTCTACATTATGTTGCTACCCTGTCTGAATGCGCCTTGGTTGGAAGGTTCATCAAAATATGACCAAGCCTAACTGCTCTAGAAAAGTGGATATCTATAGCCTGGGGTCTAAGATCTCTAGTTATGAACTCCTACTCTGTGGAAGAGGATACTTCATGGTCATCCTAGAATCCAAAGAAGAACATGATGCTATCTTTCAAGGAGGGTCATGGTTTATGGGCTCAAGTACCTTATTTTTTAACTTCTAGACAACCCACTTTGACCCTCAAGTAGATGTGCCTAAGGAAGTTTCTATTTGGGTAAGATTACCCTTTCTCCCTCTCCATCTTTGGAATAAACCCTCTCTAGAGCTCATTGGAAATAAGATTGGCAAGTTTATCGATTGGATTCCTCCCAAAAATATAAATGCTTCTTGTGCTCGTATTTGTGTTCAAGTTAATCTGAAAAATGGCTTACCTAAAGCTATTGAGATTAAGGTTTTGGATTGGATCCACACACAGGTTTTAGATTATGAGCATTTACCTTTCAAATGCCTATCTTGCCATGAGTATGGCCACTTTGCTAGAGATTGCCTAGTTAGCCAGAAACCACAAAATAAGAAGGATCAAGTTGATAATGAAGGCTTTCAACAAGCACAAACCAAGAAGAGGAATAAAAGGGCTAGAAGTCGAAATCCTAGACCTGCTAACTCCAAACCCCTTGAGAATTCTAATAGGTATGATGCTCTAAACAAAAGGAAAAATATCTCTAAGATGACTCTGAACACGAAGAAGAAAACCATGAGCAAGCCTCTCTTGATGCAAAATTGGTAGATCAAGTTCTACAGGAAAGGAGGAGTGAAGAACCTACTAAGGAAATTACCAAAGAAAGCCAAATTGAACTAAGGGATGACATCATACTCCCTAGATCCTACCTTGAGCCTATTATAACATGATCCTCTTCTAAGTTGGGCAAGAAATCTAACCAAGAAATAAGAATTGAAGAAGAAAAGAAAAATGTTGTAGTTAAGACTCAATCTATATTGGAGTGTCTCTTCAAAGGGAAGAAACCCACCAAAAAATGATGATGCTCTCATGGAATTGTAGAGGCTTGGTGGAGCCCTTAAGAAAACCTACCTCAAGGGTCTGATAAAGGACCTTTGCCCTTGTTTAATAAGAATTCAAGAAACAAAGTTAGATAAAAAAAGGTGCATCTGAAGCATAGAAATCTATTTTGAGTAACTTTGAAATTGATGTTATTTGTGCCCAAGGAGCCTCTTGTGGACTTCTTACAACATGGGACAAAAGCATTTTATCCAAAATAGGTGGTAAAAAAAGCGAACACTGATTTTATCTTATTTTTGATGCTGGAGGTTTCTCTTTCACCTATTTGAATGTGTATGCCCCTAACTCCCCAATTGGCAAGAAGCAAAGTTGGCTTTTAATTCTTTCCTAAATTGAATAAAGTAAGCCAAGCAATTTGATCATAGCTAGAGATTTTAATTTGGTGCTCTTCCTCTCTAAAAAAGGAGGTAGCTCCAGTATTAGAGATCCTTGCAGGGAGTATGTGAAAGATATTGTTTCTTTTGTTGGTCTTCAAGCCATCAAGCCTTCTAAAGGCCTCTATACTTGAACTAGTCGAATAGCAGGAAATCATTTCATTATCGAAATAATTGATAGATTCTTGGTCTAGGAAGATACTATCACATTATTTTGTTCAATAACTAGCAAAATCATCCAAGTACAATATTTGATCACAATCCTATCCTTTTGGATGGTGGTAACAACAAAATTTTGGGTCCCATTCCCTTGAAATATAACCCATATTGGGTTAACTTGAATGGATTTTCAGAGGAAGTTGAGCATAGTTGGAAAGCTTGGTACCCCTCCCACAATGCTCAAGATAAATGGAATATCAAAATTTCTAGGCTAAAAGTTGATCTTAGAAGCTGGATCAAATTGCATCATAATACCGATAAATCTAAACAACTCCTCCTTAGGCTAGGATAATTATAAGATCTCTTAGAGCTAGCACCTCCTAGTGAAACACTAAAATCTGAGAGAGATTCCATTCTCTCCCAGCTTCATGTGAAAGCTAGGCAAGAAGAACAATTTTGGAGACTCAAATCCCGCATGACTTGGCTACAAGAAGGAGACTCCAACACCAAGTTATGTCATCTTAAGGCTCATCAAAGATATCAAAGGAATATGATTCATGAAATTCAGTTGGAAAATGGTGATAAGGTCTCCATTTTTTAAGAGATCAAAGAAGCTATGTTTAGTGACTATGAATCCCTTTATCAAAAAACAAATAGAAATCATGATGCGCTGCTACAAAACATTCCTAAGATAATAACTAAGAAAATTAAAAATTCTCTTTTCCAGGTAGTCACTCTAGAAGAACTTAAGGACATTGTATTCAAATATTTGAAGGATAAAACTCCTGGTCCAGATGGATTCACTAATACCTTCTACCACCAATTCTTTGATCCAACAATTGTAGATATTCTTCAAATGATCAAGGATGCTCATAAAAAGGTAAGTTGATTGGTGCTATTAAGTCTACATTTTTATCTTTGATTCCAAAGGAAAAGAATACCTCAACCTTCAGTTGATTTAAGCCTATTTCTTTGTGTAATGCTTCATATAAATTTATGACCAAAATCATAGCCACTAGAATTAAAAAGCATCTGGATAAACTTATCTCTAACGAGCAAGGAGGTTTCATCCCTGGCAAGCAACTATACAATAATATTGTGATTGTCCATGAGGCCTTACATACCAATAGTAAAGAATAAAAAAAGGATCATGGTTAAACTTGACATGGCCAATGCCTTTGATAGAGTGGATCTGATTTTTTTGGCTTAGGTGCTTAGTTCTTTTGGATTTCCTTTATCTCTTTCTAAGTGGATTTTTGGTTGCATCAGAGACCCTTGGGTTGCTCCTATTGTCAATGGTTCTCTAACAATATTATTTAGAGATTTTAGAGGTTTACACCAAGGTTGCCCCTATCTCCTTATCTTTATATTATTTTAGCTAAAGCTTTGGGTAGATCTATCTCTGCTTTAAGAAGGGCTAACAAAATAACTAGAATTAAGATAGCTGTTGGGGTCAAGGAGATTACTCATGCCCAATTTTTTGATGATACTATAATGATGAGGGGGAAGCCTCCAAGTTGAATGTCAAAAGGATTAAAGGTTTCCTAGACCTCTTTCTAAATGCCTCTAGAGTCGCTATTAATGTCAACAAGTGTAAGTTTTACACTATCAACACTTTCCCTACTTAAAAATAGGAGCTTTGCTCAAATCCTTCAGTTTTCTCATGGTGGAATTGACCCCTTTAAATATTTAGGGGTGCCTATGAGTTTCAAGCTAAAGAGTTCTAATTTCTAGTCTAATTTGATGGAAGAGATTTATAGGAGAATATTAACTTATAGCAATGGATGGCGTAGTCTTGATGGCAGATTGGTTTTGATTAAATACATCATTTCAAGCATGCCTATCTACTGCTTATGATTTATCATGCTCCTATCTCAATCCTCCAAGAAATTGACAAAAAAATAGAAACTTTATTTTCCAAGGAGGAAGGCAATCTAACAATAATAATTTCCATCTTGTTAGTTGGAGTCAAGTGACAAAAGAAAAATGTCAATAGAGCTTGGGTACTTGATCTACTTCTATTATGATCGATGCTCTTAGGGATAATCTTGTCTAGAACTTAAGAAACCCTCCAATGATGCTTTGGAAACAACTTCGTATTCATAACTATGGTAAAGGTAATCATGGCATGCTATTACTCAAAGATCTCCATAAAAGACTAGGCCTCTCTAAAATTTGGGCATTTATTGTTAAATTGGTCTAGATCATTAAGGATAACATCTCTTGGTACTTGGGAAATGGTAATAGTATAAGGTATTGGGATGAGTCTATTCTTGGTAGCAAGACCTTATGTTTTTCAATTTCTAAGGAGTTTTTTTAGTTCATGAGTCAACTTGGGATCGACAAACTTGTCCATCTCATCACTTGGGAAGGCGATCAACCAAAATGGATTCCACTTCATGGGTTGGACGCAAAACAACAAAGGGAGTGGTCTCAGGTCTAGAAGCAATTCACTAGCATTCTTCCCATAGACCTAGACAATAAAGACTACTTTATGTGGATCAAAATTAATTGCTAGAGCAACTATTCAGTTAAGGCTGGTGCATATCTCTAGAGAAGAGAGCCTCTAGACAAAAATTTGAACCACATTTGGGACCAAAACCCAAAACTAAAAGATTTTCAATAGCTAGTTCAAGAAAATAAAATTCTAACTTGAGAAAACCTCTCTAAAATAAGTATTTTGGGCCTCCATATTTGTTCTATATGTCTTAAAGAAAGTGAAATCAAACCCACTATTTTTCAAATGTGAGGAAGCTACTACAATTTTGATCTCTCTTGCTCTCAACTTTGGAGTCTGCATTAGAAGTAGATTAAATCTTGAGTCTTATACTAAAAGTTGGAACAAAAAGTATCACAGCTCCTTTCAAGGTAAGCCTCTCATTAAATTTTTGTGGTCTTCAATTCCTTATTATTGCATGTGGTATATATGGATGGACATGAACTATTAAATATTTGAAGGAAAATCAACTCAAAGGGTAGTATTGATACGCAAGATAAATCATGCTATCATGGAAAATGCCAGAAGTTGTTTCAAAGCTACAAAAAAAATTAGAGTAGTCTTTTTAGAGGTGAGTTACATATCCTAAAGAAAAATATTCAAGATCTATTTAGCACATTTATTGCTAGTAGCTTGATTCCCCGACCGTGCTTTAGTTTTCCAACTCTATTGTTTGATGGGGCTTCGAAGTCTAACCTTGGAATAGTTGCTGCTGGAGGATTATTATGGTCAAGACCACACTATAGGATTGTTTTTTGCCTAAATTTAGGATAGGCCACCAATTATGTAGCTGAGTTGATGGGCTACAAATTTGGTCTCACTCTTGCAACAAGAGTTATGGGGACTCTAAGTTGATCATATAGTTTCTTTCTGGAAAACAAGAGATCAAGTCTATTCTGCTTCGGCTAGTTGTTAAATCAAGTCTATAAGACTCTAAAAAATTTTACATAGATTAATTGGCATCACATTCCTAGGAAGAGGAACCATATGACAGATAAAAATGCCAATGAAGGCTTTCTTTTGTATTCTTCTTTAGCTCGCATAAGAAAGATTAAAATCAGGAATTGTAAGAACTTAAGAGGTGATCACACATACTAAGCATGTTGGCTTTATTTGTTTTTTAGACTGTTGTGGACCAAGAACTTCTTTGTTCTGGTTCTTTTAGCTTTGTTGGGGAAGAGATTTTGTTTTTTATTGGCATTCTTGCTCTTATGGGATTTTAGCTCTAGCTACATGCATCCTTGGTTTTGTGTGTGGTGCTTGTAGCACCTAACCAACTTGTAATCTCTGTGTTATATTAAATAATATAAACCTTTTTCTTAAATTATTTTTAGCATGGATAATACAAGTGGCACTTTACACTCCTATTATCTCTCAACCACTTGCTAATAATTAGCATAGATAATACAAGTGACATTTTACATCCCATTTTCTCTCAACCACTTGCTAATAACTAGCATGGATAATATGAGTGACACTTTACACTCCTATTATTTCTTAAGCACTTACTAATAATTAGTACGGATAATACAAGTGGCACTTTACATATCTATTCTCTCAACCACTCACTAATAATTAGCATGAATAATACAAGTAACACTTCACAATCCTACACTTGATAATAATTAGCATGAATAAGTCAAGTGAAACTTTAATTTACACTCATATTCTATTGGAAGTACCTCAACTACTTGCTAATAATCAACATAAATCAAGTGGCACTTTACACCCCTTTTATTTGGGAGAATCTTTCTCCATATCTTGGAACTAACTTCCCCTGTATCTTGGAACTAACTACACAATTTTAGCCCAACATTTGAGGAGGAATTATTGAAACTAACAACACACTTTTAGTAGACAACCATTATGGAATATTGCTAGATAATTTCATACAATTTTGGCATTTTATTTTGATGCATATTTTGGCACTAGACCATTTCAGTGCCAGACCATTCTGATGCATATCCAATGCTAGAACATTTTGGCATATATTTTGATGCACATTTTAGTATATATTCAGTGCTAGAAAATTTTTGCACATTGCCTATTTCTAGCACACTATTGATTCTAGTGCATTGTCTGATTCTAGCGAACTATTTGTTTTTGGCACACTATTTGTTTTTGATGCATCAACCCTTAGAGATCTATAAGACATCATCTATAAACCAAATATTCATTTCTAAATGTAAAATGAAATCTAAAATTACATAAAACCTATCTGAAATAATATAATAATGCATTTTACTTATTCACATATCTAGTCAAAATATTAATATAAATTACAACCTAGTCCATAGTTAATTATTATTTACCAACACATTAAGGGAGTCAAACATTGTTGCTTTGAGTCACAAAATTAGGAATTTCAAGACCTCATTAGTTTTAGCATTGCATAAATTGAATGGCATTCAATTATATGCATAATGCCATTCTTCACTATAAAATTTATCTTCAATTTACCTTCCTTGGTTATGCTGATTTGATTGTATCCTGAAAATACATTTAAAAATGAATAGATTTCATGTCTGACAACTTTCTCCAAAATTGAATCAATAAATAGGGTAGGAAAGGGATCATTTTTTTTCATAGCATTTAGACTTCTAAAATCTATGCAAATGCAGATTTGAGTTACCTTCTTGAAGGTAATGAAAATTGGTGACACCCACTCACTTACCATAACCTTGAAGATTATTATTGCATTCAACATTTTCTATATTTTTACATTAACTAAGGTCACATACTTTGAGTTCATCTTATACCGCCTTCTCTCACTAGTTGTGTGCCTTGAGTTAATTGAATCCAATGCACACATAACTCTAGTAGAATTCCTTTCATATCCTTATATGTCAATGCAAAGACATCTTTATATTGCATGAAAATATTAAGGGTTGTTGCTTTCAACATTTGATCTCAATTGTCCTTGCCTCTAATTATCCCTCATCGAGGTTCACCTAAATCATCCTTGGTCCTTCATAATTTATTGTATCAGGCTCACTTATTGCTTTATCCATGTCAATCTAGTGTGCTAGTTTCTCATCAATTACAACATCGTCAATAGTTTATTTTATAATTTTTTGGAAATATCCACTTCTTATATTTCTTATTTGGTGTATATTTGTCCTCATTTCTACTCTTGTGGACTTTATATACACTATATCTTTGTCAATCATGGTCCTATTCCTCCTCTACCTATATACATAGGTAATTTACCAAAAACACCTAAAAATCCTCCATCTTCGAATGGAGAAGTCTATCATATGAATGACTTAATAATTTGTGCATTCCTCCAATTGTAGCACACCTTCATTTATCTCATGCCCATTATCATCATCTGAAGATGAACTACCCAACTTGTCAAATGTTGCGAGATCCTTGCTTATGGACTAGTTCTTAAGATTTATCATATACTTGTGTTGTCCCTTCTTGAATGTTAAGTGATCTTTCTCTCAATTATGATTGAATTTTGCCATGCATAGGCATCCTAGCCCCAACAATGTACCATGTACTATTTTTGCATAGTAATCACCATCAAGTCTGTGATGAACTCTTGGTAATCTATTTTTAAATTGTGTGTTGTTAAGACTCTCTTTATCTCAATGCCATATTGGTTTGCACCATATAATATGAAATTTGGAGACCATAAAAATGGTACTCCAATGTCTCTACAAATAATTTATAGTAGCACATTCATTCTCAATCCTCCATCCACAATCACTTGTGTGAACTTGTGATTTAGCAACTCAATGTGAATTAATGTTGGCTTCTTTCCAATATCAATAAGTAGTACCGTTGGATCAATAAATTGATCTCTCTTCATCTTGGTTGCTTATTGTTGGCATCATGAACCCACTACTTTTATTGTCCATGTCCTTTCTACTACCATTGTGTTAAGCTCCTATATAGTATTAAGTAGGCTATACACCTTCACTTCCACTATTGTGTTCAATACTTGAATCATTAGTTGATATGTTGATAACATTTCTTCTTCCCCTTGAGTGATTGGTTTCTTTAGCTTCTTATCTTGGATGATTCATTCTTGCTTGCTTGTCTTGTTTATTTTGTATATCATCATGTATTTTCTACCATTTCTTCTTCTCTATGATAGGATCTAGATATTGCTCAACTTTCTATTGGTATTTTTGCCACACTAAAAAATAAAATTTTAAATTTATCCAAGTATGAAGTAAATCTAGTAGTGAAAGGAAAATTAGATGAAATAATATTTAGATATTTCATTGTGATATATCTTTTCTCAAGATTTCTAGCGATATATTACAATAGACAATCGGGTGAACGAATCAAAAGTTATGGCTCCGGAAAGCTTTACCACCAAAAATCAATTTCAGGGCAGAAAATCAATTTTCAGGAAGCAAATGCAATTACAAAGTCAAAGGCTGATTCACCCCAAGTAAGGGGAAAAACTCCCTTTTGCCCCTCCTTGGAGCAAAAGTAGGAAAAATTCTAAAAATGGAAAGTCATCAAAAATGGAAATTTTAAGAAAAATGGAAAGTTTACGAAAATGGACAAATTCCGAAAATGGAAAGTCATCGAAAATGGAAAGTTTATGAAAATGGAAATTCATCGAAAATAGAAAGTTTTCGAAAATGGAAAGTTTTCGAAAAGGAAAATTTGTCGAAGGAAAAATTGCCAAAAATGGAAATAGGGGCGAACGTCCTTAAAAATTGAAGAAGCGCATTGGCCATTTGACGAAAATCTTGAGTCGTGGCAAAGCTGGAAAAGAAATCATTAAATTTTAAATATGGGTGCGTTTACCCCAAGGATGGGGCAAAAGCTTTGTTCGTCCCAATATGGGGCGAACGTCATTAAAAATAAAGTGTTGAAAATTCAATGTTGTATTCACCTTGGTTGAGAGGCAAAACCTCCATTCGCCTCTCCCAGGGGCGAATGCAATATAAATAGCCAATTTCGGGTGAACGTAGTTCAGGCGAATGTCAAGAGAGTAAAGTGGCATTGAATGGTCAACTTCGCGTTCGCCCCAAAAGTAAGACGACGACTTCTTTCACCTCTTTTGGGGACGAACATAGATTTCAAAAGGGACAAAACAACTATTGGAGGTGCTTTCAGCAAGGAAGCAAAGGATTGATTATTGTTATGACTGAGAAGGGAATAAAATCTATTTCAAGCGAATTGTGTGGTCAATAACGTCGTGGGTTTTAAAGGAGTGCCTAAGTAAAGCAAATGGTTGAAATTAAATTATTGAAGCAAAAAGTAACTTAGGTCGTGGATCTCGAGCAAAAGAAGCTACAGTATTTTAAAAAGAGCAAGGCAATTTTCATGATTTTCGAAGAGAGGTGCATTTTTGAGGATGGCGAACGTATCAAGTCAACGACCAAGCCTTGCAATTTTCCATGCACTGATGCCTAGAGATGTTGATTTCCTGTAGATGTTTCCTTGAAAGTTGGATCATTGTTTCAAGAGGATGAATTTTTAATATTTTCGAGGAAGAATTCTCTCGCTATGGTTTCTGATCTAGAAGCATTTTGTCTCCATATGTATTTAATGAAAGAGGCGAAATCCTCTATAAATACTAATCAATTTTCATTGTAAGGGAGGAGGTTAGACATTCTGCGAGAAAACTATTCAAGTTTTCTGCATCAATAGCAGATACAGGGCTTCTAAATTTGCAAGTGATCTTGTATGTGTTCCTTATGATTTTATGCATTTCTATTTTACGCGCTTGTTCATTATCTGCTATTTAGTTTAAATTATGCATCCAAATTTGAACATTGTTGGTGAGGGAGTGAGTTATGAAATGCAATATTGGAGGTTGTTTATGTAAGGTTATAAGTAAATTCTATTGCTTTCTTTTATTACATGTTGTTTCCATGCTTGGGTGAATTTCCTGCTGCTAATTTACCCCAAATCCTACACTCTAACCTATGGCCATATTTCCCTTTCTTTTCGTCATTTTCAATTTCTTTCCTACAACTTTAGTCTTAAACCTATATAAGATTTAGTAAGGGAGCAAACCCTCTCTGGATATTGGAACGGAGGATATTCCTTTCCTTTGGCCTTTCAATGTTGGCCATGTATAGGGTGCAAAAACGTAGTTTTGTTAATTAGGCAAATATTTGATCAATAGTTTTTGGCATACCCGATGGGATGAACAATCTCTATATTTTAAAGGAGACCAAGTTTGGTGAATATTTGGCTTACCTTCATTTGGAAAAATCACCTGGCAACTCTGTTAAGTTAAAGATCTAGATCTCATGATTGGTGGATACCTTTTGTGCTGAAAGAAGACACCCTAAAGGAATTAAGGTTTGGTGAGTAGTCTTGACCTCACAAGCAGAGAAAAGAATGTTCACCTGGTGACTCTGACTCAACGACAAGGACCATGATATCTGAGGACCACTGTTATAATGGCACATGTATGCTATCCTAGTTGGGATGATCCTGGATCTCTCAATCTCCAAAGTCGACATGATATTCCCAAAAATGTCTTGAAGACTCTAAAACATACAATGGCATTGAGGGAATGGCTCAAGAGCACCTTGAAGATGTTGCTGCTCTAGTGACCCTCCATGGCATAGCCCACGAAGATGTCATGATCAGACCTCTGGTCCTATCTCTGGAAGGAAAGGCGTTACAATGGTACAAAATGCTCAGGTTTAAAAGCATCTGCTCATGGGTAGACCTGTCAAGAGCACTAGTTGACACATTTGATGGCTCTCAGGACCCCTTTCAACTCTTGATGCACCTCTCCACCATCACGAGAGCACCTCTAGAGAGCATCATAGACTTCAATGTCTGATTTTGGAGGAGTTGGAGGATAATTCCAGAGAAGATCCAACCGACACCCGCCTAGGCCCACCTCTACTATATTCAGGCTTTCCACCCAGACATAAGCCTCCTCCTACTACAATCTAGAGAACAAAGATTCCCTAAGATATTTTAGGAAGCAGTACAAGTAGAGCAACTCCTACTCTAATAAGGAAAAATACAATGGAGAGAAAATGTCTTTCCACCACTCTCTTTAATAGTTTTTGCTACTCCAAACTGTCTTGTGTAGTATTCACAATGGCATATAGCTCAAGCTATGCAAAGACCTGAAATGCAGCTGTGTGGAGCATAAGAGATGCATCTCATCCAAGGCCAACAAAGGGAGTATGAAAGTACTGCTCTAGCAATGAACAATATGGTTGTTTGTAGTTTCTATCAGGAGCTAGACCAAGAAGAGGAATAGGCTCAAGAGGCCGATTCTAAGAGTGAAGAAGGCACAATTTTGCACCCTTTTTGTGTCCCAATAAGCATGCCTCATTAGGAGGTTGATCCTGAGGAGATCTTGATAGAAGGGCTATCATCGAAAAAATCTTGTTGTCACACCAAGGGGTTAGAGGAGCACATACCCGAGAGGTCGCAACTAGTGCACTCTCAAAAGTGGCAACATTGGTTCCAGCCATCATCGCAATCGATACTCAAAGAAAGCTCCCATATGGTAAATATTTTCACCATATCATTTAGTAATTGTATAAGTACTGGAATGCATGATAACATGCCACATTGTAGCTGGCTTGCAACCTGACAAAATTTAGGAAGAGGATAACCAAACTTCAAATATTACCTAAAATACAATCAGATCTGGTCCAAACATTACAGATTCATCGGATAAGCACCTAAATCCAAGTTTGTGGTGGCAACATGTCAATCATGTCGTAAATTTTTGTGTAAATATTGTAAATAGGTCAATTGATAAATAAAGTGTTGAGGGCACTAAATGGTGTGATATGATTTAAAAAAATCTATGTCATTGGCTCAAATGGTGTTGGAGCCCGTAGGTACGCATTTTCTCTTCCCTTGATCATGAGCATTTGGTGACCATTTCCCTTCATTCTGTAGTACCTCGCTTTCATTTGTTGTACCCACAACTTTTGTTCCCCACCCCGTTTCATAGTCATCAGTCATCATTGCTCCTTTTGAAATTTCCATTTCTTCCATTCATATATCTTTCAATTTGTTTACCTTTGCCCCTAACTCACTTTCCATTCCACCATCATCTACCTCATATTTTGCCCCCATTAATTCCATCATCACTGTGAGTACATTGACTCTGTCAAGGGTAAGCGTAACTGTGCCCCCATCCATTCTTGCTCCTTTCGTTGAGCCAAACCTTTAGCAAATTCTATTTATTTTCCAATTTTGGAATTATAGGATTTGTTGGCATCAAAGATCAAAGTTTTTCCAAAGTATCCTAAAGCAGAGAAAATCAATCGAACTCAATGAAGTGCATCGTATTGGGTGAAAAATACAAACAAGTAACTAAAAAATACCAGGCAGTGTAAAAAGAAGCTGATGCAAGTAGTAAATAGTTTGATGCAGTAGGCGGTTATGAATCTGTTGCCCAATGGATAGTGGCCCTAGGATCAATTGCATCCAGACGAGCTGAATACCTCGTGAGCCACCAAAAGTGTTGGCATTTTTACCACACTAAAAAATAAATTTTTAAATTCATCCAAGTATAAAGTACATCCATTGGTGAAATAAAAATTAGATGAAACGATCTTTAGATTTTTTTTGTAATAGATCTTTTCTCAAGCTTTCCAATGATATATTACAATAGACAATCGGGTGAACGGATCAAAAGTTATGGCTCCGGGAAGCTTTACCACAAAAAATCAATTTCGGGGAAGCAAATGCAATTACAAAGTCAAAGAAGTCAAAGGTTGATTCGCCCCAAGTGAGGGGCGAAACTCCCTTTCGCCCCTCCTTGGGGCAAAAGTAGAAAAATTTTCAAAAATGGAAATTCACCAAAAATGGAAATTTTATGAAAATGGGAAGTCATCGAAAATGGAAAGTCACCAAAAATGGAAAGTTTTCGAAAATGGAAGTCACCAAAAATGGAAAGTTTTCAAAAATGGAAAAATTCTTAAAAATGGAAACATGGGCGAAGGTCCTTAAAATTTGAAGAAGCGCATTGGCCATTCGACAAAAATCCTGAGTCGTGGAAGACTTGGCAAAGAAATTGACAAGTTTTAAATATGGGTGTGTTCACCCCAAGGATGGGGTGAAAGCTTTGTTCACCCAAATATGGGACGAATGTCATTAAAAATAAATTATTGAAAAGCCAATGTTGTATTCACCTTGGTTGAGAGGCAAAACCTCCATTCGCATATCCCAGGGGTAAATGCAATATAAATAGCCGAGTTCGGGCGAATGTCAAGAGAGCAAAGTGTTGTTGAATGGTCAACTTCGTGTTCGCCCCAAAAGTAAGGCGATGAATTATTTTACCTCTTTTGGAGGTGAATGTAGATTTCAAAAGGGAAAAAACAACTGTTGGAGGCGCTTTCGGTAAGGAAGCAAAGGATTAATTGTTGCTATGATTGAGAAGGGAATAAAATCCATTTCAAGCAAATCATGCGGTCAATAATGTCATAGGTTTTAAAGGAGCACCTGAGTCAAGCGAATGGTAAAAATTAAATGATTGAAGCAAAAAGTAACTTAGGTCGTGGATCTTGAGCAAAAGAAGCTGCCGTATTTTAAAAAGAGCAAGGCAATTTTTATGATTTTTGAAGGGAGGCACATTTTCGAGGATGGTAAATGTATCAAGTCAACGACCAAGCCTTGTGATTTTCCATGCACCGATGCCCAGAGATGTTGATTTCCTAGAGATGTTTCCTTGAAATTTGGATCATTGTTTCAAGAGGATGAATTTTTAATATTTTCGAGGAAGAATCCTCTCGCTATGGTTTCTGATATAGAAGCATTTTGTCTCCATATGTATTTAATGAAAGACACAGAACCCTCTATAAATACTAATCAATTTCATTGTAAGGGGGGAGGTTAGAAATTCTATGAGAAAACTATTCAAGTTTTCTGCATCAATAGAAGATATAGGGCTTCTGAATTTGCAAGTGATCTTGTGTGTGTTCCTTCTATTTTTATGCATTTTTGTCTTACACTCATGTTCATTATCTGATGTTTAGTTTAAATTCTGCATCAAAATTTGAACATTACTAGTGAGGAAGTGAGTTTTGGAATGCAATCCTAGAGGTTTTTTATGCAAGGTTATAAGTAAATTCTGCTGCTTTCTTTTATTACATGTTGTTTCCATGCTTGGGTGAATTTCCTACTGCTAGTCTACCCCAAATCCTACACTCTAGCCTGTGGCCATATTTCCCTTTCTTTTCGTTATTTCCAATTTCTTTCCTGCAACTCTAGTCTTAAACCCGTGTAGGATTTAGTAAGGGAGCCAACCCTCTCTAGAGATTAGCACGGAGGAAATTCCTTTCCTCCGACCTTTCAATGTTGACCATGTCTAGGTCACACAAACGTATTTTTGTTAATTAGGCAAATATTTGACCAAAACTTTTCTTGCTTGAGCCCTTGTAATTACTAGCACATGTTTATCTTTGTTCTATTGGTCTATTGAAGTCTCTTCAATGTCAGTGAAATAAAAAATTTATGTATTACTTGAACTTGCTTTCTTTGGTAAATTAGCCTCCCTATGATTTTCGGTCCACATAATCTACACATCAATTTGTTTTTGGTATTATTTTTAACACTATCTTCTACTAGTAGATTCTGGCAATTCCTTGAAAAGTTCCCCCATTCTTTGCATCTTTTGTATTGAATAATGGGTCTTCTATCCAAATTATAATGCAATATTCTCACCCTTGTGATCAATTGCCTTACGGTGGTTATCATTTATCATCCTCTCTAGGTACTTCCTCATGGCTTGGATAGCCATATGTAAATAATCTCAATCAATATTTGAATTATCGTCTCTATAGTGACTTATTACTAATACCATTTGCTTTGATTGTTCTATAAAATACTTCTTGATAGGTAGTAGGTGGTACTACCTTAATTTTTTTCTTATATCTCAGTAGCAGTCCATACATTAATCATCGCATCTATAAGCTTGTGTCACTTCTATTTTATCAATAAGTTTCTTTAGCCTTTTGTTATATTATTTAACATCTTCATTTTAATTTTGCTTTGTGGCATAAATATCTTCAATGATAAATGTCATCCTAGAGTAACCTGAATTATTTTGTGAATTTGGTTTTTAATTTTTCCCATGTTGTGAAAAGGTTTGTCCATGCTCTTTTAAAATATCAATCCATTGCAATCTCTCACAATGTCATTAGAAAATATCTTAACCATAATCCTTCATCATCAAATCTATTTGCATGACATATTATCACACATGTTCCAATATGATGTTATAGGTCCTCCTTCCAATCACCCAAAAATGATAGGTACTTATGTTTACCTGTTGCTAATGCTATATTTTCCATATTTGCCATAGGTGGCTAGTTTTCTTCACTTGTAAACAATATTTGATCGACTCCTAGTGCATATACACTTCGTGAACTCCTTCATGAATACACAAGCATTGGATCTAGTATCCATACCCTCATGCTTGACTCTTATCCTTTGCACCTCTTGAAAATCTCCTCTACTCTTGTTCCAACATTCCTAGCAATTATACCTTGTCTCCTTATTCACCTTCCATGTTGACACACTCGTGCAAACATTCTCTTCAATAAAACCTTAGTTTGATCATAGTGCTTCACCTTGCACTTTGGCTTCCATTGTTAATAACATTGTTTTCCACATTTCACTACTTTCACTAGAACTATCCTCCACTTGAGGATTCCAAACATGTTCTACTCAAATTTTTGTTGCTCACAACCATAACACTTCATTGGTAATGTTCAAATATTTATCTTGTACAACACGACACTGTTAGAAAATATTTTGACTCCTCATAGGTTGCTTCTGACTTCTATGACCACATATTCCATGTCCCTGTGATAAGTAATCTATCATTCACATCTTCAAATTTCATGTCAACTTCAAATAGAAAGGGTTCCAAATGTAGCATTGTGGCAAGGGCTCCAATAGTTGGAGGAACAATTTGATATGAAAAATTTAACATCCAACCAAGACTTTAGTCAATACTGATCCACACTTGCTCAACATCTATATTTCTATGGTAACTTGATCAATACTTACTTGTACAAGTCCAACACTGACTTGTACAATAGTCCACTTGAATGGTACTATAGACTACACCTCTTATACAACTCTTGTATGATGATTCTAGATTGTAACTCATGATTCACACTTGAACATAGAACTTGGAACAACAACATACTAATATACTACAACAATAACTTCACATAAAGCACATACAACACACACGTTAAGGATTAATTATCATTACATTACTTCTACCTGTATGATAATAGTATTACATATTGTCTAATATACAATGCTATAATAGATATATAGGTATAGACTCTACATGCATAGATGCTCTCTTGGTACTCAGTACTTTGTATCCACCCTCTATTGTACAAACAATTGAATGGGGGGTCATTATCCTTGAGGGTTTGCAGTTAACAATTATTGCTTGAGACACCTCACCACTAACTAATATCCATCCATATACACTTAATTACCTACGTTAGCCATACATTATAGTTTCAATTTATCAAATGATGACATCATCACCCTTGACATCAAACTATAAAATTGTATTTCACTTTCATTCACATATTTATATATATATATATATATATATATATTTGATAGATAGAAAATAAGGGGTTTTGAAAGGGACCCAAAACCTTTACAACCAAATGAAAAAAGGAAACAAAAGGGTGATCATCTTACTTAAGAGAAAAAGAAAACCATTTTTGCAGAACAACAGACCAGAGAAGGCTTCATCAAACTGATAGACAAAGGAAGAGAGGAAAACCATCCTTATAGAGCAAAACCGTGATAGAAGGATCAAACAAGCAACAAATAGTAGAACAAATAAACCACAACCATGAATGCCTAGCCTATTCATCGGGGTGGTCCTGCTCAACCAAGTCAACATTGAGCTTGTCATTCCCTCCTAAGGAATTGCTATCATTCATGGTGGTGAGGATCTTTCCAGCTTGGAGGAGTGTGGTTGACACAAAGTTTAAGGGCTTCACTATGCTGGTCCAAGTCTCTATTTTTTTGGTATTTCTCCCATTCGTAGAATGAGTTCATTTGGAGCCTCTCTAAGTTTTTATCTTCTTGGGCTTCACTGGGATCATCTATGGAGAATATTTTGACTGGTTAACATCCATAATTTTATATTTATCTCCCAAGGTACCACTTCTGGATGAGTGGCAACAAAAACTAGAATTAGTAGGAGAAGGGGTGCACATAGGGATTATAGCTTTACCTTTGGTTGCATCGACATAGTCATCCTATAAGTCATTGTCACTGAGGACCGAGGTCAAAGGAACCTCTTCCTAATTGCTAATAGCAACAAGAGTTGCCTTGTCATCTTCCTTTTGCACCATGTGTTGATACAACAAGAGGTGGAGTCCCTGGTGCTTGGGATGGGTGGAAGACCCATCCTTGACATTTGAAATAGAAAGTTACAGTGAGAAAAAGAGGTAGTCAAGAATTTTGATCTCCCTCACCACACACATATGGTTCAAAAATATGATGTGAAAGCTCCTTAATGGTGAGTTGATATCATCCATGGTAAAATATTCCATGATGGGCACCATCACCCTATACTAGGGCTCAGGGAGGCCTTTGCAAACAATACCTTATCTTTGAAATGAAAGAGTTCCTCGACCATGGAATGTTTATCCTTGTGGATAATATCAACATTAATAGGAAATTCAGTTACCTTCATGATTAGATGAGTGGTAACTTTAAATTTAAGTCCTTTAAGAGATACTCGACCTCTATCCCAAGAAGCAATGAATTCGTTGGAGAGAGTTGGGTTGTTGCCATTAGGCACCATGCGATGAATCTTTAAGAATTTCTCAACTAGGGCATCAAATTGTAGGAAGGAGAGCTCAATAAGTGTCATTCTTGCCTTTCTCACCCCAATTCATCCCTGAACCATATTCTGACATAAGTTCCATCAAAACAACCTCCAAAATGTGAACTTCTCAGTTCAAAACCACCTCTAGCCTATCTTTCTTGACCATGAAGGATACCTCTAATGCGCAACAACAACCAAGTGAAGAGAAATGTTTCCCATGTAGAAATAAAAAGCCAAATAGGAATTCAAAGCGTTAGAACCTTTTGAAACACGCTTGCCACCTAAGGAGGTTGGTCATTGATTAGTAAGCTTGAGTTCAAGGAGCATTGAACTAGCTGCCCAATCCATGAAGAAATAGTCGTGACCAATAGAATCAGTCTGCCACTCGAAAATGTACCACATTTTACTGATTATGCATGAGGGGAGGTAGGTGGGGAGAAAATTGCTCCACCTTTGGAAATGATTGAGCACATGAGTGCATAGGTAAGAGCTACTAATTTCAGAGGCCCATTCCATAAAGTAGAGTCTATACAACATACCATGCCACGTGAGGGCACAAGGTCCAAGATGAGCACAACTAATGGCATTATTATAGGATAAACTTAACCAACATGTATGGAAACATAGTTGACGAGTCAAATGCCATACTTGATTACAAGGAAGGCCCACCAATTGCCTACGATGGCAATGGAAAGGAGTCAGCTTCCACCTTCGATTATGAGATATGGTTATCAAGAGGTAATGTGATTTAATGGTCATATGCCATGTATGATGGAAAATATTTGCATATAAGGTAAGAAGCTTCTTAAACTAGAAGATCCTGCCATGCTGGATGATAAATCCTAAAATTTGAGTGTTAATGGGTAGATGCCACATCTAATGGGAAATCTTGATATATGGGGTAGAAATCCTGACAAGCTGGCTGACAACTCCCAAAAAATGATCATCTATGTTAGATAAAGGTGGAGTCATCAATGATCATTGTTGTTTTTGAAAATACCCCATGGAAAATTATCAACCCAAACATGGAGGTTATCTTTAGAAAGAGCGATGTTGACCATCACGTCCATCACCTTGTTACCCTCCTTGAATATGTGCTGGATAATCACATTATTATACTTTCATAGAAACCTCCTTGATTCCTCGACCATGTTGAAGATATTGCATTCAAAAGTAGTCTTATTTGATTTAATGATATTGATGATATTCAAGGAGTCACCCTCGATGATGATGTTGCTAAAGAAGAATTCATCGAGGATGGAGAGACCCTAGTATAAGGCTCTGGCTTTGGCTAAGTGTTTGGTTTGGTTACCAATATTTTTAGCAAACACTAAGACAACCTTGGCGAGATCTTTTCTAACAATTCCTCCATAACCAAAACTCCCTAGATTCCCTTTGGTTGCTCTATCAAAATTGTTTATATTTACATTTGTGCACATTTGCACTTATTTTCACTATTTACACCACTATTTCTAAGGATGGTCAAAACGAGTTCCAACAATTGACTTTTACTTATACTTTCCAATATAATTGAGTCTTAATTTATCATTATTGTTCACCTAGAGGCCATTGGTTATAAATTAGCTATATCTCTTAGGTTCTTCCTTATACACAACTTTACCTCTTAATGACCATTTTGATAAAATGATGTTGAGATGTCAGAATTCATAATACTTTTAGAAATGAATATAAGCAATACATCCACCCAAATATTATACAAAAAGTATAAAAGGACAAAAGGAAAAGAGATAAATATTGGGGCACCCATAAATACCATAATCATTGTATTATCTATAGAGAAGAATACAACAATTTGATAAGCCCAATATTTGTCTTAATGCCAAAATCCCGAATACATATGTGAAATTAACCTTAATCCAATATAACAAGAAAGGATTTATGGTTAATCACAAGTTTATAAGGTGTATTTAGACATAAAAAAATTAATTTTAGCCCATAGATATTTTTTAATAAAATACTACAATAAATTGAATACATTGTACAATGAGTTCCCTTAGGCCTATCCAATATTACATCATACAATGTCAATGTTGGCCATGAATAATTTTACACTTTCAAAACCCCCTTATAATATGAATTGAGAGGCCAAGGAGAGAAGACATTATTGACAATAGTATTTTCTCCTAATAATGGATGCTCTAATGGACCTTTATAGTTGAGGTAGATCCTTCAAAATCCTCCTCATTATTTGGAATTTATCCACCCATATTTAGGAACTCAATTTCATTCCTTTGTAATATTAGTAAGTAAATATTTATTAGATATCCTTCCATCTTGCGATATCCATAAATGGTATTCAAATTCTTTGAATACTTAGCCTAGCCCTTTGGTCCTTAGATCGTAGCCTCCTTAGATTTGAATTCCTTTGCATGAGCTTGTATTTGTGAAGTGTCACCATAATTCCTCATTGCCACCTAAAAATGAAGTAGGAGAGAGAAAATATGGTCAAGAGTAAGGTATTTTTGAGATTCCAAAAACATAAGAATCATATGAACCATGTAGCTTAGCATCTAATAACAAATGGAGAGATTAACAATGACAATATTCATGCATTTAACATCATATTATTTTTATCCCTGGAATATGCAATATCTTGATAAGGTTCAAAAATTTAATTTTTTATATTTAGGGGCCATTACGGAAAAAATTGAAGAGGACATAACTTTTGCATACATAAGCATTTTGAGCCTATTTTTTAAATCATATGATTTTTCAAGCTCTAGACATTGTAGTTATTAATTTAAGGACCTACTATAGTTTTAGAGATTGGATTGTGTAAGATGTATCACCAAGTCCTAGTTACTTGTCTTAATAAAAAAACTATAGGATTTGGTCAACTCAAATGATTGGCCTATTACATAGTAGACACTTGTGTATCTTTCAAGAGGACAAAGCAGTGGCTCTTAAGGAAGAAACTCATCATCAAAGAAAAGAAGAAGCTCTTAGCATGACAATCTATATTTGAGGGACCAAATATTCTCAAAATTTGATGAAATTTTATGAGTAAACTCTCCAATGGTGTATCACACATGAAAAATGAATCTATAAAACAAAAGTTTGAGCTTTGAAAGTTGACTACATTTTTCAAAAAATAGAGACAACAAGCTTATCTCTGTTGTTGTTGTTTGGTTATTTTTTATTGCTATAGTTTTGATTTAGATATGCTATAAGGTTTTTGTAACTCTTGAGGAGTGTGTTTGTTGTTCATTCCAATCCTTTGAGCTTAATTTATTTTCTGTTAGTCTTGTATATAAGGGTTGGGGCCCTTTCAAAAACCCCTATGATTTACCATAATAAAAAAATTCCCTTGCTGATTGAAAAGGATTGAAAATACAACTAAGTGTTCTATTATTTACAATTCAATATATAGGCACTAATGGCCAAAAATACATAACCAACCCATCAAATCATGGATTTGATCCAATATGCTTAACCATAAGCTACAAAAGTGCAAAGGAGAATGCACGTCAACTTCTAAGTTAAGAGAAAGGAATATTGCCAACTAGAAGATCCATTTTAGCTATCTTGAAGTACACACTTCCTACTTTGAGTTCACACTTACTAAATAACACTCTAAATGACAACTAGAAGATAACTAGTGCCCACAAGTGCATGTGAGAAGGAGACTCACTTACAATTATTAATTTGCAAGAAATAAACTATGCAAACCTAGCTAGAAACTACTAGAGGGGTCATATGAAAATCCAACTAAGTGTTCTATTATTTACAATTCAATATATAGGCACTAATGGCCCAAAATACATAACCAAACCCATCAAATCATGGATTTGATCCAATATGCTTAACCATAAGCTACAAAAGTGCAAAGGAGAATGCACGTAAACTTCTAAGTTAAGAGAAAGGAATATTGCTAACTAGAAGATCCATTTTAGCTATCTTGAAGTACACACTTCCTACTTTGAGTTCACACTTACTAACTAACACTCTAAATGACAACTAGAAGATAACTAGTGCCCACAAGTGCATGTGAGAAGGAGACTCACTTACAATTATTAATTTGCAAGAAATAAACTATGCAAACCTAGCTAGGAACTACTAGAGGGGTCATATGAAAGATCAAACATCAATCCTCATCATGCCTCCCCACAATAGAAGCATTGGACTCCAATGCTTTCAGAAGAATAGGAAAGTCACGGGACATCTGATGAAAAGAAATCCAACGAGCCTCGATGCGGCAGCTGTCCTCGTCGAGCCACAAGATATGAGGTGGTAGACCCCGGTGAGTCTGTCGAGTCTTCGTGTCATAGATCTGATCTACATCCAATGGTAACTGAGCATCAAGAACCACGTCCACAGGATGACTGATAGCTGGTGCAGTCTCCAATGTAGAGTCAAAGTACAACTTCAAAAGATCTACATTGACGACATCATGAATTCCCAAGTGTGCGGGAAGATCAAGGCGAAAAGCATTCTCGGACACCTGCTGAAGAATAGTATAAGGCCCATAGCGAATTGGTTTGATTTTGCTATGAGTCTTATCAGTAAAACGCCGCTTGTCAAGATGCAACCAAACTTTGTCACCAACCTAAAATGGATGAGGAATTCGATGTCGATCCATGGCCTTTTTCTGCTGCTGTTGTGTCTTTTGCAAAATCTCAACCACCTTTGATTGAATATTGTGCAAGTGTTGAATAAATGAGTGTGCCTTGTCTTGCTCCTTCTGAAGATGTGAAGTGACAGGAGAAGGCAAAGACAAAGGTAACTCATAAGGTGCCAAGGGCTGAAATCCCATACAAACCTCAAAGGGTGAATGACCTGTAGAAGAATGTAGGGCCCTATTGTAGGCATGTTCAATATGAGTGAGACTCAAGTCCCACTTTGTTGGTGAAGCGTGATGATAGATTCGTAAACTTTGCACAAGTGTACGGTTTACCACTTCAGTCTGCCCATCGGACTACGGATGATAGGCGGTGGAAAAGTTAAGGGAAACTCCCAAAATCTTCCACAAAGAATGCCAAAAGTGACCCACAAAGCATGAATCATGATCCGAGATAATGCTGGTAGGTAGACCAAAGGAACGCCAAATGCTATCAAAGAAAAATTGGGCTAAGTCTGATGCAGAACTTGTCTTGCGGCATGGAATAAACTTAGCCATTTTACTGAATCTGTCAACCACCACGAACACACAATCATGTTGGTGCACTGTCATAGGAAAACCACTAACCAAATCCATGGAAATGCTTTCCCAAGGATGGGAAGGAATGGGCAAAGGCATGCCTAAGCCAAACTTCCTATTAGCTGGTTTTGAGCGACAACAAACTGCACACTCTTTGAGAAATCTCAACACATCCCTCTCGCATTTTAGGCCAATAGAAAAATCTTTGCAAATGATGAAGTGTTTTATGCTTCCCAAAGTGACCACCATAAAGTGTAGAATGAGCTTCCTTAAGAAGTGACACTCTAGGCTCACAAGGAACACAAACCTTGTCCAATTTGTAAAGAAGTCCTTCTTTGATGTAGAAATCTTGGAAAGGACGCAAATTGGAAGAAGAAGGCTTACTCACTTGCTCAAATATTTTTCCAAAATCAGGATCCTGTGAATACAGATTAGGCCAAGTCTGAAATCCCAAGTGTGAAGTGGACATAACTCGTTAAGGCAAGAGCGGTTGGAGGCCTACTCAAACAATCAACAACAGTATTACTCTTCCCCTTTTTGTACTTGATCACCAAGTGAAATTGTTGGAGGTAAGAGGCCCACTTCATATGTCTTGATTCTTCAATTTTACTTTGAGATTGTAAAAACTTGAGAGGCATATGATCAGTGTGTACTACTGTATATTTTCCCAAAAGATAATGTCTCCAATACTTAATAGCTTGAACTAATGCATACAACTCCTTGTCATATGTAGAATAGTTCAACTTAGCAGAAGAAAAAGTTTCTGAATGATAAGCAACTGGATGACCATTCTGTTTGAGCACAACTCCTAAGGCAACTTTAGAGGCATCCGTTTCAATCTCAAAAGGTTGAGAGAGGTCGGGTAAAGTTAACACAGTGTTGTACAAAGTTTCTTTTTGAGTTTCTCAAAGGCAACTTCTTGGCTTTTCTCCCAATGAAATGGAATTTTGGACTTAGTGAGATAATGCAATGGAGCTGCAAGGGTGGAATATTGAGGAATGAACTTGCGATAAAAATTCGCAAGTCCTAGAAAACTCCTTAACTCAGTGAGAGTTGTAGGAGGGGACCACTTAAGTAAAACATCAACTTTTATGGGATCTACCCGAATTCCACTTTCACTAATCACATAGCCAAGGTAAGAAACTGAAGTATTGCCAAAAGAACACTTGGAAGAATTGGCATATAATTGATTCTTCGCAAGAAGATCAAGGGTTTGCTGGATATGCCTAAGGTGTTCCTCCCAAGTTTTTGAGAAAATCAATATATCATCAAGATATATTATTACAAATTTGTCAAGTACATCATGAAATACATCATTCATCAACCTCATGAAGGTTGCAGGAGCATTAGTAAGACCGAAGGGCATGACCAACCATTCAAAGAGGCCCATCTTCATCTTAAAAGTTGTCTTCCATGTATCCTCAACTTGGATACGCACTTGATGATATCCACTTTTGAGATCTATTTTAGAAAATAACTTAGCTCCTTGAAGCTGATCTAATAAATCATCAATGCGTGGTAATGGATATCTATTCTTTACAGAAATTCTGTTCAAAGCACGAAAATCAATACACAATCTCCAAGTGCCATATTTTTTAAGAACCAACAAAATAGGTGAGGCACAAGTAGAAGTACTTTCCTTAATGAAACCCTTAGACAACAAATCTTCTATTTGCCTTTTTATTTCTTCATTTTGCAAAATAGATTGTCTATACATGGGTGCATTAGGTAGTGAAGAACCAGGAATGATTTCAATGCTATGATTAATTGTGTGAATTGGAGGAAGAGACTTTGGCTCCTGAAATATGTGTGAATAACTTTGCAATATTTTATCCATTGAAGAGTGTTTCTTTGTAATGGATGTGGATGTAGAAGTGTTTTGAGAGCGAATGAAAATTAGAGCAACATCACCACCTTTTTTAATTACTCTTTTCGTTTGCTTGGAACTTAGAATGATGTTAGGAGTGTTGGTGCTTTTAATGAGAAAGACCTTACCATATTTTTGAAGTGTGTAGGTTCTTTTGAAAGCATCATAAACAGCTCTCCTATCATACTCAAAAGGTTGTCCAAGCAAAATCCCACAACAATCCATAGGAGTCACATCACAAGTGACTTGATCTATGAAATGTGGGCCAAGTGCAAATTTTAATGTGCAAGTGTGAGTGATTTTTGAGCCTCTTCCACTATCCTTCCAACCCAAAGAATAAGGTTGAGGATGAGGCTCCATAGGTAACTTCAAACGCTCGACAATGGACCTCGCAATTAGATTTTTCTATGAGCCATTATCCACTATACAATCAGTTGCAAAATTATGAAGCAAATGGGCTCGAGTGATGAACAAAGCATCACGAGCCCCTTCTGATGAACTTACATTTACCAAGGTAACTTCATTAAGCTTACCTCGTAATTTCGTGTATACTCTACTCTCTCCTACAGACTCAAGGGGACCCTTGGGAGCATCCTCCTCTTGAGTAGTAATTACTAAACTCTTCTTTTTAAGCTTAAAGCAATCAACTTTTTCATGCCCTTTCTTCTTACAATAATTGCAAAATTTCTTAGAAGAAGAAGAAGGTTTAGAAGAAGAAGAAGGAGTAGAAGCGGAAGGGGAAGGAGAAGAAGGATATGGAGAAGAAACATTCTTCTTTTGAGCAAAATTCTTCTTTTGTGAGAAAGAATTATTCCCTTTTGATGAGTTTGCAACCACTTGAGTAACAGGTGCGTGGAATGCCTGCGATTGCGCCTTAAACTTGTCCTCCGCAAGTTGCGCCTGGTTGAAAACTGAATCCAATGTTTCCATAGAAACAAACATTAGTTCCCTGTACAAATGCTCTAACAAGCCACTTTGAAATTTGAGAATCAAAGTTGGAACATCATCCTCCACATTCACAAGTATCCTAAACCTGTTAAACTGGAAAATATATTCTTGTACAGACATATTAGTACCTTGTCAAAAATGAAACCATTTAATAACCAATTCCCTAGAATAATTTGAAGGATAAAAATTGGTCTTAAGACATTGTACAAGCTCATCCCATGTAGTGAGTGCATCCTGTCCTCTTTTTCGTTCAACAAGTACCTTGGCTAAACCAGAAAGTTTTAGCTTAGCATAAGGCACTACATCGTCATCTGAAAGTTGAGAGTAAGAAAACCAAGAACTCATGTCAAGAATCCAACTATTCAAGACATCAGGGTTCCTGGATCCATCATAAAATGGAACTTCACAACGAACTCTCAGACGAGAATCATGAGCAGAAGTTGAAGCATTATGCAAAGAAATGTCATTTACCTTCATGGCAAGATTGCCAAGGACTTCTGCCATGGTAGTGTCATTAGCTTTATCTGCTAAAGCATTTACAACATGGGCAAGTTCTGCCACTTGGGCAGCCAAGTCAGAAGCCATGTGAACCCGGGTATAAGCCAGGAGTAAAAATGAGAAAGCACTAAATCAAGGAAAGAAAAAAAATGGAAATTTTCCTTGTTACAATGGAGTGCTTCTGAATTTGAAAATTTACTCCTAAGGCTCAAAATTTTGAAATTTTAAACTAATCTAAGGTGCAATTTAGAATTTATTAATTTAAAAATAACTTAATTAAAAATTAAATTTCAATTAATCAAAGATTAATGAATTTAATCAAGTTATTAAAAATTAAATTAATAAAAACAAAATTTTAACATGCAACCTTAAATAGTAAAAATTTAAAAATTTACAATAAAATTACCCTTCAAGTTGTTGCCGAAACAGGAACTGCACTGCACTTTACATGAAATTTTTGCATGCAACTCCAAACTTCCAAATTCCCCAATGCATGCTTCTTGAGGCATGAATTTTAGTGCCAATCCACAGATCGGGCGTGCAGCAACTATTTCCTAGCCTTGACGCTGGCAATCCATCGACGTCAGTCGGGCAGACGTTGTTCAAGGCCCATGACAGACGATGTTGTCATGCCCGACGATAGGGTCGAGCATGTGGCCTGACGCCCGAGCATCGAGTGTCGCCCTGACACTATCAACAGACAGCGCTGGCGGGCAGGCCGAAGCGCCTGACCAGTGCTATCACGCCTGACAGAAGTGTCAGGTGTCAGGCCTGCCGCTATCAGCGGATACGGGCGATAAGGCCGAAGCACCGTCGGCTTTAACAATAGTCAGCCGCGCCGACCTTGTCAGCCGGAAGTGTCGTCGCCATCGCGGCGTAAGGCCAAGCACTATCGCTTGAACAAGAGCCAGACGCTGTCATGCCGGATAGCGTCGAGATCGACAGCCGCAGGCCGTCAGCTGTCGGCCGCCCCCTGTCGCAAACCTACGCATCGGGTGCTATCGGGTGGTGCTGGCCGGCCGCTTGTCGAACGCAGCCGAGGCCTGGCCGGCGCTGTCGAATGCAGCCGAGGCCTGGCCGATGCTGCTAAAAAAATAAATTATAGTATATATATATATATATATATTTTTTACAATGCAACAATCTTAATATATTAATAAAATAATATATTAAATGAAATTAAAGCTTTTCTAATACAAACTAAAAAATTTTAAAAATTAACCAGGGGGTTAATTCCAAATTTTGAAAAACTTAATTTGTAAAAATGTGAGCAATCAGATCCCTCCATTAGCTCTCCTTTCAAGATCCGGTCGACACACGACCAGCATTTGAAAGGCAACCAGATCTAAGTCGACACACGACCTAGTTTTGATGACCTCCTGGAGCTCTTTAGTACTCAAAAATGGGGGGGCAGTAGGGTCAAATGGCTCCCTAATCCTAATTGGACCGTAGCTACGATCCAATCCCTTCCAAGGATCACAATACGAAGAACTTTGAGGCAAACTTTTCCTATACCTCTTGAGCATAAGCAAAAAGTTGGAATGAGGAGTTTGTCGTCGAAGGAACTTCCTTCTTCGAATGGTTTTCAAGCTACCCTTGAGCTTAAACCGAGTCCTCAATGAGAAATAATTTCTCATAACAAAACTATCTCCTATCCTCTCACCTCACAAGCCCTAGTGCAAACATGAACTAGGCTTTGATACCAATGAAAAGGATTGAAAATCCAACTAAGTGTTCTATTATTTACAATTCAATATATAGGCACTAATGGCCCAAAATACATAACCAAACCCATCAAATCATGGATTTGATCCAATATGCTTAACCATAAGCTACAAAAGTGCAAAGGAGAATGCACGTAAACTTCTAAGTTAAGAGAAAGGAATATTGCTAACTAGAAGATCCATTTTAGCTATCTTGAAGTACACACTTCCTACTTTGAGTTCACACTTACTAACTAACACTCTAAATGACAACTAGAAGATAACTAGTGCCCACAAGTGCATGTGAGAAGGAGACTCACTTACAATTATTAATTTGCAAGAAATAAACTATGCAAACCTAGCTAGGAACTACTAGAGGGGTCATATGAAAGATCAAACATCAATCCTCATCATCGATTGAATCAAAATTATTTTCCCACATCAAAGACGAGAGTGAACATATTAAGGTATGGTCAAAGCATGATTTATTTGAAAATTTTAATTATATTAAAGTCACTTGGAAATAGATCTTTCTTTCCTCAAATTGGATGAGTTTGATAACATTTGAGGACTATATTGTAGGATTCAAGATATTAAGAAAGAACCATGTAAGTTGATAAAGGCTAGCCATGAACTACTAGCTCTGTAAAATAAGAAAGTTAAGATGCCAAAAGTACAACTCTAATTCCTTTTGAATGGTACATCAAGAATATGTGGAAAGACCCAAGGTCTTTCAATGAAATTAAATGTAGAAAGAACTGAATCACTTTTATAAATGAAATCGCTTTGAATTGAAGACAAAACCCAACAATTAAATAATATATATATCCTTGGCCCCTCTATTGCATTATCATTATTACCCTAATATATCTATCTAAAGGCGTGAAGTGTGAAAGGGTATGTCCCTTGTAATTATAATATAATATAATATATAATTAATAATTCATGTTTAGGAGGGTCCTAACATGCCACCCTCCTTAAAAAGAGCTTTGTCCTCAAAGCTCAAAGGGAGGAGTTTCATCCTTTGCTTTCTAAGACGCATTTGCTCATGTTCTTGCACAACTTTAATTTATTTTTTTCGTAATCAAGGATATCGGGAAGGGGGAATCATTAGTGGTGGATTGCCAAGAGAAATAGGAGAATATTCCTTAGGATAATTGTGATGACGATGGGAGGAGAACCTGTGGGGGTCCTTAAACACTTCAAAATGATGCCTTAAAGTGGTGGTATTACTTTTGTATCTTCCTATTTTTTCTTGGGAGAGTCAACGGAAAATGAGCATGTAGTGACCTTTTTGCTTTGTTTTCGGATAGGTTTTACCATTTGGTGAGAACTCACTATTTGTGAGGAACTTGAGGGTAGTTTTTTTAGAGTGTATTTCTGACCTTCATTGTTCGTTGTGTGGATGTTTACCTCAACCTTGTTTGTTCCATTGATCACTTCTTGCACATCGACCTCAATGTCTTCGTTGTGGTGAGTAGGTGCAATGGCTGCTTCGGACACAATTACCTCATATGCTTACTCTATGGAGATACATGGATCAAATTCCTTCAACAAATACAATGTTAGTGTAGCACATTTATGGTGGGGTCAAAATTTCTCATCACAATTATCGCAGAGGTATTTTGATCGTCGTTCCTTCATCTTCTCAAAGCTGAGACATTTAATTGGTAAAAGTCAATTAGGTTTGGGGGTGGTGTAAGTGGTTTGTGCCTTCCCAATAGGTGTATTTTCAATTTGATGTTGATAATTGAATTTGTCTTCTGCTAATTTGGCCAATCCATAGGTCTGCATCATGGTATAAGGATTGAACCTTGTCACCTCCATTCGATTTTCCTTTTTCAATCCACTAATGAAGCCATTGATGAGAATTGATTCATCCAACTGTATGTTGTGTTTGGTGATATCCTCAAATCACGTTTGATACTCACGCACTGAAGTGATTTGACAAAGGTTGGTGATATTAATCGGTGAAAGCAGGTTGGGGTCATGAGATCTTCCATCGTCGGCCATTTGTGTAGTCGTTGTTTGGAATTTGTCACTAAATTTGCTAAAAAATCATCACAAAATTTGTCGTCAAAAATTGTCATCCAAAATTTTATCATCAGCAATTTTCGTCAAATATTGCAGCAAAAATCGACAAACATTGGTGTCCTTGTAATTTCTGTCACAATTTGTGTGTTATCAATTTTTGCAACTTTTGGGTGTTTCAAATTTGTTGAAAACTTTTTCAAATTGCTTTTTGTTGAAAATTTGGGTGGGTTTCAACCTTTTTTGTGAAGGCTAGCGAGGAGGGCGGGACTCGAGAGAAGTAGACAGGCAAAGCGGTGATGGGAGATGAGCGGTCAGTGAGGAAGGGCCAGGGCAAGTGGAGCGGTGGTGTCAGGAGGAGCAGAGCTCGAGGGTGAGCGGAGAAACTGAGGTGGCATAGACAAGTGGCAGAGTCAGAGGAGGGAGGGTGGAGTGGAGCTCGAGGTGGCGACAGAGCGAAAGGGGTCAAGACCACTAATATTCGAACACTCGATGGCAAGGTATTGGCTTTGGTCGTGCGAAGGCTACATCCAGCGTGACCGAAGTCACGTTTCAACTATGGCGCTTGATTATTTTTAAACTCCTCACAACTCGTTTATGGGTGAATGTGGGATATTTTTTGTGATGTTTTTTTAAACACAACTTGTGGTTGTTGTCTTTGACATCAACAACCTTTTTCGGAGGTTAGAAAATTAAACCACCTTAGTCCGCACTTTAATAAAATTAAAATATTTTCATCGATTTTTGTTGGCTTAGTCAGAAAACGATACTCATGCAGAAAGCCTTCTTCAATGATGATCAAAACAATTTAACAACTCTTGGAAAATGAATTGATGACGATGGAATTTATTTTAAAATTTGCACTAACAGTCTGCATGGACTTGGCATTGATCCTTCGATGAATGCTTCCAACCTGGCAGTCTGACCTGTGTTGATTATACCAAGTCACTTGGACATTTTTCATGAAAATGAACGAGTTGTAATCATTCGACATCATTCGAAGGTGTTTATGATAGAATGAATGCGAAGGGAAATGATATATATAAGGTTTGCAACTTGTTTTATAAACCAACTATGTTATAATGTTATGTTAGAGATTCGTCTATTTTTTTGGAATTTTTTGGAAGTAGTAGGTAAGTTGTGGTGAACCCAACAAAGAATACCAGATATTTTTCTTTTTAAAATATTTTTGTTTCCCCGACGTCGGAGAAAGGATGTCGGATTTTTGTCGTCGAAAGAACGCGTCGAAAAAAATGATTAAAGGTTTTTTATAAGGTTTTGTTTGATTTTCTTCGCCTATTTTTTCTTGTCTGCCAGAAAACTTGTTCCTGACGATCGGGAAACTTAAAACCTTTGAAACTTTATGATATTTCATTGATTTTTTTTTTCCTTGCCACAACGTCTGTTCGCTGAAAAACAACTTGATGCTCGCTGGTGGATGGGTTTTAACCCGTGGTTGTTGAATTTCCTTTGAGTTTTTGTGTGGGTTGTCTTCACTGATAATTTTCATTGATTGTAGATTTCGGTTTGTGTTTGATGTTTTTTTTTAGTCTCTTGTCGATTTATAAGTGGCAAGAGTTGGAAAAACCTTTCGTTAAGGCGATGGTAGTGGATTTTTGGCACGTGTTTTCCTTTAACTTAGTCCTCTACGATCTATGTATCCTCTACACAATCTTGTTTTCTACACGGTGATCGATTTTAATTATGCATGTGTCTTTGTGACGTAAAAAAAATACTTTTCCTTGCCAACCGTGAAGGGAACGCCCAAAAATAGAAATGGTCTGCTATTGCTTTTAGGTTAAAATATGCCGTGCACTCTTCTCAACAAACAAATGTTGTCCTTATTTTGGTTTCGTCTGTAGATGGCCTCTAATTATTTATCTCACTATGTTACCACGATCCTTCATCGTTTATCATCAAAAATGGCTATTAGTATTTAAATTTTGTTTGGATGTACTATTTTTATCAACCAAAAGCGATGAAACTACATGTAAATCAGCTAAAAAAACTCTCATTTTTATCAAAATGTCTATGCGTAGACAATAAGTGCTGAGTGTGATTCCTATAACCCTAGGAGTTCGACACCTGCTTGAGATTGAATGTGATGCAATATCAAGGTGACATGCTATCGAGGTTGAAGCAGGTAGCTACGTCCCTAAGAGAAGCAACTTCAAGGAGGTGCTCTGGTTATTATTGAAATTCACTAACTTTATGACCAAAGGGCAGCAATAAGAGTAGACAAACCCACAAACAGACCCAAATGAGCTAACCACTCTGATACCAGTTGGAAAGACCCAAGGTCTTTCAATGAAATTAAATGCAAAAAGAACTGAATCACTTTTATAAATGAAATCGCTTTGAATTGAAGGCAGAACCCAACAATTAAATAATATATATATTCTTGGCCCCTCTATTGCATTATCATTATTACCCTAATATATCTATCTAAAGGTGTGAAGTGTGAAAGGGTATGTCCCTTGTAATTATAATATAATATAATATATAATTAATAATTCATGTTTAGGAGGGTCCTAACAATATGTGAGCTATACCTTTTGGGATAGAAATAGAAAACCATAATATGGAGTTGTAAAGACAAGTAGTATAGTGTGCTTTACATTTATAGCTTCCACATAATTTTATTTGATAATTGTCTAATGAACTTGGAAATTGTTATATGAACATCCTAATTTGGGATGTTTTACACCATGTCTAGTCCCTTAAGTTGGTTTTCCAACTAATGCTACCACAAAATTAATTTTAAGGTTGAGCCTAAGGTGCATCCACAATGGAAACTATGCCATTAAAGGATGGTTCTATAATTTTTTGATATGTGATAGGAAATATCATTGATGCAACTTGTTGATACATACTTTAGAATAGTGATACTTTATAGTGCTAATAATTTGCTTAAATGAGTACCATAAATGTAGAGAGGTAGGGAGCTAGAAGGCTAGTGTAAGATAGTATTAGAATTTGGAACTATATGGGTCGATTGTTATATGTTAGAGACCAAAGATGCTATAAAGAGCCTTTTACTTCTTTTGAATTCAACCTCTAAGCCTTTTAAAGCATATTTTCCCTTGTATATATAGTATGTATGAGATATGAATTATGTATACATTACAACAAATGGATCTTCTCCTCTCACTATTATCATTGAAAAACAAAAATGGACATAAGTGGAGAGGATCATTTCCATTATTTTTGTACACGTGGCAATGCATACATGCTAGAGGGTTAAGTTGGAGATACTAGATATTGAACATAGAAAACATCAAATGTCTCATTTATGTATGTGGTTATATATTGGTACTATAATTTGTATTAATGTATGGTTTTGGAGTTTTAGATCTTCAATTTGTTTAAATAATTTTTCTAAGTGTTCCATCCAAGGTGCATTTGAGTGTCACTATGGGATTCTAGCTTCATCATGAATTCCCATTCCTTTAGATAATTGTTAAATATTTTTGTAGACACCTAAAAGTCGCATATGATCATTCCTAGATTCTTATAAATCTACATAGACACTTTTAGGTTTGCATAGATAATTTTAGACCATCATAGGCCATCGTAGGTCATCATAGACCATCATAGGCCATCGTAGGCTACCATAGGCAATCATAGGTCACCATAGTTATCTATAGGCTTAAAAACCTACAAAACTAGGTAAAATGCACCAAAAACACTTCATATCCACTAGGAGGCCACCTATTAGCTTCCTAAAGTAACCTAATCCCTTTCCTACACCTAATTAGGGCCCCATGGGACCATTCCCCACTAAAAATCCTAATTAGACTAATTAGGATTCTAATTTGTGATTGAATTTCACTTAAGTTACACTTTATCATTAAAGTGGATTTAATTAGGATTAATGATCTAATTAGTCCTAAACATGTCCTCACACATGTGTGCACCCTAAGTTGGTTAGGATATTTCTTAGAAATCCTAATTCAACCCCCATCTAACCTAGGAGTTAGCTAACCCTAATTAACCGTAATCCTTGCTCACACATGTGTGAGGATGAGATATTTCCTTCAAGGTATGTGAGATAATGACTAAGCTTTCCATCTCACAAACCCCAACCTAATCATGCTACGAATTGACTCTAGGATTTGGTATACTTAACTACCCCCCTTGATCTTGGTTTTCCCTATAAATAGAGGGTCTTTTCTCTCATTTTGCATCTCTCACATTTTCATTCAACCTATCCAGAATCTATTGAAATCACATTAGAATCATCTTCTATGACTTTGCTTTCGACAAATAACATCAAATAGCCCCTAAATCCCATTCAAATAGAAATTCTCCAACAAAAGTCAACCACAGTCCAGTTCACCCCTAACATGTGAACCCAGGATCTAGTTTGTAGGTCGCCCTACAAATTGGCCATACAGGAGGTCTACAACACCAAATAATATATGAATAAGTTTTAAGTAGTTTATATGTCATTTACAACAACTTATATCATGTTTTACTTTAGTTTTGAGTTGATTTGTCTTCATAACCAAGGGGCTTGACCAAGGCAAGATTCCAAACACACTAACAACCTTTTATAGGTCCAAGACAGGTACAAAAGGACATACATCAACAAACTACTGGTGGCACTCGTGCACATAAGCCTACCTTCATTGAGGACCTTTGAGAAACACCATCAGATACTTCAAATTTATGATGAAAATAGGGGATAAAAATATCCACTAAAAGAGAAACTTACTTTGTAACCCTACACTTTCAAAATGAATAAAGTAGCATTCTGAACAATATTTTATTTATTTTTATCAAATGGTTGTCTTTCAGCATCTTCATTCTGGCATACCCGATGGGACCCCCACTATGATTATTTTAGAATAGTGCTCAAACTAATCTAACTCAATTTTTAGTTTCATTTTGATGTTACAGGTACTCTAAACATAAAATTGAACCCAAGAAAGTATCGAAACATAATTTAGGCCCTTAGAATCAGATTTTCAAGCCTCTATACTCATTTTACCCCCTGACCTGTGAACCATCATCCAGTTTGTAGGCCACCCTGAGAACCCCTCCAAACAACCTCAAAATCACCTAAATTTGTTGGATTTAATAGTAGACACAGTGGGAAGTTTATCTGATACAACATCAGTCAGATATTTTTCTCATAACTCCACTCTTTAATCATATCTTTACACAACAATTTCCACTTCAAATGCATTGGGTCATTGTGTGAAATTTCTATTTAAAACAAATCAATTCAAATTTTTAGTCAGTCCTAAATCAATTAGATCAAGGTTTTGCAATCCTTTCATTTTATTTCCTTTCCATTTTCAAATTTCTTTTCACAATTACATTTAGGTTAAATTGTCAAATTCTTTTCATGTCATGTCAAATTTCTTTCCAAATCTCTTTCAAATTTGTATTTAGATCAGGTTTTTTGCATTTATTTATTTTTATTTCAAAATTCTTTGTCAAATTTTATTTTCCAAAATCGTATTTATGTTAACCAGTTCAATTCCTTTTAAAATCATTCAATTAGATTTTCAATCTCTTTTTTTGCAAAATCAATTTCAATTTCTTTCATTCTTCTAGATTAAGGTTTCATTTCCTTTTCGCATCTTTTAGCATAAACATTTCAATCCCTTTTTACAAAATCAATTTCATTTTCTTTCATGCTTCTAGATTAGGGTTTCATTTCCTTTTCACATCTTTTAACATAAAATTTCAATCTCTTTTTGCACAAATCAATTTCAATTTCTTTCATGATTCTAGATTAGAGTTTTAGTTCCTTTTCACATCTTTTAGCAGAACATTTTAATCCCTTTTCACAAAATAAATTTCAATTTCTTTCAAGCTTCTAGATTAGGGTTTCATTTCATTTTTACATATTTTAGCATAAAATTTCAATCTCTTTTTGCACAAAATTATTTCAATTTATTTCATGCTTCTAGATTAGGGTTTCATTTCATTTTTGCATCTTTTAGCATAAAATTTCAATCTCTTTTCACAACAATCAATTTCAATTTCTTTCAGGTTTCTAGATTAGGGTTTCAATCCCCTTCATGTATTTTTAGCATAGAATTCACATCTCTTTTTGTACAATAATTTTCAATCTCTTTTAGGTTTTTAGATTAAGATTTCTATTTCCTTTGTTCACATGCTTCCTCTTTGCTTGCTTACATATTTCATAGAATAGATCTCTTTTTGTCTTCCAAAAAGATACATAGGAGTAGTTTCTTTCTAAAATGCATCTACATATAGTTTCATTTTGAGAATACATATAGGATTAGTTTAATTTCAAAAAGGCATCTAGTTAGTTGTTTTTCTTTCACCCCCATCGGTAATAAACACACCATCACACACACATGGCATACACAATGGTGATATTGGACTTTATCGCTAGTCCATCGCTCGATACTGATGATGTTGGAATTCATCTCCTTCCACCAGCTCACCCTCTAGACACCATAGTAGCCCCCAAGATTGGTTTTTTGGACTTCATCACCAGAAAATCCCCTACTCTTGAGACTGGTTTTCTAGAATTTATCATCAGAAGGGACCTTCATAGTAGAATAGGGTTAGACACCTTTGTTCACGGGGCTCATATAATTAGTGAACATGTAACTATTATTCTTAACTAAGCCCGCTTGAGGGTGAAGTGAAAGTATGGGTATGTAGGTAGCAGGTCTTAGACAGTGCCACCTCTTCTCATGAGAGGCTTTTGGACTCATCAGATCATTTTACTGTGACTTTACATTAGGTTTCTATTTTCCTATTGAGACACTATTCTATTATGTGCACCCTTGGGTGTTGTAGGAGGTTCTATGCCAATGACATCCCATTATTTCTAGAGTTTAACCCCACTTCTCGTGATACTTTTTAGAGGCAATATTTCAAAAGTCAAAACACATAAAATAGAAAAATATTTATTTCTTGTTTAATAACACTGATTCTAGTTATGCCTTGTTTGTTGCCCTCACAAAACTAGTTTCAACATATTTTCTTCTAGAAAACACACTTTTTGAACACACATGGTCAATCATTGATAGTTTCCTATAAAAATTCATAGTCTAGACCCAGTTTGTAGGTCAACCTATGAACTAGATTCCAGTTTGCATAACACCCTATGAATTTTTGTTTTTGAGCAGTTTTGAACACCAATTCACAATACATGGTACCATGCTTATTTTCACCTGTAGTCAAACATGCAAGCAAGTGCATCTTAAGTAGGAGGCTTCTTATGCCTCTTCCAGTCAGTCCATCCCTCCCTCTTCATTCATGAAGGGTAAATCCACTTTCATCATAGACCTCCTTATAGGTCATGATCCACTTCCCATACACACTATATCTCATGGTGAGACTTCTACCCTAGGTGATACCCTCACTACCTCATCTGGTGAAGATCATCCACTTATTTACCGCTCACCTTCACCTAATACCTCTTCTATATCCTAAGACCACGTTATCTATACTGCTCAAGGACACCCACCTCATTTCTTCATTATTGAGGAGGATATTCCACTTGCTTTAGCTACCTTTGCACATCCCTTATTTTAGAGCTTATCTCAGTCCATATTTGAGAGTCACTCCTTCTTGCTCAATTGTACTTGCCCTAAGGCTGCATCCTTTATCCCTACCATAGGTATGATATTAGATACCTCATATTCCACTTCGAGCACTTAGACACCCTCATATCAAATATCCTCACAATAATATGCACCACCCACATCATTATCCAAGTATGCTTCTCAAGCATTGCCATCACCACTTTCCCAACAATTCTTCTTCCCATATTTCAACACTGTGTCACAACCACCCCCTCCCTCACAAAAATTCTAATATCAACAACATCAACCAACCCCATATCCTCAATAATGTGTGAACACTTTCACCACACCATATTCTCAAGCTCCCATGTTTGAGGCATATACTCCCTCATCGTCACTTTCTCCACCTACATTCTACCCTCATAGAATGTATGATATCTCACCTTCTATTCCACCACCATCTTCATATACTCCCATTTTTGACTCCCTCCACCTCCTCTATTTTGTGCTCCATATTCTAGTCCCCTTCCTACCTATGATCCACAACACTCATATTTTTCCACTAATCCCTCATGCTATTACACTCTATCTTCCTTCTCCACTTATCACTATTCTAGGAAAATGCATGTACCATATTTTGACACCTCATCTCACCCACCACTTGCACCATATACCTAGATACCACTACCTCCACCACCATCAGTTGGACTTACATTTTTTCACTCCACTTCCTTCTTGATCATCATACTCTATGACCCAACCACTACAATAGGTCCCTATCCAGTAGATATCAATGCAACAATTGCAAATATCACAACCACAATATTACTACCCCAGTAGATGCTTACTCCATAGTAGAGTGTCCCATCATATTTGGTACTCTATGCCATTCAGCAATCACATCCACATACATCATTGCAATACATTACCACTTCACATTGGGAAGAATAACAACTCTAATACCCACCTCGTTCTTAGGCTTTAATTGCCTCTACACCATCCTCTACACCTCTAGAACCAAAACTTCAACTTTTGCAAGATGAAGTTAAGATGCTAAATATCTGTACAACCGATTACAGGCCATAAAAACCCACATACTATAAACTTTGCAATGAGCCCATCCACACTTTAGTTCCCATACCTCCTTACCCTTATTGATTCAAGATCCTAAAGTTTGATAAGTACAAAGGTAAAGAGGATCCTCGTGAACACATCAGCAATTACCGCTTTGCTTACTATCAACTTCATAGTACCAATCCCCTCATATTATGTACCTTATCCCTATCGCTTAGGGGACAAGCCCTTGAATGGTACAACATACTTTCGTGCCATAGTTTGTTCACTTTTGAATAGTGGACCAATTCATTATTAGAATATTTCTCCATAAATATCAAGAATAAAATCAACTTCTCTGATGTGTACACCTTATGATAGGCTTATGATGAGCCCATTGTAGAATTTATATCTTGATGGTGATCAATCATTCATGACATAGTTGATAGCCTCCCATTGGCTAAAATAGTTAAACTCTTCTCCAAGAGTTTTCACAAACATATCTCCATCTCCTTACAACTTCACCAAAGCCGCATGTTTGAAGAAGCTATCGCCCAATCCAAAGTCATCAAGGACATCAAAGTCCAATATAGCAAGATTAATCTTAGGAAGAAACCATCATACAAATCCAACTTTTGATTCAACTAAAACACACCAAATCAACCTTTCCCTAGATCACCATAAACTAATCAGGTGGCAACAACTTCTTTGGATTCTTCATCCATCGTACAAACCCCTCCATAGCAACAGTTGTTCCAAACTAACATACCCCTTCTACCTCGACCGCAATAGACCTGTGGCCTTCATTCACAACTTTCATAGTGTAATTTGATCCCACTATTGGAGCTCTTACTATCTCTATTCCAAATATTATATGATGCATGTCATATTATCCTGCCAGATATTTAGCCTATAGATCCAAACCAAACCAAGCCTTAGGGGTATGTTGAGCAAGCCTTCTACACATACCATTGATAGCGCAACCATGATATAGAGCCTTTTCATTCCTTATGTGGTCTTGTTCAAGACCTCATTGATAAGGGTACCATCCAGGTTGTAAACCCACTCCCACCATAAAACCAAAATTTGGGTATCTATCAAAACCCATTACTTGAACATAGGGGGACCAATCCCAAAGGAGCCCAATCAAATTCACAAGGGAAACCCCAATAGATTAACACTATTCAATGTGACCCTCTTTCATACGATATAGTTGGCATGATCAACCTTACCACTCAAACTCAATACTATCCACCATGCCAAGATGCACCCATAGTATCCCCTCTAGTACCTTTTACATTGTTGCAAACATCGATAGCCTTGAATGTTTCACCATATTTACCTCACAAAATAATTACTATCCATGGTAGCCTTACGCATTAGTTACATAATGCCCCTACTAGACTATCTATTTTTGACCTTTTACAATAATCTCAACCCCATCATGAGGCATTGAATGACATCCTACGATCCATTGATCTTGAAACCCATGACACAAATGCTTTTGTGAATTTCATTGGAAACATCCCACGTTGCATTCAACCCTCCAATAGTTTCCATGACCATGAGATTACAGAACTTACTGGTGAAGAATCCGACTCTCTTATCTACATACAAGCAACCATCAATGATATTACCTACAAGTGTTTTCTTGTTGATACCAACTCATCCATCAGTATCATTTTTATGGCCACCCTACATCACCTTCACATTCCATAAGCTCACTTTGCCACTTCATCGCTCGACCTTTGAGCGTTTGATGGTTCCATGCAATCCACGGTAGGCTCCATTGTCCTACCTATCTACGTAGGTGTCCAAACCATCTCCATTTTATTCCACATAATTTAGAGAAAGAAGAAATACAATATCTTTCTCAGACATCTATGGATTATATATATGCAATATGTCCCCTCTACCTTGCATCATTGTATCAAGTATGTCTATGACAGACTCGTCCATTGTGTTCCTACTAATATTGTGTTCCTACTAATAGGGATCCCTTCAAATTTATAACATCATAGATATTCCATGAGGATACTCATCATCCTATACTCAGGTTCTTCCCATTCCTTCTCATCATTTAGGAGAAGCATATACATCTTCTTCAATATCGATCTTATCCTCATAATAATCATCAAGAGCATGTACACATTCCCCTCCATCTGTGCTCACACCCCTCTCATAATATAGAATGACACTTTATTCTATTGCTATACCCTTCTCGTGGCCTCCCCTCCTTCTCAACCATCCTCTTCCATAGATCCACCTTCTGCACCTCCACATTTTTCACTACCATCATCGTGGCCTCCTATTACATCTCACACATATTCCTCTATAGAACCTCCTCTCCTTACCATTCCTCAAACACCTCCACTTCTTTTTCTTCTGTGACCATGGTCTTTCACATCTTCTCATAGCTCAATGCCTACACCTCCTCCCCCCACCATACAATTACCACATGCGAGCCATCCCGTTCCTTCCACTACCATTGAATGCCATGATTGGGAACAATGAGCCTCCCACTTAGATGCTCAATTACTCCATTTATATCTTCTCATAATTTGTGATTCCTATATGGAATCATCTTCCTTTGATTCTAATCCATCACCTCAATCCCCAACATGTACGATACCTCGAGTATCAATTTTCATGACAAATTTTGGACCCAGTGATTATAACATTATGTATGCTTGTGTTTGACCCTCTAAAATATAATCTACACGTGATTTCAATCGCCCTTTAGCTTTAGTACTAACCATCAATATCGTTGTGCAACTAGGACCTCCCAATAATCATACCAACTTTATTTACGTAGGCCTAGACTCATTGCTTTCGGTCGCTATACCTACACCACCATAATCTAGTTTTTGTGGCACTCTAGACCACATGTTCAACCCCTAATTTTCCCTACACTAACTACGATATTTTTATTGGTATAGATTTGGAATATACCACTATGAACAAGGTTTACGCGTGCCTATAAACCTTCGTGTTTAGTCACCCATAGAAAAATATAGCCTAGGTTATCGCCCTACAATAGTTCATACGCTCAAGGATGAACTTCAAGATCTCTCCCTATGAACTTCAAGATCTCTCCCTATATCCCAAACAAATTCCTACACACTTATTACAAGAATACATCAATATGGATATACTAGATGAGAGTCCATCCCCTCATTCTACTATCAATATCCCATGTAGCTTCTTCCAAGACATGTATTTTTCTAATGCCACATCTACTTATTGTATTGATACGCTCATTGACCAATTTTCTACTTTGTCCCTCATAGCTCCTCATCAAGATTACAATATTTCACCCCCTTATTTATCGCTTATACATCCAACCATACCATTACCTACTCACTGATAGCTTCATCAATCCACAAATCGACCTCGCTCTCCACCCATAGTTTTACATCATCCATTAAACCTACCATAACGTTCAAATGCTTCTAAATCTTCATCATCAAACTCATCATATTCTACGGCCTCTTCTACTTCCATAAACATGGTTGATGTGGATCTATTTTCCCCACTCTGATACACATCTCATATGATTTGTGATAACACACTAGAATCTAATTTTATCGATTTCATTCACATTTCACTAACACATTCATCATAATAATTTTTGCTATCCCCTTGTCTTGCATACTACGAATGCTCCTTCACTATCTACCCCATATTACATCTCGTGGGTTCATCACACTAACATTTACCTAGATGATGAATTTGAGTTACCAAAGGCTATCGATGACCTCCATCTTTTCCAATATCGAAGCAGCTTCGAGATGGTTCCCACATGCTGGTGGAAGACACCATTGATGTTGACATTGGTGATGATCATGAAAATCCACATATTGTTAAACTTACCACCAACCTCTCATCAAATGAGCACATCCTGTTTACCACTTTTCTTAAGGAGTACATTAGAGTTTTCATCTGGTCCTACATGGATATTCTTGGACTTGATCCCTCTCTCGTAGTTCACAATCTGAATCTCCATAGTAATGCCAAACTCATCAAAAATGATTTTTTATATATGCATCCTACGATTGCATTGTTGATAAAATATGAGCTCCAAAATCTCCTTGATGTCAATTTCATCCAACCTATTGATTACCCAAAATGGGTTTCCAATATGGTCTCAATACCTAAACCTTCTGGTAAAGTTTGTGTATGCATCGATTTTTGTGACTTGAACAAAGATTATCCCAAGGATAATTTTTCTCCCCCAAACATCCACTCGCTAGTTGATGCTATCATAGGCCATGAAATGATCTCCCTCATGGATAGATTTTTTTGCTACAATAAGATAAAGATCAATCTTGTTGATCAACACAACATTATTTACAACCCCCTAGGCAACTTTTTATTATAAGGTCATGACTTTTGACCTTAAAAGTGTTGGGGCAATGTACCAACATGCAATGAACTATATATTTCATGAATACATGCACAAATTTCATAGAATATTATGTTTATGATCTTATCACCAAATCCAAAGAATGTTCACAACACCTTCTGATCTATGCAAGATCTTTGATTGCCTTCTAAAGCATAATGTTCATCTCAATTTAAAGAAATATGTCTTTGGTGATACTTTTGGCAAAATCCTGGGGTTCATTGTTTCTTAGTGAGGCATTGAAGTAGATCCCAACAAAGTCAAAGACATCATCGAGATACCTCCACCCAACAATCTCAAATAACTATGCAGCTTGCAAGGCAAAACTTAATCTATTCACTATTTTATTGCTCAATTATCAGATAAGTGCAAGATATTCAATCATTTCTTACAGAAAGGAGTCAAATTAAAATGGGATGCAAACTATCAAAAAGCCTTTGGTTCAATCAAAGACTACCTCACTTCATCACCAGTCCTATCTCCCCCACATTCAAATCTATCATTCCTTTTGTACATTTTTGCTATAGAGTTTGCACTTGGCATATTGCTAGCTCAAAAGAATATGCTCAATCAAGAATAAGCTATTTATTACATCAGTCATACACTCATCAACTACAAAACCCGATATGCATACATGAAAAAGCTATGCTTGGTTGAAGTATTCACAATAAAAAACTACACCACTATATGCTTAATCACACCATATTTGTCACCACTCACGATAATCCACTTTGATATATGATGAACAAGAGTTATCATAAATCTTGCACCACCAAATGGATTTTTCTCCTCACTGAATTTGACCTTGAATTCATTTCTCAAAAGTCCATCAAATAATAGGTCATCATTGATCAACTCGTCAAGGCTTCATTGCTTGATAATCAACTATCCCTTATCTACCTCCCTGATGATTCCATATTCCATATCACAGAAGCTAATGAGTATGTCACACCAGAAATACTAGCTAACTTAACACTTTTATTTGATGGCTCCCATTGCACTCACACTAGGGGTGCAAGAATTGTACTCTTCATACCTGATGGGGAACCTCTCCCATTTTCATTCAAATTAAGGTTTCCCTACACAAAAAACAATGCAAAATATGAAGCTTTTATTATTGGTTTAAATCAGGCGCACTCCATGCACATTAGACATCTTCACATCATTGGCAACTACCTTGTCATCAATCAAGTCCAGAATATTTGGCAATGTTGTTGTCTAGTTCTCTAGTAATACAAATAGATTACCCAAAAACTCCTCGTCCAACTTGAGTGGTATGACATCGAAGCCACTCCACGCTCGTTAAATCGCTTTGTCAACACAATGGCATCCTTGGTATTGTTAATATCGTAAAACCCCCTCTCCAACACAACACACATGTCCATTCATACTGTAACACAGTCTGCTATTTCATATTTACCTACCATAGATGATGATGGTATTCATGTCATCCATATTGAACCACACAATCCTTGGTTTTCACAAATTAAGGATTATATAAAATTACACTTCTTACCTTGTGACTTACAACATGCACTGAGCATTCAAACAATGGGTGATCCATTACATACTGATACTCTTGTGTTTCCTAGAGCTACATGAAGCTCAAAAAGTGGTCCAAGAAACCCATGATGGCACTTGCAGTGGTCACTTCAGTGGCATGGCTTGTGAGTATGTAAAGTGGTGCATCGAGTGTCAACAATATGCTAACCTTACACACTTACCATCACAAGCACTCCAACTTATCCAATCAATGTGTCTTTTTTTCAATGGGATTTAGATATTATCGAGCAGATCTCACCTGCCTTATCAGGTAACCATAAATTCATTATCACTATGATGAGGGCATCAAAGATCCTAGGTTAGATGTATTTTTATTCCTGGGTTTGATTTACAAATAATATTCATGGGCCCTTTTTCTCACGTAACACTTAGTTGGTAAATATTTTTAGTTGTTAGCATTATTAGCTATTAGTTAGCTATTGCTAAGGTTTTTTAGCAATTTGTTTTCCTATTCGCCTCCCTATTATTGCTCCTACGCATTTCAGGCGTGTATTGCACAATTTGGACATTTGTTATTGTATTTTTAGCACTAAGGGCCTATTTAAAACTTAGTTAAGAATTATATTATTAATTTGGTTTGAAACCTCTTCATTTGGTATCAGAGCAGATTGATCTGATCAGAATCATTTAGCAGTTTAGAGTTTTCTATATTGGAACTACATCACGCCATTTGGATTTTGTGTCACTTGGCTATGGTGGACTCTGACTGGTTGGTTGTTTGCAATTTTTTTGCTATTCTCAAATTTTCTTGGACAACTTTTGGGCAGGCGATTTTTGATAACTTAGGCAGTGGATTAATTTTTAATTTTTCAAACAACAATTTCTTTTTGTTGTTTAGGGTGTGGACTCCTAGTGGGGGGTTCATTGGGGTGGCTAATCAATCCATCCTGGCTTCAGTTCTACAACCAGGTGGTAGGTAGATAGTCCAATAGATGGGACTGGTGGGCACTGAAACTCATGCCAACCAGGACACACAAGCGAGCAACCACAACTGTGACATGGACAAAGCGTAACACCTACACTGCTAGTGGACAACCCATGACAACTAGCATTGATTATGAGGGATAAGAAGATAAAGGATGTGGGCCTATGAATCAGATGATATATCACATAGCGGTGACTATGTGGTAAAGGACAACTGGTCACGATGGACATCTAGGTGGTAGTCTAAGGCATGAGAGAACTAAAATCTAAGAAATTAGGGGTGGCGATCTAAGGCATTGATATGGTTAACTAAAACTTGATCATCAAGTCGAGTGGTTCAAAGCAAGACCACGTGGTAGCCCGTAGACCGCCAAGCTTCCACAAAGGAAGCGTGACCACCTACAGGTGGTCAAAAAGTAATATGAGACTTTCTATTTTTAAATTACTTCTAGTACTCTGCTTGGCCCATGTGGGACTAAAGGTACCCATTGCAAACCCTTATGTGTACGTCAAATCAATCTACATCTCTGTACAGGGTATCATATTGCTCAAATCACCCTATGTTAGCTCAAATCCGAATGCTAGGACCCCTGACGACACCTGTGTATATTGATGAGTGATTATTTGGCATATATTTTTGTAGTAAATTGTTTCATTTTTATACCTAATTTATGATTGTATTATATTTTAAGTAAGTTGTTTTTGTTTATTTTTGTGATTTGTCAGTTAAAAAGATGAATGCAATTAATCTAAAAAATGTGTGCACTTCATGTAAAATACATCCAAGTTGTGAGAAATTATGCAGGAAAGTATTGAAGGACTCTCCATATGTGGATTATGCATTAGCACAAGCTTTAGGGTATACCTGGGATGAGAGGATATGTACGTAAAGACAAATGATTAAAAATACTCTAGACGTAGTGACATAACAGTGGCTGAAGACTATTACAGAATATAGTAGTTCAAGTATGTTATAGAAGATAGTTACTGAAGTATGTTGTAGAAGGTAGCTATTGAAGATTGTTACCGAAGAGAACTTTCACCAGTAGTTACCAAAGAGAGCTGACCAAGTTAAGATGATCGACAATGCATGCCACATCAGTGACAACATGGCACTCTTATATGGAAATAAAGGATTATAGTCAACTTAGATTAGTTAACTTGTCACCTATTATTCACGAGGATATTGTGATTAATAAAGTTGTAATAACATTATTTTGTAAAGTTGTATAATTGAAATATTGTTAGGATGATTAAATTTAGACGCAAGATTGTTTGGTCCTTTTCAATAATAAAGGATAAATGGTTATGTGTATATCTTTTGAAACGTTTAAATTAGTATTAATTTGTTATGTTAGTTCATAAAGTGCCACTTGGACCACTTAGGATGTTTATTGAGTCCAAGCAAAATTAAGAATTGTATTAGTTTGGATTATTCTCGTTAGTGCATAGTTGTCGCATTATCAAGTACACAACTCCACATAGCAAAATATGTGGAAGAATATTACTTAGAATTGTCCAAGTCACAATATATATTACATAGGGAGACATTTGAAAAGGTCTAATGTCCAATTGTCTACAACTGAATAATCTAAGAGAGAAATATCAAATGTTCAATGTGTCTGTACAATTTTTGAGGAAATGTGCCAGCATGTACATTTGAATTTCTAGTAATAAAAGTAGCATTTCATTCTTCGCATATGGTAACTGTGTCATTTGTATTTACTACTTGATTTATTTTATGTAGTTGTAACTGTAATTTTCCTACATTCATAGAATAGAATAATGTTAGTAATAATTATGCATCTTAGTTACTGAGATAAAGTAGTTTAAGAGAGAAAGACTTACACTATCTTCTAGGAGGCAGGGCCCACTCCTATAGCTAGTCCCTAATATCTCACCCCTATAATAGGTTAGAAATAGTTAATTAACCTTATAATATAAAATAAATTAAATTACATTTTCATAAAACATAAAGTTAGAATAGATAAATAAAACTAACTGCATGAGGATCCTCATCAATAGGCAATTACTATTAGTTATCCTCAACAGTAGGCAATTACTATTAGTTATACTCATCACTAGATCAATTCATCACTTCATAAGTAGGTGTTGAGTGGTATTTTCACCCAGTTGTGAAAACACACTCTCCGATAGGATTCAAGTCCCAAATCCTCTGCTTGCAAAGAAATTAAACAAGTAACTTCTCCAAGGTTTCCGCTATGTTAGCATTTTGCACAACTAATGATGTTCAAATTGAATGCTGGGAATACCTTAGTGGTTGCAAGTAACTATTAACAAGGGGCACTATGATTTATTTTACTCTGAAATTGCAATGGACTCAAAGTGAATTAATCTGAAAGATGGATCTATTTTCGATTTCGAACTTTGATAGATTTTCAATTGTTTATTTGAATGACAGTAATAAAAAATGCAGAAAAATAAAGAATTGAGAATAAAAATGCAAAGAGAATGAACTAAACTACATTCAAAGTGCTACGATCCTATTTTGACAAAATCGAAGACATGAGGTTTTTTGCATACAACCTAACCTATTGAACCTACAAAAATGCATAATCCAGATAAGCTAAGTGCTGGTTTCTAGGGTTTAACTGTGATTTTCAGATTTAGACATTTGCATGAAGCAACCAAGAGAACTTGCATTAAACTTCACCTATAAGCCTAAAAATCTGAAAGGGGGAAATGAACATTGAATCTAGCATGTAGAAAATAACTCCTTTCTTGTCAATGAGATGCAACTCTATGTAATTCTATATTAAAAAGAGTGTTTCAGTTTATAGTGACAGAATGTTTCTAGTTTTGACAAAACCAGAATAAGTGGAGGAAAATGCTCCAAAAGCAGGCCCAGAATGGCTTATTGCCTTTGGCTCTGCAACCCTGCCCGCAGCGGTTTCCAACCCCTATACCAATATATGCTTCTACTTTTAAAATTTTTGGCAATGCTCTATATTTTGCCCTGTGACGCTTCGCTTCATCTCCTAGGTCTCTTCATTTCATCTTCTCGACTCTTTGCATTATTTTTGGCTTTTGTTTGAATGTCGAAACGTTTGATCATCTGGCTAACTGTAACCGTTTTGTAACCCTTACACCTTTATGCCATGTGTTCAGCTCTTCCCTACATGTTCTATAACGACCCCCTGTAAATCGTGACAAAAAATAGCATATCGTGATATCGCGACATTTTTATGTATGCAGCTTTGCTCCTCTACCTATATCACGAAAACGAGACATGTCGCGATATCGCGACATGCTATTTTTTGTCGCGATTTACAGGGGGCCATTACAGAACATGTAGGGAAGAGCTGAACATGTGGCATAAAGGTGTAAGGGTTACAAAATGATTACATTTAGCCATAAGATCAAACGTTTTGACGTTCGAAAAAAATCCAGAAATAATGCAAAGAGGTGGGAAGATGAAACAAAGAGACCTGGGAGATGAAGCGAAGCATCACAGGGCGAAATAGAGAGCATTGCCAGAAAGTTTAAAAGTAGAAGCACAAATTGGTACAGGGGTTGGAAACCACTGCGGGCAGGGTTGCAGAGCCAAATGCAATAAGCCATTCTAGGCCTGCTTTTGGAGTGTTTTCCTCCACTTATTCTGGTTTTGTCAAAACTGGAAACATTCTGTCATTGTAAACTGAAACACTCTTTTTAATACAGAATTACAGAGAGTTGCATCTCATTGACAAGAAAGGAGTTATTTTCTGCATGCTAGATTTAATGTTCATTTCCCCCTTTCAGATTTTTAGGCTTATAGGTGAAGTTTAATGCAAGTTCTCTTGGTTGCTTCATGCGAATGTCTAAATCTGAAAATCACAGTTAAACCCTAGAAACCAGCACTTAGCTTATCTGGATTGTGAATTTTTGCAGGTTCAATAGGTTAGGTTATATGCAAAAAACCTCATGTCTTCGATTTTGTCAAAATAGGATCGTAGCACTTTGAATGTAGTTTAGTTCATTCTCTTTGCATTTTTATTCTCAATTCTTTATTTTTTTGCATTTTTTATTACTGTCATTCAAATAAACAATTGAAAATCTATCAAAGTTTGAAATAAAAAATAGATCCATCTTTCAGATTAATTCACTTTGAGTCCATTGCAATTTAAGAGTAAAATAAATCATAGTGCCCCTTGTTAACAGTTACTTGCAACCACTAAGGTATTCCTAGCATTCAATTTGAACAAAATTATTTGTGCAAAATGCTAACATAGCGGAAACCTTGGAGAAGTTTCGAAGAGTCTAAAAAATTGCTGGTGAGGACAAAGAGAAAGAAGCCAAAATTAGTGCAAGTGCCTCCAAGCCACCCAAAGCGCCTTCGCACAGGGTTTTTGAGCCCTTACACTAGGCAAGCTGCATCGGGTCCGTTCAAAGCAATTATTAAGAGTGCCACGCCGCCAAGCGTCGCAATCGTCCCAGATATCAATGTCATAAATGTGGAGGAACTCCTCCAATCTGAAGGGGATGCTGAGGTGGAAACCATGGAGGTTGGAGATGTCAAAGTAGAATAAGAACAAGATGTGGATGCATCGGAAGCCACCACTGCCACAATGCCAGGAGGGCACTCAGGTACGCATTCTCCACCCCTTGCTCAAGACTCACCCATATCCCCTATGACCATGGTCGAGAGTTCTCACCAGTCTCCCCTACATAGCCCATCACCCCATCACATGTCATCCGTGACTAGTCCAGGTCCGTCCCACGATCCCAACTGGGATAAGTCCATTGATATCACTTCACCCACTCATGCCGCCATTCCCTTGATTCTTAGTAGAAGCAGGGGTATCGCTTCGATGCCAAGCCCCACCACCAAACCTCCTTGTGAAACATCCCCCATCCACTCCCAATATTTTTTCACTCCTTCAGTTGGTTATCCAGCCTTGTTTGAATCTGAGATGTCCTTGATCAAGGAACGCCCTCTTGCTGAGAAGCTGCTCCAAGATCGGCAGAATATCGACAAAATCTTGAAGGAGGCAAGGAAGAAAAGAGGGCGAGCGACAACTCAAGTTGAAAAATGTGCTGTGTTTAATTTAAAAGCCAGGAAGATGCACAAGATCAAGAAGGTCCCTAAGGTGCAGAAACCCCTGGATGAAATGACTCCAGCGGACTATGATTACCAGGAAACGCCTAAGGACCTGGTGCATCTAAATGTAGACAATGAATCGACATCCATGCATGTCCGAATTTAGACCTTTAGGGTTCACGCAGTCATTGCCAATCAATGCAGGATCGAGGCTGAGGCCGCCAATGTTAAGCTAGAAGAAGATTTGGCGAGGGTCCGCTCCAAGTTGGCAGAGGTTGAGGAGCAGTGTAGGGCCATGAAAAAGGAAACACGCACCCTGAAGCAGTAGGTTCAACAACTCTAGTCTACAACTGAGAGCCAAACACAAAAATAGACCGAGAGTGATCTAAAGGCCAAGGATCTGGAGGACAAAGTTGCACAAATGTAGGCCCAACTGTATGAGAAGGAAGACCTGACGGTGTTCGATAGGAGCAGAATTAAGGAGATTCGCACCCATTTGCTCAAGAATTTCAGGTCTCGGTGTTCTAGCACCCTCACATTACTAACCTTCGTCACTGAAGCCCAGCAGACCATCATCGATGGAGGGCCGATCATTGATGAGGTCACACATAAAGCCAGGCACTGGCTCAAGTTAGCCTTCGACATCCAGAGTGTGAAATATCAGGACTTGCAGGTCACTGCAATGACTCGGACGACTAGGGATTGGTCCACGACTCAGGCCATAGTTCGCGCCTTCTTTTCTAAGGTGCGAAAAGCTCAGGAGGGGAGAAGACTCTAAGACATTTTTGACAATGAGTAGTGTGCCTCGATGAATTATTTTCAGGACCTCTCCTCCTTGGGTTTCTTGAGTTTCACAAACGATGATGGGAACCTTTTGACTAAATATGACCTCAAGCCAGTCTGGTTCCAGTTCGAGGGAAATGTCTCAGAGATAGACGGATGGGCAAAACCGATCTTAGAGGGGCAGATAACCGACTTCATCCTGAGATACTGCAAGATGGTAGCATGTCTAAATGATTTATTCGTCAGGGCCAAGCATGCTAACATCGAGAAAATTGATCGGTTTCGCATTTTGGTTGTGGCGTTACAAGATCAAGAGCCATTCCAAAAGAGTGCCTGGACTCATGTCTGAAGAACGATGAAGCGCATCCGTGATCGCCTCGAACCATCACCGCAGCCAGAAGTCACGCTAGATTAAGAAGCAGAGGAAGAAATAGAAGTTGAAGAACCAGAAGAGGGGCAAACCGCAGAAGCAAGGTCTGGGGGAGACCAGTGACTCCATAGCCCAATGGATCAGGACTAAAGGGTTCTTTTGTCGAGACGAGATCGTCACCCCGCGAGCCGCCAAGAATGTTGACACTTTTGTCACATTATACAAGGGGTGGAAGAATAGTAGAATTTTGTATAATATTTCCTTGTTGAAAGTTTTTCTTTTATTTAAGGTTACAGCAATTTTGAGTCTCCCTATCACCCCTTTTATAAAATGAGGAGGAAAGAGCTTCACTACCAAACAAGCCAAGGAAAACAGCTTCGCCAAAATAAAAGGAGAAGAAGGTGAAAAGATCTTCGGGCCCGAAGTGCTTCAAAACACCACTTCGGGCAAAAACCTTGCAAAGTAATTTCGTTGAAGAAAATACAAAAACAACGCTTCGCACCCAAAACATTTTTGGTAGCCGCCTCGGGTGGAAGTTTTGTGAAGCAGCATCCAAGCGACTTTGTCGAAGGAGGAGAGCATAATCCAAATCAGCTAAGGTAAGGAAACTACTTTGGGCCTGAAATATTTATGACACCTACTTCGGCCAGTTTTCACCCGAAGCAGTGGTGCTCGAAGCAAAATGACAATGTGTCAGAAACAGAAGAGTGCTTCGGGAGGATATTCCCCGAACCATGGTTTTGAGAAATAATCGGGCCGAAACACTTTTCAGTCGAAGACAAAAGAGCCCCATTTCAAAGATGGAACCTGATCGGAAATCAACATCCCCGAAGAAGTTTTTGCGAAGCATTATTTTGTGCAGAACAAATCAAGGAGAATCTACTTCGGTCCAAGGCTTCGACGAAGCAGATATGTAGTGAAGCACTTTTTGGGCCCATGTTCCAAGGTGGACAGCTTCCCAAAGTGATCAAAAGCCCCTTATAAATACCCCTTTCTTGTCCGATAAGTCCGTTGACCATTCTTGGCAAAAGAAAGGGACATAACAGTCCTCGAAGTAAAACCTGGCAGGCATAGCGATCACTCAAGCATAGCATCCAAAAGCCAGGGACACTTGGGCGGTGCATTAAATGAATGTTTCCATGGTTGACCCGGTCACAGTTGCCAGTTTCGGCAACCGATTTTAAAACTCAATTGCAGCAGCCGTGAGGAGCCAATTTCTTAGAGCTCGAGGGTGTACTCCGTTGTTTTTGTAATAATGACTCAGAGGGTCGGGTCCTCTATAAAAACCCAAGCATGTATTGTAAGAAATGGGGGGAACTTTCTGCTAGAAAGTTGCTGTAACTTGATGTCCTGCGTCTAATACGAAAGATTTTTGTACTCCATTTCTCTATTTTATGCTGCCTTCTGTGCTTAATTCTTTTGTTTGTCTGCACTCGTATACTGAGACTCTGAATCTTGAATCCAGTGTGCGATTGAGGACTGTACCCTAAAATTTTCCCTGAAGGATACATAGGAGAGGAAAAATGCCTTGTCCCCTTCTTTTATGTTGCCTGGTGGATTGAGGTTTCTGTTATTCCCTTATCTCAATTGCTGTTACTCTGAATCCTAAATTCCAACGAGAAGAGAAAGGAGAACCCTACGAACCCATCCAGAGGCATTTCGTTTCTTTCATGTTATTCTTGGTGTTTTTTGCTGCTATTTGAGTTATTAGTGAGTGATCGTGCTTCTTGTTCTTCCCCACCTTAAAGCATCAATCTCTAACCCTTATCCTTTTTATTTCTTTCTCTAACCCGAACTCCTTTTATTTCTTTCCTGCACTCTTATCTCAAACACCAAAAGTAGATTAGTATAGGAGCTGGCCTTTCTTCGGAGATTGGCATGAGGGGCATCTCTTCCTCTTGGTCTTTCAACGTTGGTCGTAGGTCCAGGGCATGAAAACCTCACCAAAAGTCCTTTCCTGTGTGGATTTGATGACCAACAGTCACCATGCTCACCTTAGCCTACAATGAAGCTATGACCATCGAGCAGCAAATGACACCACAGGGCTATGGATTTCCCTAGATGCCTATGATGGGACAATATGCTCCATATGGTCAAGCTCCCATGGCAAATCAGATCATGGCACCGCAAATGCCAAACATGAATGCTTTCCCATATCAAAAATCATATCCACCAGAACCTACCTATGCACCCATTCCAATCCAACCGATCACATCCATTCCACCCGTTCCTGCATTTTTGCAAAATAGTCAATCGACTATGTAAGGAACCAGCCAGGTTAATTCTCAGGCTATAGTTCCTTTCCCAAATCCAACTCCGATCCAAAGTGTAAATCCATATATGAATCAAATTCCTCAAAATCCGACTCAAATGTTAAATCAAGATCCCACGAATTATGCAAACCCAATGAGAACTAACAATAATGTAGCTCCACCGAAAGAGATTTATTCGGATGTTGAAGAGCTCAAGAAGATAGTTCATAAACTGAGTAATGACATGGTTCAAAAATAGAAGTATGAGTCCCATGCCCCTCACTCAAATTGAAATTTTAACAATAGAGGGAGACATTGGAACACAAAGCCAAACAATGGAGGAGTACTTGCCCCTATTGCCAATCAACTAGATACTTCTGTAGGACCTAGTCAATCCAGTTCCCTTTTGAATCTTTTCGATTTGCATGGGAAAAGGGGTGCAGATTGCACAATACAAAAGAGCACAATGAGAGGAGTTGTCCTGAACTCACCAGATACACTCATTGTCTCCAAGCCCAAGTAGATGACCTGGAACCTGTGCCAAATGAGGATCCACCCCAACATCAAGATGATAACATTATGGTGGTGGAAACTTTATACCATCAAGAAGGTGAGAGTGAGGAAGAAGAAGATGAAATTTTGGAACAAGAGGTGCAAGCTTTTCGAGAGTTTAGAAAGGGCAATCATGGATATCATTTGAGAAGTAAATCTAAAGCCCCTAAAACATCATCAACACCACCAAATAACTCTATCCTTCCTTCGGATACTAAGGCAGATAACAATCCTCCTCCTCCACTTAGAAGAGAAACGTCTAATGACACGTAAAAGACAGTAAAATTTGAAAAAAACAAACTATGACATAGTGGAGGATCTAAAAAAGTCCAAATCAAGCTTTTCGTTCTTAGACGTGGCCAGATTGCCTGGCCAAAAGGAAGCATTGATAAAGGATCTGAACTCACCTGATCAAGTGTGGAAGGGAAAGGAAGTTGAGTCCCATTTGATTTTACGAAAAGAGAGATGGGATGTCCCGCCATTCTTATTGACTCTGAGAATTACGGGTAAGAATTTGCATAATTGTTTGGTGGACACGGGTGCCATGAGCAACCTCATTGTTAAACTCAGCGAACAACAATTGTATTATTTAGCAGAGTTTAAATAATACAGCAGTAGCCGGGAATAGCACATCCGGCATAACTGAACTGTTACGTTGTAACAGTGTAACAACAAAGTAATGTAAATACAAACAATATTGTTAAGTACACTAACATCCCCATTTATTACATTATTTGGGTAATGTAATAACTAATAGCTATACTAACATCCCCTTACATTATTTTGCAATACAAAGTGAGTGGAAACAATTCAAATTTGACACGTCCAAGTGCCTAAGTGAAAATGTCTGCAACTTGAGCATCGGTGGGAATGTGCTGAAGTTGAATTCGGTGCTTTGGAACTTCATCTCGAATGAAATGACATTGTGTGTCAATGTGATTTGTTCTTTCATGATGGACTGGATTCTTGACGAGGTTCAGAACACCTTGATTATCGCAAAACAAGTGTATTGGATATTTTGATGGATGGCCCATACTTGTCAGAATGCGACGTAACCATATCACTTCGCACACAGCTTCACATGCGGCACGATATTCTGCCTCTATTGATGAAATAGCAACCACATGTTGCTTCTTGCTGTGCCAAGAGACAGGACCGGATCCCAGATGAAAAATGTATCTAGAAGTTGACTTGCGATCATCAAATGATCCGACATAGTCAGAGTCCGTGTATCCTTGCAAGAAGAATTTGTTGTTCCTCTTGTATTCTAGGCCATATTCCATAGTACCACGGACATAGTGAAGAACACGTTTTGCTTCTTTCCAATGAGTGGTCTTAGGCTCCTGCATGAACCTCGAAATATAGTTGATAGAAAATACGAGATCTGGCCTAGTATTTGTCAGATATATGAGACTCCCAATCAACTGTCGATAGAGAGTACCATCTACCTGAGGTGAATGATCATATCGCGATAACTGAAGTCCATTCTCCATCGGAGTTGCCATTGGCTTGCAATCGATCATGCGATATTTTTCCAGCAATGTCTTGGCATATTTTTTCTGAGACACTTTGATGGAGTGCTCCTTCTGGCTGAATTCCAGACCAAGACAGTAATGGAGAAGTCCGAGATCTATCATCTCAAAATATTTACACAAGTTTCTTTTGACAGTAGAGATCATAGTTTTTGAACTCCCTGTAATGAGCAGATCATCCACATAGAGTACAAGCAACACTATCTCAGAACCCTGTTTCTTGAAATAGAGGTTTGCATCTGACGGACATCTCTTAAATCCATGCTGCATAAGGTGATTGTCCATTTTTATATACCAATCTCGAGGAGCTTGTTTCAGACCATATAAGGATTTGACCAATTTGCAAACCTTCTGCTCTTGGCCTTCCACTTCAAATCCTTCAGCTGAGTCATATAGACTTCTTCTTGGAGATCACCATTTAGAAAGGCACTTTTGACATCCATCTGGTGAACTTTCCACCCATATTGTGCTGCCATAGCACACATAACCCGAATTGTGGTCATCCGAGCAGTAGGTGCAAAAGTTTCCTCGTAGTCAATGCCTTCCTTTTGAGCATAGCCCTTTGCAACAAGACAGGCCTTATGCTTATCAATTGTTCCATCTGCCTTGTACTTGACTTTATATACCCATTTGCAGCCAATGGGCTTATTTCCATGTGGTAGATCAACAAGCTTCCAAGTTTTATTTTTCATCAAAGACTCATACTCTGTATCCATAGCGGCCTTCCACTGAGGCTCACTAAGAGATTCTTGCACTGATGCAGGTTCAAGATCATCTATGGTAGACATGAACCCCCTGTCATCATCAATATCCATATCCTCTACTTCTGTACTTGGAGTTACAGAAAGTTCCTCAAAATATTGACAAAGATCATCAACCTCACCAGTTTCTTTGGATTCTTTTTCCTTTTGAGCCATACTGCGTGTACGAGGTCTATCCAAATTCAAATTGGGAGGAGTGGATAAATTTGCATCTTTGATTGTATTTGTACACCATTTAGGATTCTTCTTCGGTGGAGTTGAAGAAGATGTAGAAGGACCTCCTGTCTGTGTTGACGAAGGAATCTTCTCTTCCTTAGATTCCACAATATCTAGGTGTACTTTAGATGTGCTCTGTGATGTGAAAGCTTCATCAAAGACAACATCTCTGCTGATATGAATTTTCTTGGTCAAAGGATCTATCAATCGATATCCTTTAGAGTGCTCAGAATAACCAAGAAAAATACATCTCAGTGTTTTCTCATCTAGCTTCTTCCTTTTCTCTTTCGGTATGTGCATGAAAGCGTGACATCCAAAAATACATAGATGAGATATGGAGGGTTTTCGACCACTCCATGCTTCCTATGGAGTCATTCCTTTTAGGGCCTTTGTGGGTGCCCTATTCAACAGATACACTGCAGTGGTGATAGCTTCTGCCCAATATTGTTGCCCAAGAGTAGCTCCTGTGAGCATACAACGAACCATTTCCATAATAGAACGGTTCCTTCTCTCAGCAACTCCATTTTTCTAAGGAGTATAGGCAGTTGTTAACTGTCTCTTGATTCCATGCTTATCTAGGAATGCAAAAAAATCATTAGAGGTAAACTCTCCCCCTCGATCTGAGCGGAGGGTTTTAATAGAAGCTCCTAACTCCTTCTCAACGGATTTCTTGAACTGCTGGAAGAATGTGAAAGCTTCAGATTTTAGTTTGAGAAAGAAAACCCACATCTTTCGTGAGTAGTCATCTACGAATAACTGAAAGTACCTCTTCCCTCCATAATTTTTGGATGTGAAAGGACCGCACAGATCGATGTGAATTAACTCCAGAGGTTTTTGTGCTCTTATAGAGCTCTTCTCAAATGGTACTCTATGCTGCTTTCCTGCCAAGCAGTCAGAGCACACTGGCAATGTGGCAAAAAGGGAAGGAAGACCCTTTACCATCTCATACTTGGTGAGCTCAAGTAAGTAGCCGAAACTAAGATGCCCATATCTCTTGTGCCATAGGGAAGTTGCCTCCTTGGTAGAGACAGTCATGGCAACATGTGGAGTAGAGATAGCATCTAGTGCAAATAAGCCGTGCTTATATGAAGCTGTTGCAATTTGCTTACCCTTCCTGGTAATGGTACAACACTTCTGTCCATTCTCAACACGAAAGTTGACAACCATATTTCTATCCAAGATTTGTGTGACTGATAGCAAATTGTTAGCCAATCCTGGAACATAGAGGACTTTGTCAATCTGACACTTGCCATCAGGAAGAGTGACTGAAACTGTACCCTCTCCCTGAACCCTATAGGTTTTATCATCAGCAATGGTGACAGGTTTGCCCTCTTTGGCCACAAATGATTCAAACCACGATCTGTCGCCAGTCATATGTTTGCTAGCTCCAAAATAGACATACCAAATAGGATCCCTCTGTGTGGAATCTGTGGTAGTCATGATCACCTTGTGTGCCCATTTAGAATCTGAGTCAGATTCTTCAACAACAACATTCACCTGGGGTTGCTTGTTTTTATTTTGTGGTTTGATTTGGCCTTTCTACTTGTTCTTATGCCAACACCTGTTGGTGTCATGGTTGTCTTTCTCACAGATCTTGCACCACCTCTTCTTCTATTGAGGTTGTTTGCCTTTTCCTTTAGTATATTGTTGAGAATTTCCTCCTTTCTGAAAGTTGCCTCCTTTTTGCCCATTACCTTTCTTCCTAGAACCCTGCCTGTTGGTGTATAGGGCTGTATTGGAAGAATCATCCTTGTGAAGTTGGTGTGCCTCCTGTTGTTGAAGCAGATTGACCAACTCGATGTAGGTAATTTGTCGTTGAGACACCTGGATGGAGGTTATCAATATATCAAATGAAGAAGGTAAAGCTCTCATCACAAGTGAAATGAGAAGCTTTTCGTCCACAGTATCTCCCAAAGAATTCAATTTCTCTTTCAATTCAGACACTCTGCACAGAAAGAGTTCAACTATTTCACCCTGTCTCAAACTCAGGTTATGAAGTTGTTGTTGAAGATGAAGAATGGTTGAATCATTCTTTCCCTCATAGATGGTTCTAAGGGCATCCCATGCCTCTTTACCACTTGCTTTGTCAGCTATATGAGGTTGCACTTCATCTGAAACAACAAACAAAATGAGCACCTTTGCTCGACTGTCTTTCTTGTCAAAAGCTATCTGATCTGCGGAAGGACCTGTGGATCCTGCTGTTGGTGAAGGCCTAGTTGCTACTCCAAGTAACAATATCCCACAAATCTTCCATTTGGAGAATTTCCTTCATATTATGTTTCCATGGTGTATAATTTGGACCTTTCAATAACTGATGCGGATCAGTCATCAACTTTGCAACAACGGCCATTGTGAAGGTTCCTTATATCACCAATTGGTCCCCCTTTCGATATACCTTTTGCTAGGCCAATATACCATAAAAATACCCGCCCTTACGTGAGGGAAACTATAGGTATTTAGAAAGATCAACAAAAATCACCCGCCCTTACGTGAGGGAGACTATAGGTGAGTTTTAGAGATCATACGATACGTGGAACATAAGCGGTACTGAAAGGGAATCGCCTTGTTGATGGCACCTACCATAGAAGATTCTTCTCATGCGTGGGGCATAACTTCTCCTAAAAACTATGAAGAATACTTCATCAGGATTTACACCTAAACACAAATGCGATAAAGGGTAATGGATGGAGTAAAAAAATGCAAAAATGGCTAACTTATCTCTCCCCGACGATTTATAAAGAACAAGCTCAGACGTCGTTGTAGCAGCTATATTAGGCGGTGGATACAATAGCCAAATCACGATAGCTTTACCTGTAAGTGCTGGCCAGAGGTATCACAAATACCGAACGTTGTAGTGCAATAAATTACACGGATGGGTTTTAATTATTTCGGGGACTTAGGGAGTGTTTTGATTTTAATTTTTAATGTTATAGTGCAAAAATGAAATATGCAACATACAACAAAAAAAATGCCCACAAGAATAACCCACTAGGTGTCGGGCGCAGCCGAAAATGCACCTATTACAATTCGCCAAATTGCCTTTTCAGAAAATTACTCACAATCCCCCTTTGATTTTTTGAAAAAATATCCCCCCTTAAAAAAAAAATTCTTTAACAAAGCATTTTTAATAATTATTATTTATTTAAAATTAAAATAAATAATTTTAATTTATATAGTTTTAAAACTTTAAAAAATAAATTAAAATAAAAATTTTAATTTATAAAGTTAAAAAACTATATTAAAAAATAATAATTAAAAAAATGACTTTGAAATTTTTTTTTTTACCTTGGGGGGAGTCGGCGGGATTTGAACCCCCGACCTGTAGGCTCCCTGAGCCTTACCGCACAGCTCACTGCCAAGTGAACTAGCGGGCTGATCCGGAAGGGTCGTTGGAGCCCTTCGTATTTGACCTGCTGCCCGAGCGCAGGTTCCTTCTCTGCTGCTCTCCCGTCATCTGCAAATTGTCGCCCCGCTGCCTCTATGACAGCCTCCTCTCCATCGTTTTCCTGGTCCTTTCCTCTGCCCTCTGTCTCTGGTTTTTTTTTTTTTTAGGGCGCGCGTTTCGCGCTGCGCGCAAGGGGGGGTTTATACCCCTCGTGGGAGCGAGAGCAGAATTTTAAATTCCTGCTTCCCGCGCAAGGGGGGGGTTCACTCCATTCCCCTCCAACGACGCAGAGCGTGTCACGGATACACGTGACGCTCGCGTCGCAATGCTGAGCGGGGCGGGAGAGGGGACAACTTCCCCCTGCGCTCGCATTCTGTGCTCTGTCGTGGATACATGCAGAGCCTCGCGACGCTGAGCGGGGACAGCGTCCGCCTTCGTGGTCCGTGCTCTATCACGGATACACGCAGAGCCTTCGCGCGATGCTCGCATCGTGGCGCTGAGCGGGGACAGCTTCCACCTGCGTCACGCACTCACGGCTGTCCGTAGCGGGGGGCCTCCTCGTGCAGGCTCCATCTGTCGCGCAAAAAAAAAAAAAAAAAAAAAATATATATATATATATATATATATATATATATATATATATATATATATATATATATATATATATATATATATATTTTTAAAATGCGCAGCCTGGACGCACTGCCTGCACTGCGTCCGCAGCCGGGGCCTCTCCTCCTCACTTGCGCTACCTCTGCAAAAACAAAAAAACTCTGCGCAGCAAACAAATTACTGAACTGGCTCTGATGCCATGTTAAACTCAGCGAACAACAATTGTATTATTTAGCAGAGTTTAAATAATACAACAGTAGCCGAGAATAGCACATCCGGCGTAACTGAACTATTACGTTGTAACAGTGTAACAGCAAAGTAATGCTAAATACAAACAATATTTTTAAGTATGCTAACACTCATGCCTTCAGAGATATGTCAAATGCTAGGTCTTCAGCCTGTTTCATCCAAATGCAAGGTTTTGCAATTGGACCGATCATAGGTAAATGTGGTAGGGACCTTATATGATGTCAAAATTCAACTAAATTCTGAACCCAGGGTCCAACAGGTTGTCAAAATTCTGGTTGTTAATATCCCAAGTAGATATGGAATGCTACTTGCAAGGGATTGGATGAAAACTTTGAACGACTATTTTTCAACCGATTGCTCACATATGTGGCTACCCTGGAAAGGAATTGCAAATCAAATCAGAGTAGAAAATGAACCGAGGCTTAAGGAAATCATAACTGAATTTAATAAGCCAAATGAAGTTCAGTTTTCTGAGCCAGAGTTGGGGGTTTATGCATTTGATGTTGAAGAAGCTACCGAAGAGCCTAAAAGGGAAACATTTCATGGTAGCTCTCTTGAGGGAAATAATTTCATATGGTTGCTTAGGTTTGATGGATCCAAATCCAAATAGGGAGCAGGAGCCGGAGTCGAGCTCACTTGCCCAAGAAGTAAACCATTATTGGCTGCCTATAGATTGCAATTTCCTTGCATGAACAACATGGCAGAATATGAAGCACTGATCTTTGGTTTACAACTAGCGTTGAGCAAGCAGGTTAAATGCTTGAAAGTATTGGGAGATTCTGAACTAGTAGTCAAGCAGATTAAAGGACAATATACATGTCGTGATAAGAGACTAAGCCTTTATAGAACTAGGGTAATGGACCTCATTGAGGAATTTGAAGCTTTCAATATAGCCCTTATTTCTAGAAAAGGAAATCGTGTAGCAGATTCTCTTGCAATCACCGGAGGCATGTTAAATCCGGTTGATATAAAAAGGTGTAAAAAGTTCTCCATCGAATTAGTTCCTTGTCCATCGATACCTGATAATGTCAAGAATTTCCAAGTTTTTGAAAATGACAGACACATATTCAAATTTGTCACGAACTCGGGTATTTTTGAAAACCAGGTGATTGATGAGGAGCAAATATGGCAAGAAGAAGCAGAAAACGAAAGTGAAACTGCATGTCAATCCAACAAAATACCTAAAGACATAGTTTCATTGGAGAAAATGTTCGATATGGGATACAAGGCCAGAAAAGAAAAAAAGGTTCGACTCCCCAAAGATGCATGTGATCTAATTAATCTAGGGAGTGCGAGACAATCCACGAGAAGTGTACATCGCAAAGGCATGTACAAGCTGAAGAAAGAGAAAATATAATACATGCACTAAAACACTACGTGGATTGCATTGCTTGGAATTATAACGAATTGAAAACATACAACCAAAACGTCATTACACATACCATCCCTCTAAAGCTGGACTCCAAGCCTTTCGGACAAAGACAACGAGTTTTTAACCCGCTATTGGAGCCCTTAATAGAAAAGGAGGTCAAGAGATTATTGGAAGCAAAGATTATTTTTCCTGTTAGGCACTCAACCTGGGTTGCTAACCTCGTTCTAGTAAGAAAGAAGAGCGGAGAGATTAGGCTATGTATAGATTTTAGAAATCTTAACAAGGCCTCTCAAAAGGATAACTATCCATTGCCATCCATTGATGAAATTTTACAAACAGTGAATGGATCTAAAATGATGTCTTTTCTTGATGGATATTCTGGATATAACCAAATTCTTATTCATCCCAATGACAGGATGAAAACAACCTTCACAACCAAATGGGGGACATTTGCCTACAAAAGAATGCCGTTTGGACTGTTAAATGCTGGTGCAACATTTCAACGCGCCATGGATTATGCATTCAAAGGACTTATAGGCAAGTGTATCATTGTGTATGTGGATGATATTCCAAGTATTTTCAAAGAAAAGAGAAGACCATGTCAAGGATTTGAAAAAAGTTCTTCAAAGATGCAGAGAGCATGGAATTTCTTTAAATCCAAAAAAATGCATCTTTGGAGTAACAGAAGGAAAACTACTTGGTCACATCATTTCAAAAGAAGGTATATCCATTGACCCAGAAAGGATAGAAGCTATCCAAAGATTGCCTCTCCCAGGTAGTAAGAAGGAGTTGAGATCTTTCTTCGGGCAAATTAATTTTGTGAGGAAGTTTATTTCAAGCTTCGCTGAGATAGCCAAACCGTTGAACAAGATGCTCAAGAAGGATGTAGATGTCAGATGGAACGAGGAAAGTAGGGTGGCCTTTCAAAACATTAAGGATGCCATTTCCAGAGCCCCTGCCCTCATAAGTCCAAACTATGCTAAACCTTTCTATATTTATGCATTCGCATTAGAACACTCTTTTGCGAGTGTCTTGACCCAGAAAGGTGAGGATAGCGCGGAAAATCCCATAGCATTTTTAAGTGCTCCTTTAAAAGATGCTCAATTGAGGTATTCTATCCTCGATAAGAAGATGTACGCACTTTTTAAAACGGTAAAAAAATTCCGACATTACATTGTGCATAGCAGAGTTTTTGCCATTGTGCCTGACCCTGCTATCAAAACTATGTTTTTACAGAACGAGCTAGGTGAGAAAAGAGGTAAATGGATTTCTACCATCCAAGAATTTGATCTTGAAATCCAACCCATGAAACTAGTTCGAGGACAGGGACTTGTGAAGATGATTGCTGAGAATAATCCACAAATGACATGCCAATATTCAAGTGCATAATACATTTCTAAAGATGATTGGTATGTTGACATTGTACATTTTCTATTAAACGGTAAGTGCCCATCCAATTTGAATTCCACTCAAAGAAGGGCTTTAAGACTTAAATCTATTAATTATATGATTAGATCTGGTGTTTTGTATAGGAAAAATCATGAGGGGATCTACTTGAGATGCCTGAATAAAGAAGAAGCTGCCAAGGTTCTACAGGAATTTCATGGGAAATATGGAACTGGCCATGGTGCGACAAATGCTACAGCGCATCAAATCCTGAGAGCAGGATACTATTGGCCTCACATTTTTAAAGATGCACATGCTCATGTACGATCTTGCCACATTTGTCAAGTAGCTGCCAACAGAGAAAGAAATGCAGCCATGCCATTACAACTTGTAGTTGAGATGAGACCATTCGCACAATGGGGATTAGATTTCATTGGGGTTATCAACCCAAATTCTTTTGACTCCCATAAATTCATACTAACAGCTACAGATTATTGTACAAGGTGGACATAAGCAGTTCCTACAAAACATGCCACTACAGATGTTGTAATAAAATTCCTTGAGGATCACATCATAACAAGATTCGGAATGCCCGATTCTATCGTTAGTGATAATGGTAAAGCTTTTGTTTCCACGCAATTTGCAGATTGGGCATACGACAATAAAGTGAGTTTAAAATTTGCATCTAATTATTACCCTCAAGGAAATGGTTTGGCCGAATCCTCAAACAAGAATTTGTTGAATATCATTAAGAAATTACTGGAAAGGAACCCTCGAGATTGGCACAACCGATTAAAGTTTGCTCTTTGGGCAGATAGAACCAGAGTAAAAGAATCAATAGGGAATACTCCCTATCATTTGGTTTATGGACAAGATCCAATTTTTCCAACAAACTTGAAGCTTCAAACCCTGCATTTCATACAGGAATACCTAGGAACAGATAACCACACTGAAGCCAGACTAAGTCATTTCTTGCACCTCGATGAAAAAAGGGAGGAAGCCATGATTCACATGAGTAAACACCAAGAGGTTGTTAAAATATGGTTTGATAGAAGAGCTAAAATTAAGTCCTTCAGAATTTCAGATTTAGTCTTATTGTGGGATAAAAGACATGAAGAAAAAGGGAATCATCAAAAATTTGATTGTCTTTGGTTAGGCCCTTATCAGATTTCAGAAATTCTAGGGAAAAATACCTTCAGGTTAAGAACTTTAGAAGGGAAGGATCTGATGTTACCAGTTAATGGGCATGTTTTAAAGCATTATTTTAGCCCTTAAGTCGTAGGAGATTGATATTATACTTTTCGGTTTTGGTATGGATTTTCAAATTTTGTTTTGTTTGTTTTAGGATTGCTAGTCTAGTTAGGATTTAAGTTGTGTGTTTGATTTCATTTGACATGTTTGGTTTGTTTATATACAAAAAAAAAAAAAAAAAGAAAAATTGAGATGTCAACTTATGCCTAAGATCAGGAGAATATGAAACATTGGAATTGTGTTGTAGAAAGCTCCACAAGTAACACAAACATTTTAAATAATATCGTTTGAATCTTGTGATGCATGAAGTTGTCAGTTTTACACATTATGGTAAAGTAGATGATATATTCCCTCCACATTTCAAAAGAAGCAGTGCATTCATATCTCATGTCACATTCCACATTGCATATACATGTCATCTTAGTTACATTTTCATTTCATGTGCAATCATTGAGAAGGTGTTGAATCCTCTTAGGGTTATTACATAACATATATTAAAAGGATCCTAAGGTTGGGAACTGATGCCCAAACTATCTTGAACCAAGCACGTTCTACGCATATTAAAGAGAATCTTGAGCAAAATGGTCAAAACCATACTTGGAAGAAAAGGTGAGGCGAAAGGAATATTTCATGTCTGTCCTATCATGCAACATAATCCTTAAAATAGTGGTTTTTACCACTCCCATAATGCTTAAAGCCTAAAATAGAGTAGTAAGGATAGGGTTAAATCCTCATCTCACTTAGGTTGAGGATCCAATTCCCCAAAGTTCTGATTTGACCTTCATGGAGTAGTAAGGATAGGGCATAATTCTCATCTCACCTAGGTTGAGAATCCGATTCCCCAAAGCTTCCATCTTTCATTTTATCATAAAACTTGGATGGGAGGGATCGTACTACATGTCCTCTGCAAAGGATGGGTAGTCATCCCAAAAGTCCAAGAAACAAAAATAAAATTAATATTTTCCATCTTTCATTTTATCATCTTGGATTGGAAGGATCGTACTACATGTCCTCTGCAAAGGATGGGTAGTCATCCCAAAGGTCCAAGAAATAAAAATATTTTCCATTTTCATCTTAATATTGGATTGGAGGGATCGTACTACATGTCCCTAGCAAGGATGGGTAGTCATCCCAAAGGTCCAAGAAATAAAAAAAAAGAGAGAAGAGAATGAATGAAGCCAAGTCATGGATTATGGGGTTAAGTATGCTCATGCGTGGCAACATGTCTTGTCTAAAAGCAAGACCATCGATTGCTCATATGGACAGAGCTAGCTTGACAATTTCATCCATAACAGGTTAAATCATTTTGTTCAAGATGAGGTAATGAACTCCAGATCAGAATAGTAAGGATAGGGTTAAATTCCCATCTCGCTTAGGTTGGGAATCCTATTCCCCAAAGTTCTGATTTCACTTACACTTGCACATGGGTTCAAGATGGTAGTGACACATAACCAACTTTGGGATCTAGTAAATTAATTCAGTATACATATATTTGGTCCTAAGAGGGTTTGACAGTTTTAATATGTTTGTTCATGATATTAGAAGGTTTGAGCCTTTGTAAAGTAGGTTGTTATATCTCTAGCATCTTCATCATACATCAAATCCTGCACAAATCATTCATAGCCTTGCATACAAATCATAGGTGAAACTGACAATGGAATGTTGATCAAGTTCAAGCGATAGGGAATGAAAACACATTGCACACACCGAGATGATACTTAATGATTCTAATGTTTCATGTATTTTTGATCTATCGATATTTGTTTATCTTTTATGTGCTGACACCTGTATCTAAGCTTGTATATTTCAGGTTGGGTTCTCACCAAAATGCTCAGGAGCATTTGATAGCAGAGTCGCCATTTGTTGTGGCTGATCCACAACACACCCCAAAATTGGGGACCCACATTTTTTGCATGCTTTCAAAGAAGACCGCAGTGACCCAGATGCTAAAAAAATCAAAGGAAGAGCAAAATATAGCACAAAAGAGAAAGTGTCGCGATATCGCGACATGTTGCTCCGTCGCGGCTAGAAATGAAAAGTTATCGCGATATCATGACATGTTGCTCGGTGGGCCAAAAGAAAATGTTGTTGCGATATCGCGACGATGTTCTCCTAAAAGTAAGAAAAAAAAGTGTCATGATATCGCGACAGTGTTCGGCTCGGACAAAAGCGTGAACGAAAAGTGTCACGATTTCGTGACATGTCATGTTTTCGCGGCCAAAGTAAAAAATGCATCAAGATAAAATGTCATGATTTCATCAATGGACAAAGAAAAAAACTAAAATGTCGATATCGTGACACGTCGTGAAATCCGGTTGAAGAGAGAAAGACAAAGTGAAAAATGTCACGATATCGCGACATGTCATGAAATCGTGGTCAAAGGTAGCAAGAGAAAAGTCAATGCAAAGTTGTCGCGATATCGCGACATGTCACCATTTCACGACCTGAAGACGAGATGAAGGGAAAATAAAAATGTCGTGATATCACGACATGTTCAGATGAGGAAAAAAGAAAAGAAAAAGAAATCGCGAGAAAAAGTGAAGAAAAAGTGTCACGATTTCATGAAAAAGAAAAGACACGAAAGAGAAAAGCGTCATGATTTCATGACAGAAAGCAGCGAGATGGTATGGAAGAGAAAAGCGTCGCGATTTCATGATAGAAAGCAGTGAGACAACCGAAAGAGAAAAGCGTCATGATTTCACGATAGAAAGCAACGAGATGGTATGAAATGAAAAAGTGTCATGATTTCATGACATGTCGCGTTTTCATGGCTAAGTGCAACAAAACACAGCGAAGGAGAAAAACGTCGCGATTTCGTGACAGGTTGCATCCGGTCGTGCAGCCCGAAGGAGAAAAACGTCGTGATATCGCGACATGTCTCATTTTTGCGGTGCATGAAGGAGGGCAAGGCTATTGACATAAAAATGTCATGATATCGTGACATGTCTCATTTTCGTGATGCATGATGACGAACAAGGCTGCTGATAGAAAAATGTCGCGATATCGCGACATGTCTCATTTTCGCGATGTAGGTAGAGGAGCAAAGCTGCATACATAAAAACGTCGCGATATCGCGACATGCTATTTTTGTCGCGATTCACAGGGGGCCATTACGGAACATGCAAGGAAGCGCTGAACACGTGGCATAAAGGTGTAAGGGTTACAGAACGGTTATAGTTAGCAAGAAGATCAAACGTTTCGACGCTCGAACAAAAGCCAAAAATAATGCAAAGAGGCGGGAAGATGAAATGAAGAGACCTGGGAGATGAAGCGAAGCATCACAGGGAGAAACAGAGAGCATTGCCAGAAAGTTTAAAAGCAGAAGCATAGATTGGTACAAGGGTTGGAAACCGCTACGGGTAGAGTTGCAGAGCCAAAGGCAATAAGCCATTTTGGGCCTGCTTTTGGAGCGTTTTCCTCCACTTGTTCTGGTTTTGTCAAAACTGGAAACATTCTGTCATTGTAAACTGAAACATTCTTTTAATACAAAATTACAGAGAGTTGCATCTCATTGACAAGAAAGAAGGAGTTATTTTATGCATGCAAGATTTAATGTTTATTTTTCCCCTTTCAAATTTTTAGGCTTATAGGTGAAGTTTAATGCAAGTTCTCTTGGTTGCTTCATGCGAATGTCTAAATCTGAAAACCATAGTTAAGACCCTAGAAACCAGCACCTAGCTTATCTGGATTGTGCGAGTTTTGCAGGTTCAATAGGTTAGGTTGTATGCAGAAAACCTCATTATCTTCGGTTTTGTCAAAATAGGATCGTAGCACTCTGAATGTAGTTTAGTTCATTCTCTTTGCATTTTTTATTCTCAATTCTTTATTTTTTTGCATTTTTAATTACAGTCATTCAAATAAACACTTGAAAATCTACCAAAGTTTGAAATCAAAAATAGATTCATCATTAAGTTTAATTCACTTTGAGTCCATTGCAATTTCAGAGTAAAATAAACCATAGTGCCCCTTGTTAACAATTACTTGCAACCACTAAGGTATTCCCAAGCATTCAAATTGAATAACATTATTTGTGTAAAATGCTAACATAGCGGAAACCTTGGAGAAGTTACTTGTTTAATTTCTTTGCAAGTAGAGGATTTGGGACTCGAATCCTATCGAAGAGTGTGTTTTCAAAACTGGGTGAAAATACCACTCAACAGTAGGTAATTATCATATTTACTGCATAAATCATAAATTGCATTTTATTTTCATTCCTACACAATTTAATTTATGTTTATTACTTTTTTGCAAACACCTAAAACTAAAAGAGATCTAAATTATGCTTAGCATTGATCCCCATGGTACAATATCTACTGGATTCCTACTCTTTAAATCTAGCCTTGATTATCCTCAAATTGATAAATTAAATGTAAGCTATTACAATCAATCATTTTGGCACCATTTTCAAAGAGAGTAGCACCGTAGTGGTTAATCAAAAAAGTTGTTTGGTAGTGCAAAAGGTGAGGCTTACATGTATGTGGAAAGAGGTACATATGAGTCCTTGGTGTGCATATGAGATAAAGTGCCATGAGATGGTCCCAAAAAGCCCCTTCGTTCGACATTGCCAGATTCTTTTCTCTCGAAGAATCAATTTTACTGCTTTCATAAGTTAGAATTTTATTTCCTGCAAAATTTATTTTCTACAAATTTCAATTTCTATAAATTTTAATTTCTACAAATTTTCTAGCTTTGGGTGATTATTATTGTTTAGTTTGACTTAGGACCTATGAGAAAAATAGGAAGTAGGTATGGCTAAAGTGGCACAATAATAGTGAAACAACCATGAATATTTAGGACCTGTAAGAAGTAGGAAGTAGGTATGTGTTAGCCCCAAAAAATCAGCCCCATTTTCTTTTGTAAATTTTGGGTCTTGTTTCCCTCTTCCCTTTAAGGGTGCATAGGGTGGTGCACCCAAGTCTAACCTCGTGCACTCCACTAAAGAGTGGAGCACACAAAAAACCCAAGGGCACACGAAATCGTGCACCCTAAGTTAGGCGCGTGTCAAAATCCCTTTAGGCACATGAAGTCGTGCACTGGACCTAAGTATGTGCATCCAATTAGGGAATGGGGCACACAAGAGTCCCTAAGGGGTGCACAACTCTTTGCATCCTGCTTTGAGTCCATGTGCTCCATGGAAGTGTGGAGCACATAAGGTTTCCAAAGGGCGCACAAACTCATGCGTCTCAAATGAGTTTGTGTGCTCCCCCAAATGGATCATGAAAAGGTCCAAATGGGCATGTGAGTTTGCGTTCCCATCTAAAATCCATGTGCTCCACTATAGAGTGGAGCGTACATAGTCCCCCTAGAGTATGCACCTTTGTGCGCCCCATTTTTTCCCGTACACTCCATCCTAATGGAGCGTGCAAGAGACTTTAGGGCGCATGAAGTCATGCATCCAACCTCCAGCCCGTGCGTTACAATCTATAGAAAAGTGTACAAAGTCCAAAGAGGCACACAATACCATGCACCCCACACAATGTCTATGTGCTCCTTTTTAATGGAGCATGTAAGGGTCTAGTCACGAACTCATGTGCTCGCCTTCAAGTTTGTGCACTCCACTATGGAGCACATACAAATATTTAGGGTGCACAATCCTGTGTGCTCCACTGTGGTCCATGCACTCCACCCCTTGGAGCACGTAAGGTTTTTTGAGAATGCATAACTTTGTATGCTCACTTCAAGGTCTATGGGCTCCACTTCCCTAATGGAGTGCATGAAATTTTCCTAGGCATGCGAAGCCATGTGCCTAGTCCTTTTGAGGTACACGAAGAATTAATGTGGAATAATTTTTGTGTGCTCCTCCTGAAAAGCCACGCGTCTCACTCGAGTGTACCTCGTTAGGGCTAATAAAAAACCACCATGTATCTTGAGATCCCTTGATGTCGTAACTTAGCCAAGTTGGCAAAAAGTACATCCAATCTATAGCCAATAAGGAAGATGATGTGGTGCACCTAGCTTCATGGTACGACTAGTCATAAAGTTCCAGCAAATGATAAACCATATGCCTACCTACATGAATTAATTGCACCCCCTTTAAAAGAATATGGTGGACCTTACCCCTTCCCCACGCTATTAGCACATGTAGAGTATTTTCTCAACGAGGTCGAGATCAAAAATTGCAAACCTTTGTGTGCTTCCATGGCTTCCATAAGCGCAGATGCAATCGGGGTGCCTGATGTCAAATAATGCAACAGTAGAATTACTGGTGTGTGACTAGTCACAAAGAAGGTAGGGAGAGCCTAGGATCCTAAAGCGTTGATGAACCCACTAGATTTGAGTACGGATATAATAGCATAACAATAGTTTTAGGTGGATGGTGTCACAATTTATAGCTTCGACCCGATTGAAGAAGATAACCAACACCACTTGATGTTGTTGAGAAGTCTGTTCATGCAAGCATAATGGGATAACATTGAACTAGCCCAGATCTGCAACAAATTGGGTATCAATTTAGGACTATTAACCTGGACAAAGGTCTACCACTCCTCAAACCTCCTGACATGGCTAGTAGTAGCTTACGACCCAAAGAACATGACCATTCATGACCATAAAAATTAGGTCATAGCTTGACTGATAGTAGACCAAATTAGGCAAGTATTTGAGCTTGCCCTAGTATTATGGGTCTTAGAATTCAATACATTGGTCCTCCAAGAAAATTTCATGCTCAACACAACATTCCTAGAGATGCTTTTGAAGAGGGGGAAGCACAAACCTTCAGGTTTCCCTATTTGAAAGTTCCTACTACGTCCCTGGGCGCAGGACTATACATACATGATCAACCTGGTATTGGGCGTCAAATATTTGGAGCTAATCATGAATAAGGTTATGTTATTAATAATACAGTGCAATAGAATAGATAGGACGACCCTCTATCGATGGGAGGACATGATAAGTGATAACATGGATGAGAAGTTGAAAAATTGCAGAAGGCCATATTGGCAGATAAGAAAGAACTTCCCCCTTTTTCATATTATTATTTTTAATTCATTTATTTATAGCAAAATTGAACAAATATTTGATTTCTTAGTTAGGAGGAGTAACTACCGCCATCCTTCAAGATCAATTGCTATGCATCCAAGAGGGGTTCTCCAGTTACAAGGTCTTCTTTGAAAAGGTCCTCCCTGTAGTGCACACCCGACTATGTGGCAAGGAACCTGATAGGTTTGGAGTTGGGGTGAGAAACTTTTTGCACAAGGTAAAGGCATGAGATTTATTCTATGTAGAAGAATTCTCCTACATCAGAATATATGGTTCCAAATTACCCCCAAAGGTGTTGTCAAAATACTGCCCGAACTCCATAGCCATCTTGGAGATAAGCCGACAGATTACCTAGGAGGTAAAAATTAGATATCTCAGGAAAAAGGGTAGTGTACCATGGTTGTCTATTCCTTGCTCTATGGGAGCTTACACATATTTAGGCCATTTTGCAATGCTGCAGGCCATATGGAATATGGATACATACTGCTTCCCCGAGGTCACATGGAGACCCTATGATCCCAATGGCCATCATAGAACTGATGTTGCTAATAAGCTCACTATCTTGCAAGTAACTCACATAAAGTATGCCTTTGAGGATGATATGCAGAAGGCCATAAGGGTAGGGCAATCATTAGAATATGTGTGGAAAATGAGCAACAAACATTATAGTAAAATAGAATTAGTTGGAGATTATGGCTCTAAGATGAGGTTACATATAGAATTATTGGTGGATAAGGTGGTGCCACTGGTCTCAAATGCTTCCCTGAAAGAATTAGAGGACCCGTAGATGTCTTCCATAATTTTTTTTTGTAGGTATCTTCAATAATAATCTTGTGTAATAATCTTCTGTAACTATCTTATGTCATAATCTTCTGTAACAATCTTCTCTAGTAATATTCTGTAAGAATCATCCATAGACGTTATCCGTAATGCATATCACGAAATGTTCTAAGTGTCAAAAATTAAATCATCCCAGATATGAGAGACATGTGGTAACTCAGAAAATGGTAAGACAAGTGATAAAGGTGTGTCAATAAATATCATAAGGGAAATGTGGTAATAATGTTTTAAGTAAAATTGAGGGGAAAAAAATAAAAAAATAATAAAAAAATTATATATTAATAAAAATATTTAAGTGTGTACACAAAGGCGTAAATGAGAAACCCTCTTATGATGTGTATGCACAAATTGGTGCCACATACTATTAATTTTAAACCCTTATTGAAAGCATAGATGTTCTCGAGAGTTGAAATAAAAATCTCAAAGAATGGTCTATTGGAACACATGCACACAAAAGCAAACGAGTGAGGATGTGGATCAATCAAATTGGTTGTAGAATGTAGCATCAATAATAAGCACCATGTGGATGAAACATGGCATAAAGTATAGCAAAACTATAGGAAAGAAGACATGTAGGCTAGTGACACATTGGAGGATAAAGGAATAAATGTGATAAGTGATTAAAATAATGTTTTTAGCTACCGGGGTGATCAAAACATATTTTAACACTTGGTAGTAACATTTCCACCCTCGCCATGCAAGGTGGCATGTAGGATTGGAACCAAAGGAAAATCAACCATCCTAGAGCCTATGTTGATGAATGACAAGTGGATTCTTTTGCCAATCACGAGAGACGTCGCGGATGCACAATGCTAACAGTTGAAAAAATTTCAAATGGAGGGTTGCGATGGAAGGAAGAAAATCCACAATAAGTCTAGAAACTTTGCTATGATAATGGTGGAGGAAGACGATCACTGATGCATGGATTCTAACGACCAATCATACATTAGGACACAAATTTAAATCCTTTATCGTTGATTAAATACAAGTCAATGAATGTGATCTACTGGACTACGATATTTTCTTCATCGTCGATAAGACTTAGAGTGGTCACCATCATCGATGAGAGTTAAAGTAGTCATCATCATTGGATAAGGGAAATCATATGGTGTAGAACCTATGCATGGCTAAAACTCTATGTAGAGGAAAATAAACCCTAGAATTGTTCTTTCCTTCCATAAAAGGCCATAAAAAAATCATCAAAAATTATCTATGATCAAAATGGAGTTGAAATATCACAGATTTTTTCTAGAATAACAAGATCGAACCTCAAAATTACGAAGAAGAAACGTGGGTGAAATATTTCAAAGAATTAGGACGTAGGATGACAGAGTTCTAGTGAGGTGAAAAGTGAAAACGATAGGTAATTTTTTTACTGTTTCAATTTTTTTTTTAGTTGCAGAACCTAATATTTTAAAATATCCTAATCATCTTGCTATAGATGTAGTTAATGAATACTTTTTTTAGGAAATTATGTAGAAGGTTAGGTAAAAAATTAACGCTATTTATTATGGAGTAATTAACAATTTTTTTTTAAGAGTCATGCATAATGTTAGGTCATAATTAAAACTATTTATATCGATAAATGAACCTATCAATTATTATGGAGATTAATGCTAGACAAATTATGACAATTACTCCTAAAATTATACGTTTTCGCTTAATCCTTTATGTAGATAATAAATTATTTTGAAAAAAAATTGTAAGAAGTATTTTTCTGTGTGTGATTGAAATATTGTTGCAGGTTTCTCAGCTCCTAATTTTTGAAATTTCTCACCATAGAGTCCTATCTACCCTTTACCCTAAAATCTAGGCCCTATTCCATGTTTCAAAAATGTAGTGAAACAAAATAGGCCCTATTCCTATTACTAGTTTGATATAGCAGAATCAATCGCAAAGACAGGTTCTTTACACCAAAATAGGAACTGCACCTAAGAATCTTGTCTTAAATTTTGGGATACCTCTAGAGATTAATGTAGTAATAAATAACATAGTTACATCAGTTGAGAAACCTCCACCTTCTCAAACGCAATATGTAGAGCAGAGAGAGGATTTCCTCGAGGTTGAGCACATAAAAATGATCATGGTCAAAACACCGTTTGGTGAACATAAGGTCAAAGAGCAGGTAAAAAAGGTGAAACATGAAAAGAAATTGCCACCAGCAAGACCCCATCATCAAGAATTTCTACCCGATAGACACAAGTCGGATGAACTAAAAAAAACTATTTAAATATTTTATGATTTTCAAACTTAAATATTTGATATGTATATATTATTATTATCTATAAAATGTTCAATATTTTTTGTCTATAGATGTTTTAGCAACACACACACACACACACACACACACACACACACACACACACACACACATATATATATATATATATATATATATATATATATCTCTAAAATAATACTGTAAATAGTATTTTATATTTGAACCTATTCGTATATGTAGTGTTTGATGTTTTACGATTATAGTTTAGCACATTATTGCAGTGAAATAATTTGAAATCATTTTTTTTGCTAATAATTGTTATGTTACTATGCTCTTGCAGGAACTGTTCTCTGAAAACAATTATAAACAACATATTTTCTATAGATGATTAGATGTTCTACATTTATTTATGAAATTATTTTTGTTACAAGAAATTTCAAAAATCATTATTTTCTGATCCGCTTAATAGTTTCTGAGATAATTTGTATTGTCATAAGAATGAATTATGACAACCTGGAATATTCTTCAATTGTAGATATCAGTACTTTCCAATCTATTTGATAGAATCTATAACATTTATGTTGTCATGAAAATAATCCTTAAAAATCTAAAATATTGTATTTATAGTTGCAGATATCTGATTGGAATTGTGTGTTATATTATAATATGTTGGTTTATGTTTAAATTATCTCTGAAAATATTCGTTTATGAGTGTTACAATGATTTTTTTTGAAGATAGTATTTGATAACCTATTTGCTTATTCTTGAAAAATAATTGTGATGTCATGTTTCATGAACTTACAAATGACTTTCTGAAAGAAAACGTAAATCTTGATTGATTTTAATATTTCATTTATTTGCAAAGATCTGGATGATGACATCTAATATATGTGTAATATTTGTAATATTTTGTTTGTCTCATTTCCTTCCCATGCATGAGGACATGCATATATTTCAGTTTGGGGGAAAATGATGAGTGATTATTTGGCATATATTTTTGTAGTAAATTATTTTATTTTTATATTTAATTTATGATTGTAATATATTTTAAGTAAGTTGTTTCTATTTATTTTTGTGATTTATCAGTTAAAAATATGAAGGCAGTTAATATGAAAAATGTGTGCACTTCATGTAAAATACGTCCGAGTTATGAGTAATTATGTAGGAAAGTATTGAAGGACTCTCCATAGGTGCACGATGTAGTAGCACAAGCTTCAGGGTACACCTTGGACGAGAGGAGATGGATGTAAAGACAAAGGATTAAGAAGACTCTAGGTGCGGTGATAGAATAGTGGTTGAAGACTGTTATAGAATATGGTAGCTGAAGTATGTTACGGAAGATAGTTATCAAAGTATGTTGCAGAAGGTAGCTATTGAAGATTGTTACTAAAGATAACTTTCACCAACAGTTACTGAAGAGAGTTGACCAAGTTAAGATGATCGATGCTACATGCCACATCAATGATAACATGGTGTTCTTACATGGAAATGAAGGATTATAGTCAGCTTAGATTAGTTGACTTGTCACATATTCTTCACAAGGATATTGTGATTAATAAAGTTGTTATAACTTTATTCCATAAAGTTGTTATAACTTTATTCCATAAAGTTGTATAATTAAAATATTATTACGATGATGAGATTCAAACGCAAGATTGTTTGGTCCTTTATGAGAATAAAGAATAGATGGTTATGCGTATATCTTACGTAATGTTTAAGTTAGTATTACTTTGTTATGTTAGTTCATAAAGTTCCACTTAGAACACTTAGGATGTTTACTGAGTCCAAGCAGAATTAGGAATTATATTAGTTTGGATTATTCTCATTACTGCATAGTTGTCGCATTATCAAATCTACAACTCCACATGGCAAAATATGTGGAAGAATATTACTTAGAATTTTCCAAGTCACAATATATATTACGTAGGGAGACCTTTGAAAAGATGTAATTTCCAATTGTCTACAACTAAATAATTTAAGAGAGAAATATCGAATGTTCAATGTGTCTATACAATTTTTGAGGAAATGCACCAACATGTACATTTGAATTTCTTGCAATAAAAGTAGCACTTCATTCTTCATATATGGTAACTGTGTCATTTGTATTTATTGCTTGATTTCTTTTATGTAGTTATAATTGTAATTTTCTAAAGTAGTTTAGGGGAGAAAGACGTACACTATATTCTAGGAAGTAGGGCCCACTCCTACATCTAGTCCCTAATCTCTCATCCCTACAATATGTTAGAAATAGTTAATTAACCTTAGAATATAAATTAAATTGCATATTCATAAAACATAAAGTCATAATAGATCAATAAAACTAACTGCACAAGGATCCTAATAAATAGATATTTACTATTAATTATCCTCATTAGTAAGCAATTACTATTAGTTATCCTCATCACTAGATCAATTTATTACTTCATCAGTAGGTAATTATCATATTTACTACATAAATCATAAATTGCATTTTATTTTCATTCCTACACAATTTAATTAATGTTTATTACTTTTTACAAACACCTGAAACTGAAAGATATTTAAATTAAGCTTAGCATTGATCCCCATAGTATAAATCTATACTAGATTCCTACTATTTAAATCTAGCTTTGATTACCCTCATATTGGTAAATTAAATGTAAGCTATTACAACCAATCATATATTGTGGACTAAACAAATATGTCTTTATTTGCGTAGTAGACAACACAAACGAATTGTAGAAGATTACGAAAAACCTTCGATCGAAATTCGACTCATATTGTTCATGGAAAAATAGGAGTAATTGAAGGAAACAATTTATGTTTTCTTTGATCGATAGTCAACTTATACTGCTTTGTTCTACTTAGATTGTCTTGGATGCCTTTCACTTAGAGCTTCCTCTCTTCTCGATCGAGAAACTTCAATATCCTACATCGATGGTGAAATGGCCTTTCAAGTCCTTAAAGGGAGCGATGGTTGTCTACCTTATCAACCACCATGTGGTGGTCAGGCGGACTCCATGCAGTGGCTGATGTTACCGCTATTATAAGTGGGGAAGTACTTCCACTTGGTAGATCTTGACGATCTTTGATCGATTAATGGACATTTTGTTGGATGTTAAAACTTGCCAACGTTGACCTTTGAGGCTACAACTGATCACCCAAACAATATTTTTTTAAGGTATTGATTTATTTAGTTAAAATAAACTTATTTTAATTAAATTTAAAATTAAATGATTTAATTTATTAAATTAATTGATTAAAAATGTTTAATTAAATTAATTAAACATTTGTTAAATTGCATTCATTCAATTTTGCAATTTCAAAAGCATTGTAAAAGCCCTAGAGGCTCAAAATTTTAGCAAATTTTTGCTTCATTTTGTAATTTCCCAAGCATTGGGGAAAAGCTTTTGGTAAATTGTCTAAGAGGCAAAAATTGTAAGCCTTTTTGTGGCTTATTGTGCTTGGAACTCATAGCACTATTGTAATTTCCCTGCAAGGCAAAAGCTTGAAACACATAACACATTGTAATTGCCCTACGAGGCAAAAATTGAAAGTCTTTCAACTTCTTATAAAGTGCTTGAAAACCATAACACATTAAAATTACCCTGTGAGGCAAATATTGAAAGCCTTGTTGGCTTCTTAAGTGCTTGAAAACCATAGCACATTGTAATTGCCTTGCAAGGCAATATATTGTACTTATTTTTGAGACAACTTGATAGCCTTTTTGGCTTGCACTAGTGAACAAAATAAGATACTGTATTGGTTAGACTAGCTATTGTAGTTAGTATGATGGTTTTGAGGAGGTCATTCCTCCTCCTTCATCAATGTCTCCTACTATTGCTCATACTGCTACTCCTATTGTTTCACATCGAGTACTACAATGGCCTCATCACTTTTCAGGTTTTCGATGTTCAACAGTCTTCGTAGATCTAACAGTAGGTCATTATGCCTTATCGATATTATTCACTTAGAAATGGAGTTCTCTTAACGTTGTTCCTCTACACTGACATCCTATGGTATCTAGGATGTTCTTTCACCCAGTTATGAAATATATTTTTTGTAGCATCTGGTGACTCACCTTCCACTCCTATTGTAAAAGCATTGGAGTCCAATGCTTCTTGAGTGGGGAGGTATGATGAGGGCATCAAAGATCCTAGGTTAGATGTATTTTTATTCCTAGGTTTGATTTACAAATAATGTTTGTGAACCCATTTTTCTCACGTAACACTTAGTTGGCAATTATTGTTAGTTGTTAGCATTATTAGCTATTAGTTAGCTATTGCTAAGGTTTGTTAGCAATTTGTTTTGCTATTCGCCTCCCTATTATTGCTCCTACGTGTTTTGGGTGTGTATTACGCAATTTGGGCATTTGTTATTGTATTTTTGGCACTAAGGGCCTATTTAAACCTTAGTTATGAATTGAATTATTAAGTTGGTTTGAAACCTCTTCACACTACCACATAATACTTCACAAAGTGGTTCGAAGCCATCCCACTCGTTCAAAATATATGGGCCAAAATCATGTCATTCATCACTGACCATATCATATGTTGCTTTCGAATCCCTTCAAAAATCATCTCCAATAATGACACTCCTTTCAAAAAAAAAATCGTTTGTGTCCTATGCGCTAAATTTAACATTCACCATAGCTTCTCTACCCTGTACTATCCGCAAGGTAACATCTAGGCTGAGGCTACCAAAAAAACCACCTACTATATTCTTCATAAAATGGTCACAAAATCACATCATGATTGGCATAATAAAATACCATTAGCCTTGTGGATCTATCACATAAGCATCCACATCCCCACTGGGGCAACTCCATTTTCTTTGGTTTATGGCACCGAAGCCATTATACCCCTTGAACTCGGAATATCATTTTTACGCATCTCTATGAAATACTTCATCGATGACAACACTACTCATCAAGTTTACCTCAACCAATTAATGCTCTTAGATGAGCATCACATCCACACCATAGAACAAACTCATGTCTATCAAGATCATCTTTGCTATACCTAAAATAGTAAGGTACACTAGCATGAGTTTCAAATCAAAGACCAAGTTCTCAAAGAGAATGAACAGATCACAAGTCAGCCCCACCAAAAACAAGACAAGTTCACTCCTAACTGGCTAGGCCCATACATCATCACACATAAATTTAGTTTCGATGCCTATCGATTGGAAAATATTGAAGGACTCACTAAACCTGAACCCATCAACATAATTCACTTACGTACATTTAATGCTTAGCTTGTCAAGGTGCACATCACCAAAAATAGTACATACTATCATCATCATGGTGTACATATCACTTCACTCACAAATTTACAATCCACATAAAACTAAACACACAACTTTCACTTTCTATTACACAATATAAACACTTTTACTTTTTATGTCATTTATATGTTGTTGTTATCTTGTGGTTTTGTAGGTCTCTTATCGCCAACTACGATATTTTCCACGAAGATACATTGTTCTATATTTACACTTCTAGTATACCACTCCCCCATCATGCAGGACCTTTAGAAACTACCTTCAGTACCAATTATCCCTGCCGACCTTACCATAACTCCTGATCTCATTCACATTCAAGTATCCCCATCATTGTATTTCAATCATCGCACTTCACTCTGATATCACTCACCCAAACATTGGGATTCTTCTTATTCCCCTCACTTTGGAGATAGCCAGATCTCCTTGTCCTCCTTTGTAGATAAGTAGGAAAATTCTCACCCACCATACCCTCATGCACGAGGACCATCCCTACCTCACTTGATCCGAGAAATTCATATCTACCACATTCCCTAGCTCATCGACCTTTACCAGGATACTATCCTCCTAATAGGGGAACCACATCTCTTCATGCACACTCTTTAGGACTACCCCATCCCTACCGAAAGGGATGTCACCTTACAACCAATATATTTATTAGCATACCGCCTAGGCTTCCCTTGTGCATATTTCCCCATATCATATACATAACTATCTGCAATCGTCTCTAGTGCCACCTATTCTCCATATGCCCCCATCCCCACTATGTGGTATTTCACTTCAACCTACTCCACCTCCCACTCAGTAATTTCAATATCCTCATTCATTCTCTTCTTTGCACCTGTACCCCAACCCCATTTACACACTGGAATTTTGCTTCCCACCTGCTTCAATTTCATCACCTCCTCTAGTTGATATCCAACACATCCCTCTCACTTTGAAAATCTTGATTCACACTTGAGTTATTATCACCACCATTCCTCTCTCTATCATCCTACCATAGCCCACATCCTTTTACCTTCTTCCAAGCTCATTTTTCACTCTTGGATCTGACCTTAATCAGACCCTATATCCTTGATCCAACCACCCATTCCTACCCCACCTTCCTCACACTCATCACCATACGAGCCATACATATATCCCATGCCTGTCCATTCTACACCACTCTCCTAGACATTTCACTAGTTGCTCCACCAAGACCTTTTGGTTGTCCCTGAGATCTACCTCATCGATCCATTATAACCTAAGCCATGAAACTACAAAGAGAACCAATTTTGTATTTATCATCACCAATCAGGGTATGATATAGAGGCATACCACACTTTTGAAACCCTTGTCCAAGACAAGTTCACAGAATCCATCCAATGGCCTAAACATGCTCTCTCTCCTACTCAAATTCATTGCCCTCCACATTATCTTGTCCCTTGCCCTATGCCATCGCATGAATTATTTACATCTGCACCTCATTATTTTTAGTAGTTATCCAACTACACAAATTACCAAAATCCTAGTCATCTTGTTACTTCACCTAGCCATTCGTGATCTGATCCCCATCACTTTACATAGTCTTAGCTTGCTTTCTCCCCTTATTTATGCTTTCATTCTCTTTCCTTTTTCATATTTTCATTTGGCATTGTTGTATGATCATGCTTCGAGTGGCTACATACTTGTACTAGATGTTACCCTTTTCTTCCTCTTCTTCTCGTCTTCTTTGCTTCGTTGATTAACTCTTTCTTCTTTATTTTACTTCTTCATTCTTGTTTTCCTCTACATATTCTCTCACCCCTAATTTTCCTTATTTGTCACTATCACATGCATTCATCCAATTACATACTTATATCCTGTTTGTGACACCCCACACATGCTAGAGTAACCATTATCATGACTGCCTCTGCTCATCATTTCTTCACAAACCCATCTATTTCGACATGGTTTCTAATCTCATTTGGTTAAGTCTCATCAAATTCATCTTGTAGATAATTTCATTTTATGTCATATATTTCACACTGCATCCATTGTCTATATGTATTGCTCTTTCTTTATTTTTACATTCATGTTTGTATATTACCCCTATAGAAATATTCCCATGGTAGGATTAATATACACACTTGTTAGCATTACCACTTGAAGGTCCAATATCCTTCTCAGGATTACATCGTATATAGTACATTGGATGATTTTAACCACTCACTAGTTAAGTCCATCAAACATCACCTCTAGCTGACAAAGTTCTTACTTACAACATCTCTTGGTTGGTTCAACTTCTTTCAAGGACCATTCATGCATGTCATATCTTTAAAGTAAATTTTTAGTCTAGGGAATATAACACATTGTGTAGATATCACCATCTAGTCAATGGTTTCCTCTGCTCATCCTATCATTTGCATGATCAACATACGGCCTAGGGATAGAAAAAGGGATAAGCATAAGCACAAAATCAAAAAAATAGGCAGGAAACAAAAGCCAACACCCACAAAAAAAAAAAGACATCCACAAAAAGAGAATAAAAAAAGAATGAGGGGCAAAAAATAAAAGAAAAAGCCTCCAAAGAAACACCACTATTATGCTTCATCTCCTTTGTTCTTTAGGTTTAACATAACATCATGGGATAATTTTCATCACCAACTATAGGCCCTAAGTGCTTGCATGCCAGTGGAATAGTCTTACAAGTGGTGACACATATGTTACATTAGCGACATTTTGTACTAATAATTGCACACTTTTGGATGAGCTAGCTACTTTGACTATGTTTACAATGGGTTAATCCTACTTCCCTCAAAATGGATAAATGAACATAACTTATTGCACATATTGGTCCTCGATAGACTTTGACCCAGTCAGGTTAGTTATGAGTTGCACATGGATTTTTCTCAATTCCTCGTGAGGTTTGATTGCTATAAATATGATTATAAATATTATTGCATAATACTTATACCACCCTACATCCCTGAGATAATAAAATAGATCACATTGCCATCGGTTATGCTACAATACAAGTGCTTCCTCTATTATTTCAGCATTCACATACATGCATCATTGCATCTATCCTACATTCATTCCTTTACATTACATCATTTTACATTGCATCTACACTACAACATTATCATTCTCCTACATATTATCACATGCACATATGTGTTCATCCAACATACATCTACCTATCAATATTCTACATTAATGCATATACAAAATCAAACATCACACATTCATTCACATCAAATCATGACACACGTATAAAACTACACCAAACAACATATCTATATATATATATTATGATTAAAAATACCCTCAAAATACAAAATAAAGATGAAATACATCCATAGCACATATAAGCCCTATTTATCACTAGGGGTCTCACCACTCCCCTCCTAAGCCACCATCACCTGCTCCACCCCACATGCCTTGATTGCCACACTCAACTTTGGCATTGCATTACCTGACCTTGGAACTATCTCTCCCACCTATCTCACCACTCTCCTAAACTGCCATCACCTACTCCACTCCATGCACCTCGACCATTGCACTTGACTCTAGTGCTGCCACATCTAACCCCAAAACTACCTCTCCCACTTGTGTTGCTACAAGCGCTATCACCCTATTCAATCCTAGGACAACACCTCCTATTTGCAACACCACCGATGCCTCTGTCCTCACCTCCCTTCGTACTATCTATGATATGCTCCATTGACTCTAGTATGACTACGTATGTACCCACGATCATGATATTAATCTTTATCAAGACCAACCATAATATGGAATCTAGTTCCCATACGAAACTAAGATAATATCACACATGTACTACACTAATACCTCCTCCTTGAACAACTTTGGCACATCCTCATGGGCTCTCTGCACATGCTCTAACTCTGCCCTTAAAGCATCCATATCTATCGAGACTTGCTCCCCTACCCTTGCATGCTCTGCCTCCTCCTGTACCTACCATTTCTGCTCTATCTCAACATGCAAATCTACCATCTCCACCACATGAGTAGATCACTCGGTATCCCTATTCATCTCGAACTACTACATATTGGTCACCTATGCCTTTAATATATCCCCAAAAACCATAGCCTTTACTACTAGGTGATGTAAATCCTCTACAACCTCAGCATACCTTACCTCATCCATTTTGAGCCACCCATGTAGCTCCACACATTGTATCTCCATATCCCTCTTCTCTGTGTCACTCGCCTACTCAATGGACACTAATCTCTCCTCTAACTCATAGTGCTTCTCTCTCCATTTCCCAAAATCCAAGGTCCAATCTACCTCACTCTCACATAAGTGCTCCTCCATATATTATACTCTCTTCCATAACATCAATAGCTCCTCATCATCCATCCTATCCTACACATCAAACAGTAGGGCCCCCATATATCCAATATCATCCTCCCCCATATCATAATCAACCTCCTTCAAAGGCATTGCATCATCCAAGGGCTTCTCTCTATCACTAGCCTATCAATATGATGATCTCCCAACAACAATACTAGACCTGTCACCTTAACATCACCTCTATCATTGAAAAGGCTCCTCTACCTCATCCTACGATTATCCCTCTAACTCGGGTCTCAATCCACTTGTTGGTTGTACCTAGTAATAAATCACTCCAATGCCTAGATCCCAATTTTGAGTAGCCCATCATGCATCATACTCAGGCATAGTCCCTGCATCATCCACATCAATAATCATGATCAGTGGATTTCTCTCACCACTTATGGGGAGTACTATATGTCGCTCCCCCCAATCACCCCACCTCCTATAGATCATAATAACTACATAAGGTATCCCCTATCACAACCTAAACTAACACATGACCCTACTAAAGGAAAAGAACTTCACCTATCACGTATACCGCCCTACCACCCATCACCCTTGACAAATCGCTCCCAACTACTCTCCATACTTCTCCCACACCACGTCACCCTTCTAGGGCCTCCATTGAATATTCTTAGGCTCCAATGAGACAAAATGTATCCTCCAAAATGAATAATCTCCCTCATGTAGCCTTTTCATACCCTTCTCATCATCTGTTCACCACCTCAAAGCATAAGGAACAAGGTCACCCATATTTGCATGCACACCATATAGCAAAAATACCTATCACTCTATTTTTATGTTCTCCCATACCCAAACCTGTAGCAATGGGATCCAAATCAAACCCTTCCACACCACTCGCACTACATCGTGCAAATCTCTATATAATTGTGCCAATAGTGCATATGCCCATGCAAACATGATATTATGATCCACCATATTGCATAATACATCCATCATATTCCAAGTAAATTTCACTCTTGAAGTATCTGATAGAGCATAGGTAGATATCATATGCATTGCCACACATTAACGATCAGACAACATCTTATTGTACCAATAATAAACATAATCCACCCCTTTCATCATATATACATCACCCCAATTTTTACAAAATGTGTGTTGCAACACCTCCTGATGCCTCTCATCCACTGCTACCCTCACTAGAATGCCTTCTATTGGTAGCTTATTTATCTTGTATATTTCTTCCAATGTAATGGTCATCTCACCTGTAGGGAAGTGAAAAGTATTCCTGTCTGGATCCCACCTCTCACACAAGGTAGAAAAATATGCCCTATTGGCATGAATACTCATACAATACCATACTTCCTTTATCCACACCTTCTCCAACTACTCCACATCTACCTCATCCAAGGTATTGCCTAGGGCATCTCTCAACGACCACACATGATGTTGCAGCTCAATCATCTTCATCTATTCCATACACAAAAATCACAAAATTATGATTAGTTTCACATAAATAAACATTCATTTTCATCATTTCATATAAATAATAATGGCATTCAATAGTAATACAACACACCCCATGCATGAAAACAAAAAAATCCACCCATTTTTATCAGTTTGTAGGTCACCATGCGAACTCTAGCCTAGTTCCTAGGTCACCATGCAAACTAAGGCCTAGTTTACAGGCCATCCTGTGAACCTAACTGGAAGGCAATTTTTGAGCACCCATTAGCTCTTCTCCTGATAAATTGGTCTCATCATACACAAATATAGTAATTTTAACATAAAATAAACATTATTCAACCCTAAAAATATGCATTTCAAGGCAAACACTTCTCATACACACAACCACCTCACATGATAACAAACAAGTGGAGTGAAACTTCCTAGAAATAAATTCAAAAACAGATTGCATGAAATAAATCAAATAATTCTTGCCACTTGAGGAGGGCTAAGTCCTTTGCCACTTAAGGAGGGCTAAGTCCTTTGCGAATACGTAGATGAATAAATTGATGATAGATGATAAAATGTAAATCAACCTACAACTATAAATATGAATAAATCAATAATCAATGAATTAATTGGAAATATAGCTGACTAGCTATATTGGAGTTGTAACATGGCTCTCCTCCTCGAAAAGCTTTATCCTCAAAGCTAGAAATGACTTAAAAATACTTTTTGGTTCCCATGTAGCATCTTCTACTAGTAGGTCCTACCATTTGATTAGAAATTCTTTAATCTAGCGAGATCAAAGTTGACGTGCTCTGGTTTGCAAGATTGCTTCTGGTTGAAGAGTTATACATCCTTCTTCATCTAGTATTGGGAGCTCTATTTGGAAGTGCACTCTTTGGCCAATCACTTTTTTGAGATAGGATACATGAAAAACTGGATGTATACGAGAGGCAGGCGGAAGCTCCAATTGATATGCTACTTCACCTATGCGATGAAATATCTTGTAGGGCCCGTAGAATCAAGGAGCCAACTTTTGACTGGTCTTGATCTTCAAGGACAACTGCTTATAAGGTTGTAGTCACAAGAAAACCATATCTCCTACATTGAATTGTCATTCTGAATGATGTAAGTCCTATTGCTGCTTCATACGATTTTGAGCCTGGATCAAGTTGTCTTTAAGAATGTTGAGCATTGACTGATGATGTTGGAACCAATCATCGATTTGAGCTACTTTGGAAGATCTTGGAACATAATATGAGATTGCTGGTGGTTTTAACCCATACAATGCTTCAAATGGAGAAATATTGAGGGAAGAATGGAAAGAAGTGTTATACCACCATTCTGCTAATGAAAGCCATTGACTCCATTGATATTGCTTATCTTGAGCAAAGCAACATAGATAGGTACCCAGATATTTATTAACAATTTTAGTTTGACCATCAGTTTGGGGATGGTATGCAGAGGATATATTTAATTTGGTACCACCGAGATGGAATAATTCTCTCCAAAAATGGCTAGTAAATATGGGATCACGATCACTTACAATAGTTTTGGGTATGCCATGTAATTTGAAAATGGAGTCAATAAATACCTTGGCCACCTTGCTTGTTGTATATGGGTGTTGTAGAGCACTGAAGTGAGCGTACTTGGAGATATGATCCACAACCACAAAAATCACTATTTTACCATTTGACTTGGGCAGACCTTCAATGAAATCCATTGATATGTGTTCCCACTAGCGGTCTGGAATTGGTAAGGGTTGCAAAAGTCTTGGAGATTTGATTATTTCACCTTTATTGCATTGGCATACTTCACATTCAGCCACAAATATCTTGACATCTGATTTTAATCCTTTCCAATAAAAATATTGTTTCACCCATTGATATGTTTTCAAGAATCTTGAGTGCCCTACTGATGGAGATGAATGTGATTCTTCAAGGATCATGGTTTTAATAGTGGAACCCTATGAAATGTAAATGTGATATTTCTTGCGTAGCACCCCTTCCCTATATGAAAAATAAGGATGTTTTGAGGATCCTTTATTCATATCTTGAATAATTTGAGCAACTTCAATATCAACCAACCATTCTTCTTGAATTTGAGAAACCCATTGTGAACAAGGACCAGAAATGGAATTAATGGAGACTTCATCTTCATATTTACGGGATAATGCATCAGCTACCACATTTTCTTTGTCCTTATTATACTCAATTATGAAATCATAACCCAATAGTTTGGTCATCCACTTGTTTTATTTAGGATAAGAGAAATGTTGTTCTAGAAAGTGCTTAAGACTACTATGATTAGTTTTTATGATGAAGCGACTACTGAGTAAATAATACCTTCATTTTTCGATGGCATGTAAAATAGCCAATATTTCTTTCTCATATGTGGATCACCCCAAATTTTTTCTTGATAGTTGCTTGCTTTCGAAAGCCAATGGGTGACCATATTGCATTAAAACTACACCAATTCCTATACCAGAAGTACCACACTCTATGATGAAGGGTTTACTAAAATCTGGAGTAGTTAATACTGGAGTGGAGCACATAGCTTCTTTGAGTGCTTGGAATGCCTGAGAAGCTACTTTCATTCCATTTAAAAGCATCCTTTTTGGTAAGTGCTGTGAGAGGAGCTACGATTTTGCCATAATTGCATATGAATTTCTAGTAATAACCTGTAAGACCTAGGAATCCCCTAAGTTTTTTGAGGGATTTAGGTAGAGGCCAATCTTGAATAGCTTTGATTTTTTGAGGGTCTACTTTGACTCCTTCATGAGACACGATATGACCTAAGTATTTGACTTCTTGGACCCCAAAGGCATATTTGGATATTTTAACAAAAAAATTTCCTTATGTAGTAAATGAAGAACCTTATCAACATGGGTTAGATGATCTTTCCAAGATTTGTTGTAAATTAGGATATCATCAAAGAAAACTAGAACTAACTTACAAATATATGGCCTAAAAACATGGTTCATAAGGATTTGAAATGTTGATGGAGCATTAGTAAGACCGAAAGGCATAACTAAGAATTCATAATGGCCTTCATGAGTTTGAAAAGCGGTTTTAGGTATGTCCTCTTCCCTAACCCTGATTTGGTGAAAGCCGAAAAGAAGATCCAATTTAGTGAAATAACTAGCACCATGTAATTCATCTAATAAGTCATCAATGATAGGAATAGGGAACTTATCCTTGATGGTAATTTTGTTGAGAGGACTGAACACATGCATCAAGATTCATCCTTACGACATACCATTACCATGGGTGATGAGTAAGGACTAATGCTAGGATGAATTATACCATGTTCTAACATTTCTTGTACTATATTTTCTATTTATATCTTTTGAGGTTGAGGATAGCGATAAGGATGAACATTAGGAGGAAGACTACCAGGAACAAGGTGTATAACATGGTCATGTGATCTTTTAGGAGGTAGACCTTTTGGTTCACTGAAGACTTCTTCATAATTATCCATAATAGGTTGAATATCCTTTGAGATAATTGCTAGAGTGTCCAAGGATTGAGCTTCCATGGAATTTATTTGAGCTATAAATCCACGAGCACCCTTCTTTAATAACTTCTCCATGCAATGGGAACTCACCATCTTGGATGGTGGAGATTGAATTCCTTGAAGAAAAATAGTCTTCCCATTCTCCTTCCATTTGATATATAATCTTCAAAAATTAAAAGTAACCTCATCTAGTTGTGATAACCATTCGACGCCCAAAATAACATCTGCACTTCCTAGGTTCATAACGAAGAGAGTTCCTCGCCAAGTGTAATTTCCCATTTGGATTGAAACTGGAGATGTTCTACCTACACATTGAGCGTTTCCTCCATTTGCAATTAAAACTTGGAACTTATCTTGATTGGTCGTATTAATGTACAAGTTCAATGCTTTAGCAATTTTGATATCAATAAAGTTATGTGTACTACTTGAATCAATCAAAACATTAATATGTTTGTGCCTAATAAATCCTTGTACCTTAATTGTATGATAAGTTGTTAACCCCATAAGTGCATGTACTAAGAGAGAAATAGTGTCATCCTCTAGTGTTGCTTCATTAGTATCTTTTGAGGGTTGTTCTGTATTCATGGGTGACTCTTGTTGAGTTATATCTTCTTCTTATTCTTATTCTTATTTATTTTTGAATTCTACTTGAAAGGTTTGATGCACTACACATGCTTGATCTCTAGGATGATAAGAATGACATTTAAAGCAAAAAAATCATGATGATTGTTCATTATTGCGAAATGATTGAAATAAATTAGAATCATGTTTATAGGACACCCCATATTGAAGTTTAGTTTCAATTGCTTGAGCTATTTTGGTAGCCTCATCTAGAGTACATGGATCATGAATGTCGACTTCTTTTCAGATTTTATCCTTGAGACCATGACAGAAAGTAGACACCACTACTATTGGGTTTAATTCATGTGTGTAAGTAAGAAGACTTGTGAACTCTGATACATAATCTTCTACTGAACTGGTCTACTTGAGATCCATGAGGTGGACCACATATGAGGAATATGAACCCTTATCAAATATTTTAAGGAAAAGTTCCTTAAATTCAAGCCACATAAGAGATCGATTATGTTGACGGAACTGCCATAACAACCATTGATAAGCTTGGGTGCCTAGTTTACAAGATGCATATGCAACTCGACTAGTTTTCAAAATACGATATAAACAAAAAATACCATCCATCTTGGCTATCCAGCCTCTGGGATCGTATCCTTCAAAAGTGGGCATGTCGATACAAGGAAATTGGGCATCATGAGGCCATTCTAAGAATCAAGAGGCATCACCTATTGAAGGATCAAAATCAAAGGAATTTTGTGGAGGTATTGATGTTTGACGAGTATATAAAGGTGGAGAGTTGGTATTTATAGGTGGAGGGTTGGTATTTATAGGTGGAAGAGTTGGGAATGGCTTGAGAGAATTGTTTATTTTGTTGTAGAAGTAAATCCACTGACTCTTTTATATATATTTTTAAGCGAAAAACCCCTTACGGGACTGCCTTGGTCTGAGAGACCACGAACAGGGGGTTCTACACCGTCAAAGTCACTCGGGAGTCGCACTCGACCCTGTCTGCACCAACATTATCAATTGGATTTTGGATACCCAATTCAGATTTTTGGTAGGGTGGAGATTTGAACCTGGGACCTCCCTTTGAGATTGCCCTCCCCTATCCAACTCACCTACAACACCTGGGTATCCAATGACTCTTTTATCTATCATACTATTGAATGCACATTTGCTAAGTATGTTTGTTGTTGCCCCAAACACTCACATACATTAACATCTACTATGAGGGAAATTTTAGAAATACAAGGGATGTTGATTAATGATAAATTCTTCTTGGTTAGATGCATTACCATTGTGGTCGGGAGTAGAAGGGATGTTGGAATTGTCTGTATTTGGTGAAGCTATGGACAAATGGTGAGGATTAAAACTATTCAATTTAAAAAGAGAGTTATGTTGTGTACCTTTATTTTGTGGATGTCTTCTTGGTGAATTTAGTGATCCTTCGTTTGGATTATTGGTGCTTTGTAATATTCCATTTGGTCCTCTCTTCCACTTGTTAGGAGTGGTTTGGTCACTCATGCACTTGCTTTATAAAATTTGCAAAATTTTGATCAAAGTTAATAAAAAAAATTGTTGTTTTCAACTGTATTTTTCTCCAACAGCTAGTTTTGATTTGAATACCACCAAAATTTATTATTTTCAACTATATTTTGCTCTAACGACTAGTTTTTATTTGAATACTACCAATGACTATTTTGACTTGAGCACAATACCAATGACTACTTTGAATGAACCCACCAATGGCTACTTATAAACCTTTAATGACTACTTGAATTTTGATAGTGGAATGCACATCAAATAAGTAGACTAAGGTAATACTAATAGGGCATTTGGGGTATGAAAAAAAATGAGGTTACATAGATGATGATGGAGGACCAAGTTGGAATGTGACAATGAGATAGATGATAACTAAACATAAGACACAAAGGATGAACATGATAGAAAACCACATGGACAACCACCAGATACATGATCGACATGAAGGGAGACATGTCAGGTTATACAATTGGTGAAGGTGGACACTTTTGGATGTGACATGACAAGCAAGGTGTAGGTAAGGTAGGGATGACCATATGTGGTCAATGTATTATGTGAGGGATGTAATTTATAAATAATTAGAAGAAAATCACACCCACAATGTGGTATTTTAGAAGTTGCCCAATTTTGTTATTGCTCGAGCAGAAAACGTAACTTGAAATTTGATATTTTCACCAAATATCATGTTCTTTTGAACTTTAAGCATCCTATGTGTAACAAACCCGTAAATGTATCATGGCTAAGATTAAATATTTAAGAAAAAAGAAGAGGGAGAATATCAAATTTTGAGCATCAAAAAATTAAAACCGATAATGACATTACCATTGAAAAACAGAGAACCTTGTTTCAACAGGTTATTTCGGGTTCTGAAGACAACAAATTAGGAAAACCCCCTCAAGGGAGGGGGAGAGGAAGAAATCCCAAAAAATATAAATGAAGTTCCTATCATGGAATGTGAGAGGCCTCAATGGCTTGCCCAAACACAGGGAAGTCAGTGCAATAAGAAATCAAGTGAATCCAACTATTATCATGTTGCAAGAAACAAAAATTGATGAGATTCAGTAAAAAAAATAGCAAAAAAAAATTGGAATCAAGGGGAGATGGTTTGCAAATCATCCAGAGGAGCATATAGAGGTCTTATGACTTTGTGGGATCCCCGAATAGTAGAAGACACCATTATTCATAAAGATGATAGGGTTCTTAGTGTTTTATTTAAGGAAATAAACAACAACAGGTTGTGGATCTTTTCAAATATTTATGCCCCAAATTCAATTCAAGGGAGAGCTCTACTATGGGAGTACTTAGGCAATTTGAGTGAAATATTCCATAATGTCCCCTACATTTTGGCTAGGTATTTTAACACTCCTCTTTACCCTTCAAACAAAATAGGTGGAAATGGACCACCTATCAGGAGCATGGATGAGTTCAATGACTTTGTGAACTCCAACATGTTGATGGATGTAAAACTTAGAGGAGCGAATTATACCTGGAGCAATCGATGGATATGGTGTCATCTCATTCAATAAAGGCTTGATAGGTTTTTTCTATCAAAGGAGGCTACAACTTTGTTTCATGATTCTACCCTGCAAGCCCTTCCTAAAATTGCCTCTGATCATAATCCCATTTTGTTGGATATCCCTAACTCTCTGTCCTTCAAGAATTCTTTCAAATTTAAATCTATGTGGATCAAACATTCCAGTTTTAGATATAACTTAATTTAGTGGTGGCAACAACCTATCAGGGGTAGTGCAACTTTTAAACTTGTTGGCAAATTAAAGTTTGTTAAGGCAGAGGATCCAACATGGTGATGCTGATGAAACTACTAGGTAGGAGGAACGAATAAAACTAGCAGAGTTTCATAACATTTTGGCCTGTGAGGAAATCTATTGGAGGCAAAAATCAAGGGCTCTTTGGTTGAAATATGGAGATTCAAATTCCAAGTTTTTTCACATCACCACGCTTAGAAACAAAAGCAATAACAAGATAATTTTTTTTTAAAAAGCAGATGGTTCTATTACTCAAGACTTAATAGAAATCATAAAGGAGGCAGTAACTTATTTCAATTCTATCATTGGTCAGGAATCACAGTGCAATGAGGAGGCCAAAGATATTCTCTTGCAATCCATTCCTAGCATAATAAATGAGAATATAAACCTTAAGCTTCTAGCTCCATTTTATGATGAGGAAATTAAGGAAGCCTTGTTTAGCATGGAGCCAGACAAAGCCCCGGGACTTGACGACTTTCCCCCTCATTTCTATCAAGATTTTTGGGACATCGTAAGTGAGGATGTAATTTTTGTTGTCATAGAATTCCAAACAAGCAATCATATTCCAAAAGGTATCAACTCTACTTTTATTTATCTAATTCCTAAGAAGCAAACCCATGAATCTATGGATGACTTTAGGCCAATTAGTCTGTGCAATGTTTCTTACAAGATCCTAACTAAATCCATTGCAAATAGAATGAGAGATATTTTGCCCCGCATCATAGATCCATGCCAGGGAAGCTCTGTCTAGGGCAGGTCAATCTTGGATGGAGTTATCATAGTTCATGAAGCTTTACACTCTGCTCATAAGACTAACATGTCTGTTTTTTCTCTCAATATTGATATGAACAAAGCATTTGATAGGCTAAATTGGTACTTTCTGATTGCTTTCCTCCTTAAGTTTGGTTTTCACCACCAATGGGTTAATTTGATCAAATAATGTATTTCTAAAGCATGGTTCTCGATTCTAGTTAATGGAAAAACTGCTAGTTACTTTCAAAGTCATAGAGGAATTTAGCAAGAGGACCCTATCAGCCCCATGTTATTCATCATTATGGCAGAAGCTTTAGGAAGAACCATAAAAATACTTGCAGTTAAAGGCTAATATCGAGAATCAATGCAACATATCTCACTAGGGTTGTTTCTCACCAACAATTCATCTATGATACCCTTATATTGACTAAGGCATCAGTGGTTGAGGCCAAAATAATTAAATACATCCTGCAACTCTACGAGGACGTTGTTGGTCAGAAAGTTAATTTCAGTAAAAGCAAGTTATATTTCTTGAACACCCCCATTCAGAGGCAAGGAAGGATTGCAAAAAATTTAGGGTGTGATATAGCAAACCTCCTCACTTCGTATCTTGGTCTCCCTCTTTTCATTGGTTCTCTGATAAAGTCAATGTGGGACAAGGTTATTGAAAGAATTCAAAAAAAACTTGCTGGATGGAAAGGTCATCTTCTATCTCAAGAAAAAAAGTTGACCCTCACTAAGGCCTCTCTTCAGAGCATTCCAGTCTATTTCATCTATATTTTCAAAGCCCCTGTGAAGGTTTTCCAAAAAATTGAGAAACTCCAAAAATAATTTTTATGGACTAGATCAGAGGAGAAAAATGATACACCTTGTAGGATGGACCAAAGTGTGCAGACCCAGGGAAAATGAGGGTATAGGTCTGAGGAGAATTGCTCATATAAATTTATATTTACTAGCTAAGCAGGCGTGGCGTCTCATTTTTGGTGAAGAAAATGAATGGACAACTATCATCAAACAAAAGTATATTCAAAATATGGAATTTCTAAGTGACTCAGTTCCAATCAGAGGTTTTGCTTTTTGGAAAGCAATTCTTAATTGTAAGAAAATTATCAAAAAAGGTTTAAGATGGGTTTTAGGCAATGGTGAGAGGATAAATTATTGGAATGACAGGTGGGCTAAGGACGAACCACTGATGCAATATCCTAACTTAGCTCGAATCAGAGATATCATAGAAGAACTCATTGGCAGAAAAGTCTTTGATTATATGGTTGAGGACAAAGGTAGAATGAAGTGGAAACAAATAAGAATTTAGGGATTTCAAGCGAAATCAAATGATATTTGTAATATTATCAAGCAATACTTTATCCCCATGAGACCCAAGGAATATCAAGTTACCTGGGCTCCTATGGAAAATGGGCAGTTCATTGTTAAATCAACTTACAAGCTTCTGATTTATGATGAAGATTTTGTCCTCCAAAAGGACTTAGTTTGGATAAAAAATTTAATTTCAAAAATTATAGTCTTTTCATGGCTGGTTATCCAAGGAAGAATTCTAACCATTGATAATATGATGCGTAAAGGTATTTGTATCACTAATCATTGTTATCTGTGCAGGGCTAATTGGGAGACCATTTATCACATTTTCCTTAAGTGCCCTTTTTCCTTGACTGTCTTAAGTGGGGTTTTTCAGGCCTTCAATATTTCATGGGTTAAACCAGCCACCGTACTTGATTTTTTCATCCAGTGTCCCTTCCCCTTTTCAATCCAAAGACTTAGATACATGTGGAAAATTTATCTCAATCACTGTCTTTGGCAGGTATGGTTAGAAAGGAACCATAGAGTCTTTAATGAGTCTATCCATGATTATCAAACTATCATTTCCAGGATCCTATCCTTTGCCAACGAGAATGTGAACCTTATCCCTTTTGATAGCTGTAAACCTCATCTACAGGAGATCACGATTGCTCAATATTTAAGCTTAACCTTGTTAGATGAGTCTATGCCTAGGGTAGTCAACCCCAGAGCCAATGTTAAGTGGTATCCACCTCCTGTAGGTTGGTTTAAGCTTAATTTTTATGGAGAAGCTAAGGACAATCCTGGTAGAGCAGGCACTGGTGGCATTGTGTGAGATCATAATGGGAATATGATGCTTGCATTTTTTGAATATTTGGGAACAAGGACGAACAACGAAGCTGAAGCTAGAGCTATGTGGAGAGGCCTTCAAATGACTCAAGACTTAGAAGGTAATTTTATCGTAGAAGGAGACTCTATGCATGTTATAAATCTCCTCAATAATTGGAAAACACCTCCTTGGAGGATTAATTTTTTTTTGAATAGGCTAGGATCTTTTTCCAGGGAAGACAAGACAGAAAAGCCCAACATGTCTTTTGAGAAGCTAACAAAATTGCTGATAAGCTAGCCAATTTGGGTGTTGATGGTGACAAACTTTTCAAATGGGAAAACGATGTCCCGAGTGAATTAGAGGAGCTTATTCAACAAGAATACCAAGAGTGATAGTCAAATTTACCAATAGGGAAGGCACTGTAAGTTCGAAGGCTAGGATTATTCTCGTCTCTTTTTTGAATTGAAATAACAATATAAATTATCTGAGCTGTCAGTCTTCGTGGATGTTGCTTGGAAATACCACAAAGACTAATGGGGACAGTCACATGTCAGATAACATGGCTCCTAGTCATATTAGTAATTTGAGGTTGGTTGATAATCATAAGGAAGGAAAGAAACGGTAATATAAGACTTCGAACCAAAGCCATGTGGACCACTAGATAGCCACCGCCACAAATCTAACCAACAGGTTCACTTCTCCAAGGCTGATTGGCCAAGATAGTATGTCGTACCAAAGCATGTCATATACGGAAGAAAGCAATTACTAAAGAATTATTAAGAGTAACTGTCAATATAAAGCTTGTGGGAGTTTTTTTCAACACTTTGCTATGTGTGTCTGCAACTTTTTGTTTCTCCATTGTCTCAAGGGATCCGTGTCTGTTTCTTTTTTGTAATTATGATGCATGTGTGTTTTATTGGGGTATATCCACAATGTTGTATGGGAAGTTTCTTTTTGATAATAGGCTATGTGCCTTACCGGATGTAATGGCTTTGGTGGCATGTAGATTTTACATATATAGTATCCTTAGTAAGGATATGTTCATCAACAACCCTGGGCTGATTTTTGTAAAAGGTTTTGGGTCAACCTGTAAAACCTGGTATTAATGCTATAGTATCCTATCTACCAAAAAAATATTAAAGATTAAATCTAATAATATGTAAATAAATTATCAAATGTACAATCAAATGAATCAACACACCACTGCAAAAATTTGTATATAATGTTGCTTATGGGATATTTTATATTTAAAAAAAATGATTTGTGCAACCCTAATTCTTCATTCCTTGGGATTGTTTAAAATGTTGCATGATTCTACAAAAAATCTTCTTGAACATCCAATTCCTTCACGTATACTATATATTGGTTAAAATAAATCTAAAATCAAAATGAACCTAAAGTCTCCTTCCATGACAACACAAGCCTTTATATGCTAGTTCCCAACCACACATTGAAATCAAACTGGCTCCTAGTTAGGTTAAATGAATTGAAATTTAAACTTATGTATATTGCAATTATGAATGATTTGCACCTGAGTAATTTAGCAAAAATTCATGGAATGACTTTTGGATTTCAACTGCTACAACTTAAAATTATTTATAACGATGGTGGAAACAAATTACTGTAAGGGCTTGTTTTAATGACGGTGAATGACTACAAAATTTGATGACTGTACGAATTTCTTCACACTTTAAAAAATATGAAAAAATTTGAATGCTGGTAGCGAGTTAATTTTTGTTACATCTTGATTTGCGAATTTTGACCAAATTCTTAATTAATCCTTTTTTGTACAACGAAATGAACCAAATCTGATACCACTTGAAGTGAAACTTCTTGGAAATAAATTCAAACATAGATCGCATGAAATAAATCAAATAATTTTTGCCACTTGAGGAGGGCTAAGTCCTTTGCCACTTAAGGAGGGCTAAAATATAAATAAACCTACAACTATAAATATGAATAAATCAACAATAAATGAATTAATTGGAAATGTAGCCAACTAGCTATATTGGAGTTGTAACAACAAGTCACATTCTTGGATATCCATTTTGCCCTTTCGTGCTGAAATTTCACACAGATTCCAAAAATAGTGCATATTTTTCAACCAACAACACATCCACACTCGACCACATATACCTCATAGCACTTTATTCCAAAATACACAAAAACATTCACAACAACAAACAAGTCATATTTTTGGATACCCATTTCTACTTTTTATGGTGAAATTTCAAACAGTTTTCCAAAACGATACACCATTCCTCACATTCAACACAGTCAAACCTCATCAACATTCATCCTATGACACACATTCATTCAACCCATAAAAACATAACAAATCAAAATTATAGTCATATTTCCAAACACCCATTTCACCCTTTTATGATGATAGTTTAATCACATTTCACAAAAAGTATAATTTTCATCACAAAAATCAAGGTCAGCCCTTACACTGGTTACACGATCAAACATGCACATTTACTGGTCAATAAAAAAATGGGTAACATTTTTGGATACCTATTTGGCCATTTTCACACTTTGTGACACATTTCAAACAAAAATCACATGCAAACACTTATCCACACACAAACTCACATTCTCTTATTTTATTAATATTCATGCATTTCAAAATAAAATTTAATTGGAGTATCGAATACTTACTGGTGGGTTTCCACCTCGACCGCCTATGGTGGTTTGCCCTCTCACCATCTCCACACCAACTCAAACTCTTGAAAGTGCTCCACTTCACAAACTAGTCCTCACTCCTTCCTCCTTGTAAACTCTCACAACACAAATGAAGCTTCACATACCTCCAAATTGCTTTATATACCCCAAAACCCTAACTCGTAGGCCACCCTACGGACTACGATCTAGTTTGTAGGCTGCCCTATGAACCAACCCTTAGGACACCATTTCCACATTTTATTCCTTCTTGTATATTATTTTTCTTCTTCCATCACTAGCGATCCAAAATTTTCTCCATTTTGTCATCTTTTTATTCTATCAATAGATTCATCACCACATCACCACATTTCATTCGTATCATTGTTGATTCCTCATTTGAGGGGTTATTCATACACAAATACACTTTGCATGCAAACAAAAAATCATAAATCTAATCACGGTATCACATCTATCTATAATTTTTTTGCTAAAGATTATCTCAAGATAAACCTCATCCCAAATTAGATATTTGTTAGATCACAAGAGCCATACATACTATTGAATACGTCTCACTTTCATTCATGTATATCGATGTTGACCATATACTAAATGTTACACTTGATTTATCCATACCACTCAGCTCAATGATTTGACATATGTCATCATGCACTCATCAATCAATCCGAAGTAAAATTTGAATAGTTAGTTTTTCTATTTGTAACTGGACCATCTTATATTGGTCGTAAAAGCAAAGCAATCTTAATTTTACCTTACAAACAACCAGTATGATATTGCAAGTATTATACTAAATTGGTAAATCATTATGTTTCATCCACAATCATTCATTCACATTCATCCACCCATGCCTTCTTCATCTCCTCTCTCCTTCCTTCTGGTTCTTGATCAATGTTGTATGGTCACACTTCAAGAAACTACATACTTTTGATTGGATTCCATTCTTCATATTCCCCTTTTATCTCTTCTTCTTCTAGTTCTTGATCAATTATTGTATGGTCACGCTTTGAGCAACTACATACCTTTGATTGGATCCTATTCCTCATTTAGATTTTACAATGTTGTATGGTCATGCTTCGAGCGACTACGTACATTTTATTGGATTTCATTCTTCCCTTTCCCTTCTCCTCTTTCCTTCCTTATGGTTCTTTATCAATGTTGTATGGTCATGCTTCGAGCAACTACATACCTTTGATTGGATCCTATTCCTCATTTGGATTTTATATCAATGTTGTATGGTCACGCTTCAAGTGGCTACATACCTTTGATTGGATCCTATTCCTCATTTGGATTTTATATCAATGTTGTATGGTCACGCTTCGAGTAGCTACATACCTTTGATTGGATTCCATTCTTCATATTTCCCTTATTATCTCTTCCTCTTTTGGTTCTTGATCAATGATTGTATGATCACACTTCAAGTGACTACATACCTTTGATTGGATCTTATTCCTCGTTTGGATTTTACATCAATGTTGTATGGTAACACATTGAATGACTACATACCTTTGATTGGATTCCATTCTTCCATTCCTCTTCTCCTCTCTCCTTCCTTTTGGTTCTTGATCAATGTTATATGGTCATGCTTTGAGCGGCTACATACCTTTAATTGGATCCTATTCCTTGTTTGGATTTTATATCAATGTTGTATGGTCATGCTTCGAGCGACTACATACCTTTGATTGGATTTCATTATTCCTTTTATCTTTCTCATCTAGTTCACAAACAACTCACCATACTCATTCATTATATTTTTGTACTAAACTGTGTTTCACACAACATAGTACAAAAGGGGTAAATGTAGACACCTAAAAGTCATACATGCTAATTCCTAGATTCTTGTAAACCTGCATATACACTTGTAGGTTTGCATAAGTAGTCATAGGATATAATAGACCATAATAGGCCATCGTAGGCCATCGTAGGCCACCATAAACCATCATAGGTCATTGTAGTTGTCCGTAGGCTCAAAATCTACAAAACTAGGTAAAATATACCCAAAATGCTTCATATCCAATAGGAGGCCACCTATTAGCTCCCTAAGGTAACCTAAGCCCTTTCCTACACCTAATTAGGGCCCCCATGTGACCATTCCCCACTAAAAAACCTAATTAGACTAATTAAGATTCTAATTTGTGAACTTTCACTTAAGTTACACTTTATCATTAACATGGATTTAATTAGGATTAATGATCTAATTAGTCCTAAACATGTCCTCACACATGTGTGCACCCTAAGTTGGTTAGGATATTTCCTAGAAACCTTAATCTAACCCCATCTAACCTAGGAGTTAGGTAACCCTAGTTAATCGTAATCCTTGCTCACACATGTGTGAGGATGAGATATTTCCTTTAGGATATGTGAGAGGATGACTAAGCTTTCCACCTCACAAACCCTAATCTAACCATGCTAGAAATTGACTCTAGGGTTTGGTATACTTAACTACCCCCTGACCTTGGTTTTTACTATAAATAGAGGGTATTTTACCTCATTTAACCTCTCTTACATTTTTAGTCAACCTGTTTAGACTACCAAAATCACACCAAAATTGCTTTCTACAACTTTGCTTCTGACAAATAGCATCATACAACTCATGGACCCCATCTAGATAGAAATTATCCAATAGAAGTCAACCACAGTCTAGTTTACCCCCAACCTATGAACCCATGATCTAGTTCATAGGCCATCCTACGAACTAGCATACAAGAGGTCTACAACACCAAATAAACAACTTATATCATGTTTTACTTTAGTTTTGAGTCGATTTGTCTTCATAACCAAGGGGCTTGACCAAGGCAGGCTCCCAAATGCACTAACAACCTTTTATAGGCCCAATATAGGTAAAAAAGGACACACATAAACAAAATATTAGTGGCACTCATGCACAAAAATCCACCTTAATTAAGGAGATCCGAGAAACACCATCAGATGCTTCAAATTTGTGATGAAAATAGGGGATAAAAATATCCACTGAAAGAGAAACTTACTTTGTAACCCTACACTTTCAAAATGAATCAAGCAATATTTTGAATAATCATTTATTTGTTTTTATCAAATGGTTGTATTTCAATCACTTCAATTTCCCATCTAGCTCTTTTAGTAGAGATGGTTTCAAACCTAAGATCAACTATTCTATATCTTAGATATGGTTTAAAACTTGGGATAGACTATACTATCTTATGTTTCTTAGAAAATTGTTCTTAATGTTTTCTTTATGTATTTTTGAATCATTTATCAAATTCCATTATTACATCACCCAATATTTGTACCATTTTCTCATTGTATTTATATTTTCTATTCCAATTTCATAATAGTGGAATTTGACAAGTCTTATTTTTATATCATTCCATGGTTCGATGTTATCACTTGCACATCTAATACACTATTGTATTTCATCAATTCTTGTGGTATATAAAAATCTTTGATCATGATTTTATCACTAGTGATGTCCCAACTATTACAAATAGTTTTAGAATAAAACAATGTTCTTTAGCATATTTTGTATATATCCTAAATTTTGGTAGAGCAATTATCTCTAACTAGGGGTTTCCAAGATTTGACATGATTATGGTATTATTTTTTCTCCTTGATACTTGGTTCTATGAGATACTATTGCTTTAGATTTCTAATATTGACTTTGTTAACTTCTCTTTGAAGGGTTACTATTCCTTTATCCCTTTTAGGATGTTTATAGATTAACCCTATTATGTCATCTAACTTTAAGACCATCATGGAACCATCCTCTTGTTTTCATTTACTCCTTCCTTCCTTAAGGGGATGGTGAAAAAGGTTAATAAAAAAGAAAAAGAGTCTTGATCTATAATGGTTGGCATCTACGAATATACCAATTCTAATATATTTGGAATATCGGGTGTCTTATTCAAGGAAACATCATTTCCATCATCTTGCTTTTCTTATTTTTTTTAGGGTTAGCATCATATCACCTACAATATATTCATCCAATATTGTCTCAAACTAATGATAATTTATGATTTTCCAATAGACATTACTATTTTTGAGCCTTTAATTTTCTTTTATGTCAATTTATTGGTAGTATTGAGTTTATATTTTGTTTTGAAAGTGTACAATTGTGAAACTACTTTTCAAGATGATTTGGAAATTCTACCCAAAAGGTCTTGTAGATATAATTTTCAAGTTGATTCCAACCTTATGAGGGCACTATCTAGCCCTTTTACCAACAAATTTTTAGTGCTATAAAATTTTGAAAATAACTTGTAGATACCTAATTTTGAACCCATAGTTAATCTTTAATATTGATTGATACCTTTATCACTCAGCATTCTGGTCAACCAAATAAGTCAACCTTTTTCATGCCAAAAATTAGAGCATTTATTACTCTAAAAGCAATAGCATTGGTGGCATGATCACTACCTAGCAATGCTTTTGCAAAATATTTCAAATTTATCATTTCTTACCCATTTTTGACCTCCAGTAGTCACGAGGTGATAGTGTCATCAACGTTATTGTATCCTAATACTTTTAACATGTCATGCAACAAAACCAATATTATTGGCCTTCTACCTCCTTCAAGGTGTCTACCAAATCTCCCAAATAATTCACAACCTCTATAGTGGATCCCAAGCCCAACTACCTACTTTCAGGATCTTCATTTTGATGCCTTTTCAAGTGCTCACCTTCTTCACTCTTTTCAATAATTAATATATATTTTCTCTCCAAGCAGTCATTTATACCTATAAATACAACCCTTAGGTTGTACTTTTAAGTGTCACAACCCAGTCTACTCACCGGTTTTGAAAACACACAAAAACAAAATTTTGATTGCAAGCATAATTAAAAATTGCACATAATTGTTGTTCTACCCAACTAGATATTTGTACATGGCATAATGTTCTCACCCTTCAATATTATTCACCACTAAAACTGGTGTCTTAAGTGCTCGAGACCAGCCAAATTCCTGCAATACATTACGTTAGTAAGTGCTTTACCCCTTTTGTGGGTATCTCTTATTCTTGGCATGGGGTTTGCCCTTCCAGGGCCCATATCACCTGAAAGAGTGGATGCCTTAACTCCCCTATTCCAAAGTATGACGGACATGGATTCACAATCCCATTCATGTCCATGAGAGTCCATTGACCCATATAATTAATATGATAACACTTTGGAATTGATGTATTTATACCTCTGAATGACCATTGAATTTCAAGTAAAGTTTAGTCAGGGTTTACCATCGCATGGCTTCTGAACCAGATTACTCAGTTCCAGCTTTGATTAATGGTAGTGCTGCCCATTCCATATACCACTGGACTTTACAACCTTATATACTAGCTCTCTGGTTATGAGTCTAGTTGGTGATTCCATAATCAGAGTAGGTTGTGAGAATTCCCATGTACCATCCATGTGTTCCAAAGACAATGTCCCATACCATCATCTCTTGCTCTCAACAATGTGGAACCTCTATTCAAATGCTTGGTAGAATATCAGAACACATATACATGGTTGCCACCACCGCTGGCCACTGGAGTTGGGTTAGTGCTATCCTCCTCGATAGGCACTTGCTCTCAATGTAAGAAATGGGTTAGTGCCATACTCCTCTATAAGCACTAGCTCTCAGTGCAAGAATAAACTTTTATTCCTATTGACTTCATTAAAACTCTTTATTTATTTAGTCAAGGGTTTCCATATGGTTTAAAATTTGGTTTATGCTTGAATTATCATGATTACACCCTTTTCCATCAATAAAAACATAAGTTTTCATATAGCATAAACATTGAAGCTTTTTCTTTGTACAATCATATAACTAGAAAATTTATGATGCCTAAGTAAGTAAATTTAAATAATAATGAAACAATCCATTTATATTTACCAAGTTTAAAAAATATATTCACATAACTTAACTAAGGAGTCTGTTTGCAAGTCAACAACTTATTAAAAGAAACACATACCCATTTTCTATTCCTATTTTCAGAAAGATTTTTTTTTAAATTTATAAGATCTAAGAAAAGAACTCTTTAAAATTATTTAAATATCAACCGACACATCAATGTACTCTATCTCAACTCTATGAATTATCAAACACACATCTTAAACAAGCTTCCAAGTCATATTCTCGTCTTTTAAAAAGACCTTCCTATCTAAACATATCCTCATCTTAAAAGAAAGATATATTTTTCTTATTTGAAGGAAAGAGATGACAAAGTATTTTGAACATAACAATGATTCCATTAGGTGTATTTATTTGGTAATATTTATATTTATCAGTTGGATTGTCTACTATATTAGAGGCTATTTAGAGCTGAGAGTATATATATATATATATATATATATATATATATATATATATATATATATATATATATATATATATATTGAAAGTCTATCCCGGAAAATGAACTTTCCTTAATTTCCTATGATTCTTTTCAAATAATTTTCAGCATATATATAAAAAAAAACATCTGACTTTCTATTATAACATTGCTCTTTTAAGATATCATTTCAATCCATCATAGTTCAAGTTTTCTCATCTTTCAGAGATTAAACATCACACGAAAATGACTTGCAATTATACGAGGAGGTTACTTTGATATTTAAAATATTTCAAATACAATTCAAATGACAATGCAATCACAAAGAAACTATAGGTGAACTCAATCTATGGCTTCCCTTATCCACATAAATCTGAAAGTTTAAATAGGATATATATATATATATATATATATATATATATATATATATATATATATATATATATATATATATATATATATTGAAAGTCTATCCTGGAAAATGAACTTTCCTTAATTTCCTATGATTCTTTTCAAATAATTTTCAGCATATATATAAAAAAAAACATCTGACTTTCTATTATAACATTGCTTTTTTAAGATATCATTTCAATCCAACACAGTTCAAGTTTTCTCATCTTTCAAAGATTGAACAACACGTGAAAATGGCTTGCAATTTTATGAGGAGGTTCCTTTGATATTTAAAATATTTAAAATACAATTCATATGACAATGCAATCACAAAGAAACTATAGGTGAACACAATCTATGGCTTCCCTTATCCACATAAATCTGAAAGTTTAAATATGCATATCCTTAATAGAAATGAATAAATTTATATCCTCATGACACATCTCTGCTCATTCACATTGAGAAATAAAATATATGGCCAAACTTGGCTCACAAATCACTCTCATAAATTTCTAGAGTATGCATATAACTAAATAAGAACCATTTGTTTTATAGATAGGATATCACCATTATTTCAAAAAATTACTATAGCGCCATGGCTCTTGTGTAAGCTAGAACTCGAAAAACATCTCCATTGCCTTCATAAGACCACCTGATCAGGGAAAAGACATGAGTCTAAAGGTGAGAGTATGGGATCAACTTGGCCATAGAATGCATCTATATGCAAAAAAAATTCATGCACAACACACATATTCTATGGAAACATTCTCAAATTTTAATAAGAATTCACACTCACACAGAGCAAGCAAACTTAGAACCCATTTCAGGTTTTAATAAAATAAATCCCTCTCATACAATACACAGAGCATGTAAGTTATCGAGCTCTTTTCATATTTTTTTTAAAATAAAAATATTTCCCACTCATGCATTACACAGAGCATGCAAGCTATCAAGCTCTTTTCAGATTTAAATAAAGGATTTCCCACTCATGCAATACACAGAGCATGCAAGCTATCAAGATCTTTTCAGATTTAATAAAATATTTCCCACTCATGCAATACACAGAGCATGCAAGCTATCAAGCTCTTTTCAGATTTAATAAAATATTTCCCACACATGCAATACATAGAGCATGCAAGCTATCAAGCTCTTTTCAGATTTAATAAAATATTTCCCACACAGGCATACATGTTATAGCAATGATTCAGATTTTAATAAAATAATTTCCCATTCAAGCAATGCACAGGCATGCAAGTTATAGCAACGTTTCAGATTCATTGAAAATATCCTCTCATGTAAGCACACAAACTATAAAGTCCATATTTGGAAATAAATGACTCATAAATTCATTAAAACTAAGTGCTATGATTTCTAGAATAAAAAATATATCGTCATGAGAGAGTTTTCCACAAGTTTTTTTTAAAACCAATAGCGGCAATATGGCAACAATTAATCACACAAAAAGAGCATGCAGTTCAACAATGGCAACATAGGAAACATATCTCACAAGTAGCATACTTCTATTACCAAAACTCAAGTGTCTACCTAGTTACACAGTGCTCTGATTGACCACTTTTACACAAGCCAATTAACCCAGAACTGCAACTAAATGTTTAGTACCCTCTTCAAGTTCTCTTCACTTGCATCCATATCTTCCAACCACTCCTTTTCCTCAATGCCGGAAGATGATATCCCTCTTCTTCATTTTTGTTATCATTAAAAGAAACTTTCTCCGCCATCCCAAGGTGATGCCTTACATGGTTTGTTATGCTAGATCATTTTTTTTACCCATACACAGACAAGTATAGCTTATTTTTCTCCTTCTCCGAGTGGAGGAGAGTGGTCTTAGTGGTTGGTCATTTAATCATCATTAAACTTGATGACTTCATTGACGCCTTCTTGATATGTTTTACATTAGCTTTATCCATATAACAACTATCAAGGTAATTCTTTTTTTCTATATATATATTCAAATTAAATATCATTTGAATTATGTTTTATTATTATTCATAATTTCCTATATATATAGTCACACACACACACATATATATATGTGTGTGTGTGTGTGTGTGTTGTTTTACAATACATGAGTTTTCTTCCAAGCAAAAACAAACAACATATCTATATTTTTTTACTTTTTATTAATTTATATATTTTTTTATTCTTCCCATTTATTAAACTTAACATTGACATTACACAACAACAAGGAGCACACAAGAAAAGCACACAACATCAAAGAATATGTAAGAATGCAGTAGTGACCTTGTACGAAGTGCAATCACACACATGCTCTAATGCATCAACATTTAGAATGATTCATATGCAAATTCTACGGTGGACTTCCATGTATCCACTGGCCAAGGTGCAATGAAGCACAACATCATATCCCACCTACCTGATGCCTTTCAACCTCAGTCTCCATTAGGGGTGGTTACTCTCTTCTGCCTCCATGCATAAACCTATGCCTGCATCACAAAACTCAACGCAACATCACATTCTTCCAAATAAAAAGATATCAAGCAACAGGGATGTGACATACTCCCCCACTAGGAATTAACACAGTCCCTGTGTTAACCAGAAAACATAAATATAGATATCCACAACATCTGGTCATATACATATATATATATATATATATATATATATATATATATATATATATATATATATATATCAAAATTATACAATAGTCACAATTGCCATAACAACCTCAACATGTCAACATCAAAATAAAATATGTACAACTCAATACATATAGCAAATTATCTTTTGGTTATCAATTTTCAAACAAGTAAGGAAATTGGTCTCTCATGTCTGCAACATTTTCCCAGGTGGCATTTTTCTCAGAGTAGTGGTCCCACTGAACCCTACACTGCTCCACAGTTCTTTTCCTCAAGTGTTTAGTTCTGAACCCCAAAACTTTAACTGGTCGAACCTCGATGAGTTGTGGGTCCGACGTCTGCAAATGTGACACATCCAAAACATGTGATGGGTCAGAAACATATTTGCGAAGGAGAGACACATGGAAAACACTATGGATTTTGGATAGATTTGGTGGCAAGGCAAGTTTGTAGGCGATAGGACTAATCTTGTCAACAATGTCAAAAGGACCAACAAATCTGGAACTTAATTTGGTGGATTTGATTGAACTTTTGGTCGGTTTGACTCTAAGGAAGACTTTATCACCTACAACAAATTCTCGGGGGGTTCTTTTCAAGTCAGCATAACTCTTTTGGTGATCAACGACTTCATGAAGTCGTTGACAAATTTCCTTAAGTTGGATCTCCATATTTTTAACAGCTTCAGGACCGATCACCTCTCGATCATCCAAATTATCCCATGTTAATGGTGTCCTGCACCTACGCCCATATAGAGCCTCAAAAGGGGCCATGCCCAACATGGTATGGTAGTTGTTATTATAAGAAAATTCCACCAGGAAGAGATAATCTTCCCATTTATTCTGGTGATCCATGCAATACATGCACAACATGTCTTCTAGCACCTGATTGACCCTCTCGGTCTACCCATCCATATCAGGATGATAGGTGGTGCTGATATTGAGCTTTATTCCCTAGGATCGGTGCAAAGCTTACCAAAACTTAGAGGTAAATCTTGAATCTCTATCTGAGATAATTATTTTAGGAAAACCATGTAATCTTACAATTTCATGAGCAAATTTTTGTGCTATGGCTGATGCATCATCACGTATGCTGCTTGGTATAAAATGCGCTACTTTAGTTAACTTATCCACCACTACAAATATGGCATCATGCTAAAATCACGTCTTAGTAAGGCCAACAATAAAATCCATAGATATTACTTGCCATTTTTGTTCTGGCACATCGAACAGATGCAATTGTCCTCCAGGATGCTGATGCTTTGCCTTAACCTTTTGATATTCCAAGCATTTAGCAATGAATTGTACTACATCCTTTTTCATTCCAGGCCAAAAATAGTCTTTTCTCAAAGTTTCTCTCATTTTAATTACCCCTAGATGGGTAGAATATGATGGATAATGAGCTTCTTGCAGGATAGTTCTTTTTAGTCCCTCATTATTAGGTACTATTACTCTATTATGAAAACATACCAGATTTTGCTTAATACTATAATATTTGTGCCATTCAGGTTCTCGCTCAACCTTATTGCGGCATTGATTGCAAAACTCATCACTTATTTGCATTTCCTTGATCTATTCCTTTAGATCATACTAACATTTTGTAAGTGTTGCTATATGTCTTTTTCTGCTAAGAGCATCTGCCAATTTATTTTCTTTCCCTTTGATATATTCAATACCAAAGTCATATTCAACTAGAAACTCCATCCATCTTCATTGTCTGGAATTTAACAGAGGTTGAGTAAAAATATATTTCAAGCTTTGATGATCGGTTTTAAGCTCAAAAGGCTTTCCTAACAAATAATGTCTCCATATCTTAAGAGCATGAACTACTACTACTAGCTCTAAATCATGGGTAGCATAGTTTATTTCATGTTTCTTGAGTTTCCTGGACTCATATGCTACTACAACCTCATCTTGCATCAACACACCACCCAATCCTTCCAATGAGGCATCAATACAAATAGTGAATGATTTTCTCGGGTCAGCTATTTTTAGTATAGGTGTAGTTGTCAACTTTTCCTTAAGAACTTTGAAGGCTTCTTCACACTGTGTCATCCACCTAAAATCTTTCCCTTTTCTTTGCAAATTAGTAATAGGAGATGCAACCTTCGAAAATCCCTTAACAAATCATCGATAATAACCAACCATTCCCATAAAAATTCTTACTTCTGATACATTGGTTGGGGCTAGCCAATTCGTTATAGCTTCAATCTTCTTAGGATCTACAACTATTCCATCAGCTGAAACAATGTGTCCCAAATACTAAACTTGTGATGTATAGAACTCACATTTGGACAATTTCCCATACAATTGATTCTTTTTGAGGATTTCCAACACTATCCTCATGTGTTGGTCATGTTCTTCTCTACTTTGAGAGTAAATCAAGATATCATCCAAAAATATTAACACAAATTTGTCTAACTATTCTCGAAATACACTATTCATCAAATTCATAAATGCAGTTGGTGCATTTTTTAACCCAAATGGTAATACTGTGAACTCATAATGTCCATATCGAGTTCTAAAAGTAGTCTTATAGGTATCCTCCTCCCTGATTCTTAATTGGTGATATCCTGACCTAAGATCAATCTTTGAAAAGATTGTAGCTCCTCTCAATTGGTCAAATAGATCATCAATTATAGGCAAGGGATATTTGTTCTTAACTGTCATCTTGTTGAGCATTCTATAATCAATGCATAGTCTCAAGGATCCATCCTTATTTTTAACAAATAGTACTGGTGCTCCCTAGGGTGAGACACTAGGTTTAATGTGCCATTTCTCTAACAAGTCTTGTAGTTGTGTCTTAAGCTCTTGCAATTCAAGAGGTGTCATACGGTAAGGGGTTCGAACTACTGGGGTTGCTCCTAGCATAAGCTCGATTGAGAAATCAAATTCTCTTTTTGGAGGTAATCCAGGCAGATCCTCAAGAAAAACATCCCTAAATTCATTTAACACTGGGTATTGCTGAAATAATGCGGAACTTGAGTCAGTTTCCTCCTTTTTATTTAATTTAACCACATACAGTTTACATCCTTTCCTCTAGGCTCTTTTGACCTACATGGCGGTCATCAAATGAGGCTCAAGGGATGTTCGATTGTAGTGGATACGGATTCACCGGTTAGCATCATCCATATAATCCAACCATATTTCCTCAAAATTTAGAAGGGCCTTATGAGCTTTAAGCCAGTCCACTCCTAGGACTATGTCAAATGCATGCAAAGGAGCCACATACAGGTGCCAACTAATTTTTCCCTGGGGTATTTCTATTTGTGGATCAAATAGACACTAGTTGACTAAGTAAGTTTATCCTGAGCCATACTCAACTTGCCACCCTCTTGCCATAACCCCAAGTTTAACTGGTATGACCCTCAATATACTATTGGAGATGAAACTATTTGTAGCACCATTATCAATTAAAATTTGTACATCTCTTTTGCCCAATTTTCCTTTAATAAAAAATGGGGTAGCTTGCCCCGAAAGGTTAGGAGTACCTATGGCAACAAAAATTCTGTGCGGTGCTCCCTCATTGGAATTCCTATGATCTGCTCTATTAGGGCATTGTCTAGAAAAATGGTCTAGTGCTCCACATGCAAAGCATGTGTTTGGTCCATCATTCTTTTTTTATCACTTTCCTTATTTTGATTACCATTTTTACCCTATTCTCTATTATTGTTTTTCTTCTCCTAGAAATTCCTTCGATCTAGTTGCCCTCTGTTCCCCTGGAATTTACCCTTATTTCTGTTATCATATCTATTATGCCCTCCATATCTAAATTTCTTGTACTGATATTTACCTCTATTTTGCTTGAGGTACTTTCTTTTTTTTGAATTTTCTTTTTTGACTTGTTGGTAGTAAGCCTTTACCTCTTTTTGGCTTGATTCTTCATATCGAGCAACGTCATAAGCAACTGATAGTGTTTGAGGTACTTTTCTTCCCATCGGTTGATTGTATTTTGGGTGTAACCCCATAACAAACTTATGAGCTTTGAAATTTTCTTGCCCATCAAATTTTGGGGCATATTTAAGAAGTTGCACAAACCTCTGGTAATATTCAATTACCATCATATTACCTTGTCTTAAGTTGGTGAACTCTCCATGTTTCTCAATATAGAATTGTTCAGTAAGAAAGTGATTTTTAAATTCTCCTTCAAATTCTTCCCAGGGTATATCTGTCGCTTCCTTCTGAGTAATTTTCTTGTACGTGGTCCACCAGTCTCTTGCAGGACCCTCTAAATGTGCCACTACCCATGTAGTTTTAGATTCTGAACAAAGAGGTTGGATCACAAAATATCCTTTGGCTTCACTTAGCCAATTGACAATGGTTTCGCCATCACCTCTTCCATCAAATTTGGATATATCCAATTTCTTGATTTTCTTTTTCAATTCTTCACCCACTTTCCTTCTCGAGGAACCCTCTGGAAATTCACTTACACTTTTAGCTCCCCTTCTATTAGTCAAATTTTCAATGACTTTCTACTATTGGGTGATTAATTCTTGCTGTTGGGCCATCTGTGCCCTTTGTTGATCCATATACTCACTCATCTGAGTTTTCTGGATTTCCATTTGCTCATGTTGTTGATTCAATTGCCCCGACATCATTTGAATCATTTGAGCCATATTTTCATCATTCTACGTAGCTCTCGTAGCTACAGGCTCTTTCTCTCTTCTGACCACTCATCATGGTATATTAGCAGCTTGCACCCTTTTAGACTCCCTTATGAGTCATCTTGTTCCCACTCTTGGAACTTTTGCATTTTCCTCTTGTAGATTAACACCGGTCCTCCACGAGGTACCTGCCATACCTAGCATCAAAAGAGTTATGTCAGAATAGCTATTCATGTTCATTAGCCAAGGTTTCACAACCTAGGCTCTGATACCAACTGTCACAACCCGGTCTACTCATTGATTGTGAAAAACACACAAACACAAAATTTTGATTGAGAGCATAATTAAAAATTGCACATAATTGCTATTTTACCCAACTAGATATTTGTACATGGCATAATGTTATCACACTTCAATATTATTCACCACTACAGCTGGTGTCTTAAGTGCTTGGGACCAGCCAACTTCCCATAATACATTGCCTTAGTTAGAACTTTACCCCTTTCGTGGGTATCTCTTGTTCTTGGCATGGGGTTTGCCCTTCCAGGGCCCATATCACCTGAAAGGGTGGATGCCTTAACTCCCCTATTCCAAAGTATGATGGACATGGATTCACAATCCCACTCATGTCCATGAGAGTCCACTGACCCATACAATTAATAGGATAACACTTTGGAACTGGCGTATTTATGCCTGTGACTGACCATTGACTTTCAACTAAAGTTTAGTCAGGGTTCACCATCGCATGGCTTCTGAACCAGATTACTCAGTTCCAACTTTGATTGATGGTAATGCTACCCATCCCATCTATCGCTAGACTTTCCAACCTCATATACCAGCTCTCTGGTTATGAGTCTAGTTGGTGATTCCACAATCGGAGCAGGTTGTGAGAATCCCCACGTACCATCTATGTGTTCTAGAGACAATATCCCATACCATCATCTCTTGCTCTCAATAGCATGGAACCTCTATCCAAATGCTTGACTGAATATCAAAAACACATATACATAGTTGCCACCACCACTGGCCATCGGAGTTGGGTTAGTGCTATCCTCCTCGATAGGCACTTGCTCTCAATGCAAGAATTGGGTTAGTGTCATCCTCCTCGATAAGCACTAGATCTCAATGCAAGATTTGAAGTTTTATTCCTATTGACTTCATTAAAACTCTTTATTTCTTCAGGAAAGGGTTTCCATATGGTTTAAAATTCGGTTTATGCTTGAATTATCATGATTACACCCTTTTCCATCAACAAAAACATAAGTTTTCATATAGCATAAACATTGAAGCTTTTTCTTTGTACAATCATATAACTAGAAAATTTATGATGCCTAACTAAGTAAATCTAAATAATAATGAAACAATCCATTTATATTCACCAAGTTTAAAACATATATTCACATAACTTAACTAAGGAGTCCGTTAGCAAGTCAACAACTTATTAAAAGAAACACATACCCATTTACTATTCCTATCTTCAGAAATAATTTTTTTAAATTTATAAGCTCTAAGAAAAGAACTCTTTAAAATTATTTAAATATCAGCCGACACATCAATGTACTCTATCTCAACTCTATGCATTATCAAACATGCATCTTAAACAAGCTTCCAAGTCATATTCTCATTTTTTAAAAAGACCTTACTATCTAAACATATCCTCATCTTAAAAGAAAGATATATTTTTCTTATTTGAAGGAAAGAGATGACAAAGTCTTTTGAACATAACAATGATTCCATTAGGTGTATTTCTTCGGCAATCTTTATATTTATCAGTTGGATTGTCTACTATCTTAGAGGTTGTTTAGAGCTGAGAGTATACTTGTTTTTTTTTTTTTTTGAAAGTCTATCTTGGAAAACGAACATTCCTTTATTTCCTATGATTATTTTCAAATAATTTTCAGCATATATATATATATAAAAATATCTGACTTCCTATTATAACATTGCTCTTTTCAGATATCATTTCAATCCAACATAGTTCAAGTTTCCTCATCTTTCAGATATTGAACAACACACGAAAATGACTTGCAATTATATGAGGAGGTTCCTTTGATATTTAAAATATTTCAATACAATTCGATTGACAACACAGTCACAAAGAAACTATAGGTGAACACAATCTATGGCTTCCCTTATCCACATAAATCTAAAAGTTTAAATATGCATATCCTTAATAGAAATGAATACATTTATATCCTCATGGCACATCTCTACTCATTCACTTTGAGGAATAAAATATATGGCCAGACTTGGCTCACAAATCACTCTCATATAAATTGTCGGAGTATGCATATAACTAAATAAGAACCATTTGTTTTATAGACAACATATTACTATTCTTTCATAAAATGGCTACAGTGCCATGGCTCTTGTGCAAGCTAGAACTCGGAAAACATCTCCATTGCCTTCAGTAGACCACCCGATCAAGGAAAATACATGAGTCTAAAGGTGAGAGTATGGGATCAGCTTGGCCATAGAATGCATCTATATGCAAACAACATTCATGCACAACACACATATGCTATGGAAACCTTCTCGGATTTTAATAAGGATTCACACTCACATAGAGCAAGCAAACTTAGAACCCATTTCAGGTTTTAATAAAATAAATCCCTCTCATACAATACACAGAGCATATAAGTTATCGAGCTCTTTTTAGATTTAAAATTTAAAACAAAAATATTTCCCACTCATGCATTACACAGAGCATGCAAGCTATCGAGCTCTTTTCAGATTTAAATAAAGGATTTCCCACTCATGCAATACATAGAGCATGCAAGCTATCAAGCTCTTTTTAGATTTAAATAAAGTATTTCCCACTCATGCAATACACAGAGCATGCAAGCTATCAAGCTCTTTTCAGATTTAATAAAATATTTCCCACACAGGCATACATGTTATAGCAACGATTCAGATTTTAATAAAAGAATTTCCCATTCAAGCAATGCACATGCATGCAAGATATAGCAACATTTCAGATTCATTGAAAATATCCTCTCATGTAAGCACACAAACTATAAAGGCCATCTCTGGAAAACAATGACCCATCAATTCATTAAAACTAAGTGCTATGATTTTCAGAATCAAAAATATATCATCATGAGAGAGTTTTCCACAAGTTATTTTAAAAACCAATAGCGGCAATATGGCAGCAATTAATCACACAAAAAGAGCATGCAGTTCAACAATGGCAGCATAGGAAACATATCTCACAAGTAGCATACTTCTATTACCATAACTCAAGTGTCTACCTAGTTACATAGTGCTCCGATTGACCGCTTTACCACCAGCCAATTACCCCAGCACTGCAACTAACTGTTCAACACCCTCTTCAAGTTCTCTTCGCTTGCGTCCATATCCCCCACCACTCTTTTCCTCAATGTCAAAGATGATATCCCTCTTCTTTATTTTCGTTATCATTAAAAGAAACTTTCTCCGCCATCCCAAGGTGATGCCTTACATGGTTTGTTATGCCAGATCATTTTTTTTACCCATACACAGACAAGTATAGCTTATTTTTCTCCTTCTTCGAGTGGAGGAGAGTGGTCTTAGTGGTTGGTCATTTAATCATCATTAAACTTGATGACTTCATTGATGCCTTCTTGATATGTTTTACATTAGCTTTCTCCATATAACAACTATCAAGGTAATTCTTTTTTTCTATATATATATATATTCAAATTAAATATCATTTGAATTATGTTTTATTATTATTCATAATTTCCTATATATATAGTCACACACACACACACACACACACACATATATATATATGTTGTTTTACAATACATGAGTTTTCTTCCAAGCAAAAACAAACAACATATCTATATTTTTTACTTTTTATTAATTTATATTTTTTTATTCTTCCCATTTATTAAACTTAACATTGACATTACACAACAACAAGGAGCACACAAGAAAAGCACACAACATCAAAGAATATGTAAGAATGCAGTAGTGACCTTGTACGAAGTGCAATCACACACATGCTCTAATGCATCAACAGTCAGAATGATTCATATGCAAATTCTATGGTGGACTTCCATGTATCCACTGGCCAAGGTGCGATGAAGCACAACATCATATCCCACCTACCTGATGCCTTTCAACCTCAGTCTCCATCAGGGGTGGTTACTCTCTTCCGCCTCCACGCATAAACCTATGCTTGCATCACAAAACTCAATGCAACATCACATTCTTCCAAATAAAAAGATATCAAGCAACAAGGATGTGACACTAAGGAATAATTTTTGGTATCCAAACTCTATTAAAATTTGTTTAGGGTAATAAGCACTTCATCATTTTACATATTGTGCTAAAGTCTTCACACACCTTTGTAAGTGTTGGAAATATGTTGAATATTTTCCATGTTATTTTGGTGGGGTTAACACTAAAAGGTACTAGACAATCTGAATAAGTCTTGGAAAATGGATATGGAAGAAGAAATGGAGTTCTTGGATAAATATAAGATATGGGACTCGACAAAATTACCTCATAGAAGAAAACCAATTGGTTGTAAGTGTTTATTCAAGAAGAAGTACAATGTAGAAGGAAGGTTGGAGAAGTACAAGTCTCGTTTGGTAGAAAAAGGATTTTATCAGGTTGAGAGAATTGACTTTGGTGAGAGTTTTTCTCCTATGGCTAAACTAACTTCAATTATATTTTTGCTGGCTATTTTTGCTACTTTTGATTTTGAAATAAAATAGATGGATGTAAAGACAACTTTTCTATATGGTGAACTTGATGAAGATATATATATGTCACAATAAGAATACCTTAATGTAAAAGATAAGGAGGACTTGGTATACAAGTTGAAGAAGTCTCTTTATGGGTTGAAGCAGTCTCCAAGGATGTGGAACCAAAAATTTAACATGGTTGTTTTGATACTTGGGCTTAGAAAAAGTAAAGTAGATCCATGTGTATATTTCAAAAAGGAAGGTAAATATTTTGTTATCATTGTATTGTATGTGGATGATATGTTGTTATTGGTAACAATAAGGAGATGATAAATTTACTAAAATATTTGTTATCTTCTAAATTTGACATGAAGGATTTGGATGCTACAAAATTTATTTTGGGTATGGAAATAATAAGGGATTGTGCAAATAGAAAGTTGTGGTTAAATCAAAAGAAATATGTTGATTTGATACTACATAAGTTTAGAATGCATGATTGTAAACTAGTATGTACTCCATATCTGGTTGGTCAAAAGTTATCTATTGAATAGTGTCCTAAAATAGATGAGGAAATTGAAGAAATGCATCATGTTCCTTATGCTAGTGTTGTGGGTAGTTTTATGTATGTAATGGTCTGTACTAGACCTAATATTGCACATGTAGTGGGAGTAGTTATCAATTATATGTCAAATCCAGGAAAGGAACATTGGACTATTGCAAAGAGGATCTTAAAATACTTGCATGGAACTACAAATTATGCTATTTATTATGAAGGAAATTCTGGAGGTAATGATATTGCAAATCTACAAAGGTTTGTGGATGCTAATTGGGCTAGAGATATTGAAAAGAGAAGATCCATGAGTTATTATGTGTTAAGGTTGTTTGAAGGGGAAGTAAGTTGGATGAGTAAAAATTAATTAGTTTTTATTTTTTCCACTATAGAAGTAGAGTACATTGCAGCAACTCATGCATGTAAAGAAGTAGTGTGGCTAAAAATCTTGTGTTCAATAGTTGGTCTTAAATAGAAGGCTATGAGAATTAACAGTGATAGTAAAAGTGCAATATTTTTGGTCAATAATCCTGGTTTTCATGATCAATCAAAACATATTGATATCAAGTACCATTTTGTGAGAGAGATGGTTGAAGAGAATCGAGTGATATTGGAGAAAGTTGATATAGAGAAGAATACTGCTGATTTATTAAAAAAGGTTGTACCTACCCAAAAAATTTCTTAGTGTAGAAGATCTATGGGCATGGTTGCCCTTAACAGTTGATAATACTAGTTTTTTGGCCCCTATGAAAAGTATTCAACAAGTGGGAGAATATTGAAAATATGTTGAATATTTTCCATGTTATTATGGTGGGGTTAACACTAAAAGGTACTGGACATAAAATTTATTAGGGTTTTTAAAGTTATTTTTAGACCCATATGGGCTTTTTGGGTTACTATATTTGAACCCATGCTTTTTCACCCATGATATTGTAAAATTCATGCATGTGCCTTTGTTATATATATCACACTTGCATTAGGGTTTGGGAAGAGACAAAAGAGGAACATTATTGTATTGGAGATGGTCAATTTTATGCAATAATAAGATAATACTATGTTGTTTCCAAGATAAATATTGTGTTATGTGTGAATCTGCTATCTTCTTCCTTTGATTATGTAACTACTGCTTTTCTAGTTTTAGTTTATCGGGGCTCCTTGTTTCTCTTCATTTGGTATTAGAGATAGGTTTTAGTTTTGTTTGAGGAGTAAGGGTTTCAACCCTATGATAAATTAATTCTTGAGTGAGATCCGTACGCGAAAGTATCTAAGCAAAGGAAAATATGGGAAGCACACGAATAGGGATTGAAAAATTTAATGGAAAATTTTTTGAGTTGTGGAAAATCAAGATGGAGGATTTGTTGGTTGATAGAGATCAATATATTATGGTCTCAAAAAAAAAACCAACATCGATAATAGATGAGGATTGGCTAAAAATTGATAGAAAGGCAAGGAGCTCTATCATATTGTGCTTATATGATTTGGTACCATTGAATGTATCTATAGAGACCACAACAAAGTTGTTATGAAATAATATAGGAATATTATATCAGACAAAGTCACTGGTAAATAAACTCTTTCTCTGAAAGAAGTTGTATTCTCTTTGGATGAATGATGGTGACTCTGTGGCTAAATTATATAAATGTTTTTAGCACTATGGTAAGTCAATTAATATCTATATAAGTAAAATAGATGAAGATGAAAAGTGTATTACTTTACTTTGTTCATTACCTAATTCATGGGATAACCTAGTTATAGATATCACCAGTACTACATCTACATTGAAAGTAGAGGATATAGTAGGAACTTTATTTTCTGAGGAGATGAGATGAAAATATTTTGAGGATTATCATCAAAAGGATGCCTTGGTGGTGAGAGGCCATTCTCAAGAAAGAAGCAAAAATAAATCAAGAGAAAATAAATCAAAATATATGGGTAAATCTATTGCTCCAAAAAAGAGGAAATATTGGAAGTGTGGTAAATTAGGACATTATAAAGAGACTGTAGATTGATAATAATAGATCATTTGATGAAGAAAATTCTACAAAAAAAATACCACAAATAAATATTCATGGAAATTATTATTAGTTGCAACATGCTCAAGTGAATGCCATGACTCATGGTTGATTGACTCAAGTGTTTTTTTTCGTATAAATCCTCATAGGAAGGGGTTCAGTTAATATGAAAAGATATATAGGGGTAAAATATTCTTGGGAGAAAATTTAAGGTATAAATAATAGGTCAAGGAAGAGTCAAATTGAGACTAAAATATGGAAGAATTAAAACCCTTCTTGGTGTGTTGCATATTTTAGGTTTCGCAAGGAATCTGATATTCGTGAGTAAGATGAATGATGCAGGTATGAATATGGTATTCAATAAGGATAGCTACAAGATGGTTCATGGATCCTTGGTGTTTGCAATAGGAGTTCACAAAAGAATTTTTTTTAGACTTGAGGCTAGCATTGTAAGTATTAAGTACAATAACTCTTTAGTTGTATGGGAAAATAATATGACTGAAATGGTTCCAAGTATTCCTACAGTGAAGATAATGTTGTGGTATCAATGCATGGGGTATATTGGTGAAAAATAACTTCAAACATTGAAAATTAAAGGTATGGCTGAAGGACTATATGATTGCCTGTTAAATTTTGATTTTTGTGAGCACTATGTTTTCAAGAAACAAACTAGAGTTAAGTTTCCAAGTAGTGCTACAAGTTCTGAAGGAATTATACATATAGGTCATAGTGATGTGTTTGGACCTACAAAAGTATCATCATTAGGTAAATCTATATATTTTGTTATATTTATATATGACTTCTCAAATAATACTTGGGTATATTTTCTATAGAATAAAACTGAGGTTTTTAATAAATTTAAAGAGTTTAAGGCTCTTGTAGAAAATCAAATTAAGAAAAATATAAATGTTTTAAGAAGTGATAATGGTGGTGAGTATTTCTCTAATGAATTTGAGCAATTTTGCAAGGACTGTGGAATAGAAATGTAGAGAACAAATCTGTATACTCCATAAAAGAATGGGGTTGTAGAACGGATGATTAGGATATTGATGGATAAGGCTAGAAGCATGCTAAGTGGTGCAGGGTTTAAAAAAAAAATTGGGTAGAAGTTGTGTTAACAACTTGTTATCTCATCAATAGATCTCCTACCTCAAATTTGGTGGATAAGACTCCATAGGAAGTATGGACTGGTAAGAAACCCTCTCTTAGACATATAAGGGTTTTTTGTTGTGATGCTTATATGTATACCCAAAAGAGAAAAGGACTAAGCTAGACTATAAATCTAAAAAATGCATATTTTTGGGTTCTAGTACTAGTGTTAAAGAGTATAAGTTGTGGAACCCAAAAACAAAGAAGGTTGTTTACAGTCATAATGTGATATTTAGATAAACAAAAGGGGTTCTAAAATAGGAAATGCAACCAAGAAAAGAACCAAAATTAGTGTAGGTAAAATTGAAACAAGAGGAGATGGAGTGGAGTAGCGAGGAACATGGAGCGGGTGGGAAACCAGTTTTTAAAATTTATGAATCTGGGAAGGATGGAAGTAAGGCATATGGGAAGGATGGTAATAAGGATCAATATGGCAGTAAGGATGATGGCATATATCTAGAGTATGGATGGCCGAATAACACCAAGATCCTCAATCGTACTAAAGGTCTCTAGGGGGAAGAACCTCTCGGCATTGGGCCCTCTTCCCAATAACAAAAGCATCACACTATTGATACCACCAAGGAAATATCCTTTGCAAGTGTTTTATCAAAAGGAGGAAGTTGTGGTCATGAGTCTTCTATAGCAACCCTCATTCCTACTAATAGGAAGGACATTAACATCCCTAAATGTGTAGATTCCAACTATCTTTCCATGGAAAAGTTTTTTCTTGTGGGTAAGTTTGTTGGTGGAAGGCCAAACATGGAAACCATCCATAGATGGGCCTTTTCTAAATGGAAAAACTTAGAAAGCATAGAAATTGTAGCTCTATCCAGAGGATTTTTTGCAATAATATTGAGCAACCATGACGATACCAATCACATCCTCATCGGGGTCCCTAGTTCCTTGGTTGCAAGAGTCTATTTCTTCAAAGGTGGGTAGTATATTTTGATCCCAAAACTCAAGATATCAAATATACCACCATATGGGTTTTCATCCCTAATCTCACTTTTCACCTATGGCATGATGATATCCTCTATGCAATTGCTAGAGTTATAGGTGATTTAGTTACAATTGATCCTATTATGCTAGCTTGTAAACACATGAATTATGCCATAATTTGCATCAATGCAAATCTAGCTTCTAAGATTTCCACCTTTGCTAATCTTAAGTATAAATATTATTGCAAGAAAAAACCTCTAGAGTATGATAATAAGTTTACTTTTTATGTAGAATGCCAAACCCAAGAGAACCTTAGGATTTAGAGCCCAAATCTTAGAACTCAACCCACCAAGGAAAAGGATCAGGGGCAAGAAGGTGCTCTTCTCCATAAAAAGGCCCCCTATGGCTCAGAATAGAGGAAATAGAAACCTATTAAACAATGGTTTCTTTAAACAACCCAAAATAGGGTAGAACCAAAACCAATCAGGGAAAGGATCATATCAGCAGTAAAGATCTTCAGGAACTCAAGGTGCTCCATCTCCTTGCAAAGGAAAATAAATCGCCACTTCACCAATGGATTTAATGCAAGAAAAAGTAAGTTACCTTCTTACTTGTTCTAACAAGTTTGGTATCTTAGGTGAATCTAATTTCATGCAAGAGGAAGACGAGAGTGTTCCTATACCGAATCCCCCTTCTGATGAAAACCACAACCAAGTCATTAATCTTCCAAATCAGGCCCTTCCTTTGATCCTGAAGATTTGAATATTGATCTCAATTTTATTTATTCCCCATATAAATTAGGACCATATCATAGTCCTATTGACGATCCTAAGAAGCTCCATCCTAGTAGGCCTACCAAGCAAGGTCCCCTACCTGAAAACTTAGTATCAAAAATGATGATTTCTACTAGGAACCAGGAAATGTTAGACCCTAAATCCCTATCATTGAACAAATAATCCCTTACAAGTTTAGCCCCAAGTAAACTTGAAACTCCACAAAATCACCCATTGACTGTGGTAGTGATAAAAAAGAGGAAGGATTTTAGTTAATAAGCAATTTAAGAGAGGCATTGAGGTGGACATTGCTATTGGAATTTAGAAGAATCTCTTTCCCACTATTGTTAGCCAACCCAAAGAGGATATTAAAAGTTCCAAACCCCCACAACCTCAAGGAAATGAGGGACAAAATGTATTCAAACCCTCTTAATGAAGATCCTCTCATGGAATGTGAGAGGCCTAAATGGGCCAACCAAAAAAAGACTTGTCAACTCAATACGAAGATAATTAAATACCTCAATTTTCATTATGCAAGAAACAAAAATTGACTCAAACAACTCTCTAACCACAGTAAACAAAATCTAGAAAAGAGCAGAAGAAGTTTTCAATCATTCTAGAGGAACATCCGGGGGTCTTATTTGCTTGTGGGCTCAAATATTTATATCCCAAATACTCTCTCAAGAAGGGCTCAAATGTGGGATTCCTTACGTAGGATAAATGATTCCTTTCATAATATCCCGTGGATTGTAGCTAGGGATTTCAACACTCCCCTCTACCCTTCAGAAAAAAGAGGAACAAAGGCCCAAATCAAGAGCATGGAAGATTTTAATGAGTTCATCAACTCAAAAAACCTCATGGACATGAAACTAAAAAATGTAAATTTTACCTGAAGCAATAGAATAAGAGGGAACCAACTCATTTGAGTCAAGCTGGATAGATTTTTCATTTCCCATGAAGTCATCCAAATATATGGTAATGCTTCTATTCATTCCCTTACCAAAATAGGATCTGATCACAGTTCTTTTATTTTGGATATTAACAAATATAACCCTTACAGGAGACCCTTCATATTTGAATCAATGTGTCTACATCACCCAGACCTTAGGAATAGAGTTTCATAGAGTTGGCATCAAGGAGTACAAGGGAGGCCCTCTTTTATACTGGCTCAAAAACTTAGATTTATCAAAGAAGACTTAAAAATATGGAACAAAGAAGTTTTAAACAACCTTTTCACCAAAAAACAATCCCCAAAATATAGACTTGAAACTATAGAGAATAAAATTTAGAATGCCTAGATTTATGACCAGATCAGGAGTGAAGAAAAAACCATCCTTGTTGAATTCCACAATGTCCTTGCTTGTGAGGAATCCTTTTGGCAAAAAAATTCTAGATCCTTATGTCTTAAAGAGGGAGATTCAAATACTAAGTTTTTTCATGTTTCCACCCCAAGGAACAGAAGCAACAATAGCATAAAGGAATTGGTCAAAAGTGATGGCTCATCCACCACAAACAGTGAGGAAATTAGAGATGAGGCCATTTCTAACTTTAGTTCTCCCCTTGAAGGTGATAATTCCTGCTTGGCCTCTTCTCAAGCCTACATGCTTCATCATATCCCCCATTCCATCCCTAAGAATGTTAATGTCAGCTTAATTGCCCCGTTCCAAGATGAGGAAATAAAAAAAGCCCTTTTTATGTGAACCCTGAAAAAGCTCCAAGTCCTGATGGCTTCCCTCCTTAATTCTTCCAAAAAATTTGTGACATAGTGGGTCAAGATATGTGTGATTCCATTAGATAATTTGACGGGGACCCAAAAAATGCACACTTCATCAAACCCTACTTTTCTTTAAGAAATCTAAAAAATTACATGCATACAGCCCGCAGGCTTACAATCACCGGCCCTCGGCTCGGTTTCCTCCACTGCAACTTCTCTACGTATTAAATCTAAAAATTTTACGTCAAACAGCCCGCAGGCTTTATAGTAGCTAGCTCTCGGCTTAGCTTTACACTTCTACTCCTGCATGCATTCTCCGATCCACCGTCCCGACTAAAACAACAAACTGGGTTTTTATAGAGGCCTCGACCCTCTCACGCATCAACTCCCATGCAAATGGGTTCACCAACCCGATTAAAAACATTTACACAAAAATTGGGACACCAACCCGATTAAATTCTCGCACTCCGCATGGTCCCTGCCACTGCTGACTCGATCAGAATACCCTGCGCGTCCATCCTTTTCGTCTTTCGTGCTTCTTGGTATTTGTCTACCATTTACTGCACCCTGGGTGCCACGTGTCATTCTGGATCAAATTTTGAAAATATCGCCTGTTGCGGTTTTCCCGCCACCTCTTTCTCCTTCTTCGTCGCATCTTTCTCTCTCGCGATATCGTGACCATTTTGCCTCCATACCTACTTTTCAAATTTTTTTCGTGATTTCATGACATCGCGATATCACGACGTCATGATATCGCGACCGTTTTTCCGCTCTCTCCTCTGCTCATAATTTCATCATGAAATCGCGACGTCATGATTTCGCTACCAGTTTCTACCTTCTCCTCCGCTTCTGCCTTTACGTCATGATTTTGCTACTACTTTTTGCCTCCCTCTGCCTTCGGCTTCGGTGTCACGATTTTGTGACATGTCACGATTTCGCGACGTGTCGCGAAATCGTGACACTTCTTCTGCCTTCCTCCTGCTCGCTTCGACATCACAATTTCACGATGTCACAAAATTGTGACATCATGATTTTGCTACTTCTCCTGACCTCTGCCTCTGCCTCGCTACTGCTGTCATGATTTCATGACGGTCACGATTTCGTGACATGTCACAAAATCGTGGCCCCTTCTGCAACATTTTCTCTCTCCTAAAAACCGTCATGATTTTGCGACGTAGCGAAATCATGACAGTTTCTACTGTGAACTTCCTCCTTGCCTTCTGCTTCTTCTTCCTTGGTCGACTCTTCAGCACTGGCTTTCCCGCAACTGGATGCCTCTGCATCTGATGCTGCCGGATGCTCCTGCATCAGACACCCGGGGTAAGTGGAGAAGTGATCTTCACTTTTGCTTGGTCCGGTTGCTACCTCCTGCAACACTTCCAAACTTTTCTCTGCCTTCTCTGCAGACTGCTCCAAACCCTTCTCCGGGTCCACACAACTTCTGTCTTCCACCGGACAGATTTCCCCACTGCTGCATACTTCTTCTGTAGCCTTCTTCAGCTTCTCCTCTTTCTTCCTCTTTCTCTCTTCCCGTCTTCTTTGCCGCTCTTCTTGCTCCCGCAATTTAATGTTGAGCCACTCTTTTTGCAGGGCTTTTAATTGCCGCTGCAAAGCTTCGAACTCTTCCTCCGACACCATATCATTTTTATTGACACGGCTTCTTCGAGAATGCATCTTCCTTGCTTTTCTTACAAAGCTTTAACGATCCGGTGTAGCTGCCTCACGTCCGACGATCTGCTAACACGCCCGGGATCTTAACTCACTCTCTCTCAGAACCCTCCCGCAGGTCCTGGCGCAAACTGCCTCATGGCCGGTGGTCTGTTTACACACTCAGGATCTTCTGCTCTGATAGATCCTGGCGTAGCTGCCTCACGTTCGATGATCTGCTAACATGCTCGGGATCTGAATTCACTCTCTCAGAACCCTCCCGCAGGTCCTGGCACAAACTGCCTCACGGTCGACGGTCTGTTTATGCACTCAGGATCTTCTGCTCTGATACCACTAACGGGGACCCAAAAAATGCACACTTCATCAAACCCTACTTTTCTTTAAGAAATCTAAAAAATTACATGCATACAGCCCGCAGGCTTACAATCACCGGCCCTCGGCTCGGTTTCCTCCACTGCAACTTCTCTACGTATTAAATCTAAAAATTTTACGTCAAACAGCCCACAGGCTTTACAGTAGCTAGCTCTCGGCTTAGCTTTACACTTCTACTCCTGCGTGCATTCTTCGATCCACCGTCTCGACTAAAACAACAAACTGGGTTTTTATAGAGGCCCCGACCCTCTCACGCATCAACTCCCATGCAAATGGGTTCACCAACCCGATTAAAAACATTTACACAAAAATCGGGACACCAACCCGATTAAATTCTCGCACTCCGCACGGTCCCTGCCACTGCTGACTCGGTCAGAATACCCTGCGCATCCATCCTTTTCATCTTCCATGCTTCTTGGTATTTGTCTACCATTTACTGCACCCTGGGTGCCACGTGTCATTCTGGATCAAATTTTGAAAATATCGCCTGTTGCGGTTTTCCCGCCACCTCTTTCTCCTTCTTCGTCGCATCTTTCTCTCTCCGTCGTGATATCATGACATGTCACGATATCGCGACGTTTCCTCATCCCTGCGCTTGCTTCTCATTTTGGTCATGATATCGCGACATGTCGCGATATCGTGACCATTTTGCCTCTGTACTTGCTTTTCAAATTTTCATCGTGATTTCGTGACGTCGCGATATCGCGACATCATGATATCGTGACCGTTTTGCCGCTCGCTCCTCTGCTCGTAATTTTGTCATGATTTCATGACATCACGAAATCATGACGTCACAATTTTGCTACCAGTTTCTGCCTTCTCCTCTGCTTCTGCCTTTACGCTACGATTTTTTGACATCACAAAATCATGATGTCATGATTTCGCTTTTGCTTTCTGCCTCCCTCTGCCTTTCGCTTTGGTGTTGCGATTTTGTGACATGTCTCGAAATTGTGACACTTCTTCTGCCTTCCTCCTGCTGCTGCTCCGACATCACGATTTCACGACGTCGTGAAATCGCGACGTCACAATTTCTCTACTTCTCCTAACCTCTGCCTCTGCCTCGCTGCTGTTGTCACGATTTCAAAATCATGGCCCCTTCTGTGGCATTTTCTCTCTCCTAAAAACCGTCATGATTTCACGACGTAGCGAAATCGTGACAGTTTCTGCTGTGAACTTCCTCCTTGCCTTCTGCTTCTTCTTCCTTGGCCGACTCTTCAACACTGGCTTTCCCGCAACTGGATGCCTCTTCATCTGATGCTGTCGGATGCTCCTGCATCATAATTCCAATCCTCCAAAATAATCATATGAATTTTCAACTCCACTTTCATATCCCTCATTTCCAAAAGCCCTTCAACAAAAGCTATGACTAACTTTAGACCCATCAACCTTTGTAATTTTTACTATAATATATTAACTAAAATCATCACTACTAAGATGAAAAATATTATGCCTAGCCTCATTGATACCTTCCAAGGTAGCTCTATCTAAGGCAGATCCATTCTGGATGGAGTCATCACCATTCATGAATCTTTACACTCTACTTCCCAAACCAAGAAAGATGCCTTTGTTCTCAAGCTTGATATGAATAAGACCTATGACAGAGTCAACTAGAATTTTATTCTATCCATCCTTATTAAGTTTAGATTCCATCCTAAGTGGGTAGATTTAATCAAAACATGTATTTCTTTGCCCTGGTTTTCCATCCTTATTAATGGATCCACAATTAGGTATTTTCATAGAAGTAGAGGATTAAGACAAGGGGATCCCATTTCCCCTATGTTATTCATAATTGTTGCAGAAGCTTTAGGAAGGAATATTAGATTAGTTTGTAAAATAGGTCTTATTTGAAGAATTAGAGCTTCATCCCAGACTAATCCTGTTTTGCATCAACAATTTGTGGACAACACCATCCTATCCACTCAAGCTTCTGTGTTTGAGGTGTAGGTCATAAAATACATTCTCCACCTATATGAGGAAGCTACTAGGTAGAAAGTGAATTTCCATAGGAGTAAGCTTTATTTCCTCAATACCCCCATTCAAAGATAGATCAATATTGCTAGAATTCTCAAATGCTCGGTGGTAGTCCTCCCCACCACTTACCTAGGTCTTTCGTTGTTCATTGGCCATCCTTTAGTGTCCATGTGGAACAACATCATTGAGAGGATCCAAAAGAATCTGGTTGGATGTAAAGGTAACCTTTTATCCCAAGTAGCTAAAAGCACCCTCACTTTAGCCTCCCTCAAAATTATTCCTATGTACTTTCTCTCTATTTTCAAAGCTCCTGTTGTAGTGTACCACATAATTGAGAAAATTCAAAAGAAATTTTTATGGTATGGGATAGAAAATAAATAATTCTTGCATCTCATCACCTGGGATAAAGTGTGCAGGCCTAAGGACAAATGAGGAATTGGGCTTAGGATAATCCACTCTCTAAATCTATCTCTTATGGCCAAGAAAGTCTAGCAATTGGTCACCAATATCCAAAATGAGTGGACAACCATAGTCCAAAGGAAATATTTACAAGCTACAAGTTTCCTCAGTGATACTACCCCTACAATAGGTTCAACCTTCTAGAAATCCATCATTAACACCAGAATGATTTTGAAGAAAGGCCTAATATGGAGACTCGAGGATGGTAGAAACATAGAATTCTAGAATGATAAGTGGATCACTGATAATCCTCTCATTGAATACCCACTTCTATCCATATTGAAAGCCTATATAGATCATATGATAGGAAATAGAGTCTCAGATTTCTTAAAAATGCAAGACAACCGAACAAGATGGAAAATAATCCAATGTAGCACTCATCTGGTTGAGTCCACTAGCATGAATTCCCTTCTGCACTCCACCATAATTCCAATTGGAAATACTAAATATCTTATTATCTGGGAGCCTTTTTAAAGTGGTGAATTCATAGTAAAAACTACCTACCATCTCATTTTTGAGAATGAGAAAACTTTGATCCCCTGGAAGCTGGTGTGGATAAAATCCCTTATTTCCAAAATCTCTTTCTTTGTCTGGCTGACTATGCAAGAAAGGATACTCACTATTGATAATTTTCTTAAAAAAGTATTCATCCTCCCTAATAGGTGCCCTTTATGTTTGTCTGTGTGGGAATAACCCAACCATATTTTCCTCCATTGCCCTTATTCCTCCTCCATCCTTGATTCCAAATTTCAAACCTTCCACATTCTGCGAGCCTAGTCATGCTCTATCGTTGACCTTTTCCTATAATGATCCAATCCTTTCCACAACCTCCACCTCAATTTCCTCTGGAAAACTTGCCTCCACCATTTTCTATGAAAAATATGGCTTGAGAGAAACCGTAGAATATTCACCCAACATTCTACCATTCTAGAGCTAATTGCTAGTAAAATTCTAGCTTATGCTAAAGAAAATACCACCCTCATTCCTCCTTCTTCTCATCCCACCTCTATATTTGAAATTGGTCTAGGTAGATCCTTAAACCTTTCCTTGGAGGACATTCAAACTTTTCATAATCCCAAAATTGATACTAAGTGGATTCTCTTACCTATAGGTTGGTTCAAGTTGAATTTTGATGGAGCTACCAAAAGAAACCTAGGGAAAGCATGGGTAGAAGGCATCCTCAGAATAATCTTGGAGAAGTCATCCTTGCCTATGTAGAAGGTTTAGGAGTGCAGACCAATCATGTAGCTGAGGCCAAAAGCATGTGGAGAGGTCTTTCCCTTGCTAGAAATTTTCCTAATAGACTAATTATTGAAGGACATTCCCTCAATATTATCAGTTATCTCAAAAATAGGAGTAATCCTTCCTGGAGGTTTAGGGATTACATTGAGGATGCCAGGAGGATGATCCTTGAGTTACAGGAAGTCATTATCCAACACACATTCAGAGAAGCTAATGGTGTTGTGGATAGGTTGGTGAATTTGGGAGTTCATGTAGCTAACATTCTCACATGGAAAAATGACATTCCTCATGAAGTTCAAATCATCATGGATCAAGAAAAATTCCAAGTTGACATTCCTAATGGCCTTCTTCAGTAGGGCTAATTTTTCATTAAAATTTGGGCCCATCCTAGTGGTGGTGCCCTTTGTTTGATTCATATGGAGAATTTTTGGTGCCAAGGTCTCTTCATCAAGCTCCATGCCAACTTGGACCACATTTCAAATTGGATGACCTTAATCAACATTTCTTGTCACATGCATAATTGCTCCAAGATATCCATTAAGACTCGTGCCTCCTTGGGATGTGGTAATTTTTGGATCTTCGCCACTAGGTACCCCTACTGCATGATCATTTGGTGGACCCATGATGGAGTTAGTTTCAAATGTTTAACCACCTCCAGTACCAATTTTAAAATTTTTGATTTTCAAGGTAGATGCACTAGCAGGATGATTTCCTCTGTGAGAAATGCATTCGATTATCCTCCCTACATGTGTCATTCTGAGCACATGTACTCCCTCCATAATTTATTTTATTGTGTCCCTCCCACCATCTTGGCATCCCAATCTCCCCATGCTCAAATAATTCTCCACCACCGTCTCCCTTGGTTCTTCATATTATTTTGTGTCAGCTCTGTCCTCAATATTTTCAAGAATATCAAGGCTAATTTTATCAACAATACCAATTTCAAAGCCTTTTCCCTCTATATTCATAGCTTCCCCATTAAGAGTTGGATACTTTTAGAAGATGCCAATATTCTTATGTATTTTAATATAGCTCTCTCTATCTTTAGTTGTAAGAATAAAAACCTTACTTGACCTTACCCTGCTACTCCCATCCATTGTCTTCCTTTCAGAAGCCTTAATATGAATTTTACTGAGCCCTCTATGATGGAGTTAGAACCTGTAGCTGAGATTATCCTTATCAAAAGGGGATTTATTTCCTTCTTTAGTTTGTTTTTGGGGAGTGACCTAGACATCACCATGCAAATCATCGAGAGCTAGGATGGTAGGAGAGTGACTATTCATGGTAAGGACTGCCTCATTGATGTCAATCTGTTGGCTACCATAACTGGGTAGCCAGCCAAAGGGTATTGATCCAGAGGGAAAAGCACAACTGGAAGGTTAAATTAAAAGAATTTAAGGACTAGACTAAGCTCTGCAAGCAAGCCAAGGTAGGAATACTTCGAACCAACCTACCTTCCCCCTATAATTTGGTAATGAAACCGATAATGCAATATTTAACTATTGACGATCCTGGTAAAATCTTGTGTAGTTTTCATTTTGCATTTGTTAACCATTTTAGAGATGTGAATCCCTTAAACATCCTCTAGTTTATCTTCAAATTTGTGAGCTATTCCATTGAAGCATGCAGAAATAAGAAAGGTGATGACCTCCCTTCTCATCAAGGACTTTTCAAAGTTCTTTATAATCACTAGGTAATTCATTGCCCATCTGGTTTAGCCCCTCCTCCCACCTTGAATATTCATGCCAAGGAAAATTCTAGCTCCATTCCCAAGATTGGTTCATCCTTCTCCTCATCTTCATATCCATCCTTAGCTACCAAGAAAAAAGTCGCTATTGAAGCTATTAGGGAGCTAAAAAAAAGTGAAAAGCAAAGAGCCCAAAGTCCCTATGAGATTATCTCACTGTCTAAAGAATAAATTTATTGATGACCAGAAGAAGATCCTTGAAATTGATTCAAATCAGATTTTATGGTAGTTAATCATATCCATGGCTTCCAAAGACATTCTCCATTTAGACAGGGCCATTTTTGAGGTCAATTATATGGTGGAATCCTTCATGATTTTACGTAATGCTCTACACATTCTATTTTTCTAGGAGGAATTCATTGAAACCTCTTAGGATGAATTTGATACCATCAAGGCCAACATCAAGGATGAGGCTAAGGACAAAGAATAGGATAACACCAAAAATTATGATTCCAAGGAGCGCAGTGAAAATTTTTAACAAGTTTTTTATCTAGTGTTGTATTAGGGTCTTCCACTCAGGGAACCCTTTCATTTTTGTCTTATCTTAATTTTTTGATATTTTTGGGCTATGTCCCTATTTTGGATTACGTAGTATGGACCAACCAGCCTCCTAGGATATTTTTATAATTAGGTTTGGTAATTCTTGTCAAAATACCCTTTTTTTTAATATAATTTAACTTATAAAAAAATGGAACAAGAGGAAGAACTTGTGGTAGAACTTGAATTACAAAGAGAGTCTGAAGAGAAATATTCAGAGGAAGAAGGTGAGGAGGAAGATGAAGATGCAGAACCTAGAAATATAGTTTTGAGGAGATCATATTGAGAAAGAAGAATTCCAAATAGGTATAGTCCTTCAAATTGTTTTCTGAATTTAATTTATCAATTACTAATGAAGAACCCAATACTGTAAAGGAGACACTTTAGTCAAAGTGAGAATTAGTCTTGGAAAATGGCTATGGAAGAAGAAATGGAGTCCCTAGATAAAAATAAGATATGTAACTTGGTGATTATCTCCTGGCAAAAAACTTGTTGGGTGTAAGTGGTTATTCAATAAGAATTACAATGTAGAAGGAAATTTGGAGATGTACAAGACTCGCTTGGTAGCAAAAGGATTTTCTCAGATTGAGGGAATTTACTTTGGTGAGATTTTTCTCTTGTAGCTAAACTAACTTCAATTAGATTTCTATTGGCTATTCTTGCTGCTTTTGATTTTAAAATAGAATAGATGGATGTAAAGATAACTTTTCTACATGGTGAACTTGATGAAGTATATATATATATATATATATATATATATATATATATATATATATATATATATATATATGTCACAACCAAAATGCTTTAAGGTAAAAGGTAAGGAGGACCTGGTATGCAAGTTGAAGAAGTCTCTTTATGGGTTGAAGTAGTCTCCAAGGATGTGGAACCAAAATTTTGATAGGTTTATTTTGAAACTTGGGCTTAGAAAGAGCAAAGCAAATCCATGTGTATATTTCAAAAAGGAAGGTGGAAAATTTATTATAATTTTATTGTATGTGGATGACATGCAATTAATTGGTAACAATAAGGAGATGATAAAGTTACTAAAATCTTAGTTATCTTCTAAATTTGACATGAAGGATTTGGGTGCTGCAAAATTTATTTTGGGTACAAAAATAATAAGGGATCATGCAAATAGAAAGTTGTGGTTAAATACAAGAAAATATGTTGATTTGATACTATAAAAGTTAAAAATGCATGATTGTAAACTAGTATGTACTCCATATTCGGTTGGTCAAAAGTTATCTGCTGAACAATATCCTAAAAAAATGAGGAAATTAAAGAAATGCATCATGTTCCTAATGCTAGTGCTATGGGTATATGATGTATGCAGTATTATGTACAAGACATGATATTGCACATGCAGTGGGATTAGTTAGAAGATATATAAAATATCAAAAAGGAACATTGGACTACCGTGAAGAGTATCTTCAGATAATTACATGGAACTATATATTATGCTATCTAATATGGAGGAAATTCTGGAGGCAATGATTTTATAAATCTACAAGGGTTTGTGGATGCTGACTAGGCTAGAGATATTAAAAAGAGAATATCCATGAGTGCTTATGTATTTAGGTTGTTTGGAGGGACAATAAGTTGGATGAGTAAAAAATAATAAGTTGTTGCTTTATCCACTCCAAAAGTAGAGTACATTGCAACAACTCATACCTACAAAGAATCAGTGTGGCTTCAGAGGTTGTGTTCAACATTTGGTCTTAAACAAAAGGCTATGAGAATTAATAGTGATAGTCAAAGTGTAATATTTTTGGCTAATAATACTATTTTTCATGATCGATCAAAATATATGGATATCAAGTACCATTTTGTGAGAGAAATGGTTGAAGAGAATCAGGTGATATTGGAGAAATTTGATACTGAGAAGAATACTACTAATTCATTAACAAAGTTTGTACCTGCTCAAAAAATTTCTTGGTGTAGAAGATATATGGGTATGGTTGCCCTTATAAGTTGACAATGGCAATTTTTGACCCCTATGTAAAGTATTAAACAAGTGGGAGAATGTTGGAAACATGTTGAATACTTTTCATGTTATTCTAGTGGAATTAACACTAAAATGTATTGTACACAAAATGTTTTAGGGTTTTTTATTGGAAATATTGAGTATATTGAGTTGTCATTGATGTCAAAGGATGCATGGTACTCAAGGCAGAAATATTCTTCAAGGTTGATGAGGTTTTAAGGTTGGACAAATTATTACAAAGGAAGTTTATTGCAAAGCAAGACAATTATTTTTAAGGATTATAATATTTAAATACCAATATTTAAATATTATAAAGAGATGGACAAAGGCTTGAGCAAGGACAAATTTAATATTTCAAAGGAACAAAGGTTCAAGAATAAAAATATTTTTCAAATGGACAAAGGTTTAAAGACAAAAGGATTTAATATATCAAAGGGCCAAAGGTTTTAAAAATAATATTATAATATTTAATTTAAATATTCAAATGGGTTTAAGTTTAAAAGGCACCAAGGGCAAGCATAAAAGTCAAAAATCAAAGCGTCGACGTCCATGGTGAAAATGAAAAGACACATATAAATGGAGGAGCAAAAATCATATGCAAAGCTAAGGTTTTAATCGTGTGATTCGATATTATTCCAACACATTATTTTCAGTGAACGAAGAGGGCAAGGAGCGTAGTGAGAAAGTTCATCATTGGGAAAAATCTGAAGCAGATAAATAATTGGTTGTGCATCTTGGTTCCCACCCGTCAGTGTGTCCTAGCTGGTTGGTTGGCCCTTGGTAGGGCGTTGTTATGCAGAGAGACAGAGGTTCGAATCCCATCATGAGGTTTTTGTTATGTGATTTTTTGGTTGGAGGATAAAGTTGTGAAGGATACAAATATTACCGTCAAGCCCTTAGGTTTCACCCGTTGGGCTAGCTTAGCTAGTCGGAGGTCCTTTGGGAGAGCATTGCATTGGGCAAGGTGAGGAGATCGAATCTCTTGCACAATATTTTGATAGTTTGGTTTTTTGAGGTAAGGGCAATAATGTTTTAATTCTTATTAAGTGGGAGTCATAAGGTGCAACATTAATAATTATTTTGTATATTCTATTTTGAGTTAGTGGGAGTCATAAGGTGTATGAGGATAAATTGAAGATTGTCATTCACACATTGTGTTAGGTGTATTGGGATAAATTGAAGATTATCATTTGCACATTGTGTTAGGTGTATTGGGATAAATTGAATTTTATCATTTGCACATTGTATTAGGTGTATTGGGATAAATGGAAAATTATCTTTTGCATGTGATGTGAGGGTGTTATAAGGTATATTGAGATAAATTAAAATTTATCTTTTGTATATTGTGAAAGTAGGAGTTATAAGGTGTGATTATGGTTTAATTTTTAAATGTATTTTTGCATGGTAGAAGAAGGAAATTTAAGGGCTTAGTCACTACTAAAAGCTTTATTTTGGGAGACTAAAAAGGAGTCATAAAACATTTTTTTCAAGCCTTATTGTGCATATATTTTTGAGAAGGGTTTTATTGTGGATGATTTGAAAGAGAGATTTACTAACTAGTTTTTGAGTGGGACAAGAAAGGGAAATTATTTTTGAAGTAGGTTTTGAAGGTACATCATCATCAAGGTAGTTTTAGAGGTATGGTGATTTAATTCCTTCTTAAGGTGGTTGAGTTGTCATATATTTGGAGAAATAAGGATTTAGTGTGCATTGCTTTGATAGAAATTGGAAATAAAAGTGCAAGGGTTTGAAAGAAAATTTGATGTGCATTAGTGATTGATTGAAGATGGGAGTAATGGTGAATTATTGTTGAATGAAATTGGAAATATATGTGCTAGGGTTTGAGAATAAAGTTGTGCATTATTGTTGAATGAAATTGGAAATATATGTGCTAGGGTTTGAGAATAAAGTTGTGCATTATTTTTGAATAAATTTGAAAATATACTAGCAAGGGTTTGAGAGCAAATTGGTGCATTAACTTTGAGTCATATTGGGAATGAACTTGCAAGGGTTATAGACCAATCTTGTGAAGCAAATCTATGCATTAGTTTTGAGTGATATTGGGAATAAATTTGCAAGGGCTATAGACCAGTTTTGTGAAGCAAGTATGTGCATTGGTTTTGATTAATTTTGGAAGTACATAAGAAGGTCAACTATCAAGTGCTAGACTAGAGTATCCTTTTGAATGCAATGAATGTGAGACATGTGAAAGCGATAGACTTAATGAATGTGAGAAGAACATATTGAGTATTTGTAATGCATATCATTCTCTATATGTTCATGAAGAAAAATAATTTTGGGTAGAATATGTCTGAATTACTTTAGTCAAAGAAAGCACTTTTGAGAAAGATATATGCAATTATTTCTATGCAAGAATTGGGAATATTTGAGTGAGATAAGTAAATTTGAGTAGGTTGAGAGATGGTGAGAGAGTTGAGAGGTTTGATGAGAATTTGAAAGAGTGAAGATGAGTAGGTTTGAGAGATTAAGAAGATTGAGCAGATGAGAATTGGAGTATTGAGCAGGTTTGGTGAGATTATTTGAGTAGGTTTTGTGAGCTAATTTGAGTAAATTTGGTGAGCTAATTTGAGTAGGTTTGGTAAGTAGATTTGAGCAAGTTTGGTGAGCTAATTTGAGCAGGTTTGGTGAGATGATTTGAGAAGAGCAAGCCTAGAGAGTAAATTTGAGAGACAGAAATTGAGAACCTTATAAGTAGGCTGGAAGATTTAAGAACCTAAGTAGCTTGGAGATATTGAGCAAGCCTTGTGAGTAGGCTTGGAGTATATTTGAGCAAGCCTTGTGAGTAGGCATGGAGTAGATTTGAGCAAGCCTTGTGAGTAGGCTTGGAGAATATTTAAGCAAGCCTTGTGAGTAGGCTTGGAGTATATTTGAGAAGGCTTTGGAGTAGACCATAGCAAAGGGGATTGGTGTCTCCTATGGATAGAGGTCCATGAACCAGAGCAAAGGGGATTGGTGTCTCCTATGGATAGAGGTCCATAAACTAGAGTAAAGGGGATTGGTGTCTCCTATGGATAGAGGTCCATGAACCAGAGCAAAGGGGATTGGTGTCTCCTATGGATAGAGGTCCATGAACCAGAGCAAAGGGGATTGGTGTCTCCTATGGATAGAGGTCCATGAACCAGAGTAAAGGGGATTGGTGTCTCCTATGGATAGAGGTCCATGAACTAGAGCATAGGGGATTGGTGTCTCCTTTGGGTTGGTGCCCATAAACATTGTAATAGGGAATTGGTTCCCAAGAGATTTGTTGAGAAAATTTATAAGAAATATTTTCTCCGTGGATGTAGCCCACATTGGGTGAACCACATTAAATCTGTGTCTCTTATGTGTGTGATGATCTGTGCATTATTTCATTATTGCAATTGATAATATTGGATAATACTACTTTGGAAAGAAAAGTAAAAAGTTTTATCTTATATTGTTCACCCCCCTCTCAGTATAAGCTTGTGTTCTTCAATTGGTATCAGAGTGGGTTCCTTCATGAAAGCCTAATAACTTGAAGGAAGATCTTACAGGAACACACATGGCTCATAAGGAAGGGTTTTCATCAAATAAGGCTCCATTGTTTGATGGGACTAACTATGCTTTCTAGAGTGTGAGGATGAAGACTTATTTGATGGCACATGGATATGATACATGGCAATCTATTGAAAATGGATTCACACCATCTACAACTCCTCCTACAGATGCAAGTGGTAAGAAACCATATGAAGATAATTCCAAGGCAATGAATGTAATTTTGAGTGGGTTATGTGAATCAGAGTTTGTGAAAGTCATGCAATGTACTTCAGAAAAAGAAATGTGGGATAAGTTACAAAGAACATATGAAGGAGATGACAAGGTCAAAATGGCAAAACTTCAAACACATAGAAGGAAGTTTGAAGACTTGAAGATGAAATATGATGAAGATATTGCTATGTATCTACTTTGTGTTGATGAGGTTGTCAACACTATTCATGGACTTGGAGAAAATATTGAGGAATCTACTATTGTTCAAAAAATATTGAGGTCACTCCCTATGAGGTATGATGCAAAGGTTTTAGCAATAGAAGAGATGAAGGATCTCAAAACTTTAAGCATGGATGAGCTACATGGAATTCTCATAGCCTATGAGATGAGGACAGAAAAAGAACAAACATAAAAAAGAGAGGCAACATTCAAAGCTTCAAAGAAGGAAAATAATAAAGAACAAGAATCAAGTGATGAATCAAGTAGTGAAGAAGAGGCTAACTTTGTGAGAAGAAATAAGAAGGGTCCAAGAAAACACAAAAGTATACAAGCTAAGAAATGTTTTAGTTGTGGTAACATTGGTCACTATGCAGCTAATTATCCACAAAATGGAGGTAGTAGTAGTGAAGAAGAAAAGGATTACAAGAAAAATAAGGAAAGAAAGTTTTATTATGAAAATAAAAATATGCATGGTCAAGGAAAACATGAAAAGATATTTCAAAGGCACAAGAAGAGTTTTTATGTTGAAGAAGCAAGCAGTGCTTCAAGTGAATAGTGATGAAATCTTCTCCGATAATGAAAAGGAAGAAATCCTATTTTTGGCCATAGAAGAGAATGAAGATGCTCCTATTGTCAAATACCAATAATAAGAGAAGATGCTCTTGTGATTAAAGACCTAGAAAAAGAGAAATATTCAGAAAATGAAGAAGAAACCATGATTAACATAGAGGAGGAACTTATTGTTACTCTTGGAGAATTGAAAAGGGTTAGAAAGAAGAATTTAGAATTGAAGGCTCAAGTTCAAGAGGATGAGGAAACAAAGACAAAGCTCCTACAAGATCTCATAGACTTAAAAGTGAAGGTTGAAGAGGTAAAGAAAGTTGAAGAAGGTATGGTTGAACAATTAAAGGTAAAAGAACTAGAATGTGAAAGACTAGAACATGAAGTTGACATTCTAAGGAAGGGACTTGAGAAATTCAATAATAAGATATATCATTTTAGGAAAAGCTCAAAATATTTGGATGATATTATCAAAACATAGAGATCTCCATTTATGAAGACTGGACTTGGTTATGAGGAAGGTCAAGAGGTACAAGAAGAGGAGTCAAGCTCAAAATAAATAGAAGCATCAAAGAAGGTATTTGAAGAAGAGCCTAAGACCTATACTGATAAGTTGAGAAGTGGTAGTATCAAAGAGGAAGAAAACAAAGAATCATCAAGGAATAGGGACTATCACAAGAAAAGCAAAGAAAGAACCATGAGATCTCCAAGGCAAGATGAATATTTCTTCCAAGGTTATTGTTTCTCATGTAATCATTTTGGTCATAAAGCTATACATTGCAGGGTTCATGATAAGAATGATTATGGCTTCACCAAGAGAAATTTCAAGCCATTTGCACCTTTCAAGGACTACAACATCAGGTGTTACAATTGCAATAATTTTGGGCATAGAGCAAAGTGGTGTAGAACAAAATTTTTGGAACTTCCAAAGACAAGCAAGAAAAAGGATGCTCAAAATGTTCAAAGAGGTATGACTTCAAAAGTTTAGAAAAATATTGAAAAAGAAGAAGAGCATTGTAAGTTGGGAGTAGCTTTACTCCCATCCCAAAATTAATCACCTCAAGAAAAGGAGGTGGTGAGGGGGCTATGCTAAGTGTCTTATTTTTAGCCCCAAAAGGAGCCCTTTGCCATTGATGTCAAAGGGGGAGAGATTTCAGTAAGGGGGAGCAACTTGTCAAGGGGAGCAGATTGGGAATCCAGTTGCAGTAAAAGGAAATTTTTTATAGGGTTGCCATCAATGACAAAGGGGGAGATTGTTGGAAATATTGAGTATATTGAGTTGTCATTGATGTCAAAGGATGCATGGTACTCAAGGCAGAAATATTCTTCAAGGTTGATGAGGTTTTAAGGTTGGACAAATTATTACAAAGGAAGTTTATTGCAAAGCAAGACAATTATTTTTAAGGATTATAATATTTAAATACCAATATTTAAATATTATAAAGAGATGGACAAAGGCTTGAGCAAGGAAAAATTTAATATTTCAAAGGAACAAAGGTTCAAATATTTTTCAAATGGACAAAGGTTTAAAGACAAAAGGATTTAATATATCAAAGGGCCAAAGGTTTTAAAAATAATATTATAATATTTAATTTAAATATTCAAATGGGTTTAAGTTTAAAAGGTGCCAAGGGCAAGCATAAAAGTCAAAAATCAAAGCACCGACGTCCATGGTGAAAATGAAAAGACACATATAAATGGAGGAGCAAAAATCATATGCAATGCTAAGGTTTTAATCGTGTGATTCGATATTATTCCAGCGCATTGTTTTTAGTGAACGAAGAGGGCAAGGAGCGCAGTGAGAAAGTTTATCATTGGGTGAAATCTAAAGTAGATAAATAATTGGTTGTGCATCTTGGTTCCCACCCACTGGTGTGTCCCAGCTAGTTGGTTGGCCCTTGGTAGGGCATTGTTGTGCAGAGAGATAGAGGTTCGAATCTCATCATGAGGTTTTTATTGTGTGATTTTTTGGTTGGAGGATAAAGCTATGAAGGATACAAATATTATCGTTAAGCCCTTAGGTTTCACCCATTGGGCTAGCTTAGCTGGTCGGAGGTCCTTTGGGAGAGCGCTATATTGGGCAAGGTGAGGAGATCGAATCTCTTGCACAACATTTTGATAGTTTGGTTTTTGAGGTAAGGGCAATAATGTTTTAATTCTTATTAAGTGGGAGTCATAAGGTGCAACATTAATAATTATTTTGTATATTCTATTTTGAGTTAGTGGGAGTCATAAGGTGTATGAGGATAAATTGAAGATTATCATTCACACATTGTGTTAGGTGTATTGGGATAAATTGAAGATTATCATTTGCACATTGTGTTAGGTGTATTGGGATAAATTGAAGTTTGTCATTTGCACATTGTATTAGGTGTATTGGGATAAATGGAAAATTATCTTTTGCATGTGATGTGAGGGTGTTATAAGGCATATTGAGATAAATTAAAATTTATCTTTTGTATATTGTGAAAGTAGGAGTTATAAGGTGTGATTATGGTTTAATTTTTAAATGTATTTTTGCATGGTAGAAGAAGGAAATTTAAGGGCTTAGTCACTACTAAAAGATTTATTTTGGGAGACTAAAAAGGAGTCATAAAACATAATTTTCAAGCCTTATTGTGCATATATTTTTGAGAAGGGTTTTATTGTGGATGATTTGAAAGAGAGATTTACTAACTAGTTTTTGAGTGGGACAAGAAAGAGAAATTATTTTTGAAGCAGGTTTTGAAGGCACATCATCATCAAGGTAGTTTTAGAGGTATGGTGATTTAATTCCTTCTTAAGGTGGTTGAGTTGTCATATGTTTGGAGAAATAAGGATTGATTGAGTGTGCATTGATTTGATAGAAATTGGAAATAAAAGTGCAAGGGTTTGAAAGTAAATTTGATGTGCATTAGTGATTGATTGAAGATGGGAGTAATGGTGAATTATTGTTGAATGAAATTGGAAATATATGTGCTAGGGTTTGAGAATAAAGTTGTGCATTATTGTTGAATGAAATTGGAAATATATGTGCTAGGGTTTGAGAACAAAGTTGTGCATGAATTTGAAAATATACTAGCAAGGGTTTGAGAGCAAATTGGTGCATTAACTTTGAGTCATATTGGGAATGAACTTGCAAGGGTTATAGACCAATATTGTGAAGCAAATCTATGCATTAGTTTTGAGTGATATTGGGAATAAATTTGCAAGGGCTATAGACCAGTTTTGTGAAGCAAGTATGTGCATTGGTTTTGATTAATTTTGGAAGTACATAAGAAGGTCAACTATCAAGTGCTAGACTAGAGTATCCTTTTGAATGCAATGAATGTGAGACATGTGAAAGCGATAGACTTAATGAATGTGAGAAGAACATATTGAGTATTTGTAATGCATATCATTCTCTATATGTTCATGAAGATAAAATAATTCTGGGTAGAATATGTCTGAATTACTTTAGTCAAAGAAAGCACTTTTGGGAAGGATATATGCAATTATTTGTATGCAATATTTGGGAATGGTTGAGCAGGTTTTGTGAGCAGCATTGAGGTATATTTGAGTAGGTTTGAGCAGTGATGGTGAGTAGAGTTGAGTAGGTTTGGTGAGCTAATTTTAGAAGTTATGGTGAGAAGAGTTGAGCAGGTTTGGTGAGATGATTTGAGCAGGTTTGGTATGTTGAGCATTTGAGGTGTTGTCATTGTTTTCAACAATTCTAATTTTTCTCCTAGTTGGCATCATATTCATCATGGTGATTATGTTGCAGTTTGGGCAATGTTGTAAAATGTTGTGTGTATTTGAACACACCTTTTACGGAGACTTTGGAGGTATAATTTGTGGTTATTGCATATATTATTTCTCTTGGTTCTATGTTTATGGAACATTTATTTATGTAAACATGATATAAGGTTGCATTTGTATTTTCTACGTGCCTTGGTGCTATATTGTAACATTCAACATTTATTTATTTCCACTATGTCATCTCCAAGTTCCTTGGAATGTGTTCCAAGACTTAGTAATGGCGGGAAAATTGATTTTAATTATTTTATAATGCATCATAAGGGTTAGGAATTATTTCCAATATTTATTGGAATTTATTTTGTGGTGCAAAAATGGAAATATGCTAATTGGGGTGTTCAACTTGTTGTGGGACCCACTTTATGACATTCGTCATAGTGGTGTAAGGAAAGAATATTTTGCTGCCCTATTTTTGTGGAATTTTGGAGATATGGGATGTGATAATTTACAAATTATTTTTTATAAACTTTGGAATATTATTTTGGTTGTGTAATATCATCTCCACTTTGATTGGTAGCTGGTGAGTGTGTGTAGTGGTGCTGGCAACAATTTCTTTTTTGGCAAATTAGAAATTTCCTCAACTTGGGCGTGATTTTTTGAGTGATTTTCTACTCATGGTTTTGGAAACCATTTATGGTTTCTCTCCATATCATTTCTCTATAAATTCAGTGTTTGATATCGTGGTATTATGGTATCATGGTATTAGGGTGCTGTCGAAATGCTGCCAAAATTTATGTAGAAGACATAAGTGTATAGATTTTAGCATGCAGGTTTGGGAACCTATTTTGGATGGAGAGAGAATAATTTTGATATTTTTATTGCAGTTTTTGGATCATATTTGATAGAAAAATCATTTTGCAGTGGTTGGGTGCACATTTGGTTTGCAGCAGTGTTGTTGGTTTTGAGCTTGCAGGCTTGTTAGAGCTTGCTTTTACTGGAAGTATTTTTATGCTTTATTTTTCATCATCTTATTATTATTTTGATCTGATATAGGTGGGTTGAAGCCCTCCTTCTGTTGTGTTAGAGAAACTTTAGTGTATTTCATTTTGAGGCTTTTTCTATGCAGTAGTCATAGCAAGCATTTCTCTTTGGGAGGTTTTTTACCCTTGTGGTTTTCCTCCGACATATCATGTGTTGTGGGTTTTTTCTCTTGCATATATGTTGCTGCTATACATGATTTTATTTATGTTTTAAATCAGATTTCAAATTTGAAATTAAAGTTTTAAATTTCATAGATTCACCCCCCTCTCTGTGCCATTGTTATACTAACAATTGGTATCAGAGCCTAGTTGTCCTTTTAGCAACTTAATCAGATCTGATTGATTATTGGTTCACAACGGATAATAGGGATGTCAACACTGGCAAGGTGCCATACTTTTATGGGAGTTATTATGCATTTTGGAGTTACAATATGATGGACTATTTGGGTTCTCTTGGTATTTGTGTGTATCTTTCAGTTAAGAATGGTTATGCTTTTCCTGCTACAATTCCTACAGATCCTGATGCAATCAAAGAATATGAAAACAATATGAAGGCCAAATATACTATCACAAATGCTCTTGCACCAAGTGAATTGGTGAATTTTATGGGTTTGCAAATAGCAAAAGAAGTATGGGATAAGTTGTAAGCTATTCATGAAGGTAATGACAAAGTTAAGGAAGCTAAACTCCAAATTTTTAGAGCACAATTTGAGAGTCTTCGAATGGATGAGAATGAGGATATTTCTGCCTACATGCTTCGTGTGAGTGAGGTGATAACTTCTCTTAGAGTTTTAGGAGAGACTATCACAGATAGTATTATTGTGAAGAAGGTTCTTCGTTATTTGACTTCAAAGTTTGATTCAAAGGTTTCTTCAATTGAAGAAGCAAAGGACTTAAATAATATCTCACTAGATGAACTACATGGCTCTCTTATTGCATATGAGATGAAAGTTGGTTGTAGCAAGTCTACTAAAAAGGAGAGTGCTTTCAAAGCATTCCAAAACATGAAATTGAATCCACAATCCGATAAAGAGAGATTCTTCGATAAAGAGCAAGCAAAATTTGTTCAAAAATTGAAAAGAGGAAAAGGGAAATACAATGGAAAGTTGCCATTGAAATTTTTTGAGTGTGGGCGCATTGGGCATTTTGCTTAAAAATATCCTTACAAGGAGCACTTAGATGATGATGGTGAGAGTCACAAAACAAGGAGTACAAAAACAAATCTTCAAGATTTAGCAAGAGATTCTCAAGGAGAAAGGTTTTGATGACACATGAAGATAGTGATTCTTCAGATGAGAGCATAGATGATTCAGATGAAGAGGCTACTGAAGTCCTCTTTATGGCTATTGAAGACAAATCCAATTTAAATGCAAAAAAATAGGATGATGAATCTGAAATTTATTTTGAGGAAGAGCTTGCAATAACATTGGAACAATATGAAATTGAGAGAAAGAGAAACAAAAGGATGAATGAAAAGATCAAGGAGCTAAAAAAACTCAATGAAGACTTGTTGATGCAACATGAAGAGTCAAAAAGTTTTGCTGACCAAAATATTTCAGATTTAGAGGAGTCCAATAATGTGGCTACAAAAATCATACAAGACTTAAAATTTCAAGTTGAAGAGTCCAAGAAAGTAATAGATGATCTTAAGAATCAGGTATGTGAAAAATCTGATTTGTGTTGCAAACTAGAATAGGAGATTGTTACTTTGAGAAAGCAACTTGAAAAGGCTAATTTAGATTTGAGCACTAATTTTAAATTTCATAAAAGTTCTGATCATCTTGATGAGCTTATTGGTAGTCAAAGATACACCAAAATCAAGTTTGGTTTGGGGTTTGATGAATGTGAAAGTTCATATGTTGCCAAAGATGCAAAATCAGTTGGTGAAAGCTTGAAGAATGAGAAACCCATTGTAGAGAAACCCCAAGGAGATAAAAATAAAGAAGAAAAGGTCTCAAGAACTTTAGACTATGCTATTTGTTACCAAGAAAAATATGGAGATAGTAATATTGTAAATATATAAGGTTTTGTGGATGCCGAATGGGTCAAAGATCTGGACAAGAGAATATTCACAAGTGCTTATGTGTTCATACTATTTGGAGGGGCAGTAATTTGGATGAGTAAAAAGCAATCAGTGGTTGCTTTGTCCACAAAAGAGGCGGAGTACATTGCAACAACTCATACCTGTAAAGTAGTGTGGCTACAGAGCTTGTGTTCAAAATTTGGTCTTAATCATACCAACAACAGAAATATGTCTTATCATACCATAAAGACCAGCAATTATGAGTTTCAAAAGGTAAAACATCAAATGGGAAGAGCACCTAGAAGGATTTTCAATTCATGGCATCAAGTTCAATACAAGTATACTCCTTCCTTTTCTGGTTATTGTTTTAAGTACAATACTTATGGTCACAAGATAATGGATTGTAGGCTTAATGTTAGGCCTAATAGATTTGTTAGTCACAACTCATTTGCTCCTCTCATTGATTTTCATGTTGAGTGTTACAAGTGTAATAATTTATTGTAGAACTATTTTTGTGACTAATCAAATGTAGGATAGAAGTAGCAACAAGCCTCCAAAGATGAAAAAAAAGAAATCCATGATGGATAAAGACCATTTTCCCAAGAAGGCCATGAGGTATGAGGAAGATAAGAAATCAGAAAACAAGCCCAAGATGACATGGGTTGAGAAGGGAAAGTCAAAACAGGAAGACATTACTAAGCATGATTCATTGATTGTTCAAATCGTTTTCAAGGTACAAAGAAAGGATACATCTTGGATCATTGATAGTGGATGCTCTAGTCACATGACTAGAGATAGAAGGCAACTTACAATATTGCAAGATTATGATGGTGGTTCAATAAAGTTTGGCAACAATAACAATGCAAAGATTGTGGGTAAAGGTATGGTCAACATCAACAATGGTAAAATCACTTCTCATGATGTTCTTTTTGTTGATGGCCTCAAGCATAATATTTTAAGTGTTAGCCAAATGTGTCATAGTGGCAAAGATGTGATTTTTAAATCATATGGTTGTGAGATTAGATGTGCTATGAGTGGTAAAATATTGGTAAAGGCTACAAGAACTTCAAGAAATTTGTACAATATTTGTAGTGCAAATGAGAAAACATGCTTGGTTGGACAAGTTGATGATAGTTGGTTATGGCACAAGAGGCTTGGCTATATTAACTTTGATAGCTTGGTTAAGATAAGCTCCAAGAATTCAATAAGACATCTTCCAAATTTGACTAAGCCAAAAAATAGCATATGTGCACCATGTCAACAAGGCAAGCAAACCAAATCACAGTTCAAAACTAAGGAATATTCTACAACAAAGCCTTTGGAGCTTGTACATACAGATGTGTGTGGTCCTATGAGGACTAAAGGCACTAATGGTGAGAGGTATTTCATTTTTTTTATTGATGATTATTCTAGACTAACATGGGTATCTTTCATGAAGAAGAAATCAGAGGCTTTTATTTGTTTCAAAGTGTTTAAGGCTATGGTTGAGAATGATACAGGAAAGAGGATCAAATGATTGAGATCCGATAGAGGTGGTGAGTTCACTTCTAGTGATTTTGATAATTTTTGTCATGATCATGGTATTAGAAGACAACTTTCAACAGCAAGAACACCTCAACAAAATGGGGTGGTTGAGAGAAAGAACATAATAGTACAAGAAATTGCTAGAACATTGCTTAATGATTCACAGGTTGCAACTAGATTTTGGAAGGAAGTAGTGCATATAGCAGTATACATACAAAATAGGTGCATGCTTAGAGTTAATAGCCATATGACACCCTATAAATTATGGATAGGAAAGAAATCTTCATCTAAGCATTTCAGAGTATTTGGGTCCAAGTGCTACATAAGAAGATATGAGTACAATCTTGGCAAGTTTCAAGATAGAGCAGATGAGGGGATTTTCCTTGGCTACTCCACCAAAAACAAGGCTTATAGATGCTTCAACAAGAAGCTTGGAAAAGTGGTAGAAAGTGAAAATGTGAGGGTTGATGAAGGATATGTTCCCAAAGTTGATCTTGAGGAGTCTTCACCATCATAGTTTGAACCATATGAGGAAGAAGAAGTGCAAGATGAAAACAAGCAAGTTTTAGAAGGACAAGAACAAAGTGAAGCTACCAAGTTACCTCCAAAATACATCAAGAAGAATCATCCAATGGATCAAATCATAGGTGATCCAACACAAGGTGTGCAAACAAGGAGAAAATTGGTAAGACCAAATGAGCAAAGTCACTTTTCATTGTTATCACAAGTTGAGCCTAAATATTTTATTGAAGCTTCTAAGGATAATAGTTGGACTCATGCTATGGAAGAGGAGATTAATCAAATTGAAAAGAACAACACTTGGGAATTGGTTCCAAGACCAATGAACAAAAATGTAATAGGAGCCAAGTGGGTGTTTAGAAACAAGCTCAATGAGGATGGCAAAATTGTTCGAAATAAGGCAAGATTTGTGTGCAAGGGGTATGCTCAAGTTGAAGGTATTGATTTTGATGAAATTTTTTCTCATGTTGCTAGATTAGAAGCCATCCGAATGTTTCTTTCTTTTTATGTTCATAAGAACTTTAAGGTTTATCAAATGGATGTGAAATCTGCTTTTCTTAATGGCACTTTGGAAGAGGAAGTTTATATGGAGCAACCTGAAGGATTTCAGCTTGAGGATGAGAACTATGTTTGCAGGTTAAATAGGGTTTTTTATGGTCTCAATAAAGCCCCAAGAGCATGGTATGCAAGGTTGGATAAGTATCTTTTGTAGAAAGGCTTCCAAAAGGGTAAGATTGATAGCAACTTGTACTTCAAATTTGTTGATTCCCATCAGCTAGTGATTGTTTTTTATGTTGATGATATTATTTTTGGTGGAAAAAAAGATAGTATGTGTCATAATTTTGCTTCTGCTATGCAAAGTGAGTTTGAGATGTCTATGATTGTAGAGTTTTCTTATTTTCTTGGTCTACAAATTGCTCAACTTGATAGAGGCGTTTTCATTTCACAATCAAAATATGTCAAGGAAATATTAAAATTTTTTAACATGGAGGATTCTCAACCTGTGAGTACACCTATGGTAACCGGATGTAAGCTAAGTAAGGATGATGAGTCTCCTATTTTTTATCAAACACTCTATAGGTATATGATTGAAATTTTATTATATCTAACTGCTTCTAGGCCTAATATTTTGCAAGCTATTTGTATGGTTGCTAGATTTCAGAGTGCACCCAAAGAAACACATGTGAAAGTTGTTAAGAGGATTTTTAGATATCTCAAGGGGCTATGGAATTTGGATTATGGTATCCAATAGGAAAATACTCCACACTTAGAGCCTACACAAATGCAGATTGGGTAGGATGTGTTGATGATCGGAAAAGCACTAGTGGTGGTGCTTTCTATCTTGGTGACATGCTTGTTTCTTGGCATAGCAAGAAGCAAGACTTAGTATCACTCTCTACTGCTGAAACTGAGTATATTGCTGCTGCCTCATGTTTTACTCAAGTGCTTTGGATGAAAAAAATTCTTGTAGACTTGGGTATTCATATTGGTGAGCCTATCTCTATTCTTTGTGGCAATACTAGTGCTATTAATATTTCCAAGAACCCAATTTTGCATTCAAGGACTAAGCACATAGATATAAGGTATCATTTATTTAAGGAGAAGGTTTCTAATGGTCTTGTTTCTTTTGATTTTGTGCCTACAAAGAAACAAGTTGCTGATAGATTCACTAAGCCATTGCCTATGGAGACATTTGAGCATTTGAGACAACTCTTGGGAGTTGTTTCTTCTCCATCTCACTAGATCTTTTTGTTGGTGCACATACTCAGGGGGAGATTCTTATGGTCTGATTTTATTCTCCTATTTATGATATTTCATGTTCATATTTTATGATGTATGCTTGAGGATGATGGTTGCAAATTTTGGTGTTGTTCGGGTTGATCGGTTGTTGCCTAGTTGCTTGGCAACTTCTTGCAGTTTGGTGAGATTTTGTTGGGTATCTCTTTTCTATTGTAGCTACTATATTTTCATTTTGAATATCAGTTCATATCAGATATATATAAGTTCTTTTCACAACAACAATATTTAGTATTGTTTGATGCATTCTATGGTACCTGGTTGTAGTGTTGTGCGAGCTAGTGGCACTGTATCTTATGTAGAACTTATTTGGGGTATCTTGTAATATTTCCCATTGATGTTTTCATCACTACACTCTGTTATTTCATATTCACATCAGTTTCAAATTTCTTGGCGCTTTGGTTCAGGGAGAGTTGTAATGTTTATCATGTTTTCAGATGCACTGGTTGCCCTTTGTCATTGATTGTCAAAGGGGGAGAGAGTTGGATAATCTGCTTCTTGTGCTCTTTTATTTCAGATATGTATGGTTGGTGTTAGGGGGAGAAATTTGATGTTGTTTCAGGTGTGAGATATGTTTAAGAATGTTGCACTTATTGGTTTTTGCTTTACAGGCTTTACAAGACCTTCTTGTTGCCTATTCATCGTCTTGGTTGTCGTAGTTTATCTACAAATTATTTGGTGTTGCCAAAAATGCCAAAGGGGGGATATTTTTGAGAATTTGAGGTGTTGTAATTGTTTTCAACACTTCTACTTTTTATCCTAGTTGGCATCCTATTCATCATGGTGATTATGCTGCAGTTTGGGCAATGCTACAAAATGTTGTGTATTTGAACACACCTTTTACGGAGACTTTGGAGGTATAATTTGTGGTTATTGCATATCTTATTTCTCTTGGTTCTATTTTTATGGCACATTTATTTATGTAAAGGTGATATAAGGTTGCATTTGTATTTTCTATGTGCCTTGGTGCTATATTGTAACATTCAACATTTATTTATTTCCACTATGTCATCTCCAAGTTCCTTGGAATGTGTTCCAAGACTTAGGAATGGAGGGAAAATTGATTTTAATTATTTTATAATGAATAATAAGGGTTAGGAATTATTTAAAATATTTATTGGAATTTATTTTGTGGTGCAAAAATGGAAATATGCTAATTGGGGTGTTCAACTTGTTGTGGGACCCACTTTATGGCATCCGTCATAGTGGTGTAAAGAAAAAATATTTTGTTGCCCTATTTTTGTGGGATTTTGGAGATATGGGATGTGATAATTTCCAAATTAGTGTTTAGAAACTTTGGAATATTCTTTTGGTTGTGTAAGAGCATCTCCACTTTGATTGGCAGCTGGTGAGTGTGTGTAGTGGTGCTGGCACCAATTTATTTTTTGGCAAATTAGAAATTTCCTCAACTTGGGCATGATTTTTTGAGTGATTTTCTACTCATGGTTTTGAAAATAATTTATGGTTTCTCTCCATATAATTTCTCTATAAATTCAGTGTTTGAGATGGTGGTATTATGGAGTTTTTGTTGAGAGTAACAGGGTGCTGTCGGAATGCTGCTAAAATTTCTGTAGAAGACATAAGTATATAGATTTTAGCATGCAGGTTTGGGAACCTATTATGGATGGAGAGAGAATAATTTTGATGTGTTTATTGCAGGTGTTGGATCAGATTTTACAGAAAAATCATTTTGCAGTGGTTGGGTGCACTGTTGGTTTACAGTAGTGTTGTTGGTTTTGAGCTTGCAAGCTTGTTAGAGCTTACTTTTACTGGAAGTATTTTTATGCTTTATTTTTCATCATCTTATTGTTATTTTGATCTGATATAGGTGGGTTGCAGCCATCCTTCTGTTGTGGTAGATAAAATTTAGTGTATTTCATTTTTAGGCTTGTTCTATGCAGTAGTCATAGCAAGCATTTCTCTTTGGGATGTTTTTTACCCTTGTGGTTTTCCTCTGGCATATCATGTGTTGTGGATTGTTTCTCTTGCATATATGTTTCTGCTATACATGAGTTTATTTATGTTTTAAATCAGATTTCAAATTGTAAATTAAAGTTTTAAATTGCACAAATTCATCCCTCCTCTATGTGCCATTGTTATGCTAACATGGTCAGCAGATTTGAGAAGGTTTTATGAGATGATTTGAGCAGGTTTGGTGAGCTAATTTGAGCAGGTTTGGTAAGCAAAGTTGAGCAGGTTCGATGAGCTAAATTAAGCAAGTTTAGTGAGCTAATTTGAGCAAGAATGGTTGAGCAAATTTTGTGAGTAGGATTGAGGTATATTTGAGCAGGTATATGAGTAGGTTTTATGAGCAGATTAGAGCAAGCCTTATGAGTAGGCTTGGAGCAAATTTAAGCAAGGCTTGGGAGTAGGCTTGGAGAAGATTTGAGCAAGCCTTGTAAATAGTCTTAGAGTAGATTTGAACAAGCCTTGTGAGTAGGCATGGAGTATATTTGAGCAATCTTTGTGAGTAGCCTTGGAGAAAATTCAAGAAAACCTTGTGAGTAGGCTTGGAGCATATTTGAGTAGGCTTTGGAACAGACCAAAGAAAAGGAGATTGGTGTCTCTTGTGGATAGAGGTCCATGAACTAGAGAAAATGGGATTGGTGTCTCTTGTGGATAGAGGTCCACAAACCAGAGCAAAGGGGATTGGTGTCTCCTATGGATAGATGTCCATGAACCAGAGCAAAGGGGATTGGTGTCTCCTATGGATAGAGGTCCATGAGTCAGAGCAAAGGAGATTGGTGTCTCATGTGGATAGAGGTCCACAAACTAGAGCATAGGGGATTGGTATCTCCTTTGGTTTGGTGCCCATAAACATTGTAATAGGAAATTGGTTCCCAAGAGATTTCTTGAGAAAAATTATAAGAAATATTTTCTCTATGGACATAGCCCACATTGGGTAAACCATGTTAAATATTTATCTCTTATGTGTGATGATCTATGCATTGTTTCATTATTGCAATTGATAATATTGGATAATACTGCTTTGGAAAGAAAAGTAAAAAGTTTTATCTTATAGTGTTCACCCTCCCTCTTAGTATAAGATTGTGTTCTTCATTTTTTAAGTTATTTTTAGACCCATATGGCCTTTTTGGGTTATGATATTGTAAAATATGTGCACGTGCCTTTGTTATATATATCGCACTTGCATTAGAGTTTATGGAGATATAGAAGAGGAACATTATTGTATTGGAGATGATCAAGTTTATGCAATAATATGATTATACTATACTGGTTTTTCTTGGTTAAGGGTTTCTAGGATAAATATTGTGTTATGTGTAAATCTGCTATCTTCTTCCTTTGATTATGCAATTACTGCTTTTCTATTTTTATTTTATCAGGGCTCCTTATTTCTCTTCAGTAAGCCCTCAATATTTTGTCTCCTAATACTCTTGTAGATGTCCAAGCAAGTGATCTAAGCATATTAGTGAGTGTCCAAATCTTTAACAAGCACCAAAAAATAATCAAGCAAGCCTCCAAGCATTTGATCAAACAATAATCGCCAAGCTCAAGCATTCAAGATGCCCATAAAAAAGTAATCCAACACACTTTATATAAGCTTACAAAAAAGGGTATGAAACTACTTGTCTTGGGTTGTGCTATTTTCCCTTTACTTGCTTTTGGTCTCCCCTCTACTTTCAAATTTTAGCTTTACTCTTATCATTATAAGTTTTTTTGTATCTCATACTTGCACTTAGTTAGGTTGATCATTTTTGGCATTTAATATTATCTTCAAATTAGTTAAATATTTTTAATTTTGTTGTTACAAGGTCTCTTTCCTCAGGCAAGAATCCTTTACTATTATCATCTCAAATTTTTCTTTAGCTTGTATTTTATCTTGTTATTCTATTCTCAAAAGTAGTAGTATTGCTAGATTATATATTGGTGGTGTTATTGCTATTTGTTTGAAGCACATACATCAACAATAGTGGCTATGCTATTGCCCAATGGTGATTTTGAAACTTTATCATTTTTTCTATCATTTTTCTATTTTATCAACTTTATCTCTTCTGAACAGGGGTTTGATCACTATAAACAAGAAGCTAACTATTCTCTTCCAAATTATACAGACCCATCTACACCAACTACATTTGTTTTTTTGTCTATATTACAAGTTTTGGTGATATCATCAACAACTAATGATAGTGCCAATGATTCTTGTATAAGATAGCGGTGCTTCTACCATTGTTCCAAAAACATGTTATTTTGCTCCTACACTTTTTTATTTCAACATTTAGATCTCAAATTTTATTTTCTATGTCTAGATTAGGTTTTTTAATCTATAAAGAGGAAAATACCTAGTTTAATATTAATCATATAGGGGATATATATTTATATTTTTAGCTTAGACATTGAATCAGAAGTGCATATAGCTTGCATTTCAGACTAAATCTAGTGGTTGCATATCTCTCTTGTATCCTTGCTCCTTGAAAAGAAAATATATTAATTACTTTGTCATAAAATAAAAAAGATATTTTAGTTATAAGTCTTGTATATTGCACGCTTATATGCATACCTAGACTAGATTAAGGTTAGTCTTAGCAAAATATTTATCTTAGGAGATATATAGTTCCTTAGGAAACATAGGCATTCTTAAATCAATCAAGCAAACTAGTCCTTCGTATCACAACATTCCCTAGTCTCAAAATTATAAGAGGGAGAGATGTGGTGGATCCCTCTAAGAGTCCCTTCATGATACATCCCCACATTATCACATTTTTGTGAACCCAACATGAAAACAACTATGGTTCTCAAGATCCCTCTTTGTCCAAGCTAAATATTAATCAACTAAAATTTACCTAAACTTTAATCAAGACCATATAATATTGTTTGTTTAAATTATATCACATTAAATCAAGATAATAAGAACATAAGTACTTGCTAGTCTTACTAAGGGTCTTTATGATCCTTTGAGTCACATCCATATGAGATACTATGCTAAATTGGGTATATAATGAGGTTATGTTATTATTTGCCCATATAGGATCTCGTGCATACTTACGCCTAGTAAGAAGTATATATTAGTGGGCTAGTGGGAGTCATAAGGAGGAATATTATTACCCTTCACATATCATCTTGGCCATATACCCAAGTGGTCACTTTAATTTATCATTGGTAGCCCACATCTTGGATTTCTCTCATGTGTTGATAGATATAGAGAGGAGTTAGGTATATAGGGACCATTGGTATATAAGGTGGCCTTGATGTATATAGGTTAGATTAGGTATATCAAGGGAAGGAGATATAAGGTTTCTAAAACATATTATTCTTATTTTCTAATCAAATCTATAATATTTAAAACTTAATTAATTGAATTCCCTTTCTTTCTAAACCATGGATGAGAGACATTAATTCACTCGTAGTGCTATTTATTTGGCCATTAGCCTTGAAACTTTGGTGGATGGTTCTAAGGACCAAACCATATTTGAGAACCCTACCTTTAAAGAATAATATGAGGTACTTCTCCCTTGGGTTATCTAATCCCTATCCATTATGACCAAAGGAGAGTGGTTTTCAAATTTGTTGCTCACATGGATTCCTTTCAAAAATATAGGAAATTCATGGCATCCATCCTTAGGGAAGATCACAAAAAAATAAGTATTTTTGTAAAGGAGGATTCACTCTTGGACTATCTCCAACAAACTAGCTCTAACCCTTTATCTTTTGACCAAGCAAATCCATATTTTGGATCCTTAAAAATAAACATTATGTATTAACCTCTAATATTGTTGACTTTAATCCTCCTATCATCACCACTTTTGTGGATGCTAGGATGTAAAACATCCCATACTCATTAGGATATGATTTATCTTACCTCCTATTGAATAACTATTATGTGTCAATGTAAGTTGCCCTATATATCAACAAGTTGGCATGAGTTACATTTCTCACCCAAATGTATCCTCTAATGTCTAAATTTATCATCCTCCTACCAATAATTATCATTCTAATCCTCAAGTGTGAGCATGGGTTTCACTCAAAATTCTAATCCCATAGTATCTCATTCTTCATATTCTAATCCTTTAATTTTGAGAAGCTTGGGGGTGATCCATATAATGATAACCTCAACATCGTATGTCTCAATAACTCAATCGTATTATTATATCAATTGTCAAGATCTTATTATCTCTCAACACATGCATCTTGTGCAATCAAATAATATATTTTTTTATCTTCAATATTTAACCTTCCAATTAGAGTTGCTGAAATAAAAAATGACCTTAGTTCAAGGGTCTTGTTCTAGTCATAAGTACTCTTGTGAGTTTTTTTGTAACTAACCCTTAGATACTTTCATAGCTAGTTGTTCTTCTCATCCCAACTTAAAAACTCCCAAGTTTTGAATGTACAAAATGAAGGAATATCCCATTAACCATCTTAAAATTTTAGAACCACTTGTTACTACATTTTGTATGACTAAATATTGCTACTTAAAATCTTTTCTAAAAGCCTTTGTGGTCCCGCTTTGGAATTTTATTACCAAATACAAAGGTATTCCCTTAAAAACTTTAGGGATATTGTTGAGATATTTGTCAATAAATTCTCCATCTATATCAAAGAAAATGTTAGGATTAGTGACATTTATAAGCTCAAGAAAAATAAATATGGGAGTTTTGTTGACTTCTTGGAAAATTGGTAAGCCCTAGTAGCAAGAATACAATATGTCCCTCCACCAAGAGACCTCCTAGAATTTCATAGGCAACCTAAATAAGCAATTGGTATTTTATTTAGAGACAACCAATGTATATTCTTTTGAAGATGAAATTAACATGTCTAAGAGAGTAGAGACCACCATACTCAAAAGAGGATATTTGGAATCTAAATACTATAAGGAGAAAGACAATTCTTCCTCTAACCTGAATGGGAAATACAAGAACAAGCACATTGTAAACAATGGAGTAACAAATCCATGCCAAACCAACAACATGAGTATTGTGATGACCCTTCAAAATATTGTCTTAGATAATCCTCAATACTAAAAACCTAGAAGGAATTTATCCCAACTAGATAAACCTCCTTCAACCATCCTAGACCAAATCCTTAAAATCAAAATGGTGGAGCTTCTACCTGTCAAGACTTTAGACCTTAAAAGGAAAAAATATCATTGGTTATACCCAACACATATTGTTCCTTCCATCACATTATGGTCATACAACAATTAAATTCAAGAGACTTAGGAACCTTATCTAAGACTTATTTAATAAATTTCAAGTGGTTTTTAATAGCTATGACTCTCAATCTTCTTCAAATGAAAACCTTAGAATATTTCAAGACCTACTACTAAATTATGATCAAAATTAAAAGGTAGCAAACAAATTTCACTATAGTAATGTTCCATATCTAATAAGGTAACAACACAAAAAATCCTTCATCACATCAACTTTTTAGACCTCCTTTGGTCCTTTACACAAAAACATTATTTCCCTAAAGGACCATTCTTAATCATTCAATCTAAGCCTAAGGTTACTTTTAATCTCAATCGCTTGAAAGTACAACAACTAAAATCTCTCTTCTAAAGCTTCTTTAGACCTCTTCAACATGTAGGGACATCTTGCTCAAAATTTGAAGTGAATGATTTATTTCTCAAGATCTTAGTTTTCAATACCCTCCTCTAATACCTCCTTAATATATATATATATCTATATATATATATATATATATATATATATATATATATATATATATATATATATATATATATTTGTGAATACATTATGAAACATTTTGATATGGCATACCCAATATCCTTATTTAGGTTGATAATCTAGTTGTTGCAGTCAATGGATATAGGCTTAGACCCTACTACTTAAAGTACCATATACATATACTCGTACATGCTCTCCATATAAGGCTTGTCAAAGAGAATTCAAATATTTGACTTAAGGAAGTATAACTCACTTCTTAAAGTCATTGCATTATCTCTTCCTGGTAAGATATCTCAAATAGTGTCAAGAATTACTCACTTAACTCACCTTCATCATCCCAACCTATACATGGTTAGATCCTTGGATTTCCTTGTAGTATTTGCATAGATTTCCTTGATCTAGAAAAATATGACTTCTACATCATATGATACTTCTAAAAATAGGCTAGTGTGGCTTGCTTGTACATGACCTCTCGAATGACATAGGTATAATTATCCTATTATCTTGTTCCACAATTACCTTAGGAGTCTTAGGTAATTTCATAGGTTATTTTTCATACCTATATGCTTACCAACACCTTTTGATATTATCTTAAGATAATTTGTTATCCCTATTCATAAATCTAGATTATCATCCCTAATTCATTTATGCCTTTACTTAGCCTACTCTAAGAGAAATGATTTTAGATTGCCCTACAATTGTGATTGCCTAAGTTTACATTTTTTATTTAAATATCGGATGTTGGCAATTTTGGGTACCTTGGGTACATTGCATTTGCTCAAGTGTAGAAGTTGTCATTGATGTCAAGAAGCTCTTGAAGGAATTTGAATTAATGTCAAATAATGTGCAGACTTGGGCAGTGAGTTTCCAAGAAGATTATTCAGAGCATGGACAGTGAGTTTCCAAGAAAATCATAGTAGCCCATTTGCAAAAGATCAAAGAAAAAGACAAGTAAGAAAGTGCTAGAAAAACTGTCATGATTTCGTGACATGTTAGAGGAGAGAGAAAGTGCTGGCAAAACTGTCATGATTTCGTGACATGTTAGAGGAGAGAGAAAGTGCTGGAAAAACTGTCATGATTTCGTGACATGTTAGAGGAGAGAGAAAGAGCTAGCAAAACTGTCATGATTTCGTGACATGTTGGAAGAAAGAGAAGAAGCAGGAAAAACTATCGCGATTTCATGACATGTTGGTAGAGAAAAAGACAAGTGGAAAAACTGTCATGATTTCGTGACATGTTGGAAGAGAAGGAGAGCAAGATGGAAAGTGTCACGATTTCGTGACATGTCGCATTTTCGCGACTCGAAAAGTGCAGGAAGGCAAAGAAGGAAAAGTGTCACGATTTCGCGACATAATGCAAGGAAGGTTGTACGGACGAAAAAGTGTCACGATTTCATGACATGATGCAGAAGAGAGAGTCCGTAGTGTGAACTGTCGTGATTTCGTGACAAGATCAAAGAGAGAGAAAGTAATTCGAAAAGTGTCACGATTTCTGGACATTTAAGTGAGAAGTCACGATTTTGCGACATGCTACAAAAGACGAAGTGAGGACTGTCGTGATTTCATGACATGCTGCAAAACTCGAAGTGAGAACTATCGTGATTTCATGACATGTAGCAAAGGGAAGAGTCGAAAATGAGAACTGTCACGATTTCATGACAGGTTGCAAAGAAGACGTACGGAAGCTGAAAGCGTCACGATTTCATGACAGGCTGCAAAGAAATCGTACGGATGCAGAAAGTGTCACGATTTCGTGATAGGTTGAGATGGCAGCATTCAGTTGGAGAAAGTGTCATGATTTCATGACAGAAATAGGAAGCAAGTCTTCAACAGAAGAAGTGTCATAATTTCATGATGAATTCAAGAAGGAAGAGCTCGAAGGTGAAAGCGTCATGATTTCGTGACATGTTCCAATTTCACGGGTATAAGGCAGAGAAAAGCATAAGGTAGCGAAAGTGTCACGATTTCATGACATGTTTCGTTTTCGCTAGTGCAAGCCGAGAAAAGGTTGAGAAAGCGAGAAATGTCACGATTTCATGACAGAAGTGAAGATGACGTCAGTAGAGGTAGAAGTGTCACGATTTCATGACAAAAGCCATAAGATAGTGTACGGTTGCAAAGGTGTCACGATATCACGACATGTTGTAGTTTCACGGTAGAAGCTACAGAGGAGTTGCAGAGGCAGTGAAGCCGACAAAGTTAAATTTGGGTCGACAAAGATTAGGGTTTGCAACCGATGTAGTTTAGGGTGTGTAGTCGACTAAGATCAAAGTTTTAATCTTGAAAGTGTTAGTATAAAAGGAGGGCTGCTTGGAGAGTTAAGTATCGATCGAAGTGTGCATTCGAAGAGCGACGTTCATAGATAGAGTGCGGGGGAGAAGTTCGATCATCAAGAAGCAGAGTGCAAAATTTGATAGCAGTGTACAGAGTGCATTTCATCGAATCTTCTAAGTGAGAGAGATTGCAAGGAAGTAGAGTGCATGAAGACGATGCTACTATGATTATGCAGAGGTGCAAAGGTCAAAGTTCGATCAAGTGTAGCTGTGATTGCACAAAAAGAGTGAAGGACTATGTTTTTGTGCAGACCAGAGAAAGAGGACAAGGACATTTGTGCTAGATCGAAGGACTGTGTTTGGTGCAGATCAGAGAAAGAGATCGAGGACATTTGTGCTAGACCGAAGGACTGTGTTTAGTGCAAATTCGAGGACCAGCTTTGGAGGTGATAGAGTTGAGGATAGAGGTCTCCAGCTAGAGTAGGGAAGACAGGTGTCTTCTATGGATAGAGTTCCATTTGCTAAGGGCAGCGGAGGCAGAGGTTTTCTAGAGGATCACCAGCCAAAACAGAGCTAGGGGATTGGTGTCTCCTTTGGGTTGGTGCCCATAAACATTGTAATCGGGAAAGGTATTCCCAGAATTTGATTTGATAAAATTAGTGAAAGATTTTATCCGTGGAGTAGCCCACATTGGGTGAACCACGTAAATTGTTGTGTCTCTTTGTGGATGGTGTTTTGTGCATTGTTTTTTATTATGGCTTTTGATACTGCTATCTATACACTGCATAATATTGAATTGAAAGTTGAATTGAAGGAAAAATTAAAAAGTGGTCTTATACTATTCACCCCCCCTCTCAGTATAAGCTTGTGTTCTTCAATTGGTATCAGAGCGGGTGCCTTCAAAAAGTTTAACAGCTTGAAGGAAAATCTAGCAAAGAACACAATGGATTATTCAAGTGGCAATGCAACACCTATTCTTGATGGATCAGATTTTGGTCTTTGGAGTGCAAGGATGAAGGTTCATCTAATGGCACTTGGGAATGAGGTATGGGAAGTGATTGAAGATGGGTACACTATTCCTGAACATGGTCCTTATACTAAAGAAGATAGGCTCCTACATCACAGCAATTCAAAAGCAATGAATGCAATCCTGAAAGGCTTACGAAAAGCAGATCTCACCAAAGTGATTCACTGCAAGACAACTAGTGAAATGTGGAATCAGCTGAAGGTGGTTCATACAGGTGATGCAAATGTTCGAAAGGCCAAGTTGAGACACTTCAAAGGTATGTTTGAACAACTCAAGATGAATGATGATGAAAATATTAGTGACTACATGCTTCGTATGGATGAGGTTGTTAACTCCATGAAAGACTTAGGTCTTGAGCTTGCTGAAAATGATGTTTGTGATAAGATTTTAAGATCTCTTCCTAATAGATTTAGTGAAAATATTTCTGCTATTGAGGAAGCTAAAGATTTGGATAAATTGAAAAAGGATGAGCTCCATAGTATACTTGCAGCATTTGAGTTGAGAACTCAAGTGAAGGTTGATGTCAAGAAAGAGGCGACTTTCAAGGCTACCAAGAAATCCAAGGGTAAACAACTTCAAGAGAGTGATGAGTCTTCTAGTGATGAAGAGGTATATTACAGACAAGAAAGGCAAGTTCTCTAGAAAGCACAAAAGCATGAAAAATATAAGATGTTTCAATTGTGGAAAGTTTGGTCATTATGCTACCGATCGTATCTTATTTCCAAGAATGAAAGTGATGAAGATAAACAGGATTCTAAGAGCAAGGATTCGAAAAGCACAAGCATCACAAGAAGAACAAAGATGAGCACAACAATCACGGAAAGAGGTATTCTCACAAGCACAAGAAGAGTTTCTACCTAGACAAAGCAAGTAAGTGTTCTAGTAGTGATAGTGAAAGTTCTTCAAGTGATAGTGAAAATGAGATGTTGTTCATATCGAAAAAGAGGAAGAACCGAAACATAGATTCATTATCATGAAATGTTTTAGATGTGGAAATTTTGGTCACCTTGAGGATGATTGCACAAATAATGAATTGGTTACTAGTATGTATGAGGATGCTTCAAAAAACTACAAGGAAGATGCATGTATGGTTTTTGAAAAGGGTAGCACCTCTAGTGATAAGAAATCTGAAAAAGACTTTGATGATTCAGAAAGTAAACAAATAAAGGATCTTGAAAGTGAACTTACTAATGCTCTTAGTGCTTTGAAAAAGGAAAGAAAGAAGAATGCTAGACTCAAGGATAAGTTAGATGAATGTTGTATGGAGAGAGATGATCTCTTAGAAAGTCTTGACTTCTCTATGGCTAAGACACAAGAACTCAAGGATGAGTTAGAGTCTAAGGTTCTTGAGTATAGTGAGTTAGAACAGAAAATGGCTTCTTTGAAAGAGGAAACTAAAGAGTACAAGGATAAGCTTTACAGATTTCAAGATAGCTCCAAGAAGGTTAAGTCACTCATCAAAGGTCAAAGAAAGACAACAGATAAAATAGGCCTTGGTTTTGTTAAACCACACAAGGAACAGGTTGGGGAATCTAGTAAGAGATTTCAAAAGGAAGAGAGTTCTGATGAAGAGAGTATTTCAGAGAAAGAGTCCATGAGTGATAGATGCACAGAAATAGAAAACAGAATTCAGAATGCGAAGAAGAAGTTTTCGGGACCCAAGAGGTCAAATAAAAGAAAATTTCATGACAGATGTTTTGCATGTCACAGGTTTGGTCACATGGCTTCACATTGCATGACTCAAGTAAGGAAGGTAAATGACAGTTTTAGAGGTGGCAATTTCTTTCAAGGGTATTGCTACTCTTGTAATCATTTTGGGCATAAGGCAATTTTTTGCAAGGCAAATAACAGGAACACGGTTAGTCAAAACAAGTGGATTCAAAGAACAGGTATGCCTAAAAGAAATAACATTGTTACTTGTTATAAGTGCAACAATGAAGGTCACACAGCTAGACAGTGTAGAGCTGAACTTCCAAGGTACAAGAACAAGAACAAGTGGTATGAACAGGTCCAAGGATCAAGGCATGGATAAGAACAGGAATGATAACAAGGACAAGAATAGTGATAGGAAAAGAACAAGAATACGGACAAAGAGTTCAAGAGAAGGCCCGGCAAGGAAGTTATAGACGCTGATGATGATCAGTGCCTAATGGGAGATTTACTCCCACCCCTATTTTAATCACCTCATCAGGAGGTGGGGGAGGGACTAAGCTAAGAGGCTCATTCTTAGTCCCGAGCCCCAAAGGTGACCCTTTGCCATTGATGACAAAGGGGGAGAGATATGAGTAAGGGGGAGAGCTTCAAAGTGAAGAGGAAAGCTTCAAGTCAGGGGGAGCAAAACTTCAAAGGCAGATTCTCAGTTGTTAGCATAGTTGGTTTCAGTTTTGGCTCTTGAGATGTGTTTTCCATAAAGGTTTGCCATCAATGACAAAGGGGGAGATTGTTGGCAATTTTGGGTACCTTGGGTACATTGCATTTGCTCAAGTGTAGAAGTTGTCATTGATGTCAAGAAGCTCTTGAAGGAATTTGAATTAATGTCAAATAATGTGCAGACTTGGGCAGTGAGTTTCCAAGAAGATTATTCAGAGCATGGACAGTGAGTTTCCAAGAAAATCACAGTAGCCCATTTGCAAAAGATCAAAGAAAAAGACAAGTAAGAAAGTGCTGGAAAAACTGTCATGATTTCGCGACATGTTAGAGGAGAGAGAAAGTGCTGGCAAAACTGTCATGATTTCATGACATGTTAGAGGAGAGAGAAAGTGCTGGAAAATTGTCATGATTTCACGACATGTTAGAGGAGAGAGAAAGAGCTGGCAAAACTATCACAATTTCATGACATGTTGGAAGAAAGAGAAGAAGCAGGAAAAACTATCACGATTTTGTGACATGTTGGAAGAGAAAAAGACAAGTGAAAAACTATCACGATTTCGTGACATGTTGGCAGAGAAGGAGAGCAAGATGGAAAGTGTCACGATTTCATGACATGTCACATTTTCGTGACTCGAAAAGTGTAGGAAGGCAAAGAAGGAAAAGTGTCACGATTTCGTGACATAATGCAAGGAAGGTTGTACGGATGAAAAAGTGTCATGATTTCATGACATGATGCAGAAGAGAGAGTCCGCAGTGTGAATTGTCACGATTTCATGACAAGATCGAAGAGAGAGAAAGTAATTCAAAGTGTCACGATTTCACATGTTGCAGAGTTCGAAGTGAGAACTGTCACGATTTCGTGACATGCTACAAAAGACGAAGTGAGGACTATCACAATTTTGTGACATGCTGCAAAACTCGAAGTGAGAACTGTCACGATTTCATGACATGCAGCAAAGGGAAGAGTCTGAAATGAGAACTGTCATGATTTCATGACAGGTTGCAAAGAAGACGTATGAAAGCTGAAAGCATCATGATTTTATGATAGGCTGCAAAGAAATCGTACGGATGTAGAAAGTGTCATGATTTCATGATAGGTTGAGATGGCAACATTTAGTTGGAGAAAGTGTCACGATTTCATGATAGAAACAAGAAGCAAGTCTTCAACAGAAGAAGTGTCATGATTTCACGATGAATTCAAGAAGGAAGAGCTCAAAGGCGAAAGCGTCGTGATTTCATGACATGTTCTAGTTTCACGGGCATAAGGCAGAGAAAAGCATAAGGCAGCGAAAGTGTCACGATTTCGTGACATGTTTCATTTTTGCTAGTGCAAGCCGAGAAAAGGTTGAGAAAGCAAGAAATGTCATGATTTCATGACAAAAGTGAAGATGACGTCAGCAGAGGCAAAAGTGTCATGATTTCATGACAAAAGCCATAAGATAGTGTATGGTTGCAAAGGTGTCGTGATATCGCGACATGTTGTAGTTTTGCATAGAAGCTACAGAGGAGTTGTAGAGGCAGTGAAGCCGACAAAGTTAAATTTGGGCCGACAAAGATTAGGGTTTGCAACCGACGTAGTTTAGGGTGTGCAACCGACTAAGATCAAGGTTTTAATCTTGAAAGTGTTAGTATAAAAGGAGGGCTGCTTGGAGAGTTAAGTATCGATCGAAGTGTGCGTTCGAAGAGCAACGTTCATAGACAGAGTGCGGGGGAGAAGTTTGATCACCGAGAAGTAGAGTGCAAAAATTGATAGCAGTGTACAGAGTGCATTTCGTCGAATCTTCTAAGTGAGAGAGATTGCAAGGAAGCAGAGTGCGCGAAGACGATGCTGCTATGATTGCGTAGAGGTGCAAAGGTCGAAGTTCGATCAAGTGCAGCTGTGATTGCGCAAAAAGAGTGAAGGACTATGTTTTTGTGCAGACCAGAGAAAGAGGACAAGGACATTTGTGCCAGATCGAAGGACTATGTTTGGTGCAGATCAGAGAAAGAGATCGAGGACATTTGTGCTAGACCGAAGGACTGTGTTTAGTGCAAATTCGAGGACCAGCTTTGGAGGTGATAGAGTTGAGGACAGAGGTCTCCGACCAGAGCAGGGAAGACAGGTGTCTTCTGTGGATAGAGTTCCATTTGCTAAGGGTAGCGGAGGTAGAGGTTTTCTAGAGGATCACCAACCAGAACGAGCTAGGGGATTGGTGTCTCCTTTGGGTTGGTGCCCATAAACATTGTAATCGGGAAAGGTTTTCCCAGAATTTGATTTGATAAAATTAGTGAAATATTTTATCCGTGGAGTAGCCCACATTGGGTGAACCACGTAAATTGTTGTGTCTCTTTGTGGATGGTGTTTTGTGCATTGTTTTGATTACGGCTTTTGATACTGCTATCTATACACTGCATAATATTGAATTGACAGTTGAATTGAAGGAAAAATTAAAAAGTGGTCTTATACTGTTCACCCCCCCTCTCAGTATAAGCTTGTGTTCTTCATCAGATTTTCATGATGGGGATTGGAACCTACAACAAAATATAGCCTTAGCTATCTTAGTTTGACAAATATTGTTCTAACAACTATATTTTAAAAAGAACCAATATTCATCATAATTAAAACATATGAAAATAAAAATCACAGTGCAAGATTGAACATTGCAATATTATGAATGTTGTTCTAAAAAAAATAAAATCCATTGGAAATTATCATTCCAAAATGTTAATCTTACTCTAAGCATCTTAAGTTCCACAAAACACAACATTCAATAATTAAGAATACTCAATTTCTTGCAATGTTACAACTATTGATATAATTTTTAATAAGATTGCCTATGTATAGTGAGACATATATGTTAAAAATTCAAAGGAGATAACAACTATACAAAATTAATAACTTTTAAAACATATGAAGTGTCAACTTTTACATATTGAATTGATAGCTTTGATAGCTATACAACTTTCCAAATCAACTTACAATGTTGAATCATTAGTAAATACAACATATCAATCATAGAGCCATATTAATGCATATATGTATTTCACATTCCTCATTATTCTCAACACAAGAATAGAGCTACCTATGAAAACATAATTGATCATTTTATCAAGTAATGTAATTGGTATCCTTTTCAAAAATCACATAAGATAATAAATATAGTAACATTAAATTAATAGAATAATTCAATCCATAGTATAAGGGACTCATTGTGAGGTAGAGAAACCACCATTAACAAGTGAAATACAAAGACAAAGAGAGCAATATATGCAATGGATTTTATTATAAATATATGATTTTACAATACAAAATACACTCTTTATCTTTTACAATTTACAAAGAAGCCTCCAAAGGATTTTACAAAGAAAATAATGTTATGCTTCTCTCCCACAATAGTTTGTGCTCAGGAGGTATCATATGCATGCTTGTGGGTGTGAGTTTGCAAATGACTGTTGTAGATAATTGAAAACTTGCACACAACCAACAAAGAGAAGTTTGTAAACAAAATGGGCCCACCTAGGTTGGGGCTTAATCAAGATAATAGATAAACCATAGTGCAATAAAAGATAACTATTGTAAATTTAGAAAACACAAAAATATACCTGCTATCATGTGTAATGGTCACTAGGAACCTTACTACATAAATTTTTTTGCATTAGAGGTGAGATCATCTCAGGGAAGGCATTATAGCAGTGTAAGTCTATCTCAAGGGAGGTGGTCTTGGGACTGTGATTGTAAGCAACAAACTGTTGGACTCGAGAGATCATTAGCATGTGATATGGGATTGAGGGGGTCTCGAGATGTGGTTCAAGGCTGCGAGTAGTGATCAAGTAGGCTTAGGTAAGGTGAGTGAAGATTTTGGCAGCATAAACTTAGTACAAAATGGTCTCCCTTCCATTGGTCATGGCCAAGGGTATTTATAGGAATTTTAGGGCTAGATGAGTGGGATGCCACATAGGCTCCACTTGGTCTCCACATGGGTAAGGTAGGTGAGGAAAAAATATAGAAGGGTATGACGTGGAGAGGTTCATTTAAGTTCTTTTGGAAGGGAAAGTCTAGGGGAATGAAAAGTAATTTAAAATTAGTTTCCCAAGGCACATGGGAAAATGTGGGGTATTTTAAAATTGCTAAAATGATGAGGTGTAAAGGGTGGGGAGTTGGCATATTAAATTTCCTTGGAGGAGGTGTCCTGGGGGGGAGGGGAAATATTTAAAAATTTCTAAGAGTAATGAAGTGGTTGTCCTTTTGGGCCAAGTGGCATAAATGCAGATTTTGACTTATGGTTATTTTTAAATTTTAAATTTCTTTTTATGGCATGAGGGAAGGTACATGTGAGGTGGCATATTAATGTGGGATATTTATAGAGATTTGGGAGGGGTATTTTTAAATTCCAAAAAGGGGAACATGGGAGGATGTGCATAGGAGCATGTGTGCTTTGGGTTATGTGTGGACACTTTTAAATTGCTAAAAATGCAAGGTGGAGGGTATAGAGGACAAGTGGATTAAATAGGTGGGTTGAATAGGGGATGTGAGAGTAATTTTAAATTCATAAAATTGCACGACGATGTGTGGGATGGTGTAGGATAATTTAGAAATTAAATGAGGGGGAATTCCAAAGGGAGCTTCCTAGGGATTTGATTTAGGATTTTTAAATTATTATCTGCTAAGGATTTGGATGGGGAGCTTAGGATGAGATTAGGGATTAATTAAGGGCTAGATGAGGGGATTAGGTGAATAAGCAAGGTAGGAGAAAATTAGGGGAAGATTAAGGAAATTGAAGAATTAAGGATTTAAAAAAAGGTAATTTTAGAAGAAAATGAATATTTTAGGGAAATTTAGAAGAACCTATAGAAAATTAAAGGGAAATAGAGTAGAATTAGGGGAGCTAGGGAAATTTGGAAGAAATTAGAGAAATTAGGGAGAATTTAGATATTAATTATAATTTTGTAAGGTGAAAAAATGAATATCTAGGTATATTAATTTATAATTTATTATGTTATCAAAAATGTTAATTTTTGAGGATCGATGTAAACAAAGATGTCCATTTTATTGAGTGGCATTAGCTCAAGTGGTTAAAATTGCATACTCTCAAGTTATGATGATCTGAGTGTGATGAAATTAGGGTTTATTGGGAGGGTGGGGATGACGGTGGGCAGGAAGGCTGTTCTAGGAGAGCACGGGAGCATCGGAAGGTCGAACCAGGGGCTCGACAGGGTGGAGGGAGGGCAAACAGAGTTTGGGGACGCCGAGGAGTCCTTGCCAAGTCGCGGAAAGGATCTGCCAGACAAATGGGGAGATGGACCTCGAAAGTCATATGCTTTGGTAGCGGCATTTAAAACCCTAAGCGGGCTCTTATCCAAGGAGTTATTTTCATTCGGGGACGAGTTGGACATCCCGACAGAAATTCTCTCAAGCTTTGTGGATTTCAAAAAATTTACCCTCATTAGTAAGTTTATTGGTGGTCATCCCGACATGGAGACCATTCGCAAGTGGGCATCTGGAAAATGGTGGACCTCTGGTCACATAGAGCTGGTTGCCCTAACCTAAGGTTTTTTTGTGATTAGGCTGAGCAACAAGGAGGACTACTATAAAATCCTGGCTGGAGGGCCTTGGTTCTTGGGTCGTAGGAGTCTCTTTCTAAGGAAGTGGGGTTTGGACTTTAACCTTGATACCCAATAATATCAACATTGCTCCAATATGGGTTAGGCTCCTGAGTCTTCCCATTTTCTGTTGGCATGAAAATGTAATCAGAGGTATTGCTCGATCCATCGGGGAGCTGATCACTTTAGACCCTCCCACCAGAGCTCGAACTAGATTTGTCCAAGCTCGATTCTGTGTTTTGGCAAACTTGGAGACGGACCTCCCATCCTCCATTTCTCTGTGGTCTGGGGGTACTTTTCTACACAAACAAGCTATTGTTTATGAGAATAGGCCAGCTTTCTGCCCTCAGTGTAGTTCTCAAGGGCATCTTCAGTCCAATTGTCCTCTCCAAAAGCCAAGGAAGAAGGAGCGAGATCCCTGCAACCCTCTAGAGCACGGTGAAGGTCAGACGAAGCACCCTTTTATGAAAGGCCATGAATCTCTAGGTCCATCCAGGGACCATCTCGAATCCTCCTTACTAGAAGAGGAAATCACCACCCGTCCGGACTTCGAGCAGTGTGGTGGGCGCCCCCAACTAGGACCATAGGAGGAAAAGGAATAGGCCCCCCTTATCACCACTCAGGCAGATTCACCCAAAATTTATGACCGAAACTCTCCCGAGGCACAAAAGCTATTGGAAGACTACCTGCTGGGAAGAAGAGGTTACCAGCCTGGTAATATTAGCCCTCGAATTACAAGGAGTCAAAAGCGAGGGGTGGATTTTGGTAGTGAAAGGAAGCAAGGCCATCCCCCCAACAAGGAAAAGAGAGACAAAGAAACTGCAGCTAATGTTGAAAATGGAACCCAATGGTTGCTGTTTCAGGATGACTATGATTCTCTGATGGGTGACGCGCTTATCCCAAAACCTCCCTTCCAGAAGGGAAAGGGAAGTAAGAAGAACCTCAAACCGTACGGATGAGATCCTGGATGCGAGAAGACTAATCAAAGTGGCCATTTGGGCTAGGGCAAAATTTTCCAGCAGGATTTTCAACGGTTTGTTTTAGTCTAGTCATTTTTCTTGGATCCTATCCAACATGTATGCTTCGAATTCTGCCTCTAGGAAAGCAGAAATGTGGAAAGTTATTTCCCAGGTATGGGAGAATTTTTTGTAGTTTTCTTGGTTGTCTTCTTATGCTTTCCGATGGTCCAACTTCTCCGACTAGTTTTTGTTTTCCCAGTTATAATGGCCATGGTTTCTAGGATAATCAGGCAAAAATGCCTTACTTGTAGCCCTCGGGCAATTAGCAACTTTTTGTTTTTTTTCTGCATACAGGTTTATTCTTCTAGCCAAGAGGCATGAAGCACTATTTAGCAAGGCTGATTTTGTATATAAGGTTTTGGGATCCTCTATAAAAACCCACTGTTAATCTATTATAATAATTACCCAAAAAAAAATGTTAATTTTTGATGTCTATAGATGCCCCTTTTTGTAATGTGTTGTTTATAAAAATAATATAGTGCAAAAATATGTGTCAAAATTTTATTGGTTTATTGCCCTATTGAGATGATTATCCTCGTGGGAGGATGTTTGACAACCCCCTCAAGTGGTGAGTGTGCAGGTGAGGTTACAAGGATAAGTATGAGACACTTGAAAATATTGGAGAATGGTAGGTGGAAGGGTAGTGAGTTAGAAGGATTAATGAAGGTAGATGGAGGGGAAAGTAGAGGTCATGTACATTATGTAGGAAAATAAGTAAAGAGGTCTATAGAGCCCAAGAGGGTGAACATAAAAGAGGGGCCCAATGAGTTAATGTGAAAAGTGCATAGCCCGAGGAGGTAGGGTGGTGAATTAGAGTAATTAGTGAGGAATGGTATGGTAGGAAAAATAAAGGTTAACGATGTCAAGGGGAGACTGTCTCCTCGAAGATGGTCTAGTAGGAGACCACCTACTCATAGATAGTGAGGGAAGAGGTAATAGGGAGGGGTTGGGGGAGGGGAGAGTTTGTTAAATGGGGTTTGATATGGTAGGCAATAAGGGAATGAGGTCCAAACTCTTAGGAAAGGATGGTAGTGGATGATAGTAGAGGTATATGGTGGGAAAATGGTATGCAACCATGGAAAAAGAGCAGACCTAGAGAAGAAGAGACAAAAAATTGCACTAGGTAAAAGGAGGTAAAGAAAAATAAAACATAAAAAAATGTGTAGCATAAGGAGGCTAGTGAAAAGTGTAAAGCCCAAGGAGAAAATACGAAAAAGGGTGCCTGAGGTAATGTGAAAAGTGTGTATCCCAAGGAGGCAAATGTGAAAAGTTCTAGCACATGAGGCAAAGTGTAAAAGGGTGCCCAAGGAGGCAAGTGAATACAATAAAGTAGTGCAATGTAGAGGTATATATAGGTCTAAAAAATATCATGGTGCATCGAATATGGGGTAGTTGATGAAATAGAGGTTGATTGGATGGGTTAATGTACCAAGATATTGACTTGGTATCGAAGTAGGAGTATGGTTTTAGGATCACTATGTGTCACTACATGGGTGCCCCACTTTCACGAGGGGGTAGGGTCATAGTCTATTGGTGGGTATAAGAGTGATCGAGATATACAAGGACCTTGAATAATGGGAGGTAGGGATGGAGGTGAGCAGTTGTGGATGAGTAGAGGCTAGGCTATAGGAGTGCCTACGGGTCCTATTACATTCTATGGATATTTAAGCATGTGATGAATAACAATGATGATAAAAGGATAATAATAATGAGGAAAATAGATTGATAATGATGGATAAGTGATATGAGCATAAGAGTAAATGGATAATGGATTATGATGATCATGAGGGTAATGGAAAATTCTTACCTTGATTAATTAATAATTTGACCTTGAGTACACAAGGGTATATAATATCTATGGTGAAAGAGGGATAAAGAGAAGAGGAAGCAAGAATAATACCTTGAGGAGATTTCATGAGACTCAAATGCCCTAGTGATCCTCTAAATTAATGAGTTTACAATGTAAATACCATTAGGATTAGAAATTCCTTGAGATATATCAAAACATCCTAGAACCATTGTGTGTGTAGTGAGTTCATTAACCTACTTTTTGAGAAGATTTGGACTTAACAAATAATAGCCCTAATGAGAAAGAATAAGCTCATCATGAAGGCATACTCCATTCTAGGTGTCTATAGCCCATATGGAGATAGCACATGGTCCATAAATATTGCTCCACTACTGACCAGGCATCTATAGCCTTGATGGAGGCATCTAATATACCCAAGGATTCAGGTTATATTATCACCATTTTTCATTTTATTTTTTTAGAGAGCGTGAACCCTTGGGTTTTGGATCATTGAAAAGGGATACGATGAGCTAATATAAGCATTAGGACTAATCATGATGTCATCCTTGCCTAGTAAAAAATAATATTAATTATGTGTGTAATGTGTGGATTCTAGGATGTCTCAATAGGTCATGAAGGGAGGCTCCAAATCATCATGATGTATGTGCACTTGAAGAGGATACTAGGTATGGTTGAGTGATGAAAAGGTCCTTGGCATACGAAGAAATGGATAAGAAGAAGAAAATAGATATAAAGAAGAATGGGGGTGTGAAAGTCATGTATATACCCCTATAAATAAAAGAAAAGGTGAATGGTTAATGAGGTAAGCATATTCCATGATAAAAAAAAGGTGATTGTGTAAAAAGGGGGAATGCAAAGAATATGATCACAATGAGTGAATAAAAATGTGATAGACATATATTGATAAATAGTAGATAGAAATATAGTGTATGTACAAGGATTATAGGGGATATATATCTATATCTATATACATATGTTATGCATAAAAGACCGATAAGCATGGAGGTGGGTATGAAGGTAGACACGGGTCAGGATAGGTAGAAATTGGTTCAAAATTTACTTCGAATTCATCTCACTAGGTATCATATGAGCTAGTATGAAAGTCATCAAGCCAAAGTGCTACCCATTCAGATTCTATGTATTCATCATATTTATATTTGTCCTCAAGGTTTACAATGAGGTACCTAAAATCAATGAATACTTTGTGGGATGGATTCAAAGAAAAATTGGAAGTGTCAAGTACCCTAATCATGAAATTTATATGGATAGATATAGGACCCAAAGGAACAATGGCATCAATGGTTAAAGGGAAGTCATGTGGCTGACCAAAATCATGGGCTAATTCATATTGGGAAGAGGGTGACAAATAGTTGACAAGATTATGGGAGGATATTAACATGGGGTGGTTTGTAATGTGAGGTAGTGGTGAAGGTGAGGTATTAGAGTGGTCTATATATTCCTCATTCTCTTCATGGATGGTAAGGGATTTGGTTAAGGAGGTAAGAGAAGGCACAAGTAGAAGGATGTGGTGGGGGAAAAGGGATATAATGCAACCATGGAAAAAGAGCAGACCTAGACAGGAAGGGACCACATGTACACTGTATAAAAAAATGGAAAAAAGAAAACAAAATATGTGTAGCCTAAGGAGGCTAGTGAAAATTACATAACCTAAGGGGACAAGTGTAAAAATGGTGCCCAAGGAGTTAATGTGAAAAGAGAAATGCCTAAGGAGGTAATGTGAAAAAGGGTACCTAAGGAGGCAATGTAAAAAAGGAATTTTCCCATGAGGTGAGGAAAGCATAAAATAGTACAATGTGGGGTGGCAACCAAGTTTGAAATGTATCATGGTGCATCGATTCAAAGTGCAAGAGAAAGGGTGGTTGGATGAGGTCAATGGATCAGGATACTAGCTTGATATGCCCAAGCCTTCTCGGGTGTTGGGTAATTGATATAGAAGTTCTATAAGGGCATGAATGCCTTATTCATAGTTTCCTAAGCCAAAACCCTACCAATGGCATTTATGAAAATAGTGTATGACAAAATATGGATTGAAGAGGTAGTTAATATTAATACAAAAATGGTCTTGGAAGGATATGGAGGTGGATGGAAATGTGGGTGTGTCATGTCTCCCATAAACAAAATTGGTTTGGTTCGGTGGTGAGCCTAAGGGTACAATAGTGTCTATGGTGAAAGGCTCATCTTGTGGTCTACCTGAATATTTGATGGACTATACATATGGTAGGTTTTTAATGGTTTCATTGTGTATAATGTATTTACCTATTTATAGAAAAGTAAATAGGATCATATGAGGTTGATTAAGAAATAGTGTTGATGGAAATGTCTGGTAATACAAATGTATAGTTAATTAGGGAATGGTTTACAATGTTGAGTAATGGAAGGGGTGTTTGGATAGGTATGTGATTTTGGTATGAAGAAGAAGTGGATGGTATGGTTATTAGGAATTTGACATGGGTGGGGGTAATTTTAAGATAATGAGTTAAGTTTTGGATAAGAGTGATGATAGGGTTAGGTGTTAAATGGTTTGTAGGATAGGGTGAGAATGGGACTTGGTATTTGTTGGGTGTTGCTATATAAATAGGAAGAGGTAGAAGTAATATGGTCATGATGGATTAGGCCCATAAAACCTTGGTGAGATAGAGCTTGATTATTTGCAATATTTTTTGATCTAAGGTTGAAGTATGTTTGGCGAGAAGGACCCCTTGGTCAATCAGATCCTGTACAATATTCTAAAATTATTGACAATTATTGGTATCATGATCATGTTGGGAATGGTATGAGACCCTAGATATGTGGAGTGATGTGTATCATGCAACCTTGGGTGGGGTAAGGAGAGTACTTGCACCTCGTGAATTTTTAAAAAAATGGATGATAAGGGTTTTGTAAGAGGTGTGAAGTGACATTGGGGTTGAGGAAGAATGTGTGTGGTAGGGAAAGTAGGTTGGTTTTGAAATTGAGTGGGAGGAGGTGTAGCTTGATATGTTGGAGGTTGGGGTAAATATGAAGGTTGTTGTGAAGGGAGGTGAGGTTGTTGAGGTTGGTGTGGGGGATATAAATGTTGCAATGGAGATGGTTGATGTTGGAAACATGGGTAAGATTGGTGTGAAGTGGTGAGAGGTGTTTGGGAGGCTTGTGGTAGAATGTGATGCATGTGATATGATGTGGTAGGGGTGTGGGTAGGAGTGTAATATGGTTGGGAAGTGGATTATGGATAATATGGAGGGGATGGTTGTGATGGATTAGGGGTATGTTGATATGGATGAGTTTGTGGGGATTGATCTGAAGGGGGGTGTGATGATATGGAGGCGATGATTGATTATAAGTGGGAGATGATTGAGTGTAAGTAGGTGGTGGTTGTGATGGATATGGTTGGGTGGGTGGTTGAGGTTGATTGGATGAGTGTGGAGGTTGATAAGTTGGAAGAGGGTGCTGATTATACTATTTAATTGATGGTTGATGATAGGTGGGTTTGGAGTGATGATATATGGAGGATGAGTGATGAGATGGTGAAGTTGATGGTTGGGGATATTGAGGTGGGGGTTGATGATGGATAGGAGATTGGTGGTATTGCGAGGTTGGTGGTGATTGATAAGTGGGAGGTAGTTGATAGGGTTGGTGGTATGCCAAGGTTGGTTGTTGGTATTGGGTGAAATGAGCCATGGGTGTATGGAATGGAGGAAAAATGGTGAGGTTTGGAAAAAATTTTCAAAACAAAATCACTAGCTAACTAAAACTGATAAATTTGAAAAACAAAGCAAACAAATAATTATTTTTTTCTTTTGAGTTTGTTTTGTGTTTTGTTTATTTTTTTTTTGGAATGTTTTTGTGGGTCAAAAGTTAGAAAGTGGTTTTGAAATGTGGTTTGGTTTTGTTTATTTTTGCAAGTTGTGGTTTTGTGTATTTTATGTAAAACCTACCCTAGACTACAAAATGTGGTGGTGAAATGGAATCTACAACAAGGTATGTTGGCACCCTACCACTCTTATGAATGGTAAAATACCAGTGGCCCAAAATGGATTCCTAGGATGGAGTATAGGCATGGGGTAGCCTAAGGAGATAAAAATACCCCTGCAAGAGAGGTTGCACTATTTAGGTCCAACTACTTGCCTAATGCCTAGGGTAAGGTCCCATAGGATTTTGCTTCACTCTCAAGAAATATTGGATAAAAGTGATAGTTGCGTTATACCAATTATTAAGCCCCGTAGTTAAAGGGCATCTAACCTAACTATTACCCTGAGCTAGTCCCAAAGGTAACCAACCTTCCAATGATGAAATATAGAAGACTATCATACTAACTATGGCAATTCTAAGGGCTCCCTATAATTGGTGGTGAAATCCAACATCGCCAAGGAGGTTATCCTCGCACTCAAATGTTATATATATATATATATATATATATATATATATATATATATATATATATATATATATATATATATATATGAATGTGGAGTGTGGAAAAATAGAGTGCAAGTGTGTGAAATCTATTCTAAGAAAACAATAGACATAATATCTATGCTAAGGCTAAAATTAATGCTAATATAACAACTATGTAACTAAAAATTTAACTATCTATCAAAATTCTATATGTAGAGGAGACATTTTTTAGGGAGACAATCACAGTCAAGACTACCTCTAGGGAGATAGTGCAGTAGGCAATGTAAAAAAATAGTAAATAATACAAAAGAAGGTGGTAGGAAAGACCATATTCAAGGAGGTAGTTACGAATAGGTAAGACCATATTTGAGGAGGTGGTACAACAGAGGCAAGACCATCTTAGGTGGTCTCAAAACTATCTGAGGTAGTATAGGTAGATAGTGAAAAACTACCAGATACAATAGATAGTGAAAAAATAGTAATAAGAAGGACCACTTTTAAGGAGGTGGTACAAGCAAGACCATATTTGGGGAGGTGATACAGGCTCAGTACACAAAGAAAACATAAAATATAGAATATGATAGTAAAGTGTGTTATCACCTTTGAGCAGATTATTTCAAGCAGAACCAAAGACAACCCTCAAAATTTTATGGCCTTGTTATTAAATAAAATAAATTTATGCTAATAACTATTGCTTTCAAACCTATTTAAAATAGAAATAAAAATTTATACTAAAAGAAATATTAGCTAAGAAATGCACTTACGTAAAGCTACAAAATAACTAAAATTACTAAGAAGTAGAAATACAATATAAGCCTACTATTCTAGCTAAAAAATATTAATCCCAAGAGATCTATTGTGTGTGTGTAAAAGAGAAGCCCAAGGGGGTAAGCTAAACTAAAATAAAATCCTAAGGAGGCTTGTGTGTGGGTGTGTAAAAGAAAATCCCAAAGGGCTAAGCTAAACTAAAAGGAAAGCCTAAGGAGGCTTGTGAGGTGTGTGTAAAATAAAATCCCAATGGGGTAAGCTAAGTTAAGATGCCTAAGGAGGCTTGTGTGGTGTGTGTAAAAAGAAAATCCTAAGAGGGTAGACTAAACTAAAAGTAAAGCCTAAGGAGGATTGTGAGTGGGTGTGTAAAATAAAATCCCAAGGGGGCAAGCTAAACTAAAAGGAAAGCCTAAGGAGGCTTGTGAGTGGGTGTGTAAAATAAAATCCCAAGGGGGAAAGCTAAACTAAAAGGAAAGCCTAAAGAGGCTTATGAGTGTGTGAAATGAAATCCAAAGGGGGTAATGCTAAGATAAATAAGCCTAAGGAGGCTTATGAGTGTGGGTGTAAAAGGTAAAGCCCAAGGGGGTAAAAACTAAGCTAAAATCATGAGGCTTGTGAGTGTGGGTGTGAAAAGTAAAGCCCAAAGGGGTAAAAAATAAGCTAAAATCCCAAGGAGGCTTGTGAGTGTGTGAAATAAAAGCCCAAGGGGGAAATGCTAAGATAAATAATCCTAAGGAGGATTGCAATGTCATAAACCCAATTTCTAACTCCAAAATCCTATATATATATATATTACAATAAGATTATTTCCTTTAAAGCGAACTCAACTATGCTAAATATATTTTCATTTCACCCATCACTACTCTTACATGATTCCGTTTGTGCAAGAGCACTAGGTGCCACACCCCATTTAACTATTATTCTCATTAGCTAGATGAGCTAGTTAATTTTCCTTTTCTATCAATTGAAAAGTATCATAGCTAATCCCTACCCTCACATAATTATTTGTGTTAATTTCCTCTCTCAACCATTAAAGAGAAAGCGATAATAACCCTGAGCTCATTTTTAACTCTTAATAGTATCCATCACATATAACTTATTTACTCAACTTTAAGATCAACTTATCTATTTACAAGAGTTTTGGTTAAAAGATATCACTAATTCCTTAAAGTGTTCCATCTCTTTATAACACAATATCAATTTCAAACTCATTATAATAAGCACAAAGAATAAATAAGTTATAATGTGCAATAATCTAATCTAATCCAATGTCCATGCACTGACTTCCATAAGCTTGTAATTAACTAGAAAATAATATTCACTTTAAGTTAAACTCCCTTCGAATCGAAAAAGAGATATTTCTAAGATTAAATAAGAAATACTAGCTTCACTTTACTCTAGAAGACCCATTCACATAGTCCTCCATGGCACAATGTTGATATTTAACTTCTACTTGAATTCTATTAAAATAGATTACACCATATCAACACGACAATCGACATCAAAGCATCTTCACCGGGATAACTCAGACCCCAAGATACAGTCAATATTTAAAAATCAAAAATAATATTTTTAGGTAACTCAACAGTAACTATTCCATCTTCCAGTTACATTAAGATCCCAGTCTGGTAGTGATATCAATCCCAATCCATTTTCTTGGTTGACATTCCATAACATGAACTTACAACTCATCATATAGGATTATAGTTAAGGAGCTTCACCTATGATTTGTCTTCCTTTGGGCTGCACCAGTAAGTTTTTCTTTATTCAATGACTCTAGCATCATTCCAGCTAGCAGATGATATCTTCCTTTCCATCATGTCTTCACTAACCACTAAGATAGGTTACCTTCCAACGGATATTAGAGATGACTCCCGAATTTTTAGGATAACCAATTTTTTTTATCGATAGTATAATTTCAACTACCACATCTCCGGTGTCCATCCTCAGATAAGGATTTCATGAATGCATTATCATCATAGTATCAAACCATTCCCAATATGCAAATAAAAACATTGCAAATATTTTTCCTTAAAACACAATGTTTTTTATCCATTCTATAATAACCACAATCACACGTTTCTGCAGAAGAAGTGTCATTACTTAAACTATAAATGACTCATTTGATTCTATTCATAAAGTTTTTAATTAAAGCACAAGGTTCTCTGTTCATTCTAAAAATAATCATAATTATACATTTCTATATCATTGCAGAAGAAGTGATATTGCCTAATATATGAATCAATAATTTAATTCTACTCAAAATGTAAATACTTTTTCCTATCCACAAGAAGCATATATTAGACATCAATTTCATAAATATGAAGCTGAATTCATTCACACAAAGAGATAACCAGATTATTTATCTCAAAAGTATATCCATCATACATCAGTTTCAAACAATCACAATCCAGAATACATCAGTCAAACACAGGTCTGGTTCTCTTCCCTACAGAAATCACATTTCCTCTAGAGTTTTCTATTCCCTATTAACAAGATGGATATGCATGGATTCTTGCATGAACCAAAGGAAATACACAATACATCATACCACACCAAATAAATTTACTCTAATTTTTTTCCTCTCTATAATTTTATTAGCAACCATACACGGTTCTTCTAAAAAAACTTGGAAATAAAACATCGAGCAACTAAAAATATTTTTAGCCAATGTATTCACTAACAATAGTTGAGTGTCTTGTAGTCTCTTCGAATTTGCTTCATAATTTATAGTTATTAGTTAATACAACAATAATATAAAATTGATCATTCCACACTGTACATTCCTTCCCTAATCGACGACTAAGGTTTTAACATGACTTGTCCGGTCTATTCTAAAAGAATTTAGACATACTATCATTCTAACCAAAAATTAGTATACAAGCCAACATATACAACATCAATCAAAGACAAGCCCATAAAGCAATTTCAAAAACAACCTAATAACTCCTTTGTAGTCCTCCAAATTTGCTACATTTAGGTCTTCTTTGTCTCTCTGACCTTGGCCCTCATATTTTGATGGCATCCTCTCCCCAAAAAATATCTTTTTCATACTTACTCCATCCAACTCTCTCTCCTAAGTACACCGACGTCCGTTGCCTCTAACCAACTCCATTAATTTCCCACTTGTTTTACCCATTAATGAGAATATCTTGGTCGACCATTATACCACAACAACACTTAAGCTTCATTCAAAATTTATGAACAATTTTTTTTTGTTTGTTAAGAAGTTCACAACTATCACTCTATAGTATAACTTAACACTACGGTTCATCGGGTTCCTTATAATATAGTTTTGAATTAAGCAAGGTTCTAAGTTTCATTTTTTTATTAAAAAATAATAAAGAGAATCCATTTCCTCTATCTTTAATAATCAAAACCCCCTTTCCTTACCATTCATTAAAATTTATCAACAAATATGGATTCCTTAAGTGCTATTTCAAAATACATAAAGAAAAATCTTAAATCAAACTTCCATATTAGAGAAAAAGCATGATGCAGAAAGATTATGATATGCATCTTCATGAATAGGGGCATTCATCCATGTTGCCTCCTCAAATAATCTGATAATAACCCATCACATAATTTCCCCAAGGCTTCCTTCTCTTGGTGGTTAGTTATTTCTGCCACCATGAAGGAACTTGTCCCTACAAAAGTGCACTTCCATTAGTAGCATCATATTCATACATAAAATGTAGGTTCTCCCAAAACCAAACATGAAATTATCCTATTTCCACAATAAGATTTACAACTCACATTCCCAATAATAATGAGTATCTTAAATACTAAAATAGTCCATCATTTCATCCATAAGCCATATAGCAAAATAAGTCCATCAAAATAAAAGTCTGCCAAAGGGTGGGTCATGACATGCAAAGTGTGAAAGGAAATAAAATAAGATAACAAAATCCTAAGGGTGCTTAAGGGTGGAAAAAAGGAACCTAGTTTTATGATATCAAATGAATGTAAGAACAAAAAAGGATGACTTACCTAGAAGCCTACGCGGGTGTTGCAGGTGTGCATATTCTGGAGCACAGGTGGTATAGCAATGTGAAGCCGTCTCTGAGGAGGTGGTATCAACTGTTACCTATTAAAAAGAGAAACAATAGTAGTGAGTGAAAAGGAATGACTATGGTTGAAAAAGCGACAATAATACTATTAAATAAAGACTTCAATTTATCCTTATTATTGATATAAGTTGAAATAAAGTAAGGATAAGGTGAAATTCAAGGGAACTGTTCCACCAGGCATGACATTTTTTGAGGTAGAAAAACCACCATTAACAAGTGAAATACAAAGACAAAAAGAGCAATATATGCAATGGATTTTATTACAAATATATGATTTTACAATACAAAATACCTCTTTGTATTTTAAAATTTATAGAGAAGCCTCCAAAGGCTTTTAAAAAGAAAATGATGTTATGCTTATCTCCAACAATAGTTTGTGATTAGGAGGTATCGTATGCATGCTTATGGGTGTGAGTTTGAAAATGGCTACTATAGATAAATGAAAAACTTACACACAACCAACAAAGAGAAGTTAGTAAAACAAATGGGCCCACATAGGTTGGGCATTAATCAAGATAATAGATAAAACATAGTGCAATAATAGATAACTATTGTAAATGAAAAAAAATATGAAAATATACCTGTTATCGTGTGTAATGGTCACCAAGAACCTCGTATAAATTGTTCCATGTTAGAGGTGAGACTGTCTCAAGGGAGGTGGTATAGCAGTGTGAGACCATCTCAGGGGAGGTGATCTTGGGACTATGACTATAAGTGACAAATTGTTGGACCTGAGAGCTCATTAGTGTGTGACATGGGATCAAGGGGGTCTCGAGACATGGTTCAAGGTTGTGGGTAGTGGTCAAGTTGGCTTGGGTAAGGGTGAGTGAATATTTTGGTAACATAAACTTAGCACAAAATGGGGTTCCCTCCCTTGGCCATGGCCAAGGGTATTTATAGGAATTTTAGGGTTGGATGAGTGGGATGCCACATAGGCTCCACTTGGTCTCCACATGGGTAGGGTAGGTGAGGGAAAAGTCTAGAAGGGGATGAGGTGGAGGGGTTCATTTAAGTGCTTTGGGAAGGGGGAGTCTAGGGGAAGGGAAACTAATTTAAAATTAGTTTTCCAAGGCACATGGGGGAGTGTGGGGGTATTTTAAAATTGCTAAAATTATGAGGTGTAAAGTGTGGGGAGTTGGCATATTAAATTGCCTTGGAGAAGGTGTCCTAGGGGGAGGGAAAAATATTTGAAAATTTCCAAGAGTAATTAAGTGGCTATCCTTTTGGACCAAGTGGGATAATGATGCAGGAGCATCCGGTGGCAAAGCTGCAATCTTGCATCACCCAAAATGTATTTTTCTTTAAGTACTAAAACTGTCGTGATATTGCGACGCTTTTTGAAGAAGGGCGCCAGCAGGCCAAACTGTCACGATATCATGACGCTTTTTGATAAAAAGGGCCAAGGTGCAAAACTGTCATGAAATCGCGACATTTTTGAGGCAACGCATCCGTGACACGAAATGGTCGTGAAATCACGACATTTCTGGGTCGGAGAGGTCAAGGCGCCAAACGGTCATGAAATCGTGACAGTTTCGGAGAAAAGCAACTTTAGCGCCAAATGGTCACGAAATCGCGACGTTTCCGAAGCAAAGCAGCCTTAATGCAAAATGGTCGCAAAATCGTGACATTTCTGAAGCAAAGCCGCTCGGGCACCAAATGGTCGCGAAATCGTGACATTTTCGGGGAAGAGCAGCTTGGGTGCCAATTGGTCGCGAAATCATGACAACTCCGAGGCAAAGTCACTTGAGTGCCAAATGGTCACAAAATCGTGACACCTTCGAGGACAAGGCTCAAAGACGTCGTGAAATCGTGACATATCCGGAGGCAAGGTTCCAAAACGCAAAGTGGTCGTGAAATCGCGATGCTTTCGATTCGAAGACTCAACAGCGCAAGGTGGTTGTGAAATTGTGAAACTTCCGAGCCAAAGACTCAAGGGCGTGAAATGGTCACAAAATCGTGACATGTCACGGTTTCGCAGCCCGAAACGAAGTAGCGAGTACGGAATACAAAGATGTCACGAAATCATGACGTGTCGCGGTTTCGCGGCCCAAAGGAGGAAAGCGAGTAAGAAAGGCCTAGACGTCGCAATTTCATGATGTGTCATGGAATCATGGCCCCAAGGAGGAGAGAGAAAGTATTGGAGCAAAAATGTCGCGATATCGCGACCAGAGCGCTCACGACGTTGACCAACCGACGATTGCAGAGACCAGTGCAGAGGGACACGTGGCGTGAAGTTACAGGTGGCCCGAGAGTATGGAGCGGTTATAGGGACTCTGGCAAGGGGACATGTGGCATCAAATTACAAGCGACTTGGTGCACTCCTATGAATGATGATATGGTAGATGGATTGACAGGCGGCCGCAGCGCACTTCACCACCCCAGACCATTATAACACGGGGCTCCTGGCAGCATCTCGCAAGTGCAACAAAAAATTTGTGCGGGTGGTTAGAGAAGGCCCGCACTTAGTGTAATGATGTGAAAAGGAGGTGGCGGCCGAGGATAAAAAGGCGGCACATACATTGTAAAGGGACTCTTGGCCATTTTTGAATAGGATCGTTGTGTATTCGGAGGAAGACCTCTGTTTAATGAAAATTTGTTGGAATTCGTCTGTGTGTTTTCGAGCTTTGCGTTGATCTTTGCTGTGTGTTGTCTTAGCTCTATATCAAGTGGTATCAGAGCAGGTTGGTTTTGAGTGTGCAGACCGAACGCCGACAGTGAGGCAGTTTGCACCAGGACTGTGGTTGTGGGTTGCGAAGAAGAAGCAGGATGCTTTCGCGTAGAGATCATGGTGGTGTGAGGCACAGGCAAGCAAGAAGGGAGGAGGTCAATCTAAGAGCCCTACAGAGGCAAGTTGAGGCCCTACAAGATGAAATTAGAAGAGGAGTCGAGCCGAGAAGGGAGGAACCCAGTGAAGATGAAGTGTGGGAAGAAGAGGTTCCATCCGATGCGAAAGAGGCCTTGGATCCAGCTGAGGCTAGGCTGTATAGGGCCATCTCCCAGATTGGGAAGAAGCCAAAATTTGACGTCTCCACTTATTCTGGGAACCTCAACCTTGAGGAGTTGATAGACTGGATTAACGACATGGAGGAGTATTTTGAGTACGAAGAGATATCAGATCCAAATCGGATCAGGTTCACGAAAACCAAGCTAAAGGTACATGCCAGCATCTGGTGGAAAGGAGTGCAGTTGGAAAGGAATAGGAGGGGAAAGGAAAGGATCACCAGGTGGGATAGGATGGTAGAGAAACTAAAGAGGCGGTTCATCCCTACATATTATGAGTTGGATTTGTTAAAAAAAATGCAGAGTCTTCGACAGGCTAGTAGGACTGTCAAGGAATATACTGAAGAGTTCTACCAAATCTCGATCAAAATCAGCCATTCGAAGGCGAATAAGGAGAAGGTCGCATGTTACATCAATGGATTGCGAACCAGCATTCAAGAAGAGTTGGGGCTGGTTAGAATGAGCACAGTAGAGGATGCATATCAATTTGCATTAAAAGTGGAGGAGAAACTGAATAGGAGGTTTGATGGTAAGCAGAGAGGGAAGGACAGGGGTGGAAGAGCTGGTGGAAGAGGCAGTGGTGGAAGATACAAATATTTTGGGAAAACTGGTGAAGCTAGCAGTAGCCAAAAATAGAAAGAAGTGAAAGAGGAGGATGACCAACACCCACGCAATCAGAGCAACAACTACCCAAGAGGAAGAGGTAGGTTTGGGCGAGGGTTTGGAAGAGGTGTCTTTAGAGGAACCTGCTTCAACTACGGAGAGGAAGGACACAGGGCATACAACTGCCCATAGCATCAAGAGAGGCCAAATCGAAGACCTAAGGGTCAGGCCCAAGCTGCTGTAGCAGATGAAGGTGTAGAGTCTGAGCACTCAGAGGAGGCAGAAAGAGAAGCAATGGTCATCAGAAGAGTCTTGTTAAATGAAGAAGAAAAGACAGACTAGAGGAACAGCCTATTTCGAACAAGATGCAAGTGTGCAGGCAAGGTCTGTAACATCATCATTGATAATGGAAGCACTGACAATTTTGTTTATGAGGAAATGGTTGCCAAGCTACAGTTGGAGAGGAGAAAACACCCGCACCCGTATCGAATTGCATGGTTGCAAAAGGACCATCGGGTGTTAGTAAGTGAACAATGCCTGGTGAAGTTCAATATTGGAACTTACCGAGATGAGGTTTTATGTGACATATTGCCTGCGGATGCATGTCACCTGCTGCTTGGGAGACCATGGCAGTTTGACCGAAGTGCTGTCCATGATGGTCGAGCCAACACCTATTCTTTGTCAAAGAATGGAGTTTGCCACAAGTTAAAACCCCTGAAGGAGGCGGATGAGAAAGTATGCAGCAGTGCACAAGTCTGTCTAGTGGATGGCAGAAGATTTTTAGATGGTCTGAAATAAGATCATATGTGCTATGCAATAATCCCTAGGGCTAGGGAAGAAGGATGCAAGGAAATTCCAGTGGAAGTCATGGAACTGTTAGAGGAATTCCCTGATATCATTTTTGATAATGTTCTCGAAGGTTTACCGCCTATTAGGAAGATCAGTCACCACATAGATTTGGTGCCTGGATCGAGCTTGCCAAACAAGGCTGCACATCGAATGACGCCTGTGGAAACTGAAGAGTTGAATCGACAAGTTCAATATCTATTGAAGAAAGGCTTGATTAGGGAGAGTCTTAGTCCATGTGCAGTACCAGCAATACTAGCACCCAAGAAGGATGGAGAATGGAGAATGTGCACAGACTCTGGGGCAATCAACAAGATCACCATTAAATACAGGTTCCCACTGCCAAGGATGGATGATATCATGGATCGCTGAGTGGAGCTGAGTACTTCACAAAAATTGACTGGAAAAGTGGGTACCATCAGATCCGCATTAGAGAAGGGGATGAGTGGAAGACAACCTTTAAAACCAGAGAGGGGCTGTATGAGTGGTTGGTTATGCCATTTGGATTAACCAATGCACCTAGTACCTTTATGAGGTTAATGAATGAAGTTCTGAAGGAATTTATGGGCAAATTTGTTATTGTTTACTTGGATGATATACTAATTTTTAGCAGAACATTGGACGAGCACCTGATGCACATCAGGAAGGTTTTTGAGAAACTACGGGAGGAGCAGTTACTGATCAATCTGAAGAAGTGCAACTTCATGAAGAGGGAGCTGGTATACCTGGGATTTGTTATATCAGCAAGTGGTCTCAAAATGGACCCTAAAAAAGTGAGGGCTATCTTAGAATGGCCTATCCCAAGAAGTGTGACTGAGGTTAGATCATTTCATGGTTTGGCAAATTTCTACAGAAAATTTATTAGAAACTTTAGCAGTATTTGTGAATCTCTTATAGAGACAATGAAGGGGAACAAGAAGGAATTCTAGTGGACAGTTGGATCAGACAAAAGATTTGATATGCTGAAGAAGAAGGTCACTGAGCAACCCATCTTAGCACTTCCAGATTTCAATAAGGTGTTTCAGGTGGACTGCGATGCGAGTGGCAATGCGATAGGAGCCGTATTGAGCCAAGAAGGTAGGCCTGTAGCTTATTTCAGTGAGAAGCTCAATGATGCCAGGAGAAAGTATTCGGTATATGATCAAGAGTTCTACGCCATAGTTCAAGCACTCAAGAAATGGAGGCACTATCTGTTTCCAAAAGAGTTTGTTCTCTATACCGACCATCAAGCGCTGCAGTATATTAATAGCCAAGGAAAATTGAATCAGAGGCACCTGAAATGGGTAGAGTTCCTGCAGAGCTATACCTTTATGCTGAAGCATCGGAGTGGAAGATCCAATAGGGTGGTAGATGCACTGAGTAGGAGGCAATGTATGATGATAGAAATGAAAGTGGAGGTTGTAGGGTTTGCTGAACTCAAGAACTTATACCCTGCAGACCCCGATTTTGTAGAAGCTTGGAAAGCCTACACTGCGCCTATTGCGTTGGATAGGACTAAATGGTTGGATTACCTGATTCAAGATGGAATGCTATTTAGGGGGAACCAATTGTGCATTTTGAGGAGCTCAATGAGAGAGAACCTCATTAAATAAAAGCACAGTGGGGTTTTAGCTAGACACTTTGGTTGTGACAAGACCATCTCACTGGTTAGTGAAAACTACTACTGGCCGCAATTGCAGCAAGATGTGGCAAAGTTTGTGTAGAGTTGTAGGATATGCCAGATGGCAAAAGGTGTGAGGCAGCCTACTAGTTTGTATCAACCGCTACCTATACCTGAAATACCGTGGGAAGATATCAGTATGGATTTTGTGCTTGGTTTGCCTAGGACGTAGAGGGGGCATGACTCCATATTTGTGGTAGTGGATAGATTTTCAAAAATGGCACATTTTATCCCGTGCCAAAAGACTAGCGATGCGGTCCATGTAGCTGGTTTGTTCTTTAAGGAAGTGGTACGCCTGCATGGGCTACCAAGAAGCATTGTGTCGAAAAGGGATACCAAGTTTGTAGGATATTTCTGGAAGACCTTGTGGAAGAAACTGAAGATAGAGTTAAAGTTCAGTTCTGCATACCACCCTCAAATAGATGGGTAGATAGAGGTGATTAATAGGAGTTTGGGCAACCTACTGTGATGCTTGGTAGGGGACAAGCCCAAGGGATGGGATCTAGTTCTACCACAAGCAGAATTCACGTATAACAGCTCGGTCAATCGGAGTACCAATAAGTCACCATTCCAGATCATCTATGGGAGCAGCCCAAGAAACACCTCAGAGTTGAGAATGATAGATACGAGGGAGAAATGCAGTGCTGAGGCAGAATATTTTGCCGAACATCTAAAGGGAGTGCATGAGGAAGTGACAAAACACATTGCCAAGATGAATGCTCAGTACAAGACAAGGGTGGATCAAAAATGTAGAGCTAAAGAGTTCAAATTAGGAGATTCTATCATGGTCCATCTAAGGAAGGAGCAGTTTCCTGCCAAGACCTATAACAAGCTGAAAATGAAGAAATTTGGGCAATGCAAGATCGTTGGCAAATGGGATTCGAGTAATGCCTACGAGGTGGAGTTACCAAAGGAACTTAACATCTCCCCCGTGTTTAACATCTTGGATTTGGTCGAGTATCATGAAGGAGAAAGCAGTGAGATACCCAGTCCAGATCTGTGGAGCATTCCAGCAGCCATCCCAGTTGCGAATGAGATAGAAGAAGTTCTGGATATGCGTGAGGGCCGAAGTGCTAGGAACAGGAGTTACTCAGAGTACTTGGTCAAATGGAAGGGCAGACCCATTGAAGACTCGACTTGGTTATCAAAGGCTGAGGTTGATCGCCTGGGTCTACCTCGAACAGATCAGAAGTGAGGTCACTTCTCAAACTCACCCCGGGTGTCTGATGCAGGAGCATCCGGTGGTGAAGCTGCAATCTTGCATCACCCAAAATGTATTTTTCTTTAAGTACTAAAACTATCATGATATCGCGATGCTTTTTGAAGAAGGGCACCAGTGGGCCAAACTGTCGCGATATCGTGACGCTTTTTGATAAAAAGGGCCAAGGTGCAAAACTGTCACGAAATCATGACATTTTTGAGGCAACGCAGTCGTGATGCGAAATGGTCGTAAAATCGCAACATTTCTGGGTCAGAGAGGTCAAGGCACCAAACGATCACGAAATCATGACAGTTCCGGAGAAAAGCAACTTCAGCGCCAAATGGTCACGAAATCGCGACGTTTCCGAAGCAAAGTAGCCTTAACGCAAAATGGTCGCGAAATCGTGACATTTCTGAAGCAAAGCCGCTCGAGCACCAAATGGTCGCAAAATCGTGACATTTTCGGGGAAGAGCAGCTTGGGCGCCAATTGGTTGTGAAATCATGACAACTCCGAGGCAAAGTCACTTGAGTGCCAAATGGTCGTGAAATCACGACACCTTCGAGGACAAGGCTCAAAGACGTCACGAAATCATGACATATCCGGAGGCAAGGTTCCAAAATGCAAAGTGGTCATGAAATCGTGACGCTTCTGGTGCGAAGACTCAACAACGCAAGGTGGTCGCAAAATCATGACACTTTCGAGCCAAAGACTTAAGGGCGTGAAATGGTCATGAAATCGTGACATGTCACGGTTTCGTGGCCCAAAACGAAGCAGCGAGTACGAAATACAAATATGTCACGAAATCGTGATGTGTCGCGGTTTCGTGGCCCAAAGGAGGAAAGCGAGTAAGAAATGCCTAGACGTCGCGATTTCGTGACGTGTCGTGGAATCGCGGCCCCAAGGAGGAGAGATAAAGTATTGGAGCAAAAACATCGTGATATCGCGACCAGAGCGCTCATGATGTTGACCAGCCGGTGATTGCAGAGACTAGTGTAGAGGGACACATGGCGTGAAGTTACAGGTGGCCCGAGAGTATGGAGCGGTTACAGGGACTCTGGCAAGGGGACACGTGGCATCAAATTACAAGCAACTTGGCGCACTCCTATGAATGATGATATGGCGGATGGATTGATAGGCGGCCGCAGTGCACTCCGCCACCCCAGACCATGATAACATAGGGCTCCTGGCAGCATCTCGTAGGTGCAGCAGAAAATTTGTGCGGGTGGTTAGAGAAGGCCCGCACTTAGTGTAATGATGTGAAAAGGAGGTGGCAACCGAGGATAAAAATGCGGCACATACATTGTAAAGGGACTCTTGGCAATTTTTGAATAGGATCACTGTGTATTCGAAGGAAGACCTCTGTTTAATGAAAATTTTCTGGAATTCGTCTGTGTGTTTCCGAGCTTTGCGTTGATCTTTGCTGTGTGTTGTCTTAGCTCTATATTAGATAAATGCAAATTTTGACTTATGGTTATTTTTTAATTTTAATTTATTTTTATGGCATGGGGGGTACATGTGAGATGGTGCATTAATGTGGGATATTTCTAGATATTTGGGAGGGATATTTTTAAATTCCAAAAAGGGTCACATGGGAGGATGTGCATAGGAGCATGTGTGCTTGGGTGATGTGTGGGAAATTTAAATTACCAAAATTCTAGGTGGAAGGTATAGAGGACAAATGGATTAAATAGGTCGATTGACTAGGGGATGTGAAAGTAATTTTAAATTCATAAAATTACATGGGGATGTGTGGGAGGGTGTAGGATAATCAAGAAATTAAATGAGGGGGAATTCCAAAGGGGGTTTCCTAGGGATTTGATTTAGGATTTTTAAATTATTATCTCCTAAGGATTTGGATGGGGATATTAGGATGGTATTAGGGATTAATTAAGGGCTAGATGAGGGGATTAGGTGAATAAGCAAGGTAGGAGAAAATTAGGGGAAAATTACAAAAATTGAAGAATTAACGATTTAAAATAAAGAGGAACTTTAGAAGAAAATAAATATTTTAGGGAAATTTAGAAGAACCTAAGGAAAATTAAAGGGAAATAGAATATAATTAGGAGAGCTAGGGATTGGAAGAAATTAGGGAAATTAGGGAGAATTTAGATATTAATTATAATTTTGTAAGGCAACAAAAGGAATATTTGGGTAAATTAATTTCTAATTTATTATGTGATAAAAATGTTAATTTTTTATGTCTACATTCATATTCTATTTAAGATATATATTTTTTAATGAGAAAAATTAAATCTTTATCTTTTTTGATTCAAGACCAAGTGAACATCTGAAGATTTTATCTTAATATGCAAAATGCCACAACATATAAGAGCAACATCTCACAAAATCCAAGTTGAGGGAATCTTCTTGGATCAGGATAGTATCAACCTAATAATGCAGCTATATGATTGCTACATGATAAGTACTCTTCAATCAATGCAAAATATCATGAAATAACAAGTTTAGGTTAACTTCATAGCTACCTTCATAAACTTAAAGCTCTATGAGATTTTAACATGTCATGATTGTACTACAATAGGCACCAAGGATGCAAGTATGAAAGTAATCTCAAACACATGAATGAAATCACAACTACCAATACTTTCCCATAGGAATGACCATCATAGGGAAGTTATGGTTTTATCTTTCTTTCATTATACAAATTAAAACCTAGTCAAGAAATTGTGGGATAGGGTATATCCCTAACCATAGTTAACCTCTTACCCCTTCCTCTTTACCTTATAGTGAATATTAATCCAAAATTCTCTTTAGGCTATCCCATGACAACATTTTTTCCTTAAACATAGTGGATTAGGATGAGGAAGATGAAAATGGGTCATCGGTCCTCATAGATCCTAGATCCTTTTGATTTAAATAATTTTCTAGTGTAAATATCCTAACTCTAGCCTATCTCAAGTTTTTTATTGATAAATATTACTATGAGATGAAGGATGTCCTATATTATCCTCCTCAAGATGGTCCTTTGGACTATCTAACCCAAAATTAAAGAGAATAAAAATAGCACCAATTCCAAAGCAAAGCTCAAAAGTAAGTTTAATTTTATCTAGCTAGGTCCATTCATCATAACCACCAATTTTAGTTCAAGAGCTTATTTCATTTTCATGCTTCATGGAAAATAACTTAAAGAACCAATAAGCATAATGCATATTTAAAGGTATTACACTTGAGTCTACATTGGCTACCTGTTTATTTTAGCTACCTAATGTTGCTTGCTTGCATTCTACTTGATTTTATAGCTACATGCATACATGTGCTTGTCTGTATCTAGACTACATGTTGCATCTTAATTCAAGGACCCACAATGACATGCAAATGATGATCCTAGTCAGGATAGTTCATTCTTGTATTACATTAGGTGACAAATGCAAGTAGGTACTTTTAGTCCCACATTTTTGAATCAAATCAAGGTTTGCACAACTGTCAATATAAATCATTAATTTCTATATTTATCATCAACTCTCTAGTTCAATTTAATTCTTCTTAATCATCTCTCTCAAGTATTTTGAACTACAAATCCCTTGTTGTATGATGAATACTATAAAATTAATAAATGTTGATGGAAAAATCAATCAAATCAAATTCTTCTATCTCATCAATGACTACATGGTGAATACTATGAGGTTTTATAGGTGCTAATAGCCTTATCAATCTCATCATCTATTGTTATTCCATATGACACATTTTGTGGGGGCAACTAGGGAACAACAAAATTGTCTTTCCAACTAGAGACATAATTTGTTACTACACCAATCAATCATAAGTCCTGTATGGAACTTATCTACAAGGAAAATTAATATAATCAAAATTTATTAAAGTATTTGTCTAAAGATTAGGCAAATAGGCACTTGCTTAAAGGAAAATCTAAAATTAAAATATCATAAGTCTAATGGCCAAATCTAAATTAAAATACCCTAAGGTTAATAGGTAAAGCTAAATCAAAATGACCTATGGATAATAGACAAAGAAAATTAGGATGTCCTAGGGCTAACCTGCATGAATACATAAAAGGTCCTTTAAGCATGAGGCTTTGATTAAAGGCAAATCTAAAATCATAACATCCTAATATTTTCTAGGTGAAGTGATCTTACTCTTGAGTTTGTATCACTACCTCTACTCTGGCTAAATCCTACTTCACCATGATGGCCATCACTATAGCTCATATATTGGCTACCTATATAGCTAATGCATTCCTCTCTAACTTTATGGATGACTAAGTTGACCTACTAGAAATTTTCTCACTTGCCATAATCATAGGCATGGTTGTTTGTCCTATGGTTGATACTATCATTGGTCTCTATATTTGGTATTCCTTCCATTGTATAACAAGTAGTGGAGCCACCCATTGAGCTACCCTATTCCACCTCCTGATCACATCTTCTTCCTTATCCTAAACCTTACTACTATAAACCTCCTCAGTCAAATGGTATGGTGCCATTCCTAGTAGAAATCATTAACATTGGGATCATCAATGCTAGGATCTACTAGATCATCTACATTTGACTTGGTGTATAAATTGTAATATGACATAATATTGAATCCTAACTCCCATGTAAAACATATACCATAATTGAGCTAGTGGAATATCCTTCCACAAGCCAAAATACCTAACCATTTTATAAAAATAGAAGAGATTACACTTTTCCTATGGTCCAACTAGCCACCATATTCACCTTACACCGTTCGACTAGTATCTATCCTCTTTCTAGCTTGGATGGCCCCCATAGGGAAATTATATAATCTACTCTTGTTAGAGATCATAAAACAATTACATGGACCTATTGACCATGTTTTTACAAGTTCTACTTTGGTTGCCCTTAAATGATGTACCCATTTATATGCTAAGTGTGACTCTGTATCATTGAATTAACTTGGTAACCCTAGTGGTCACATAATAAATATATGCTCTCAAGTCCACACTTAGATCAATGTGTAGTAAGAGAGTCCCATATCATCCATGTAGACCACCTGATGTAGTGAGTGATATGGTTGGGATAAGATCACGGGTCCCTAGCCAAATACTATTGTTGCTTGAACATGTCTACCACCACCTCTTCCCATCCCTAGTATATCACTCTCTTGCTAGTATCATTGATGAAGACACTTGACGCCATGACCAATAGCTCTACCTATCTATCTAGTCAACTCTTGGCATATACAACATTTATGTTAATGTCATATCAAACCAAATGAAACTATAGATTACTCGTTAATCACTATAGATTATGTCATTGAGAATGAATCATGTAGACTAATGTTCTTCTAATAGGTACCAAGTATCTATTAAAAATCTTGTAGGTTGATTATCAACTCCCTACATAGTACCTAAAAGGTATTCATATTCAAATTATAGCACTCAACAAGTAGAATCTTGAGAGATCAATAAAAATTAACCTTGGGTATTAGGGCTACATAGCACAACTTCACTACTATAAGATAAAGCATGATCATAAAAGTCCAAGAGTGCTAGGATAGTCTCTAAAATTTGTAGATGTTGCATTCAGTAATCTAATACCTATAGAATCTCTTACATCTACAACCAATCCAACTATCTATTTTTCTATCTAAAATCTATCCTAATCTTAGTTTTTCAACCTAACCTTACCTAAAATTAGTCTCAAAATCAAAATAAGTAAAAGGGCCATCAATAGACAAAAGCATAATTTCTTGGAAAAGTGTTGTTAAATAATGAAAGCATTGTACAATGATGAAAGTGTCATTAATTATCAAAAGCACTATGGTTTGGCAAAAGCATAAATGAAATAAAGCTATCACTATGTGAAAGCACTACCTTTTTATTTTAGCATATTTTTGGAGATAAAATTCAAAAAATTGTAAAGTTTTTAAAGACATACCCAAGTTTGGTCGCCTTATCCTATCATTGATAACCTCACTCGGTCTGCATAATGTGTTATTTTTTCTATTTGTACCATCGAAGTATATGCCATGATCACACATTTAGAGCTATATTTCATGAATGTCAATATTAAAAATATTTTTTTTATTCCCTATCCATTTTTGCCATGTTGCACCTCAACTAATTTTATTATTTTATCCCAATATCTCATCAATTAACCTCTATATATCATAATCAAGTTGAGTTTCATCAATCAAACTTAATTTTCCTCCAATGTTGAGGGGGTATAAAAAAATTTAATGCTATCATAAAAATATTTTTTTATATCATTAGTAATCAATTTATTACAAGAATCAATTATATTCAATTTTGAATCTTAATAAACAGAAAATCTACTTATCTCAAAATTGGTGCATGCAAGCTGTATTTTGACACATTCATCATTTGATGAAGCATTAAAGGGAAAATGTAGAAACCCGATTTTGAATATGTCATAAAATTGTAGAAACTTACTAGTATCTACCTCATCAATTCAATCAAATATTTTAACCAACTCAACAAGCTAAAGTCTAATATAAAGGACATTTAATGCCTAAATTTAAAAGTGGGATACCCAAGATTGTAGCATCAATAATGCTACTAAGTAGTTATTAGTGAATTTTTCAAAAATTTTAAATATCACATTTTCTTTCTTATTCAACCCTATAATAGTATTTATGGCATTAGTGTCTACATCCTTAGTACTACCATTGCTTATGGTACTAATTCTATTGATTATAAAAATCCAAAAAATGAAGGTTAACACTTGATAGGTGGTAACTACCTACTAGATTTAGGACCTATCATCCCAATAATACCCAACATCACCAACCACCTATCATAAAACACAATTTTAAGTAAATATCCTCTCAAAATTTATTTTCTATATCCCATCAAATGTTCCACCCTCATGGCATGCCAAATTTCTATCCTTGCCCCTTTAATCTTATCGCTCCTCTCCAAGTAGCTAGCCATTCTAGGTAGATCATACAAGGGAGCCATGGATGATACAAATCCATATCTTGGGGTTCCAAATTCAGTCAATTCTAAAGTAGAAAATCCTTACCAATTTTTATAATTAAAATAATATTTTACATAACAAAATTTTATCGTGAGTACCAAGAAATAATATTGAGCAACGTAAATCTACCTTGAGATTGTATTGAAAGGTATTTTCTATTCAACCATTGGTTTACATGTGACATTCAATTGAATCTTATGCAAGGTAAAGCTCTTGATTTCAAGGTCTCCTATGATTACATTCACATGGGCATTGGAATAGAATTTTCATTTGGATCAATAGAATTTGATCCTATCCCTCATCTTTGTCCTTTAAACATTTTAAATTGTCTTTTGTACATAAAAGTTATATCTAACTAAATATTTCAATGGGAATGGAATGTTATCAGGTTATCATATTATTTGCATCTTATTAGTGATATTTTTATCATAGTTGGGGTCCCTACACCTTTCTATTTAGGTCCCATAGTCTATAATGTACTTTAAATTTGAAATCCCATCTTTATGCATCTTAGAAAAAGTGCTATAGAATTGTAGTACCAATACTGCTATTGTGGTCTTATTTTTCTATTACAAAGACCACACATCTTGTAATCTATCATTCTATCATACAAAATAAAAGTGTTATCCACAATCAAAAGTACTAGTGATTTTTCTTTTTGCATATTAGGCAAAAGTGCTATAGAATTTCAGTACCATAAATGCTTGTCATAACCCTCCCTTGGCATACCTTGTTTTATTTGGATGGTTTTTGACTTGCTAGTTGTTTTGCTATTGGGATATTGACTATGTGTTTTTTTATTCATACAAACATATGTTGTGAAATATGTGACTATATTTTAATAGAAAGAATTATTATTTTGTGAATAGTTCTACAATATATATTTATATATATATATATTTATAATAACGTGATGCTACTAGTAAAATTGGCACATGTGCAAGGACTAGTCTCTTGTGGGTCGAAGAAAGAAATAACCACTAATAATAGGTTGTCTTGAGGAAAATGATGTGATGGGAAATTTGTCGGATTATTTGAGGGGCAACATGAATGAAGGCTCCTCTCTTGAAAATGCATAACATGATTTGCATAAGAAGGAAATAAATATTGAATATCGGTTGGTTTTGTTTGTTGCATACACTTTTATTTATGATGATGTGTTGTGGCATTAGAAATACTATTTCATGTGTAGTTTTGGTTGATGCCTTAAATTATTTCTTTAGGAAAGGAAAACCATATACATGTATATGTATTCATATAAGTAATATACATCTTGGTTTATATAGCATATTTTAGTAAAATGAAATGGTAGGATTATCGCTAGTATATCACCAAGTGAGCTTGCCTTTGAATTCCCTTTAAATAAATTCTTGTGTAATTTTTGAATGTTGAGATATTCGTTGCTTGGTTAAAGTTCTAGAGGGGCTATTATTCTGGCAACTTCTTTTGGATTCCAAGGGTGGACTCGTGTTTGCTTTGGCCTTGTATATTTTGTATGAGAGTACATGCTTGTTAGTAGAGAGTGGAGTGTTTTACGTCTCTAGATATCTCACCGTGAATTGAGGTGAGTGGAGGTGAAGGCTGGGATGTTCTTCCATAAAAAGAAAAAAATAAATAAAGGAGGCAACTCAAAGGACAAAGAGGGTGTGGAATTTAAATAAGTGACAGAAGAATAACATGTAGCATTTTAACTTGTTTATTTTACTAAAAAACTTAGGGAAAACCATTATAATTGATGATTGCAAGTTTTATCTTTGATATTTCTTAGTAGTATTATGTTTAGAAGCAGTTGTATTTAGCCTTGCTATTTTAATTTTATGATAGAGTAGAGTCCTTATTTTGAATTCTAGGAATTGGAGGTTTTTGGAAACCCTATACTATAACCAAAGTCATCTAGCCTAGAGTTTTAAATGGTGAAACATTGTTGGGTTTAGTTCTGAATCTAGATGTTTATGCAGCTTGAGAAAATATTCAAGGTGAAGCCATTTCAACTATAACCAAATTATAGAGTGGATTTGTTTGAGTAGAGATAGGAAACTGCAATTCTTTTGCTAGTATAGTGAATCTTGGAAGGTGATTTTTCTTGTCTATCAGAGTCTCTTAAAAATAGGGCATGTATTATTTAGAAAACATAGCCTTTATTTTATCCCTTATTGAGTATATATGATTGGTTGAAATACTTTATCTTTTAGATGATTACAGCTCCTCAAGATTGAATCTTGAATCTTTCTTTACTTGCTGGTTCAGTTTTGTTATTGTAGAAGGCTATGGAGACCACACATCTATTGATATTGCAACATAAAGAAGGAAAAGCATGTAATCTAAGCATACATTTTATAAAAAGAAGAAAATAACAAAGATAATCTCTCTTTTATTAATAAAATGAGTCTTATTACAAATTTTTCCCTCTTAGAGATACCAAATCTTGATACAACTGTTACAATTTGCAAATAACCCTAAAATAGGGGAATATATGCTTCACAATGGTCTTTATGTCTTTATAAAATATGCCTGAGGGTTTACAAGGATGCCTCCTTCTCCATTTGCCAAGAGGAACTTGATTTTGAGAGTGTCTTGAAGCCTACAAGATCTTGTAACCTACATACAATAAACAACAAAGCATAATTAAAAGCATATGAGACCTCTCATGATGAGGCTTTTATCAAGAAAATACAAGAAGTATGGCTAAACGTGAAAGAAAGCATAAATATATGCAAATATGTTTACAAAGTATTTGAATTAATGTAAAGCATGATTGAAAACAAGTAGATCTAGCTAATCTAACATGTAATTTGTAATAAAAGCATGAAATGAAGCTAATCTAAGAAGATTTGTGAAATCTAGCAAATGTGACCAAAATTAAAGTAAAGCTACCTCTAAAATTGCTAATTAACCATGACAATATGTAAATTAAGACTAATATAGGCTAGGTTAATCTATCTACATCATTAAAATGGAAAAATCTATGGCTAAAATAGAGCGAAAAGAGAATTGTAGCACCCTAAAATTGGCGCAGTAAAACCTTAATAATTGCACTTACTCTAGTAAATAATTCAAATTCAATTTTAACCCCCAAAATCGCTCCTAAACTGCCGCTTAACCCGTTTTATTGTTTCCCATGCCATTTTTAGAGGTTGTTTTGACCGTTTGACAATATCGTCATCAATTAGATGATATCGCCTCAGATCAGACGATTTTTTCTGGGCTAGGATGTCCAGACGATCTTGTCCCAAAAATGATTTTTCATAATTAGTATCAGTTCCAACGACGTCTCTAATCCGGGCAGAAGCGTGTCTGCACCGTTAGATACCCTCCCTCATTGGAGATCTCCCAAATTGGGATGATCTCCAACCTCCTAACCTCCATCCTAAGCCTATTTAAACTTAGGGCTCCTCCTTGGCATCCCACTGGCTGAAATTTCTTGTAACTTGACTCTACACGCACTAAAACATCCTGAATTACCATCTGCACTTGTCCTATCCAAATTTTTTTGTAGGAACCTTGTTATTATTTAGCCGAAGCAAGCTCAGATCGTTGTAGATGATCCTGTTCAATTCGAGACGATTTCATACCAATTCGAGATGATTTCGATTGCAATCATCATTGGGGTCAATCAGTGCCCAGAGTTTGCATTTTTCTCTTTTCATCTGCTATTTTATTTTGCAACTAGTCAGTTTACTTATTATTTTTTGCTATTCTGCATCTTGGAGTTCACCCATATAGTTTAATTGCATAATAAGGTCATGATTAACTATTAAAGTGTTGCAATTCACTTGCATTTCTATTTGGGATTATCTGTTAACATCCTTATTGTCATTTTACATCATTATCCTCTATTAGCATTGCTGCATTTTTTGTATTTTGTGTCTATTTCTCTGTTTGCAGGTCTCTGATGAATTTGTCTGACGAATTCGTCAGATCTCAGATGATCCTACAGGTCAAATATGATCTCATCAAATTCTAGATGATCTTGTCTGCTTCAAGAATAAGAACCTCCATCAGACATCCGGATCAGGTATGGCTTTGTAATTTAGCTTTTTCTCTCTATTTATGTTCAAATCTGTTTGTTGTATTTCATTTAATCTACATTTTCATAATAGAACAACTTAGATTCATTTGGCCAAATCTAGGACTCGAATGGTTAAAGATAAAACTGAACACATTAAACACATTCCCAACCTAGGCGTGGAAACTGCCATTCAAACATTTCCTGGTGAACCCACCATCCATCAAAAAATCACCATAATACACCTCCCCCAAGAGGCGAGACCTTTGCAAGGCCTCTCAATCTGAGGTATCGTGCCATCCTTTTCACATCCCCCTTTCGGGCACGGATCCTATAGCTTTAAGGTAAGGGTGTGAAAAAATTGGAGTGATACATTTTGGTGAACCCGACGTGAATGCATTTAAAACCTTTTGAAAACAAAAACAAAAAAATATAGATGCATTTCAAATCATTTAAAACTAATAAGTTGCATATCATGTTTAGATGGTAGCTCCTAATAAAAGAATAGCAGTTACTATAAATGTTGAAAACCAATTAGTAGCCATAGAAATCAATTATGTGCTTAGTGTGCCTGAAACAGATAGAAATCAACTTTTGTGGGACAAACTTGATAGAAGACTAGGTATCATTTCATCTAGGTCAACAAAATTTAAACAAATCAAAAGGCTTGTCCTAGATAGAATCCTGGATCCTCATCAACTCATTTTTTCTCATGAACTTCAGAGAGCCTGCCATAGATGGTTAGCTTATAGGAGAGCTCTTGTGTCTTCAAAATTGTTCACCTTCGAGGAATACCTCGAGAACGTAGCCACTATAAACCAGTTCCTAGGTTGTGTAGAAGACCAAGAGGTCGTTCTTACGAATAAGGAAATATGGAAGAGAGTTCCTAGAGCTGTGTTATATCGAGAGTATTGCCACGAGCTTTACTTCTATCAACCAGAATCTGAGATAGATAATATCACTATAGCCCTTTTCATTAAATTCTTGAAAGAAAATTTTCAATTTGAAGAACACTTCATGACTCCTGAAGAACTTGAGCCCATTAATGATATTTATAAATTTTTTATAGAAAACTAGATCATTGCTTTCATTATTATTATTTCTTGCATTTCGTATGCTGTTTGTTATCTTTATAATATTGTTATTAAAACCAAAAAACAAGAAAAACTAAAAAACATAACAAAAACCAAAACATTTCATTTTAAATATTGTAGTAGGTATATAATTAATATATACCTCTTAAGTCGTTGTATATATATATATATATATATATATATATATATTTGCTGAAATCTAAGTTAAGCACAATGCCTAAACTTAGGAATGGTAAACAAACTGAAGGAGAAGAAGAAGATTGGTTAGGAGACAAAACAAGAAACCCAAATGACCCTAAGGATCCAATCCTGGAAGAAAAAACTCTAGACCAGCAAGACGATGAGCTTGTTGTAGATGAACAAGAAGAAAATGTTAAAGAGGATGGATCCTCATCCCCTAGAATAACTCCAGATGGAACTATTGCTTTTGATAACTTAGATCATTTATAGAAATTTTTCAATAATAACATTGGCGCTCTTAATATGGTAGTTCGAATTGATAAAGGACAAATTAGTGACACTCAAGTAGCCATGGAAGATGTGTTTAATATACACACTAATCCCTTGTCCTTTGTTGATCAAGAAAGTGATAAGGCTAGACCATCCAATAGAGATATGGCCACTATAATTCAGAACATGCAAAAACAACAGGTTACCCAACCTCCCAAAGAACATGTTATTGAGCCTAAAATCATACCCACACAAAAGAAACTTTACTTCACTGCTTTACTTCGCCAAACTATTGATCAATATGCTTCAAATCAACAAAAACCTAAAATGAAGCCAAACACCAATTTCCAACAATCTGGAATACAACATAATATAACTTCAAAACTTCTTCATAACACCCTTCCTACCAACAGATTACACAATAGCAATATAGCATCTAATATTCATGTCCCTCCATCATATGCTCACAAATCCCATATTAATGCCCTACCGAACCAATATGGTGGGCAAACCAGTAATATGGAAGCCATGGTGAAGCAGTTAGCTTCCTGCATGGACTAGATAGATCCATACCATCCCTCATACAATTATCGAGAGATGTGTAGTCAACCTTTGGATCCCATAGTTGTAGCACAACCATACCCCAAACACTTCCCTATGTCGTTCCTGCCTATATATAAAGGAATTGAAGATTCCATAGAGCATCTTCGCATGTTTAGGATAGCATGTCATGATATATCACATGATGACTTGCTATTACTAAAAATGTTCCCAAAAAGTTTAGGTGGAATGGCATTAGAGTGGTACTATCAATTGCCCACTCATTCTTTGAGAAACTTTGTAGAAACAACTGAATCTTTTGTCCATCAATTTAGTGCCTACATCGAGAGGCATGTCACCATTAAAGATTTATACAACTTAAAACAAGACAAAGATGAATGTTTTGCTGATTTCTTAGCTAGATGGAGGCGAGTTGACGGGAAAACTGCACTTTGTGCTACCTTATAGGGAAATGTTGGACATTTGTATTAATAATTTACAAGAACAAATATCTTATGAGTTATCAATTGCTACTTTAACTACCTTCGATCAGGCTATAGATTTAGCTCGAAGAGTAGAAGATGCCCTCATTAGGAGAGGTCAACTTAGGAAGAAAGATGATGAGAAAACATCTAGAAATCAATATAAAAACAAACAAGTCATAGGTGACGGAGTCACTGATAGCAAAAATGTTGCTAATATCAATGCAACGAAGACAATAGAAAAATTTATATTGAAACCTCCTGATAAACCTCCTCAAGAATTTACTAGATTGAATCAACTGTTATCAACTATTTTACCTCAATTACTCGAAAGAGGTTTGATTCAATTACCAGCTATCCGAGAACCTGATCCAACCATACCCGGATATAGAGCTGACTTACACTATGATTTCCATAGAGGACCTGGACACTCTACCAATGCTTGTAAAAGGTTAAAACATAAAATACAAGATCTAATTGATAATAATGAAATGGAGGTGCAAGCCTTCCAACCTAAACAAAATGCTCCTAATAATGCTCAAAATAACATTCCTCAAAATCAAAATCAAAATGCTAATCAATCATTAGACATATTTCAACATCCTTTACCAAGACATGGTAAAGAGGTGGCCAATCAAATTGAGCATCATAATGTTACTCCTCCTACCCGATATGTAGGAACTATTAGCGGACATTTACCTAATCATGATTTACAAAAATTTGACACAACTTTATCCATGGTCACAACCAGGACCCTACATAACACTCAAACTCCAGATCCTAGTGATGTCAAATCAGATACTAAAAGTGACATGGAAATCACTTCAAACCAATAAAATAGCTCTAAAAATGAATCAGATCCTATTCAACCTATTATAGATGCTATGATTCCAGAAGAACCATTTCATAGAAGAGTTACTACTCGACCCTCTTCTGATCAATTCCTTTCTAATGAACAAGCTATAAATGCTAGACCAAGACTTATTCAACGTCCTCAATACAACATTGTAGGTACCATCGGAGTCGTTACCGGACAACAAGCTCAAAATTCTCAACAAGAACCAAACCGGAATGATGGATTAGCTCCATTTGTTTTGAAAAATCCCAATAAAGGGAATCATGCTTCCAATGTTCAACCTAAACCCCCTTACAATATTAATGAGCAATTATCCAATACTACAGCCAAAATTTCTCTCTTCGATTTATTAAGATCTTCTCCTACCCATAGAGATGAATTAATGCTTACATTAAGCCAAATGATGGTACCTCAAAACATTCAACCTGAAGCCATGGCCAATACTATCATCACTAGGGAAGTTGATTGTATTGACTTTCGGGATAAAGATATACCACAACATAGTTTACATAAGGATAACCCCTTATACATTACTACCCTAATTGGAGATGTAGTCATTAAAAGAGTTTTGATTGATAATGGTTCATCTCTAAATATTTGCACTTTTGATTTCTACCAACGATTTGGGTTTAGAAGTGATGAAATGAAGAAAACTGACATGATCATAAAAGCTTTCAATGATGAAACACAAGAAACGTGTGGAGTTATTACCATCCCATTGCAAGTTGGTCCTAGAACCTTAGATATGACCGTGTTTATTGTACATTGTTTTGCATCGTACAATATACTCTTGGGTCGTCCTTAGATCAATGCAATGCGGGCTGTCCCATCAACTTTACACCAATGTGTTAAATTTGAATTTAAAAATCAGTTGGTCACTATCCATGGTGATCCTAGACCCTTTGATATGTGTGCCTTGGCAGAACCTGTTGGAGTTCAATTTTGCCTTGCTCTGTCATCCACACATCCTAATTCTTATTTTTCATCTAAAACTATGAAACGCACACCCATAACTTCATCTATTTCTCCTCCATTAATTTCATCCTCATATATAGATCAACAATCTTCTAAACAAACCACTCTAGAACCTCAAAAAGACCTTCAATCCACAACCAATCCTTCATGTTCCATCCCTATAATTTCAAAACCTATAGACCCATCTATTAACGCCTCCAAATTATCAACATCTATCATACCTTCCACATCTAAAGATATAGAGAATGATCCTTCTACATCTTATGCTCTTTTTGATGAACTCTTACTTGATTTATCTCAAATTCTTATATTAGAAAAAACAAATGCTTCTATGCAAAATTCCATTATCTTAAATAACTTGCCACCATCTCCTTGTACTTTGGGCCTCCCACAACCTATGGGAAGTACTTACCAAGTCGGGAGCTATGCCTTCATTTATAAAGGATATGACTGGGGAAGAATACCCAGGAACATCAAAACTCATCATGAGGGATATGCTCAATGTTATTTTACTAATGAGTATATTAAAGCTAAACCTATAATGCTTAAAATGGGATATAAAAGGAAAGGCTTGGGACCTTTCCAAAATGGTATGAAAGAACCTTTCGAGGTAGAACCGTGGCCTGCCTGCTGTGGTGTGGTCCTATTTCCTAGTAAGGGTCAACCCTTTCCTTTTGAAGATGATGATCAACTCATATGTTATCAAGATTATTTGGATAGGCATGATGATTTGCCTCTAAAAAATCAGCCATTTACATGTAATATGCTATCCATAGCTTACCCTGAAATGATCGCTAAATCCGATGATGAGTTGGAAGGAGATATTTTCCATGATGTCTCCATTGAAGAGATGTTACACAATGGTTTTTATTTTGATGGTTCTATACCTACTATAGCCCAACTTGAGGCCACGACTCCTCAAGATGAATTATCCAAGTTAACCTTAAAATAATTACAAGAATTGGGCATTTCACCCACCCCACCTAATTTTGAAAGAGATCTACACATGGAAGTAGAAAACGTCATTAAAATCAACATTGGAACTGAGGATAGTCCTCACATAATCAATATTGGATCAGAATTAAGTCAAGAAAAACAAGAGCAATACATTGCATTCCTTAAAGAATATGAAGATGTCTTCACTTGGACATATGAAGATATGCCAGGTCTAGACCCTTCTGTAGTTATGCATCACCTAGTAGTCCATCCGGATGCTAAACCTATTAAACAAAAACTTAGAAAAATGCATCCCAAAGTGGCCTTGCTATTCAAAGGGGAATTAGATAAACTCCTGAATGTTGTTTTTATACAAGCTATTGATTATGCTGAATGGATCTCGAATGTAGTTCCAATCACCAAGAAAGAAGCTACCAAAGTTAGGGTTTGCACAGATTTTAGAGATATTAACGTTGCATGCCCTAAAGATGATTTTCCTCTTCCAAACGTGGACCAAATCATTGATTTTACTTCCGGGAGTGGGATGATGTCCTTAATGGATGGATTCTCCGGTTATAATTAGATCAGGATAGCTCCTGAAGATCAGGCTAAAATAGCCTTTATTACCCCCTGGGGTACCTTTTTTTGGAAAGTGATGCCATTCAGCTTAAAGAACGTAGGTGCAACCTATCAACAAGCTATGACTTATATTTTTCATGATATGATGCATGATATCCTACATGATTATGTAGATGATATTATAGCTCACTCTATTAATGAAGATAACCATTTAGATGATTTGAGAAAAGTTTTTAATCGGTTAAGAGAATATCTTATTCGATTAAATCCAACCAAATGCATATTCGGAGTTAAATACGATAAACTATTAGGGGTTATAGTTTCTTTATGTGGTATCGAAATTGACCCTCTTAATATTGCAACTATCACTGATATGCCCACACCTACCAATATATCTGAATTACGAAGTTTACAAGGTAAGCTTCAAGCTATCCGTCGCTTCATCGATAAGTTGGCAGACAAAACCGGTCCCTTTATTAAGCTCCTTAAGAAGGATGTCCCTTTTAATTGGGATGATGAATGTAAGGAAGCTTTTGAACTTCTCAAACAATACCTCCTTAACCCACCTGTGATTTCTCCACATAGACCTGATCGCTCATTTCTCCTGTATATTTTCGCTTCAGATTCTACCTTAGGAGCTATGTTAGCTTAGCTTGATGATGAGAAATGAGAACGTGCTACTTATTATATTATCCAAACTCTAATTAGTTATGAAACTCACTACACAGCATTAGAAAAACTATGTCTAGCAGTCGTGTTTGCTAAGAAAAAATTACGCCATTATATGCTTAGTCATAAAACCTGTCATTGCTAAATATGATCCCTTGTGGTATCTCATGAATCGACCTTATTTATCGGGTCACACAGCCAAATGGGTTCTTGCTCTAAGCGATTTTGACCTCATGTTCATAGGACAACAGTCTGTTAAGGGTCAAATCATAGCAGATCAATTAGCTACTGCACCCTTAGAGTCTACCCATCCCCTCATCATTGAGTTTCCTGATGAATGCCTTCAATCAGAGGCAGACCATATTGAACAATGGTCCTTATACTTTGATGGATCCCGATGCATGAGTGGGGCTGGTGCGGGTATTATTTTAATATCCCCATAGAAACATCTTATTCCTCTGTACTTCAAATTAACATTTGCTTGTACTAATAATACTACTGAGTATGAAGCTCTAATCCTTGGATTACAAGCTGCCTTGGTGCTAAAAATTAAACATCTGTTAGTTTTTGGTGATTCTCAAATTGTTATAAATAAAATTAATGAAGTTTATCAGACCAGAGATGATAAATTATGCCCATATAAAGCATATGTTTTGCAACTGTTATCCTTGTTTGATGTAGTTACTTTGGAAGCTATTCCGCGAACTAGCAACCGTGCAGCTGACGTTATGGCCGTAGCTGCATCTCTTCTGCCCTTGGAGTTATATGACGAATATGCCACCATCATTATTCGTCGGCTCCAGGAACCTGCTTCAAATAAGTCATGCTTAGAGCCTTTGGGTGTGTTTCTAATCAATGAAACTACTCCTGAACCTTGGTATACAGATATATTTGATTTTCTTCAAACTGGGACTTTCCCTGCCAATTCTAATAGAAACCAGTGTCGGTTATTATGTAAGACGAGCAAGTCTATTTGTAATAATTGGCAATACTTTATATAGGAGATCTTTTGAAGGTATCTTATTGAGATGTTTGAATTTAGAAGAATCTAGATCAGCTTTGAGTGAAGCCCACGATGGATCTTGTGGAGGACACTTCAGTGGTAGTGTGATTTCTAAAAAGCTCCTTAGGATAGGATAATTTTGGCCTACCATGGAGAATGATGCACATGATTATGTGCACCATTGCGACAAGTGCCAGAAGCATGCTGACCTTGTCCATGCCCATGCATAAGAACTGCAGGCTATTTCATCTCCTTGGCCCTTTTCCAAATGGGGCTTAGACATTATTGGCAAAATTAATCCTGTGTCATCTGATGGACACAAATTCATCATAACCGCCATCGAGTATTTCACGAAGTGGGTTGAAGCTATGCCTTTAGCTTCCTGCACCGGCACACAAGTCTCTAAATTTATTTTTAATCAAATCATTTGTAGGTTCGAAATTCCCTGCAAATATCATCTCGAACAATGGAACTTGTTTCAAAAATAAAGATGTTAAAAAATTATGCCAAAAATATAAGATTCAACATCGTTGGTCCACTCCCTATTATCCTCAGGGTAATGGCCAAGTAGAAGCATCTAACAAAACCTTAATCAAAATTCTCAAAATATTGGTCAATAAATCTGGCAGCGACTAGCACATTCAATTATATCCAACCTTGTGGGCCTATCGAACTAGTGTTCGAACCCCCACTGGAACTTCACCTTTTGTTTTGGTTTATGGTGCTGAAGCTATTTTTCCCTTTGAATTAGAAGTTCCTTCTTTGGCTCTACTACTTCAAGATACCGAAGTAGGAGATGAATATCGAGTTGGCAGACTCAGTCAGCTGGAACTCCTAGATAAAAATGCATCAATGCTTTGGAGCATCTCCATGCCTACCAAAACAAGCTTAAAAGATCATATGCTAAGAAAGTTCGTCATTGATCCTTTGAGGTCGGCGATATTGTTTTAAAAGAAAATAAAAAAATACTAATGCAACTAAAGACCTTAAAGGAAAATTTGAGCCCAACTGGCTTGGACCATATATTATCACTGCTAAATTTGAATCACTAAATTTGAATCGGGAGTATACAAATTATCTACCTTAGATGGTAAAGAACTTAAAGAACCTATGAATATTATGCATCTTAAACGTTACTATGTATAAATTTGGGCATTTCATCATTGTGTATATTTGTTTAAAATATTTCAAAGTCACTATCTTGTATTTCTTTCAATTTATAAATTCAAAAATACCAAACACATTCAAAATCATCAAAATATTCAAAACTATTTGTTGTATTTATGGCACTTGTTAATTCTTTCAACAAAAAAAAAAAAACAAACAAAAATAAAAAAAACATCAATATTATTGACTCTTTCGAAAAAAAAAAACAAAAAGAAAGAAGGAAAGAGAGTCAAAATTATCAAACTCCTCAAAAATATTTGTATATATTTCTTCTTACAAGTATTGCAGTTATATTTTTAAATTATTTTGGATAAATTAGCATTTATTTGGAATCCCTCACTTTTGCAAACACAAAAATAAATATCTTGATTTTATCTGGCATGATTACTAATCTCTCTTATATCAAAGTCCACAAAATTCAATTAAATAAAGTTTGAGCATAGAGAATTGATCTTGTTATTTACTTAAACCAAGCACATCCTTTCACAATAAAATGATTATATTTGTAATGTCCATGCTATGCTACATAGTAGAAGTGGTTTCTTGAGGGAAAATTTTCCCCTGCTATCCTATCATGCACATGGTCTATAATCTTTGAGAATTGGCAAAAGGACAAGCTCACCCCTACCCAGAATAAAAATCCCTTGCTCTACAGCTAATCCGAGCAAGTATCCCTAGCATAGGAAGAAAAGCAAAGTTCAAGAAAAAGAGAAAAAGAAAAATGTTATTTTATATCATTACAGCAATGTTCCAAGCATTATCTCCAAATGAAAGCAAAAATACAATACAAAAGAAAGCAAAATAAAAACAAAAGAAAGCAAAAGAAAGCAAAAGCAAAAGTAATAAAATCCATTTCCCTACCCTTTGAAAAGAAAATAAGGGTTGATGAGATTGAATCCATGGAATTCTCAATTATTCGAAAACTGTGAGGTAAGCCCCATAACATGTGGTTTGTGCCCAACCTGCTTGGCCTTTGGTAACTCCTAGCATGGCGATATGTCTGTCACATTAGTGACCTTCTTTTGTACAAACCTATGTCTGCTTATGGATTAGTTAGCTCTTGATAATCCGACTTTTATAGTAGTCTGGTATGGTTATATGCATCTAAATCATGGTTAATGAACACTTATTTTGGTTAATTCAAATTACTTGTATCAAATTATCTTGCTCAAAATTGGTCAATGCACAAAGCAATTGCACACACATTTGTATTTGAGAGATTTTGTGTATCATTATGATAAATAAAGATTGAAAATGAACTCACATATGCACATGAGATTCCTTATAAATCTAACTTTTGTCTTCAAGATACTTTGAAATATTTTTGCAAATTGTTTGGAATAATTTCATTTTCTTATTTGAGCATAGTTGTTTAGTATAAAGACAACTACAGGCATTACCAGAAAAATCAAAATAATTTTTAAAAATATGCAATAAAGTTACATTTATATATAACTTTTGATTTTCGTGACGATGGTATAGTTCCAAAACCAAAATTGGAATTTTATGCCTAGCGCAAGTCCTCATCTTCATATTTTTTGTTTATTAAAAAATCAACCATGCAATAAAACTATCTCTTTTTGGATTTCGCGATGATGGTATAAGTATATACCTAAATATTCTATGCCTAGCGCAAACCATTGTATTAATTTTATTTTCCATTTATTTCAAATCAATTCATCAAAAACATATGACTTACATCATTATGTTATACAATTATGCTTTCAAAAGAACGAACATTATTACTATTTCATGTCATTTTGTCAACATGTAAAATTGCAATGATGGTATAATTCCTAGGGAATTATTCAAAAATTTTATCACACTTAGGAATTTATGCCTAGCAAAAATCATTTCAAAATATTTCATGCATACTATTTTTATGAAAATCTGAAAACAAACCATCATCATCATCATTTGCACCATTGCACAAAAGTCTTAAGACAGTCTCTTAAGCACTCTTTTACTTTTAACAATATTTCTATACTAATATTAGCTTGACGACCGAGTGAGCGACGACTCCATGAAATGGTCTATAATAGCGACAATGTCCTTTGAAATTATAGAAGTCCTTTTTATTTTTATCAAATCATCACATCACAAACAACCAATTTGTTTACATCAGATTATTTCATTTAAATTTTAAAGCATTCATTAAAAACCATACATATTTCCAAATGACATAATTACATGAATCATCAAATCAAATCACACATCAAAAACATTAAAGCATCGTAAAAACACATAAGACAAGTCATATGATCAAAAATATATCATCTATATATATATCAAATATATGTACATCATATCAAAACCTGGATTGGTATGCCACAATCTACATCTTGGCATACTCAATCCTCTCAATCAGATATCCTCTGTGTCATGTCTCGAAAACCCCTCGAGCTCTCAGCCTCATCTCCTCCACCGCCCTGAGGTGGAGGAGGTGGCCCCATCGCAGTCCGTGTGGTGCCATGAGTCGTGGATGCCGATCGTGATGATGTCCTAGATGACCCCACCATGACCGGCTTTGCAATATGAGCTGGTAATGGCACCCTCTCCTCTGTTCGCACTGCCTAGTAGTATAGAGCCTAATAGAATGTGATCTGGGTAGTAGTGCATGCTAAATCCTGAGTGCTCGCTCCTTTGCTTCATGCTCTGAGGCATGCAATCTCATCTCTGAGCTATGTAACCTCAGCTCAATGGCATGTAGCCTCATCCTGCAATGTCTGCACCTGTGCCTGGAGACGGACAATCTTTGCTCAAAGAGTCATTGTCTTGCTGCTCTCCCCAGTGTCAACAACCTTGCCCTTATTGGGCGATGGTGGCCTCTCTCTCTATAGAGAAGGGGGTCTCTCCTCCCTCCTCTCCTACTGTCATGGCCTCTGCTATGCCTGTGGTCTCCTCTGCTCTCTCCCGTTGTGAACCTGTGCTACCTCAATGGCCACCTAGCGCCACCTCCCCATCCGATGCACAACTATGTGAATCGGACCTTGAGCCCTCGTCATCCAAGGAGGGTGGATGCCTGTGTACTAGGCATCATAGCCATCGGCTACCCCTGTGTCATCCCCATCCACTGGCTAAATGGGGGCATCATATGCATCCTGACTCCAGAATCACTACATATCTGGAGTCCCGCTAGCTGTAGTGTTATCCCGGATAGTCCAAGAAAACTCGTAGTCTCTAAGAGATGGGATCCCCTGTTGTAGACCGAACTACCTCAAAACTTGATCATATCAATGGAGCTCCACCTCTCCCCTATCCATCCTCAGCCAGTAGCCTCACCTAATGTGAGCCAGCTCCTTTCCATACTTGACCCACCCTGGATGATCTCTCCAAGGCCTCCAGGTGATCTGGTCGGATACAAGGTCGTCTAGTAGTCTCTAGGATGCTGGCAGATCTATCCGCCACTGTGCCCCTCTTCGGAGCCACCAGTAGAAAACTCGGGGCCTCTCCCCATCAATCCCTATCAATGGAAGCCCTATCGACCTTTGCACCGTGATGTGCTCCCAGCACAAAACCTATAGTAGTGATGTCATAACCAAACATCGACCACCCTTGTACACGACCCCATGCAGGATCCTGTACAATTGGCAAAGTACAAAGCTCCCCCAAGCAAACCTATATCTGTGGTCTCTCATGTTGCAGACCACATTTGTCAGTAGCCATGGTATCCTGCATCCACTCTGGTGGCACAGCAAAATTCCACCTACCACCCTAGCCAAAACATGTGTGAGTCTAGATGCCCTAGGCATCTAATGCAGCGACTCGATATTCACTCTACCCTTCTCCAGGGTGAAGCTCGGATCGCCACATAGTCACATCATCGTGTGGCCCTAATTGGCCATGAGTGATAAGTTATCCTTGTATGGGGATCCTCAAAATCCTCCATACATCCCCTAGTGTGGGAGTCATCTCCCCTGTCGGTAACTGGAAACATGAAGAACCTGGATACCACCTATCTGCTAGGGCTGTCAATAGCCCCATATCTGTAGAAACCTGTGGCATCTCTGCCACATGCTGCAAGCTGGCCTGAGCCAACTAATCTCGCTCTACCTAAGAAAGAGTGGCCAAGTCATCCCTCAACCCGTCATATTTCCATTCTCTGCTCTTTAGTAATCCTCTCTACAACATAAACAAAATCAATAATAGAAATCATTAATTAAAAATTCAAGTCAAAGTAAGTTCAATTTTATAAATGATGATATCATCCACAATTGGATGATATCTTCCCAAATTTGAGCAAATTCATCTTTGATTTCGCATGAGGGAATCATCCCTTATTGGACGAAATCGTCCCCCTATCACCGATTTCGCCCTTGGACGAAATCGATGATATCGAGACGATTTCGGCAAAATCGAGACGATTTCATCTCGATGACGTCGACGGCACAAAAATGGCCGTGATGCTCAAAAATCAAGCAAATATAGTCTAAAAAGCATGAAATTCTAAATTAAATATCTCTAAATTCATTTTAGACCCTTACCCGTAGCCCGCGCCAGACCTCTGTCGATCTATGCGCTGTCTCGACCATCTTGTCTCTAGAGCTCCAAAAACCAAAAAAAATGAACAGTAACAAATGAATTAGGGTTTTACCCTATTTTTCTCAATTTTATTCAAAACACTTAAACATTTTTTTTTTAATTTTTGCTTTTCCATGTTTTTACCTCAAACGTTTGATTTGGGTAAAAACATGGAGGGGGCACCATAATAAGCTGTCGTATGATTCGACCTAGAATCATCGCCTAAAAATGGGAATAATTTTTGCTTTCTCGTAAATTGAGAAGAACTCATATTTAACGTATTTTCTTCAAAAAAATTGCTAAAGAGGGGGCAAAATGTAGCACCCTAAAATTGGCGTAGTAAAACATTAATAATTGCACTTACTCTAGTAAATAATTCAAATTCAATTTTAACCTCCAAAACTGCTCCTAAACCGCCGCTTAACCCATTTCATAATTTCCCATGCCATTTTTAGAGGTTGTTTTGACCGTTTGATGATATATTCGTCAATCAGACGATATCGCCTCAGATCGAACGATTTCTTCTGGGCTAGGACATCCAAACGATCTTGTCCCAAAACTGATTTTTCACAAGTAGTCTCAGTTCCAATGATGTCTCTAATCCGGGCAGAAGTGTGTCTGCATTGTTAGAGACCCTCCCTCATTGGAGATCTCCCAAATTTGGATGATCTCCAACCACCTAACCTCCCTCCTAAGCCTATTTAAACTTAGGACTCCCCCGTGGCATCCCGCTGGCTAAAATTTCTTATAACTTGACTCTACATGCACTAAAACATCCTAAATTACCATTTGCACTTGTCCTATCCAAATTTTGTTGTAGGAACCTTGTTATTCTTTAGCCGGAGCAAGCTCAGATCGTTGCAGACGATACTATTCAATTCGAGATGATTTCATACCAATCTGAGACGATTTCAACTGCAATCATCGTTGGGGGCAATCAGTGCCCAGAGTTTGCATTTTTCTCTTTTCATCTCACTGTTTTATTCTGCAACTAGTCAGTTTACTTATTATTTTCTCGCTATTCTGCATCTTGGAGTTCACCCATATAGTTTAATTGCATAATAAGGTCATGATTAGCTATTAAAGTGTTGCAATTCACTTGCATTTCTATTTGGGATTATCTGTTAACATCCTTATTATCATTTTACATCATTATCCTCTATTAGCATTGCTGCATTTTTTGTATTTTGTGTCTATTTATCTGTTTGTAGGTCTTTGACGATTTCGTCAGATCTCAAACGATCCTGCAGGTCGGAGACGATCCTATCAAATTCTAGATGATCATGTCTGCTTCAAGAATTAGAACCTCCATCAGACATCCGAATCAGGTATGGCTCTGTAATTTAGCTTTTTCTCTTTGTTTCTATTCAAATCTGTTTGTTGTATTTCATTTAGTCTACATTTTCATAATAGAACAACTTAGATTCATTTGGCCAAACCTAGGACTCGAATGTTTAAAGATAAAACTGAACACATTAAACACATTCCCAACCTAGGTGTGGAAACTGCCATTCAAACATTTCCTGGTGAACCCACCATCCGTCTAAAAATCACCATAATACACCTCCCTCGAGAGGCGGGACCTTTGTAAGGCCTCTCAGTCTGAGGTACCGTGCCATCCTTTTCAAATCCCTCTTCTGGGCATGGATCCTATAGCCTGAAGGTAAGGGTGTGAAAAATTTGGAGAGATACAAGAATCAAACCCTAGCCATGGGTGTTTAACACAACTGGCTCTATTAGCCATGACTGATAGGCATGATTGAGGGAAAACTCCTCTTTCTCTTGCAACCAAGACCAAAATATTTCAAATCCTCCAAGGAATTGATGGTCAAGGGTTGCCTCAGTGTTCTAGAATATATTTGTGATTGAATTCATTGGATTTGACAATGGAAGTGTGATAATTGGTAATCTTGCTCCTCAAGCTCTTGAAATATCCATTGGTTCAAATGCAGGTATGATTCTCCCAAATGGATAGCAAGTAGGCACTCCTTAGAGGTTGCAAGTGGCTCTCCAATTTGGTAGGGCTTCGCTGCATTCAAATTTGGGATCAATCTAGGCCTCTCTCCAATTTTGAAGGGAGTCTTATAGCCTTCATAACTCCTCATATTAGCTTCCTTGAGAAGCCAAGATCAAGAATTGAAAGAATAGGGTAGTTGGGAGGAAACATACAGAAGCTTCCTCATCGAAAAACACTTAGAATAAGTTACACATGGTCATTATAATTTATTTTGGCTCAACTCAGGAGGTCAAGACAGTTACAAGGCTAACCATGGCTCTTAAACATAGCTAGGACCCTAGTCATGGGTGTCAACCATGGTTGAGATCTTAGCTACTTATGCCATATGTAGCTAATGTTGAATAGGCTCAGGATGCCTAAAATGAGTGGTTAGAACCATTGCTTTACCTTGAAAAGGTCCAAATATCATTCATATGGTCTACAAGGATGCCTATATGAGTAGTCTCCTAAAAATAATGTGTTTTAGGTGTCTATAGATGCCCCTTTTGGGATGCTTTGTGGGAAAACATGTTGCTCAAAAAAAATAGATCATCTAAATCCATGTTGTAGGTTGAATAATGATCATTGATCTGATCAACATTAGATGCCCATTCCTACAAAGGACGCACATCCTAGAATCATTTCTTCCAATGGGATGGAAGGCTTAAATTTACAAATATTTCATGTGTCCAACTATGATCAGGTAGCATCAGTGCTACAATTATTTTGATAAGTGGACAACTTCAAGCTTTAAAATGACATATTTAATTTTGCCCTAGTAGAAGGGTAAGCTTATGATGGTTGTTGGCAATGATTTGTAAGACGAACATAATTTGATATGATCGATTGATCCTTTGTTAACTTTGATTATGATTTTGATATTATGACTACCCCTCAAGCAATGAGTCTATGAGGAAAGAATAATTAATTAAAGTGATGAGTCACTTGACCAAGATGAATGATTTGGAAAATTGAAGACTTTTACATTTTGTTATATGGCAAGGTCTATTACGGCCATGATATCAACCATTAATAGTAATTGTACATCTCTATCCTATGAAGCAGTTCACATGCAATGCCCTTATTAGGGAATTGAGATGATAGCAGTTCCATTGAAGCTTGTGGTGAATCACTATGTTTGATGATCTGCTAAAAATATCACATAAGAAATGAAATGAACACTTCATTCCCATGGGAAATTCTAGCCGCAATGGACTTATTAAAGTGAAGATATATCAATTTAGTGATGAATAATTTACCCTAAATAGTCTTATGGTAATTTACTCATCTTATCGTATTACATGGAGTGCAAGTCGTTGCAACCGCAAAGTGTATAGAATAAATAACTGAATATGGGGTGCATTTGAATTTTGATTTATATGATGTTTTTGTTATTTTTATAATTTTTGATATTTTTGGACTGTTATATATTTTTTATCTTGCATTTTAAAGCTCCTCATAGTGGAATTTTGAGAGCATTTATTAATTCCTACTAGCCACAGTTGTTAGATGCAACTAATTTTGGCAATTTTCTTGGTTGTCTCTAGAAACCATGGTTAGAGAAACCCTAACCTACACCCACAGCTGACATCTGTGGCTAAGGGCCAAATTAGAAATATAAAAGAAAAATTTGGCTTTTTACTTTTCATTATTTCCTTCTTGCAACTATTGATAGGAGAGCTCTGAGAGGTGAGAGAAGACTTTTGATATGGAAAATTACTGAAACCACCACCAAAATCCCATGGCTGACCAACTTGAGGCTTCGACTAGTGGTGAAGTTGGTGCTTCGAAGGTAGCACCTCCATCTCTCTCATGCAATTTTACCAAGTTTAAAAATGAACCACATTAAGTAATGGGATTAATGAACCTCACTAAATTGTTGGTAATTAACCTCACCCTAGTTAGGATTAGATCTAGGTTAGATTAGAGGGATGGGCTTTTAATTTTTATAGCTATTTTAGGGTGGGAATTGACCTCGAAAGAGGTCATTCTTGTATCCACGAGTGGTAGCCACGACTCCCAATTTGCCAATTGGGGACCGCAGTTGCCAGTCGCAGCTAAGTTCAAACACCAACAGTCAAAAAATTGATCATTGGCGCTAGCTATGGGTGACAAACGTGGCTAAGCAAATTTAGCCAATTTTTTTAATTTTTTGGTTTTTTTGAGTGTTTCACTGGATTTAATTGATTTTTTATTTTATTTTTGCAAGTGCATATTTGAATTTTTTTGAATATTTTGAGTGCATTTTTTATTGTTTTTAAAATTATGAGTGTTTTTGGATTTGTTTGGACTTTTGAAGTACATATTTTTATTATTTTTGAAATTATGATATTATGTTATCATTTCTCTTAGACCTTGACTGCATAGGTATGGGAGTCATATTTTCTCTGTGAGCTACTGCCCTAGCTGGTACAGGTAAACCTAGATTGGTTTGGGATCATGGACCTTGACTATGTCCTACCACATAATGCAATAAATATGAGCAAGAATAGGATGCAACCTCCTACTTCATATTTTGTTATGGGAGCATATTAGGATAAAGCATCCTGGAGGGCTACCCTTAGATATTTCTAGAGTAGTGGCTACCTCTTAGTGCTATGGAGCTCATTGGCCTCGAGAGATTGAGTCTTACAAGAGAAGGTCTCATGTAGGGGACCTATAATATTATATGGATTGTCTCATAGAATTATAGCTAGGTCAGATCATATGACACATTTATATAGATTGCCTCACATAGGATGAGGTAGACCTCTATCTTAGGTGGGCCAAGCATGATCATTGGGTGATTGAATGCAAGCCCAATGTTTAGGAGTTCTTTCACTTCTCTTAAGTCACCATATAGTTTAAGGTATTCTAGGATATCCCAAAGGAGCCAGTCCTCTACCATCACCTTAAGGCAAGGACTCAGTTGGAATGGCCATAGGTGACCCCACTTGTAGAGGGGGATGATGCAGTTGAGGATACAAGGTTTGCAGATATAGGCACTACTCTCGACTACAATACCTGGTGGACGATCAGGTTATGGTAGGGTGGCAACCCCCTAGGATGATCTAGAGATGGAGAGGCTATAGAGGTAGTGGGTGATGGTCCACATGGGCGACGAGTTAACTAGTGGATAGAGGGTGAGTGGGGCTAGCCCACTAATCCAAAGGAGGAGGCACAAGATGAGGAGGGTGAGGAGGAGCCTGATGATGAGGTGTCACAACTACAGGCCTAGGTACATAGCTTGTAACCATAGCTATAGATGGTACAAAGATAGATCTTGGAGAGAGATACCTCCATTTCCACCTTGTAGGCTCATATGTGTGTGCTCTAGGTGTAGCTTACAGTAGGATAAACTTGGTGGTGGAATTTTGAGGAGGTGAGGACTACCCTTCAAGCACAGGTTGACTCAACCACCACAGTAGAGAGAAGATCACCGCTCAACGAGATCTTATTCAGTCATAGCTATAATTTAGAACCATGAAGTGAGATATGCTATGTATTGTGAGAGGTCCCTCAACTTCATAGGCTACACCTTCTAATCCAGGTACCCAAGGATATGCAACTATAGGTACATTAGCTATAGGAGACACAATCACATTGTAAGCATAAATAGCTAGATTGTAGGGCTTAGTCAGCCAGTATGAGGCATGATGTTAGTCTAATGGCCTATATACTATGTAGTTGGAGGAGAAAGTGGCTATGTTAGGGGGTACCTTACCAGAGCGATCTAAGGTAGGGTATCCTAGCCATAGGAGTCTATGCAAGTTTAGACATTCCTCATTGTGTCCTAGCCATAGATTGACAACGTGATTAGAGAGATCAGTAGGTACTAATTCTAGGAAGTCTTGCAGAGAGGGCATAGAGGATGAAGGTGATACAGGTGGCATAGGCCACTCCTAATCATGACATGATGATATTGTATCATTTTTAGTGTAAGATCTGAGGACCTATACTTCTTTAGCCTACGGGTATTTTGATGTACCCCTTATGTATAAGTTTTGACACACATATATATGATATTTCATTTTATGGCTCATTATGTGTATCAATTTATTGTTTTATGTTTATGTGATGCACATGGATGCAATATATTTATGATATATTGATTGATGCTATATGGATGCAATGTATTGATGAAATGCACTAGCTAGATGATAGATGTATGTTAAGATACTTTGATGTACATGTATTGATGCACTATTCATGATCAAATGCATGTTTGATTTGTTTCTATTGTTTTATGCACTTACTCTATGTGATGATATGATATATGATGTAAAATGCAATGCACTAATTATGTGATGATAATCTAATGCAAATAAACCTATATGCTTTAATCACTTAAAACATAAGAAATAAAAGTAATATGTGTTTACAAAGTAATGGGTGACACCACATAATGTATAAAAATCATGAATGTAAATGGTAAATCTTATCATAAAAAATAATTATTTAAGCATCCATATGTGAGATGAGATTATGAGAGATGTATTGTTTTCCCTTATGATCTTTTGTAAATTAAAATATATACACAACGTAGTCATTGGTTGTCTAAATGTCATTACTGATATCCATCTAGTATCTATCCTATGTTATGAACATCCTTTAATAAATAAAACCTCATAAAAATAATTTGATGATTGATTTATTGATGCGATTTGTTGCTATAAGGGATTTTTGAGGTTTTCCATGAGATTCAAACATCTTAGTTTATTAATCAAAAGTTGTATAATCACTATACAAAACTCCTTAAAAGACAAAAATTTATGTCATGAAGTCCAAGATATTCATTATCCTTGTGTGTGTAAATGCATATATTAGATGAGACATAAGACTACCTCATTGCTAGGTAGGATTCATTCAGCCCATTTTTGTAATGAGGATCACCAAATGTTCACCTTGATCCTAATTTTGGACACAGTTAGACTAGACCACTAGGTAATACAGGCCACCTAAAGCTAGCTCATTTGTAAATTGCTTAGAACTACCCCAATACCAAGCAAGATTCATTCATCCTATTGTTGTATTGGGGATCACTCAATGGCTTTGAGTATTGAATATTCCAAGGATTCAAGCTCTTCACCCCCTTCTTTTCTTCACATTTATTGGGATACTTGCTCATGCTTAGGGACGAAAATCACTATTTATTTTATATATTTTTTTTAGCAAGGGATTTGCTTTTTATTTTGGGATTTACTTGTTTTGTATGAAAGCAAGGGATTTATTTGGGTAGGGGGATCTTGTCCTTTTATCAATGATCAACACCCTAGACCATGCACATATTAATATGAGAAAGTAATAACCTTTCTCTTAAGGTGACTAGGACCACTTAGTAGTGTTCATATTTCCTTGTCCTAATTAGGATTTTTAATGTGTTTATTAGTGATGGGATTTTAACATATGCTAGGTTCTATCAAAACTAGACTTCATCTACAAAAGAAAAGATAAATTTCTACAAAATATGAGAAGCTCACTAGGTATGGCTTAAAAACCTAGTATATACCTCATAGCAATAGGAGGGGTTGTGTTGAAAAACACAATTACTCACAAGGGTGATGGACAATGATGATGAATAGATGCATGATTCAGATACAAATGTGGTTTCATTTGTAAGCTTGTAAATACAACCTATCCTAATGCAAGTGCAATGGATGAAAATACCTAATGCAATGCAATTAAATGAATGCATATTATGCAATACAAAATATAAATGTTTTTGTACTTTTGATGTTTTTGCAATGTTTTTGGATTTTATTACTTTTTGATTTTTTTGGATTTTGATTTTTTCAATTGTTTTTTGAAATTTTGATTATTTTGTGTTTTTGAATTTTTTAATTTTATGTGTGGAACACCTTAAGATGAATACTTTTGATAGGTTCAGGCTCTTCAATAGCTTCAAGCTATTTTAGGTGATATATTCAAGGTCCTATCTTCTCTGAGATGATATATGGACCTAACCAGTTGGCTAAACATTTGTCTCGTAAGTATGATGATGGGTTTGAGTTCTGTTGGTTTTATTTTATCACAATATATCCAAATTTAAAGTCTCTCAAATGGAATTTATTATTATAAGCTCATTTTAGGCATTCTTTATAAACTCATATATGCTCAAGGGTATTCACATGGTGTTCATCAAGGAGCATCAATTGGTCAAGGTGAGCTTGTCACGTAGTGTCGTCATCAATGAACTCTTTTAATATGATGCACAATATTGGAATTTCCAATTCCAAGGGCATAATGCCCTCAACACCATATACTAGTAAAAATAGGGTTGCCCCAGTGGGCATCTATATACTAGTCTGTAAGCCCATAATGCAAGGGGTAGCTAAATATGCCAATCTTTGTGGTTGTCTTGAATAGTTTTTTTCAAGATAGCTATCATTGTCTTGTTAGAAGATTTAGCTTACCCGTTTACTTATAGATAGTATGGAGTCACAAATTTGTATTGTATATTATACTTGGATGTTAAATACCTTACAGTTTTGTTTTTGAATGATGTTCCATTATCCAATATGATATTGGATGGTATCCCAAAATGACATATGATATTGTGCAGTTTGAACTCTGTAATACCACTCCAGTTGTCATTGTCAAAGGGATTGCTTCCACTCATTTTGTAAAGTAATAAATGGCCGTTATAATAAATTTATGTCAGCCTGATGATTTAGGAGAGATCTTACCATTCAAATCAAAACCCCACTGAGAAAATGGCCAAGCCACTCGAATGGGCTGTAAGGCCTATAATGGCAAGTGCGTAAGATTAGCATGATGATAACATTTGATGCACTTTTTGACATATGCTATGCAATCCTTCTCCATAGTGGGCCAATAATTAGCTATTTTAAGGATGCATTTGATGATGGCCATGCCATTGAAATAGCCACTGCATATACCATCATGAGCTTGTGAGATTACCCAAGTTGATTCTTGGGGCTCAAGGCAATGAAGGAGAATTCCATCATAGCTTTGATGATACAAGATGTATCCTAGCAAGAAATAATCATTTTCTATATGAATGCTCATTTTGTGGAATGTGATAATCATTGTAGGATTACACCAAGCTTAAGTAAATCATGTATTTTCTACATCAAATCCTGATAGGCAACATATTCAACTGACTAAACAACATATTTCCACTACAGTTCAACTAGTATAAAAGCTGATTGGAAAACTATCTTATGGAGAATGGTGGTACCATTCTCTGCAAGACCCTATGAAAGTAACGATCCCCAAGGCACATTTTTTAGGAAGTCTCTAGCTTTGTAGAACCATTCATGGGTTGGGTCTATTTGAATCATGTGGAATGATTCTTGATTATTATATGCCTCACATTGTATCATGGATTGCAATAGAATTTTTACTTGAATGGTAGTGAAGTTAATCGATGGATTCTGAGAGATTAAGAATCTTAAAGATGCCATGGTGTCTACAAATATATTGGACATTCAAGGGATTGCCTCAATGTCATACCATTCTAGCTAGGCTATATATGTATCCACAAGCTCTTTATATGCCTTCAAAATGGGACATCTACACTGGTAGATCCCCTTAACTTGATTAACAATGAGAAAGGAGTCACCAAAGATATTCAAATTTTTAATATTCATGGATAGAACTATTAGGAGACCCAAGATTAGGGTCTCATATTCAACATTGTTATTTGTGCAAGGAAAACTAAGTTTTAATGACAAAGGCATTGGATCACCCTGTGGCATGAAAAACATAATTCCTGTAACCCCCCCTTATTCACACTTGAAACCATTGAAGAACAAAGACATATCTACTTGATTATCAGGTTCTTCAGGTTTTGGTGACTCTGATAATGTAAATACTGCATCATTGGGAAGCTCTATGACAAGAGGCCTATAATCCTGAATAGGAGCCTCTACCAATTATTTTGCTATAACTTGTCCTTTAATAGACTATTAACTTATGAATTCTAGGTCAAATTATATCAATAACATGATCCACTTTGCAGTACACGTATTATGATATATTTTACTCATCATATATTGCAAAGTATTTTGTTTTTATACCACATATATCGTATGGCTCAAAATGTAGTGGTGGAACTTCTTCATCACAAAGATTACTACTAAACATAATTTTTCCACATATGCGTATCATAGCTCATAGCTGACCAAAGTTCGACTGATGTAATATATTGCTTGTTCTTTATCTTGCATGTTCTTTTGAGCTAACATGGTTCCTAATGCAAAGTCAATGGTAGATATATATAACAGAAATGGCACCTTTGGTCAAGGTGGAGCTAAAATTGGTAGCATTACCAGGTACTGCTTGATTTCAACAAATGACTTTTGATAGTCCTCATACCAATCAAATGGGACTCCCTTGTGTAGAAGTCGATTCATGTATTGATATTTATTTGATAATTATGTGATGAATCACTTTATGGATGCTACTTTGCCTTGTAGGATTCTTAATTCCTTAATATTACTAGGAGGACATATTTATAAAATGGCATTAACCTTTTCTAGGTCAACTTCGATCCCTCATTTAGAAATGATGAATCCCAAGAGTTTACCTAATGTTACGCCAAAGATGCATTTCTTGGAATTCAACCTAACATTGTGCTCTATTAGGCGATCAAAAAATTTCTTGAGAACCTCAACGTGCTCTGAATGCAACAATGACTTTTTCAATAAGTCATCGATATAATTTCTAAGATCTTATGCATGTAGTCATGAAAAATATATGTCATGGCCCATTGATATGTAGCACTAGTAATTTAAGACCGAATGGCATAACTTTGTAACAAAATGTTCCTCATGGCATTGTGAAAGCGGTTTGATGTTGGTCTTCAGGTTTAATCTAAATTTGATTATAGCCAAAAAATCATCCATTAGGAAAAGTATTTTGTGACCTACAGTCATGTCTACTAGAGCATCGATATTAGGCAATGAGAATAAATCCTTTGGTGTTGCCTTATTTAGGTCTCTAAAATCCATACATATAAGGATTCTTCTATCAAGTTTTCCTATGGGTACCATGTTTGATACCCATTTTGGATAGTCTATGTAAATGATGAATTCTACATCCAACAATTTTTGCAAATTTTTTTAACCATCAAAGCGATGATTGGATGGATCTCCCTGATTTTTTTGCTTTATTGGCTTCTTGGTAGGGTCCAACGAAAGGTTATGAGTAACAAATTTCAGATCTAGACTGAACATATCCTTGTAATTCCAAGCAAAGAGATTAGGTCTATCTTTCAGTAGAGGGATGAGGTTGGAGCACTCCTTAGGATATAAGCTTTCTTTGAATTTAACCTTCTTTGATTTAGTGGGATCTTTACTGATATCCACTTCGAAGGTTTCCTCTACTAACATATGTGATCCCTCCTCAAGTCGATGAGATGTAGGGATCAAATGGATGTCATATAATGGGTTTAAAGGTTCCACTAAATCAGAATTACCCTCAGCATGATAAACATCATATGCACAACTTGGTGCAAAATGAAATGGTTGTAACATTTCTTCATTAGGGAAGAAATCTTCAGGCTCTAAAGGCAAATTGGCACGATCAAAATCAATGGCCTCAAGATTAAGGTACAAAGGTTTTGAAGGATTAGATGGATTGTAGAGTGGAGTGGTCAAATCAATGGAGATCATGTTTATGGTATGGATGAAGTCTCTAGGACCATGCTAATGCAACACTGTACCTCCTAATTTCTTCCCCTACACTATATGTGGCTTAGGTAGAATGGGGATTTTAGGGTCTGGTCTAGGTATAGACATAACAATTGGATCCTTAGGAGGAAGCAATTACCTTAATTTTGAAGGTCTAGGAAACACCATGTGGTATATCTCTTCTAGATTTACTGGCCTTCTATGAATGGGAGGATCTAGGAATATCTCATGATAAATACATTCCATGTCGATAAGTTCTCTAAGATGATGTAAATGGTAAGGCCCTGTTGACACCTTTTTGTCACATTATACAAGGGATAGAAGAATAGTAGAATTTTGTATAATATTTCCTTGTTGAAAGTTTTTCTTTTATTTTAAGTTACAGCAATTTTGACTCTCCCTATCGCCCCTTTTATAAAATGAAGAAGAAAGAGCTTCGCTACCAAACAAGCCAAGGAAAATAGCTTCGCCGAAAGAAAAGGAGGAGAATGTGAAAAGAGCTTCGGGCCCGAAGCACTTCAAATCACCACTTCGGGCGAAAACCTTGCGAAGTAATTTCATCGAAGAAAATACAAAGATAACGCTTCGCACCCGAAGCATTTTCAGCAGTCGCTTCGGGTGAAAGTTTTGCGAAGCGACATCCAAACGACTTCGCCGAAGGAGGAGAGCATAATCCAAATCAGCTAAGGTAAGGAAACTACTTCGGGCCCGAAGTATTTCTGACACCTACTTCGGCCAGTTTTCACCCGAAACGGTGATCCTCAAAGCAAAATGGTAGTATTTCGGAAATAGAAGTGCTTCGACTAGGAATTCCCCGAACTATAGTTTTGAGAAAGAATCAGGCCGAAACATTTTCCATCCAAAGCAGTTTTTCCAGCAAAGGACAAAGAGCCCCATTTCAAAGATGGAATCCACTCGGCACTCGACATCCCCGAAGTAGTTTCTGCGAAGCATTATTTTGCGAAGAACAAATCAAGGAGAATCTACTTCGGCCCAAGGCTTTGGCGAGGTGGATATGTAGCGAAGCACTTTTTGGGCCCACGTTCCAAGGCGGGCAGCTTCCCAAGGTGATCGAAGGCCCCTTATAAATACCCCCTTTCTTTCCCGATAAGTCCGTTGACCATTTTTGGCAAACGAAAGGGACGTAACAGTCCTCGAAGTAAAACCCGACGGGCGTAACGATCACTCAAGCACAGCATCCAGAAGCCAGGGACACTCGGGCGGCGCATTAAATGAATGTTTCCATGGTTGACCCAGTCACAGTTGCCAATTTTGGTAGCCGATTTGAGAGATCATTCACAGCAGCAGCGAGGCACCGATTTCTCAGGGCCCGAGGGTGTACTCCGCCATTTTTGTAATAATGACTCAGAGGGTCGGGTCCTCTATAAAAACCCAGGCATGTAATGTAAAAGGGGGGGAACTTTCTGCTAGAAAGCTATTGTAACTTGATGTCCTGCGTTTAATACTAAAGACCTTTTGTGCTCTATTTCTCTCTTTTATGTTGCCTTCTGTGCTTAATTCTTTTGTCTTTTCTCGTTCGCATATTGAGACTCTGAATCCTGAATTCGGTGTGCGATCGGGGATTGAACCCCTAAAATTCGCCCTGAAGGATACATAGGAGAGGAAAAATGCCTTGTCGCTTTCCTTTATGCTGCTTGGTGGATTGAGGTTTCTGTTATTCCCTTATCTCAATCGTTGTTACTCTGAATCCTAAATTCCAGCGAGAGAGAAAGGAGAACCCTGCGAACCCGTCCAGAGGATACATAGGAAGTTTGGCATTTCGTTTCTTTCATGTTATTCTTGGTATTTCTTGTTGCTATTCGAGTTGTTAGCGAGTAATCGTGCTTCCTGTTCTCTCCCACCTTAAATCATCATCTTCTAACCCTTACTCTTTTTATTTCTTTCTCTAACCCTTACCCTTTTTTATTTCTTTTCCTAACCCTTACTCTGTTTATTTCTTTCCTGCACTCTTGTCTCAAACCCCAAAAGTAGATTAGTATAGGAGTCGGCCTTTCTCCGGAGATTGGCACGAGGGGCATCTCTTCCCCCTAGCCTTTCAATGTTGGTCGCAGGTCCAGGGTGCACAAACCCACCGAAAGTCCTTTCCTGTGCGGATTTGATGACCAACAGTTTTTGGCATGCCCGGTGGGACACAAGGTCCCATATTTGAGAAAATTTCTAGCCCGTCTTCACCGGAGCCAGTAGTTCTAACAAGTTCCCGGTGAGATCCGGTTAGTCTCATCTTTCGAGTAGTAGTGAGAATCGATGCTCTCATTACTAAAAGACTCTTAGCATCTGGTGACTCTGTTTTACCCAAGAATCTCTAAAGTCGTGAAGACCAGTGCCTAAACCTAGTTTTCGTAACCAGGACTCCCCGTGTCTTAAGAAGGTCCGAGTTCGGTGAATCTCTGGCCTGTCTTCATCTGATAAAATCACCTGGTGACTCAGTTGAGCTGAAGATCTAGATTTCCTGGTCGTAGGCGCCTTTCAAATCTGAAAGAAGATATCCCGGAGGAATCAAGGTTCGGTGAGCAGCCTTGACCTCATAAGCGGAGAAAGAATGTCCACCTAACGACTTCGACTCAGCGGTGACAACCGTGATTTCCATAGGCTGCTGTCGTAATGGCTAGGAGAAGCTTTCCTAGCTGGAATGATCCAGGCCCCCTGAATATCCAAAGCTACCACGAGATTCCCAAAAGCGCCTTGAAATCATTGACAAAATACAGCGGCACCACGGGAATGGCCCGAGAGCACCTTGAAGATGTTGTCGATTTAGCGACCCTCCATGACATTATCCATGAAGATGTCATGATCAGACTTCTTGTTCTATCTTTGGAAGGAAGGGCACTACGGTGGTATAGATTGCTCAGGCCCAAAAGCATCTGCTCATGGGATGACTTAGCGGGGGCATTGATCGAAATGTTCGATGGCTCTCAGGACCCCTTCCATCTCTTCGCATACCTCTCCACCATCAAGAGAGCACCTTCGGAAGGTATCACGGACTTCAATGTCCGATTCTATAGAAGTTGGAAGAGAATCCCACTGGAGATCCAACCAATGCCCGCCCAAGCCCATCTCTTCTATGTTCGGGCCTTCCACCTGGACGTAAGCCTCATTCTACTGCAATCAGGGGAATGAAGGTTCCCTCAAATATTTGAGGAGGCAATACGAGCGGAACAGCTTTTGCTCCTATCGAGAAAGTGGCAGTGGAGAGAAACTTCGTCGCTTCCTCCGATAATTACTTCTCTTGTCCGGCCAACGTAGTACTCATCATGGGGCATTCCTCACACTGAGTCGAGGCCTGAGATGCAATCATTTGGAGCTCAGGAGGAAGACCTCATACTAGCCCAACAATGGGAGTACGCAAGCATGGCCCACCTAATGAACAACATGGCTGCTCGTGATCTCCATCAAGAGGTGAACCGAGGAGAGAAGCAGACTCGAGTGGTAGAACCCGAGAACAAAGAGGGCACATTTTTGCACCCTTTTTGTATCCCAAGAGATGGCATGCAAGTGTTCAGCCAAAGCTCATCAAGCCTGTCCGATTCAGAGGATGAGCCCGAAGGGATTCTAGAGGACTACTCTTCGTCGGAGGAACCTTGTTACCATATCAGTGGGATGGAAGAACCTGTACCCGACCTTCATTTGGAAGAATCTATAGAATTCTGGCATTGGGTCTAGTATTGGTTCCGGCTATCCCTAAGACCGATGCCCCAAGAAGGCTTTCAAGTGGCGAACTTCTTCGCCAATAATCTGGGCACTAGAAGGAATGGAAATCGGTTGCGTTGCTTCCTGTTCGCAGCATGGACAACTTCAGGTAGAAATGATCCAAGCTCCGAAGGTTAGCTAAAGTTCAACCTGATCTGGTCGGGTCACTGCAGGTTTACCGGATAATCACCTGAAGTGAATCCATAGTGGCGGCATGCCAATTATGCCGCAAGCTTGTGAATAGTGTAAATAGTTCGGCTGATAAATAAAGTGTTGCTTAGGGACTCAGGTCGAGTTTTACCTTGGCAACTATATTTAAAAAAAAAAAAAACTCCTTCGGGAACTTGGCTTGTGAAGTAGTGGATGCAAAGTGGTTCGCAGCGAAGTACGATTAGCCGAGCAGGGTCCCGACTAAGGTATGAAAGATGCTCGCCTAAGGAGAGTCTGAGCGAGCTACTTTTTAAAAGGGAAACAAGCTTCGGGCCTGAAGCATAAAAAGGTTCACCGTGAAGTATGTCAGCTCCGATTTTGGCTTTGCTGACCCAAAGATGCACAAGGCAGAAGCATTTATTGCATGCCTAGAGGAGCGTGTTGATAGCCACCTTCAAAAGGCATCCAAAATAGGTGAGTTAAATGAAAAGGCATTGGGTACATCCTCAGGGGATTCAGCTGAGAGAAAAGTTCACCCCTAGGTACCAGGTGGTGGCCGACTGCGTTCCCAAAGTAGCCGCAATCATCATAACGCATGGCCCTGTGTACTACGCCACCGTGGGGCCAATCCGATGAACCGATGATCTCTCAGGTGAGAAGTGCAGGATTAATTGTGGCATAGGCCATAAATGTGGGTAGTTGTCTTTGGCGGCTATATAACGTAGACTCCAAGCAACCGAGAGGATTACTCGTTCAACGACTCATACAGACCTCACTGCCAACCTGCAAATTTTTTTCCACTTCATACTGTAAATCCCGTTGCCCTAAACATCAACTATGGGCAAGGAAAGTTCCAAGGAAAAGGGAAAAGAGCCAGAAGTAGTGGCCCCTGAGAAGCCAAAGGTAAAAGGCCATGAGAAAAGGCCAAAGCCAAAGCCCATTGATTCGGGCCTCCACCCAGATAAACGCGTCTTGGAAGAAAGGGAGGATCCTAGGGACGAGCAGCCTCTAGAACCACCAGTCGATAGGTGGGAAAGAATCAGGGATACAGAGCTGTCCAGGAGCGTAGCTGAGCTCAGGAGCACCATCGAGTTCATGAGAAGCAAGCTCCCGGTAGAGAGCATATGAGCTACAACCTACTACTCCCAGATATACTGGTATCTGATGCCCCCCATGCACCATTGCCCTGAGCTGATCAATGCCATCGCGTAGAATTACCAGCCCGCCACCAGACAGGTGTTAGACACATCTGGCCAGAAGTTATTTTCAATTTTGAAAGAAGATGTACAGGCAGCTTTTGCGCCATAGCAGGGCCCACCCAAGGGATGTATGGTTCGCAACATCATTTTGAGCGAACAAACGGAGAGGTTCACGTCTGCTGGCTACATGATCAATTTTTTGCAGTAGAGCCTCAAAAGCGGGCTTCCTTCGGGCAAACTGCCCCAAATGCCCCTTCCCTTGGAGGCTTTTAAAAATGCCGACCTCTTCTCCATCATTGCATGGGTGGCAGGCCTATCTACCGATGCTTCGGTATACCCATGGCAGGTGTCCCTGGCCGAATGCATTTCTAGAGGGGAGTTCAATGCCCTCGATACTTCGAGACCTGGTTCCAACCCAGTCTTTGTCGACTAGGTAGAATGGGTGGCCAGGGGCTTACATGCGCAACTCACTAGCATGAAGAATGTTGGGACCAGCCAGTGCTTTGCACCCTGCTCCTTTCTTGTTTGGTTACTTTTCTTTCATGTACATAATAGTTTTCCTCATGTTGCCATTACGACAAGCGGCAAGGATGGAAGTCCTTTGCCCGTATATCAATGGACTCCCCTACTGTTGAGATCAGAGTCCTACTATCCCTTTAATCAGCAATTCTTGGGACCCGCCATGCGTATGTTGGTAGGATCCTCCCCATGAGTTCCCCTTGGCTTGAGAAACAAAGTGGTCCGGGAGAAGAGGGGAGACATTTTTTGACTAACGTAGGGGCTGGTGATTCGCATCTTCGGCTTCATAGGGAAGCCCTTCTTACTGCCAGTTTACCCCTCCGAGTATCAATTCACGTTGGAAGTCGCTAGGCAGAGCGATGCAACTAATGCCATCTACGGCAAGGGTCGAAAATGGGCCCACACTTGTGACTTCCCTCTCAGGATAGGAGTTATCGAAGTGTTCGCCCTGAATTAGAACGTCTTCTTGGAAGAGAAGCTTGCCAAGTTTGGCCTACTCCAAATTCCCTAGCAATGGCTTTATGATCCTTTGGGAGTGATGAGGGACCATATACGGGTCAAGAGCTTCCATGTTTGCCCCTATCCAAAAATTGTGAAACAAAGAAATAATCCTCGGGGAGAGGATCTGGAGTGGCATCTGGAGAGGATGGAAGCCTTGCCTCCCTGGCACGAATTCTACCCAATGGAGGTCGCATATGACCCAGATCGGCATTCACTCCCGAGCCCCAACTCCACCTTCTGGAAGAAAGCGAAAGATGACTTGAAGGAAGGAGTAAAGGATTGGGACGCGGCTCAGCTGAGAGAATGGTGGATAATGAGGGTCCACCGGCAGAAAACGAACTCTTATGGATTCTTGGCAACGGACAAGGACTTCACAGAAATTTATGAAGCCAACGTTGGAAAGTGGAAGCCTTCGTCCTTCGCCACCCTCATCCCTCCAGCTATCCCAGGCTCGGGCGAAAGCCCAAAAAGAGATGATACTACTTCGGGAAAGGAAAGAGAGGAGAAGGCCCAAGCTACACCTCCAAGATCACCTCAGGGGCCTATAGGAGGCCACGACTCGAGCACTGAAGGGTCAGAACAGCCGCTGGTGAGGAGGAGAAGGAAAAAGCAAGAATAGACCCTGGCACCCCCAAAACACCCAAAGCGACCTCGCACAGGATTTGTAAGCCCCTCCACTGGGCGACCGATATCAGACCCATCCAAAGCAAGTGTCGAGGTCGTAGCCCTGTCGAGTGCCGAAACCAAGAAAGAACAAGATGCGGCTACACCAAAAGTCACCACTACCACAATGCCAGGAGGGCATGTAGGTACGCATTCTCCACCCCTTGCCCTAGCCTCACACAGTTTTTCGTAGCCCCAGTCGAGAGTTCTCACCAGTCTCCCCTGCATAGCCCATCACCCCATCACACGTCACCTATCGCTGGTCCGGCCTCATCCCATGATCATGACGGGGGTAAGACCATTGACCCTACTTCGCCCTTCCACACTACCATTCCCCTGGTCATTAGCAGAGGCAGGGGTCCCACTTCAACGCCGAGTCCCACCCTCCAATCCCTTGTTTCATGTGAGGAACCCCGATTGCCAAAATTCCCACCATGTCTATCGTCGAGCCTTCTGGTGAGGCATCCCCCACACATTCTTTATATTTGTTTACTCCCTCGGTTGGAGATCTAGCCTTGTCTAAATCAGAGATGTCCTTAATTAAGGACCGCCCCCTTGTCGAGAAGCTATTCCAAGCATGACAAAACACTGAGCAAATACTGAAGGAGGCAAGGAAAAGAAGAGGGCGCTCGACGGCATCAGTTGAAAAATGCACCATTTTTTATTTAGAGGCCGAAAAGGTGCATAAAATCAAGAAGGTCCCCAAGGTACAAAAGCCTCTGGATGAAATGACTCCAGTAGACTACGATTATCAAGAGACACCTAAGGACCTGGAACACCTGAATGTTGATGATGAATCGGCCTCTATGCATGTCCGAATCGAGACTTTTCGGGCACATGCAACCATTGCTAACCAGCGCAGGTTTGAAGCCGAGGCCGCCAATGTCAAGCTAGAGGAAAACCTGGCAAAGGTCCGCTCCAAATTAGCAGAGGCTGAGGAGCAATGCAAATTGATGAAGAAGGAGACGCTCGACCTAAAGCAGCAGGTTCAACAGCTCCAGTCTACAGTCGAGAGCCAAGCGCAGAAATAGACCGAGAGTGATCTAAAGGCCAAAGAGCTGGAAGGTAGAATTGCACAAATGCAAGCCCAGTTGTATGAGAAGGAAGACCTGATGGTGTTTGACAGGAGCAGAATTAAGGAGATTCGCACCCATTTGCTCAAGAATTTTAGGTCTCGGTGTTCCAGTGCTCTCACGATATTAATCTTCATCATCGAAGCCCAGAGTGCGCTATTGCCGAAGGAGGGCCAATCATTGATGAGGTCACATAGAAAGCTAGGTGCTAGCTCAAGTTAGCCTTCGACGTCCAGAATGCAAAATATCAAGACTTGCAGGTCACTGCGATGACTCGGACGGCTAGGGATTGGTCCATGGCTCAGGCCATAGTTCGTGCCTTCTTCTCCAAGGTGCGAAAAGCTCAGAAGGCAAGAAGACTCCAGGACATTTTTGACAATGAGCAGCGCACCTCAATGAATTATTTTCAGGACCTTTCTTCCTTGGGTTTCCCGAGTTTCACAGACGATGACGGGAACCTTCTGACTAAAGATGACCTCAAGCCAGTCTGGCTCTAGTTCGAGGGTGATGTCTCAGAGATAGACGGGTGGGCAGAGCCGATCTCAGAAGGGCAGGTGACCGACTTCATCTTGAGATACTGCAAGATGGTCGCATGCCTAAACGATTTATTCATCAGGGCCAAACATGCTGACATCGGGAAAATTGATCGGTTTTGCGTTTTGGTTAAGGCATTACAAGATCAAGAACCATTCCAAAAGAGTGCCTGGACTCATGTCCGAAGAACGATGAAGCGCATCCGTGATCGCCTCGAACCATCGCCTCAGCCAGAAGCCGTGCCGGAGGAGGAAGAAGAAGAAGAGGAGCAAGAAGAGAGATAGACTGCAGAAGCAGGATCCGAGGGAGACCAGTGACTCTGCAGCCCAATGGATCAGGACTAAAGGGTTCTTTTGTCGAGACGAGCTCGTCACCCCGTGAGCCGCCAAGAATGTTGACACCTTTTTGTCACATTATACAAGGGGTAGAAGAATAGTAGAATTTTGTATAATATTTCCTTGTTGAAAGTTTTTCTTTTATTTTAAGTTGCAGCAATTTTGACTCTCCCTATCGCCCCTTTTATAAAATGAAGAAGAAAGAGCTTCGCTACCAAACAAGCCAAGGAAAATAGCTTCATCGAAAGAAAAGGAGGAGAATGTGAAAAGAGCTTCGGGCCCGAAGCACTTCAAATCACCACTTCGGGCGAAAACCTTGCGAAGTAATTTTGTCAAAGAAAATACAAAGATAACGCTTCGCACCCGAAGCATTTTTAGCGACCGCTTCGGGCGAAAGTTTTGCGAACAGACATCCAAACGACTTCGCCGAAGGAGGAGAGCATAATCCAAATCAGCTAAGGTAAGGAAACTACTTCGGGCCTGAAGTATTTCTGACACCTACTTCGGCCAGTTTTCACCCAAAGCGGTGATCCCCAAAGCAAAATGGCAATGTTTCGGAAACAGAGAAGTGCTTCGGGAGGATATTCCCTGAACCGCAGTTTTGAGAAAGAATCGGGCTGAAACATTTTCCAGCCGAAGCAGTTTCGCCAACAAAGGACAAAGAGCCCCATTTCAAAGATGGAATCCGCTCGGCACTCGACATCCCCGAAGTAGTTTTGCGAAGCATTATTTTGCGAAGAACAAATCAAGGAGAATCTACTTTGGCCCAAGGCTTTGGCGAGGCGGATATGTAGTGAAGCACTTTTTGGGCCCACATTCCAAGGTGGGCAGCTTCCCAAGGTGATCGAAGGCCCCTTATAAATACCCCCTTTCTTGCCCGATAAGTCCGCTGACCATTTTTGGCAAACGAAAGGGACGTAACAGTCCTTGAAGTAAAACCCGACGGGCGTAACGATCACTCAAGCACAGCATCCAGAAGCCAGGGACACTCGGGTGGCGCATTAAATGAATGTTTCCATGGTTGACCCAGTCACAGATTGCTAGTTTTGGCAGCCGATTTGAGAGATCATTCACAGCAGTAGTGAGGCACCGATTTCTCAGGGCCCGAGGGTGTACTCCGCCATTTTTTGTAATAATGACTCAGAGGGTCGGGTCCTCTATAAAAACCCAGGCATGTAATGTAAAAAGGGGGGGAACTTTCTGCTAGAAAGCTATTGTAACTTGATGTCCTATGTTTAATACTAAAGACTTTTTGTGCTCTATTTCTCTCTTTTATGCTGCCTTCTGTGCTTAATTCTTTTGTCTTTTCTCGTTCGCATATTGAGACTCTGAATCCTGAATCCGGTGTGCGATCGGGGACTGAACCCCTAAAATTTGCCCTGAAGGATACATAGGAGAGGAAAAATGCCTTGTCGCTTTCCTTTATGCTACCTGGTGGATTGAGGTTTTTGTTATTCCCTTATCTCAATCACTGTTACTCTGAATCCTGAATTCCAGCGAGAGAGAAAGGAGAACCCTGCGAACCCGTCCAGAGGATACATAGGAAGTTCGGCATTTCGTTTCTTTCATGTTATTCTTGGTATTTCTTGCTGCTATTCGAGTTGTTAGTGAGTAATCGTGCTTCCTATTCTCTCCCACCTTAAATCATCATCTTCTAACCCTTACTCTTTTTATTTCTTTCTCTAACCCTTACCCTTTTTTATTTCTTTTCCTAACCCTTACTCTGTTTATTTCTTTCCTGCACTCTTGTCTCAAACCCCAAAAGTAGATTAGTATAGGAGCCGGCCTTTCTCCGGAGATTGGCACGAGGGGCATCTCTTCCCCTCGGCCTTTCAATGTTGGTCGCAAGTCTAGGGTGCACAAACCCACCGAAAGTCCTTTCCTATGTGGATTTGATGACCAACAGGCCCAAGGTAGAGCAACTCTATTTCATCCTCATATTCTTCATCTTATGATGAATTCTCATGATCATCTTCTTTAAAATTACTTTATGGCCCCTCTCTCAGAGATGGATTTTGAATCTCCTTCCTCAAAAGCAGCTTTTGATTCAGGATCTACTATTATACCAGGATTATGGGTTTCAATTCCAATGTCATTGGCATACTCACAGTTTCTAATCACTCCATCAGTTCTTGGAATATCATCTAGACTGCTTTCACCAAGATGTTGCCATGATATATAAAAGGTGGTTCTATCGCAACCATAGTCACCGACCAGTAACCCCTTCGAGAATATAAAGAGTTAGGATGGTAGGGGTTCCAATAAAAATCATCTACCTCTATGCTTAGATTTAGGTGATATAGATATATAGCTAGAAGATCATCCTGACCTCTTATATCGTAACCCAATCCAAACTTATCAGATGGTAGTTGATAGTGTGGTTGATACAGGGTTTGGTGACCTTGTTAAAATAGACCTAGACCATAACCATGCAAATGGTAACACTTAAAATATCAAAGGGAAAACAGTAGGTTAGATAGATAATGAATATTCATTACAAATGGTTCATCATCTTTGTCTATAGGTGTATGATATGCAAGTTGATCCAGGGTTCTATAGATAAATTTAGTTTGATTAGGTGGCACCCCAGTGGTACCACCATCCCAATAGGAAAGTGATGGGCTTAAGACCTACCCATATCTTGTATATATTTATTGATAGGTGTGAGAGTTACATTCTACACTAGGTATTCTGCTAACCTGAGATTGACTAAATTAATTATCACCTACGGTGTAGATGACCCAACTGAAGACACAGATGAGGCAGGTTGAGTTTCCCTCCTCCATGGGATTTGGAAGCTTGGTAGTTGCTACGTTGGGTATTTCTTTAGTCGCCTTTTCACCCAAGACTACATTTATATTATGATCATTTATAAGCATTGTCGATGTCGTAGGCTTCGTAAAAGTGGCTATTTTATGTGCATATAGTTGTGGTGTTGATGTTGAAGGACCTATGTACACTTCCTTTGATTTTCCTATTGGATGCCTAATGGGTTATGTAGGTATTACATCTAAATGTATTTATGGGAGCATAAAATCTCCTAGAAAATCCACTTGATTAACATACTTGAATGGCTCCTCATCCCCTCATAGATATTTGATATGTTGATGTAATATTGAGGATACACATTACATCTCTCTTATCCATGGCCTGCCTAAGAGAATGTTGTATTACATCACACCTTCAAGTATGTGACACATCATAGGAATGGTCTTCAATCCCACCTGAATAGGTAGAATTATAGTACCAGCTATCAAGCATAATACATCATTGAATGCATGCAGTGTGAAGGTCAAGAGCACAATATGAAATTTAGGTAGTTTTAAATGTACCAAGGACTTTGTGGTAATAATGTTAATCGAAGATACTGTGTCAATAAACACCTGCTTAAAGAGTGTGTGGTTTACACATGCAATTATGTGAAGTGGAGGGTCTGCTATAGCAATAGAGACTATTTTGATTTAGTTATCATAGAATTGAATGATAGACTCTTGACACTACTGCACATATCCCACATAATTAGTCAATGCTTCTAGATCTTGGGACTACAATTTTATGGACCTTAGAATTTCCATTAGCATCTCCCTATTCCTAGGATACTATTGTATTATTTCATAAATTGATAGCTTTATCGAGATCATTTGTAGGATTTGAATAAGCCTATTTATTATGGTCATCATCGGTCTAGTTGGTGGGCCTAGAAAGTTATTTTGTGTTGGCTTTTGAGGGGGATAAACTTGTATTCTAACTGGAATAGGAGGAGAATCTAGCTGATTATATCTCCTATTTCTGGTGACTACATTCACCATGCCAACAAAGCCTTGTGTGGGTGGGTCAATTCGTACTTGATTCACTTATCCGACATTATTCCTCAGAGGCTCATGGTTTGGTAGAGGATTTATAAATATCCCCATGTTTTGATTATCCAAAGTCTAAGGATTATCAACAATTAGCTCATTCTTATCAATCATGTTTTGTACCAGATGTTTGAATCTATAACACCCTTCGATGTCATGCCCTTTTTTTTTTGTGGTACACAGAATATTGATCTTCCCTAAAAACTTTTGATCTATATTGATTAGGATCGAGTAATTTGACTTCAGGTAAATTTATAGCCTTAGCCTCACACAAATGATTGAATATCAATGCCATAGTCTCAAACAGTGGCATAAACTAGCAATAAGGATGTTGATCTTTGTTCTTACCCTACTTCTTGTTATTGCACTCATTGTATTACATAGGGGGAGGTTGAGTCTGATAGTTTTAAGGTTGTTGGTCCTGATTCCCCTTTTATTGGTTCAACACAACCTGATTGACATGTGTAGGCTTGGCTTGATGATGTTGATTATTTATTTTTTTATAATTCCACTCCTTTTTTGTCCAGAGCTTCAAGTCACCTTCTTGTAAGTTGATATCCTCTATAACTTTGGCTTGCACCAAAGCCTCCTCAAATATCTGATATTGTTGCAGCTGCAATAGCAACGAGATGTTCTTTGCACAAATTTTAGTAAACAATCAAGTTAATTCGATAGTGGGGATGGATAATGGTAGCTTAGACATTAAATTTCTCCACCTATTACCAAAATCCATGACTGGCTCATCATTGTATTGCTTTATAGCTACCAAGTTAGTTAGATTGGTCTTCTTATTGACACCAAAAGAAAAAGCGTTCAAGAAATGCATTTTCTAGTTGTTCGAAGCTGGTAATGATGTGCCTCTTCAATTGATTAAACCATTCTAGGATGGGGTCTGAAAGGGTCATTATGAAGGTTCTAATTAACAAGGCATCATTAATATGTATTTGGAAGTAAATGTTCATAAATCTTGTGATGTGCTCCTATGCATCTTCATCACCTTGGAACTTGTCTAGCTTGGGAATCTCAAAATGATTAGGATACACTGGGCTAGGAACTAAAGAGCATAAGGGCACATTATGAATTTTATTCAAGGTAGGATTTTGATAAGTCATACCTTGTTTCTCAATAGCTCTCACCTTCTATGCCAAGGCTTTGTATGGTTGCAAGGATAGAATCTTCTCTTCCCTAAGAGGTCTCTATGGATCTACTGGAGGTAGATTATTTTTATATCAAGGTGGAGGATTGGGCTCATCCTCCACATATAATAAGGAGATCTCAAGATACTGCTACTCTTGCTCATCTCCTTTTGACTCTATGTATTGGGTACACCTAGGTTGTTATAGCACTTGGTGCTATTATGTGTTCTAGGTAATATGTTGAGTATGATTTTCAGCTTGCTTAGGGTGCATTTATGGCTGTGACACAACACATATTTGGTTACACTCCCTATAATCACTTTGAGGGAGGATATTATCTTGAGATAACCTATCCTCTCTCTCCTCATGATTCTTTTAATCAAGTATGCATTGTTCTCACATGTGTTGCTCATACAAAATTTACCTAAGGAACCTTTATCATTTTGTATCCTCATTCTCAAGGTGCTCATGCTATGTGCACACATATTCCAATTGGTCTTGGAAGACATGCTACCTCTGCTTTGAAGCTAGTCTCTAAAATCGATCTATAAGATCAACAGTGTAAGGCTTCTAGTTGAGCATCTCTGTTCAAGAGGATTTATTAGTGTGAGGTACAACAAAATTATTCACCACACTCTTGCCCTTATTTGTGTAGATGACATTCATGTTATGTTTTAGTCTATTATCTATGCCTACCTATGTGGATGAGGTGTTTTCACTATGAGATAAATTTGAGAACTCTCATATATCAATGGTATGCCTCTGTATATCTCCACTATGTGAGCTCATGAAGCGAGAATGGGTAGTAGAAGCATTATACCCTCATTGCTCTAGAACTTGTTCTAGTCCATCAAGCTGCCTAGTTCTCCATGGTTCATTTGGAGGTGTATCATTAACTCCAATTGTGGCAAGATCTATCATAAAAATTCTAGTTTCATTAGGGTTTGGAGTTCTTAGGGTCTACATTTTTATGCACCCCTTTCTTCCTACTCTTGATTGGGTGAATTTTCTCTTTATATACCATGGGATGATGGGGGCCTTGAGCCACCCTTAGTTCTATCCCTAAGGATTATATGTTATGTCCTCTGATTGGGGTATTCTAAATAGAACCCCCATGCATCAAATTGTCACCTCTGAGACTCACTGAACATCATTCAAGAGGATAATATGGTATATGTTCCAACATGTTATCTTATGTGTTTCCTAGATCTTTGGCCTCCACCTCGATTGTGTGTCGAATTCAACCTCTTTGTGTGTTGACCATCATGTGAATTATCTCTTTTATAAATTTTAGGGAATACAAAGCATACAATGGTGTTTATCTCTTTTAAAGATTCTTTGTGGACCCTAAACTATTTTGTGAGTTTTGTTTTGTTGAATACTTAAACTATATCTCATCATGTTTACATTTTTGTTGATGATATTCTTGTATAGTTTAAGGGTTTTCACCTATATACTCACAACTCAACAATCGGTAATGAAAGTCCAATCATGTAAACCCATCAAATTATGGATATGAATCCCATACTCAATTAGGGAGTATAGGTCCTACCGATCCTCACATAGTTCATATATGATTAGTAATACACCTCTCTAGAGATAAATACGTGCTCTATCCCACAGGCTATGATGGATCTTAGATTTGGTATTGGCTAATAGATCAGGTTTATGTCACGTGAGCCAATGGATGGAGATGAAGCCCACCATAATTTGTCTCTATTAGTGGTTGGGTATGAATTCCAACTCACTAATATTTAAGTATGACATGGTGTGTGGGGGTTTATTTTAATTTTACATAAAAATAAAATGCATCATAGAGCATCCATGATTCTTCCTACATGCCTAAGAAATTAATGTTTTAATTTTAGAAAGGATGTAAAATTAGATGTTATTTCTAGAAGATATAAATATAAAATTACATGAAAAAATAACCTTTAGACAGGCCCCAAGCATGTAAACCCTAACATACAGTCTAAATACTAGCCACGATTTTGTAACGTAGGAAACAGACTCAGTCATAGGATAGAAAAAATGGCTAATATCCTAGACGTAATTGACAAACACAACTAACTATGCTAACCACTAGTATTAGCCACAACTAACAACAAACAAGTACTTTTTCATGATTTTTCCTTTTAATATTTGCCTATGTGTGCTAATTAAGCCTACTAACAAAATAAAACAACAAAAAATCAGAATAGGAATACTTACTTGTAATCCCTCATTCAATGATGAGATAGGTTGTATACTATCTTTTTCTGTACCTTTTTCTAGCCATGGTTGTTAAGTGTGAATGACATGCTAGCCATGGGTGTTAAATACGATTGAGACTGTGTGCAATGACTATCAAGCATGGCTAATACCTACAACAAAAAAACAAAGAAAACTTAGTAATTGATAGTAAATTTTATGGATTTCTACCATGATCACGATTGTAGAAGAATATGGAGACTACACATCTATTGAAATTGCAACATAAAGAAGGAAAAGCATGTAATCTAAGCATACATTTGATAAAAAGAAGTAAATAACAAAATGAAGCTCTATTTTATTAATCAAATGAGTCTTATTACAAATTTATCCTTCTTAGGGATACCAAATATTGATACAACTATTACAATTAGCAAATAACCCCAAAATTGGAGAATATGTGCTTCACAATGGTCTTCATGTCTCCACAAAATATTCTTGAGGGCTTACAAGTATACCTCCTCCATTTTCCAAGAGGAACTTGATGTTGAGAGTGCCTTGAATTTGTAAGATCATGTAACCTGCATACAATAAACAACAAAGTACAATTAAAAGCATACGAGGGCTCTCATGATGAGGCTTTTGTTAATAAAATATAATAATTATGGCTAAAATTGAAATAAAGCATAAATATATGCAAATATATTTACAAAGTAGCTAAATTAATGCAAAGAATGCTTGAAAATACATAGATCTAGCTAATCTAACATGTAATTTGTAATAAAAGCATGAAATGAAGCTAATCTGAGAATATTATTGAAATCTAGTAGATGTGACAAAAATTAAAGCAAAGCTACCTCTAATATTACTAATTAACCATATAAATATGTAAATTAAGACTAATCTAGGCTAGGTTAATCTATTTGCATCACTAAAATGGAAAAATATATAGCTAAAATAGAGGGAAAAGAGCATCAAAACCTAGCTGTGGGTGTTAAACATAGTTGGATCTGTTAGCCATGATTGAAAACCATGATTGAGGGAAAATTCATCTTTATCTTGCAACCAGGGCTATAAACTCTCAAATCCTCCAAGGAATTGATGGTCAAGGGTTGCCTCGATGTTTTGGAATAGATTGGCAATTGAATTCATTGGAATTGGCAAGTGTAATAATTGGTAAGCTTGATCATCAAGCTCTTGAAATCTTCATTGCTTCAAACGCAGGTATGATTCTTCCAAATGGATAACAAGTAGGCACTTTTTAGAGGTTGCAAGTGGCTCTCGAATTTGGTATGGATTCATGACATTCAAATTCAAGATCAATCTAGAACTCTCTCCAATTTTTAAGGGAGTCTTATAGCCTTCCTAACTCCTCATATTAGCTTCCTTGAGAAGCCAAGATCAAGAATTCATAGGCTAGGGAAGTTTGGAGGAAAAATCCAAAACCTTCCTAATATAAAAACACCTAGATCAGTTGTACATGGCCATTACAACTATTTTGGCTCAGCTCGTGAGGTCAAGACAGTTACAATGCTAGTCATGGCTCTTAAATGCAGCTAGGACCCTAACCGTGGGTGTCAACCATGTCTGAGATCTTAGCTATGGATGTAATTCATGACTAAGGATGAATAGGCCTAAGATGCCTAAAATGAGTGGTTAGAACCACTAATTTGCCTTGGAAAGGTCCAAGATCATTCATATGGTCTGCAAGGATGCCCATATAAGTAGTCTCCTAAACATGATGTGTTTTAGGTGTCTACAATTACAAACCCAACAAACTTGATTTTAAAGGAAAAATATAGTAGGTTGCACTCTTTTTGATTGGTGGGTAGTTGTTATTCTTGTCTATAGCTTTATAAGAGTAATAACTTCCTAGATTTTTGTATTTGTGCTTTCAAATCCATTATGGCTGACATTTTTATCAAAGTTTACATTTGAAATGATTTGTGAATGCATGTGGAAAAAAATAAATGGCATTAGAAGCTATATAATTAGTGCATACTCTATGGGTTGATAGTTAAATAAAATTCTATTACTGTGTGCCTAACATACTTCCAAATACCTTTGTAAAGAAAGATGTGTTCTTGTACTTTTATTGGATTGAGTGTATTAAAAATGAATGACATGGTTTCGAGAAAATTATGATATTGGAAGGATGAGTAAGTGAAAATTTTGTGTTCAAATAAATAAAAGGATTTTTGTTGCTATTTTTTATATTTGAAAAGAAAAGTAGTAGGCTTGGCTTTGATATTTTTAAAAGGAACTGAACATGTTTTGTAATACGTTGAATTCAAAGAGATTGATATGGTTTACTCAAATAGATAATTTTCAAATTATTTGTAACCTTTATACTTTTTATTTATATATCCTAAAATAATTTATGATATTGAAATAGAAATTGTATATAAAAGGGTTGCATTACTGGGAGTGCAATGGGTATGCATTTTGTTGTGTGTGGAGCAATATATGATCCCTCCAATGTAGACAACCTTTCTCAATGGTTTAAAAAGTACCAAAATAAAATAACTACCTATGCATGACCATAGCAGTGGTAGGGGATATCTTCATTTACAAACCAGTTAGCATTCACACATAAGAGAGATAGATTAGGAAGCTCTTCTATTAGAGTTAAGACACGACAATATAAATTGTAACCATATTGGTTGATGTTGTTCCACTAGAAAATAATATTGAAAGGATATTTAGGAAATAATACTCTAGACAAAAGTATGAACTATGATTTTGTATGATAGAACTTATAATAGAGCTCCTCATAGCTTGTCGTCAATATTTTCATGTAATATGATTTTGGGTCTCTTTAAAGGAATATGTTGGTAGAACTATGTATTGTTATTTGTGTATAATTAAGTGGGATTTGAAGTAAACCTAATGATATAAGCATGGTATTAAAGGCATGGACATATTGTTATTACCATGTCATGAGCTTTAGTGCAACAATGTTAGTCTTTAGAACCGATTGAAAAGAGGTGAGGGTAACATCACTAAGACTAGCTTAACAAGAATTAAAGGATTTTTTAGTCAAGTATAGTTTGTTGAGCTGTGAATGGTGATATTGCAAATAGGTTAAGTGTGTGATTATTATTAAAATTAACTGCACTATTTTTCCTAGTAGGCTCATAAAATAGTTTCTATAAATATTTAATTAATATTTGGATCCTCTAAGGAGCTTGGGGCTAATAAAAGAAAAGGATAGCTTTATGGAAAATAAAGGTTAGTAAGGGAAATGGGAAGAGTGTACAATTGGAACTAAATCATCGATTGAATAAAATGAGTAGTCAACACCCAAGTAGCTAAGCGTACTCACACAAATAGACTTGTGTGAGCTATGGAGATTAGTTTACTTATTTGATTGATTGAAAGAAGAATAATCTAGCTCAATAGACATGATATTAATAGCTTAATAATGTTATAATATATTACATCATTTGATTATGTTAGATTACTTTAGGGTAAATTTATCTAGTTGTTTCATACAATGTAGTAAATGCACAATATCAATGTGCAAGTTGTAAATGTGTAAGGTGTCTCTTGTACAACTAGGTAGAGTGTTGGCCAAGGAATCCATCTTCCTATATAAAGGGCCTCATATCTCTACTCAAATGTATCACTTCATTCTCAATAATATATTTTTCTTTTATCTCTCTCTTTCTCATGATATGATGGAATGGTACCAAAACCATCAGTGGTATCATAGAGAAAGCTACCAAAGTTACTATTTGCTTGTGTATTTGCAAACTAGACCTACCATTGTGTGTCACTGCATGCAAACACTGCTAGCAAAGAAGATTCTAATAGCAAAGGAGTTAGGATAATTATCACCATCTAAAAATAAGCCCAAAAGGATAAGGATTTGGAAAGTAGTTTGTCAAATCATAGAGAAAATAAGAGAATATCTCAATACATTCAAAATCTTGAGAAGAAGGCCCTGGTTGAAGCCAAAAGCATTAGGGAGTTGTGTATCTATCTACTACAATGCAGAAACTTGGTGAATCAAAAGCACCAAGATCTACATCATCTACTTTAGAAACCATAAAAAAAAGGTAAGCAACTATTGGTGCAAGTAGATTCATTAATTGGATTACTTATCATATTCATTAAAGCACCTTATTTGGATTAAATTTGCAAGAAAGGAAAATTGGATTACAGTCTTCAAAAGTTTAAAATGATAATTGTTCCTTTTAATGTTCATTTTCACATTAGGATTTGATTAGATTTTATAATTACAACTATCTATAAAATACCTATCATCTACTTTGGAAAGCAAAATAAGACTAGCCCCCTATAACTTTATTTGTAAGGAAATTGTAGAGTAACTCTTGAAGATTCATTTTAGATTACTCTTGATTAGTTGCAGTAAATTGATTAAGTGTATTTATTTTAGGAGTTGATATGGTGATATTTTTAGTGCATTAAAAGTGAAATATTGTTAAGCTTATTTGCACTACTTTGTTCTCAAAGAATTAGTTTTTGTGATTCTTTAAAAGGGCACAAAATCAAAATTTATCAAAGTGTCTAAAGAGATTGTTAGTGCACAAAAATATACAACATATAGTGCCCAAGGGAAGCCATTAAAACAAGTTAGAATCCTCCAAAATATGGAGAAGAAGACAACTAACCAAAATCAGAAAAATGAATCTTCAAAAAGAGACTTGGTGAGTCTCAAATTCAAAGCATTATAAGGGTTAGTTGCAAGGTGAAAAGAGCAAAAATTTGCATCAAATAGGGAGCTTCTATCTACATCATTACAAGCTTGGATTTTTTTTTCAAATCATCTAAGCAAAAAGGGTGAAGGTGTCTACTCAAGAATACAACCTAAAAACCCTTACATTGCATTCAAAAATTTTCTACAAAACTAGAAAATCAGACCTGCAAAAATAGTGCAAGAAAGGGTGTAAATTTTTCTTATACAAATATTGTTACATGGTATTGCACTTATCTAATCTGTTCTACGTAGGAAGAGGGAATATTTGAAGTTACCTCAAAGGTACAATGTTTATAGGGTGAACCATCCAAAGGCGGTCAAATGCAAGCACTCTCCAAGTATATAAAAAGGAGCCACTCAAAAGGCTCATACTCCTCATATCTTAGATAGTTGAACCTACAAATACAAGGCACAAAACAAAGGGAGAAATAATGTTATATTTAAGACCAATTTTTTCTACAAAAGGAGGATATATAATAGGTGTGAAAAGAAGAAGAATAAGGCACCATTAGAGTGTTTCAAACTCCACATTTGCATTTCTCAAAATAAGTGCTCAAGCCTCCAAATCATTGCTCCTCATTCTAGCTAGAAAAAACTAATAAGCAAGTGTCGTTGATCAAATAAGGAGCTAGAAATTTTACAGGGTTTAAATAACCTCCAAAGGATACGTTGAAGAAGAATTAGAGAAGAAATCCATGCATAAGGAGCGAGTGACACTTGTCACTTGAGGTAAAACCCTAATGATACTCACATGAGCGCTTATCTTGACCAAGAAAGGAGTTACTAAAAATAGGTTGGTGCATTGAGAATATGAGAGAAACTTATCCACAAAGAGACCAAGCACTCCACTAAAGAATGTAACATTCATACATTACTCAAAGGAAGATACAAGTGTCTTATAGCACCTTCTACTCCTCAAGTGCTCAAGAAGAAAATGGATGTGCCACTTGGAACTTAATACAATATTATCCTCCATTTTAAGGGTGTCAAAGACCAAGGACTTGTAACAGTCACATAACATTTATTCAACACTCTGTAATATTCATGCATAGGGCTGAATTTGTAGTGTAGAATCAAGGAGAAGAGCCTTTAATGCTTTAGTCAAAGGATATCAAATGTAGATATTAAAGGCTCCATATTTGGAGCATTAAATCCAAGGAGAATTCCAAGCATTCTATTGGAATTAATGACCAAAGTAGAGATATTAATATTGCAGCCCTTGCAAACCCAAAATTAGCATCGATTATTGTGATCTTTGTATAGTGCATGGTAATATTTATTTCTATTTTAAATGTGCTTTCATTTTTGTGAGTTATAAAGTTGATAAATCAAGGCTAAACTTAGAAGAATTTAACCATATTGAAATCCATACCTCAAAGGGAATAATATATCAAATCAATATAATATTTGCAATATTAAATTTAGGAGTAATGAAGGTTTCTACTGGAAATTGATTGCAAATATTATTGTGGTCTAATTTTCCAAAATTTGGAAGTTATAAGGGTTACAACACCAAATTAAGTTTTTGCAAATTAGAAACACTAAATCCTAAGAGAGGTTATTAAGATTTTTGCTAAGGTTGGAAATTTATAATATTCTTGTCTCAAAATTTCTCAAAAGGGATAAAAGAAATCCAACATTAAAACCTAAAAGTTCTTAGTTCAATAGGAGTAATTAGGTGTTAGAAAAGTTGATTTTTGATATTTACAAAACTTTACAAAATCAATCCAAAGCTGACCCATATTTCACAAAAGCACTTTCACATTTCCAAAATCACTAGGAATACAAGGTATTCCACAAATCCTTATAATAACAATATCATGGATTATTGGTATATAGATTCAGGTGCAAGTAAGCATATGATAGGAAACATACATTGGTTCAATTCTTTGAAGAAGATAAATGAAAGCCAGTTGTTGTAGCAGATAGTAAAACATATGAAGTAAAAGGAATTGGAAATATTCTTGTAAATCTTAAGGATGGAAGAGGTATAATAAAAATGTATTGTATGTTCAAGGATTAACTACTAATCTTATTTTCGTTTATCAACTCATGGATCAAGACTTAACTATTGATTTCAAAGTTCTCACTAGAATAAAACAATGTCACATCTCTATATAAGGAAGAATGACAGCATCAAGATCATATAAAAATGGTCTATTTATCCTAGACACTACTATTCACTCAACTCTTTTAGTCAATGCTTTAGAATTATAGTACAAACAACTAGGACATCAATGAAAGAATTATTCAGATATAAAATGATAGGACTACCCAACTTATATCTAGAAACTGTTGTATGTCCAAAATTCTTAGCAAAAAAACAACATAGAATTCCTTTTGAACTTCATCAACACAGAGCTCAACATCCTCTAGAAATAATATATACAGATTTATGTGGACTAATCAAATTTTATAGTGTTGGAGGACATAAATATTTTCAATTATTTGTTTATGATAACACTAGAAAAATATGGGTATATATTATGAAGTACAAATCAAAAGCATTCATTCATTTCAAACAATTCAAACTTCAAGCGTAAAAAGAAGTAGGGAAGACCATAAAAGCACTTCATTCAAATAGAGGAGGAGATTTTTTTTTTAAAGCGAAAAATCCCTTATGGGGCCGCCTTGGTCTGAGAGACCATGAACAGGGGGTTCTACACCGTCAAAGTCACCCAAGAGTCACACCCGACCCTACCCGCACCAACATTATCAATTGGATTTTGGATACCCAATTTAGATTTTTGGTAGGGTGGAGATTTGAACTTGGGACCTCCCTTGGAGGATTTCCCTCTCCTCTCCAACTCACCTACAACACCTGGATATAGATGAGGAGAATTTATTTCCAAATAATTTGACTCATTTCTTGAAGAGAATGGAATTAAAAGACAACTTAATACAACATATTTGCCTAAACAAAATGGATTTGCAGAAAGAAGAAATAGATCAATAATGGAAATGGTAAGATGTATGTTAAAATAAGTACAACTTGATCACAAATACTAGATTGAAGTAGTAAAAACAACAATATACATACAAAACAGACTACCAACAAGAGTACTCAATCATATTACAATAGAAGAAGCATGGTCAGGACAAATTCACAACATAGAAAAACTAAAGATCTTTGGATGTAAAACCTACAAGCATGTTTCAAAACAAAAGAGGACTAAACTAGATGAAAAACTATGATAGGGATATTTTTTGGCTATGACAATGAATATACATGATAAAAATACTATATCCATCTATAAAGAAAGTCTACATTAGTAGAGATGTGATCTTTGATGAAAATTGCAAAATTGACATAGTTGAATCCAGTGGCAACATATAAGTCCTAAATATATCTAAAGAAGACACAATGAGTGTAGATTCAAAATCATAATCTCAAGAACAATACATGGAAGCATCAATAGTACTACCTGTAGCACCCTAAAATTGGCGCAGTAAAATTGGAATAATTACATTCACCTTAGTAAATAAATTTAAATTCAAATTTAACCTCCCAAACCGCCCGTTAACCGCCGAGAAACCCGTTGGAATTCATTCCAACGGGTCTCCAATCCGGGCAGAAGCGTGTCTGCACCGTTGGGACCCTTCCCCCGTTGGAGATCTCCCAAATTGGGATGATCTCCAACCTCCCAACAACTATCCTATGCCTATTTAACTCTAAGACTTTTCCCTCCCCAACCCCTGGCTGAATTTTTATGCAAATTGAACCCTTATGCTCTAAAACATCGTAATTCATATTTTGCATTAGTCCTATAGTCATTTCATTGTAGGTACACCACTGGTTTTCAGCCGGAGCCAGCACCTATCGCAGTCGACGAACCTGTCAAGATCGGAGGTGATCTCATCAAATTCGGGACGATCTCGTACTGATGCGAGACGATTTCGACTGCAGCACACATCGAGGCAATCAGTGCCTGGAGTTTGCTCTTCTGTCTCTTTTTTCTATCATTTTATGCTATAAATTAGATTGTTTATTCAGTTTTTATACTATATTGCATTTGGAGTTCACCCATTTTTTCTAGTTTGCATATTAAGATCATATTATGCTATCTAAACACAGTTATTTGCATTTACTTTTGTTCTTGCATATTGTTCAAATACTCCTATTATTGTTTCATATAGTTTGCCCCTGTTTGCAAAATAGAATTTCTCATATTTTGTATCTGTTTGCTGTTTTGTAGGTCTCTGATGAATTCATTTGACGAATTCGCCAGATTACAGACGATCCTGTCAGTTTAGATGATTTTATCAAATTTAAGGCGATTCTATTGAATTACAGACGATCCAGACTGCTTCAAGCTTCAGAAACTCCATCAGACTTTCGGATCAGGTAATCTTCATTGGCCTCCTGCAAATTCTCTGTTTCTGTTTTCCTTTTTGTTTGCTGTATGCATTTAAATTGCATTTTCATATAGTTTAAGTTAGAATCATTCAGCCAAACCTAGGATGAATGTTTAAAAATAAAACAAACTCATCAAAACTCATTCCCAAAACCTAGGCATGGAAACTGCCGTCAAATGTTTCCTGGTGAACCCACCATCCGTCGAAAAATCACCAAAATGCACCTCCCTTGAGAGGCGGGACCTTCGCAAAGTCCTCTCGTCCGAGGTACCGCACCATCATTTTCCCATCCTCCTTCCGGGTGCGGATCCAATAGCCTGAAGGTAGGGGTGCGAAAAATTTGGAGCAATACATTTTGGTGAACCCGACGTGAATGCATTGTAAACATTTTGAAAACAAAACAAAAAAATATATATGTATACAAGAAAAACAAAAATAAAATCATCATATCAAGTTTATATGTTTTAGATTCAATTCTAAATGATAGATATTAAGTATCACTTTTAGAAGTACTAAAGAAACCATGAGTTTTTACTCAAATCAATATGAGCCCATTAGTAATGTTGGAAGAATTCAGCCAAATACATTTGTTGATTATGATCAACCTTATCCCTATTCAACATCACCTCCATCACACTCTTCTTATTTTTCATCCATAACCCAACAAGACAATCCCTTTGCCAATCCTCTTCATAACGATATTATCTATTCTCCCATATATCCATATTATGTCTATCAATCCACATATAATCCTCCACCACATTTTCAATACTCTTCTTTCAATACAACACATCCATTTCAACAAGAAAATACTTATTCTTCCAATTCTACCATGCACTCACCTCCTACATCGCAATCTTCCTATCATCATTCTACCCATAATAAAGAAAGTAGAGGTGAGAAAACATTAGGTCCTTTTATGACAAAATTCCTAAGGCATTTATCAAAAACCTCTCAAAAACCTTCATCACGTAAATTTACTAAGCTCAATCAACCAATGGATATAATCCTCAAGTATTTACTTGACACAAATAGGATTAAACTCCCTTCCATAAGACAACCTGACACCACAACAGATTGGTTTAAACCTGAGCTACATTGTGAATATCATAGAGTAGATGGACATATGACACAAAATTGTAAATATTTAAGAGGTGCAATTCAAGATTTGATTGATAAGGGTCTTTTTAATATAAAGGAATTACAATCTACAACTGATGATAAATCTCCAGTAAACAATCAAACTCCTACACAACAAATACCAATGATCAATCAAGACATGGGGATCTCCCAAGAAACCCTATTCAATTATCAACAACAAGAAACCAATCAAATATCGCATGTTAATCTGTCCCATCATGATGATATTATTAATATTGTAACAAAAACTACAAATAAGCAACCTCAAATTCAATCAACCCAATCTGATATTCAAGAGATGGATTCCTCATTTGACCAACCTTCAAAACTATCCTTGGCTATAGAGAATGATCCAAAATGGAATGTAAGCATAGAAAGCTTATCTTTAGAATCAAAATCTCAATCTGAAATCCACCTTGATAATCAACAACAAGTGATTAATCCTCAAGCAAAGATGTCTCTTTTAGAAGTATTACAAATTTATCACAAGGAAATTTTGTTCAAAATACCTAGCCAACAATTTTTTCCTCATCATATTTTCCCTAAGAACATAATTAATGGTGTAAACCCTCTTGAGATTAACCATAATTCATTCTATGATGAGGATATTCCTTCCTCTACTCCACAAGAAGACCCCTATATTTACATTATCGGAGCTAGTAAAGAAACACCTGTTAAAGCTATCATGGTAGATAATGACTCCTCTCTTAATTTATGCACTTATCAATTATTCCAAAAGCTCAAAACAAAGGAAGAAGATCTTAATGAATCAAATGTTATTATAAAATATTTTAGCAATGAAATTCAAGAAGCTCAAGGTACTATAATTCTTCCCTTTAATATTGGATCCAAGATCCTGGATATTTTATTCTATGTAGGATATTGTCCTTCACCTTACAACCTATTTCTCCAGAGTCCTTGGATTCATACGATGAGGGTTTTCCCTTCCACTCTTCACCAATGTTTGAAGTTTGAACTTGCAAATAAAATTGTTACCATACATGGTGACCCAACACCATTTGAAGAATATTTAACGGTTGAAACATCAAGTTCTATACATTCTCTATTATCACAATTATCTTCTATCCATCACTTTTATTCATCCATATATGATCATCCTTGTTTATCAAATAACATCCATGCATGTCTTTCACATATACTTTCTCCATCTTATCAAAACTTGGAATATAATAATAAGAATGAAGAACTTTCTTATATTTATGACATTTTATTTTGTAATATGATCAATTTTACACATATAAAAGTCAAATCTTTTGCTACATTATTTTACATTATAACAAAGCTTTTGTTATCACTATCTTTTACTCATCACCTTTTGTTCTTACCTTCAACACAACCAGATTATCCTTCAAAACCTCCTTTGATTTTGAAGAAACCTTAGACATGCTATACTCAAATAACCTTGTATAGTGTATATAGATCATCTTGTATATACCATCAATTTCAATTCATAAATTAAAATAAAAATACAAAAAAAAATCAAAATCCTCAAAATAAAAAAAAATACAAATGCAACCAAAGAACTGAAAGGTAAGTTTGAGCCCAACTGGCTCGGACCGTACATCATTACTGCAAAATTTGAATCAGGAGCGTATAAATTATCTACCTTAGATGGTAAAGAACTTAAAGAACCCATGAATATTTTACATCTCAAACGTTATTATGCATAAATTTGGTCATTTCATCCATGTATATATTTGTTCAAAATCATTATCGTGTATTTCTTTCAATTTATTCAAAAACCTCAAAAACATTCATAAAATCTTCAAAAATCTTCAAAATATTTATTGCATTTCTTTAAAGCACTTGTAAAGTTCCTTTTGCTCCAAAAAAAAAATCAACATAAAAATCCAAAAATAGCTATATGCTTGACTCTTTCGAAACCAAAATAATATACAGAATAAAGAGAGAGTCAAAATTCTCAAAAATTTCTCAAAATCATTATTTTCTTACAATTATTGCAGTTATATGTTTCAACTTATTTTGGATAAAACTAGCATTTATTTGGCATCCCTCACTTGCACACTCACACAATAAATATCTTGATTTTATCTGGCATGATTACTAATCTCTCTTATATCAAAGTTCACAAAATTCAATTAAATAAAGTTTGAGCATAGAGAATTGATATTGGTATTTACTTAAACCAAGCACATCTTTTCACAATAAAATGATTATATTTGTAATTTCCATGTTTTGCTACATAGTAGAACTAATTTCTTGAGTGAAAAGTTTCCCTTGCTATCCTATCATGCACATGGTCTAGAATCTTTGAGAATTGGCAAAAGGACAAGCTCACCCCTACCCAGAATAAAAATCCCTTGCTCTACAGCTAATCCGAGCAAGTATCCCTAGAAAAAGAAAAAGAAAAGAAAAATTCAAGAAAAAGAGAAAAGAAAAATGTTATGACAACAATGTTACAAGCATTATCAAGCAAAATAAAAATAAGCAAAGTTCAAAAGAAAGCAATAAAAGCAATAAAATCCTTTTCCCTACCCTTTGAAAAGAAAAGAAGGGTGAATGAGCTTGAATCCCTGGAATTCTCAATTATTCAAAAACCGTGAGGTAAGCCCCATAACAAGTGGTTTGTGCCCAACCTGCTTGGCCTTGGGTAACTCCTATCGTGGCGATATGTCCGTCACATTAGCGACCTTCTTTTGTACAGACCTATGTCTGCTCATGGATTAGCTAGCTCCTGATAATCCGATCTACATAGTAGCCTAGTATGGTTATATGCATCTACATCATGGTTAATGAACACTTAGTTGGTTTATTCAAATCACTTGTATCATAGTATCTTGCTCAAAACTAGTAACTGAACCATACAATTGCACACACATTTGTATTTGAGAGATTTTGTCTATCATTATGATAAATCAAGATTGGCAATGAATTCACTTATGCACATGGGACTCCTTATAAATCTAATTTTTGTCTTCAAAATACTTTGAAATATTATTTTGCAACTTGTTTGGAATAATCAAGTACAATTATTTAACAACATATCATATATATCTTATCAACTTTCGCGATGATGGTATAAGTCTATACCTACATATTCTATGCCTAGCGAAAACCATTGTAACAATATTTTTTCCCAATTTATCAAAATTCATAAAAACCATATGACTTCATTTTATTACACAAATTATGCTTTTCAAAAGCAAACACATTTTTATTATTTCATATCATTATGTCAACCTTTGCATTTTGCAATGATGGTATAATTCTTAAGGAATTATTCAACAAAATTTATCACACTTAGGAATTTATGCCTAGAAAAAATCATTTTACAATATTTCATGCATAATATTTTCATGGAAATCTGAAAACAAACCATCATCATCATCATCAGTTGCATCATCACAACAAAGTCTTAAGACAGTCTCTTAAGCACTCTTTTCTTTTAATAATATTTCTATCCTGGGACTAGCTTGACGACCGAGTGAGCAGCGACTCCATGAAATGGTCTATAATAGCGACAATGTCCTTTGAAATTATTGTTAGAAATATCTTCTTATTTTTTATCACATTTCATTACAACCAATCAATTTGTTACATCAAATTATTTCATTTAAAATATTTAAAGCATGACATCCAAGTTATAATTTTTTCCAAAACGACATAATTACATGACTCATCAATAAAATCATTACATCAATCAACTCAATCAATCAATCAAACATAAAAAGCATCATAAGAATCACATAAGACAAGTCATATGATCAAAAAATATCTCATCTATATATATCAACGAATATATACATCATCAAAACTAGATTGGTATGCCACAATCTGTACCTCGGCATACTCAATCCTCTATCAATACAAGTATAATACAATATCAGTGGCAGTATCCCGCCCTCTAGCCTCGAGAGCCTCTAGAGCTCTCGACCTCATCTCCTCCCCCGCCCTACGGAGGACGAGGTGGTCCCATCATAGTATGTGTGGTATTGCGAGTCCTTGTCATCGACTGGGATGAGCTCCTCGTCGACCCTGTCCTGATAGGATCTGCTATGGCAGGTGGTAGCTGTACCCTCTGGCCCTCTGGAACCGCCTGGTAGTATAGCACCTAATAGAATGTGGTCTGAGAAATCGACCATAGCAGCTCTTGAGTGCTTACCCCTCCGCCTTGTGCCCTGATATGAGCATTCTCGTCTCGTAGCTGCGACACCTCAGCCTGGTGCTGTGCAGCTGCATCCTATAATGTCTACACCTGAGCTCGTAGATGATCTCTCTCTGCCCGAAGAGTAGCCATCTCACTACTCTCTCCAATGTCCACACCCTTGCCCTTATCAGGCGATGGTGGCCTCTATGGAGATGGGGGTCTCGCCTCCCTCCTCTCCCTCTCCCTCTGTCGTGGCCTCTCCTGTGCCTATGGCCTCCTCTACTCTCCTCTGCCGTGACCCCAGGATGCCTCTACCACCGCCTGGCGCTGCCTCCCTATCCAACGCACAACTACGTGGATCGGTCCCTGAGCCCTCATCATTCAAGGAGGGCGGATGCTTGCGTACCAGGCATCGTAGCCATCAGCTACCCCTACGTCGTCCCCATCCACCGGCTGAATGGGGGCATCGTTCACGTCCTGACTCTAGAATAGCTACATATTTGGAGCCCCGCTAACTGTGGTGTTATCCCAGATAGTCCAGGAAAACTCATAATCCCTGAGAGATGGGATCCCCTGCTGTAGACCTAACTATCACAAAACTCGGTCATAGCGGTGGAGCTCCACCTCTCCTCTCTCCATCCATAGCCAGCAGACTCACCTAATGCGAGCCAGCTCCTATTCGTCCTCTGGCCACCCTGGATGCTCTCTCCATGGCCTCCAGGTGATCTGGTCTGGGACCAAGTCATCCAGTAGTCTCCGGGACACCGACAGGTCGATCCATCAACGTGCCCCTCTCCGGAGCCATCAGTAGAAGACTCGGGGCCTCTCCCCATCAACCCCTGTTAGTAGAAGCCCTACCAGCCTCCACACCGTAATGTGCTCCTAGCACCAAACTTGTAGGAGCGATGTCATAACTAGACATCGGCCGACCTTGTATACGACCCCATGCAGGATCCTATACAATCGACATAGAACATAGCTACCCCAAGCAAATATGTAGCCATGGTCGCGCATGTCACAGATCACATCTGCCAGCATCCATGGTACCCTGCATCCGCTCTGGTGGCACAGCAGAAGTCCACCAACCACCCCAGCCAAAACTTGTGTCAGTGTAGATGCCCTAGGCATCTGGCGCAGTGCCTCGATGTTCACTCTGCCCTTCTCCAGGGTGAAGCTCGGGTCACCGCAGAGTCGTCCCATCGTGTGACCCTGATTGGACATAGGTGTGATCATCCTCCCTTGTATGGGGATTCTAAGAATCCTCCATACATCCTCTAGTGTGGGAGTCATCTCCCTTGTCGATAACCGGAAGCATGAAGAGCCCGGGTACCACCTCTCTGCTAGGGCCGTCAGTAGCCCCATGTCAGTAGAAACTTGTGGAATCTTTGCCACATGTAGTAAGCTGGCCTGTGCTAGCTGATCTCGCTCTGCCTGTGTCAGAGCGGCCAAGTCATCTCTTAATCCTCTATATTTCCACTCTCTGCTCTTTAGTAATCCTCTCTGCAAGCATAAACAACCAAAACAACAAACAATCATTAATAACAATTTTAGCAATCAATAATGCAACTTAAAGATCAAAATTTTGCAATTGATGATATCACCCACTATTGGCCGATATTGTCCGAAATTTGAGCAAAATCATCTCCGATTTCGCGTGTCGAAATCGTCTCTAATTTGACAAAATTGTCCCTTTTTCGCCGAGTTCGCCCTTAGGCGAAATTGACAAACTTGAGACGATTTCGTTGAACTAGGGACGATTTCGTCCAGATGATGTCGAGGGCCAAAAACGGCCGTGATGCTCAAAATTCATCTTAAAATCTATTTACCAAGCATGTAAATTCAAATTAAATCAATCTAAACTAAGTTTAAACCCTTACCCGTAGACCGCGACGGACCTCTGCAGATCTGTGCGCTGTCTCTACCATTTTTGCTCCAGAGCTCTAAAAACAATAAAATGAACAGTAACAATGAATTAGGGTTTTACCCTATTTTTCTTAATTTTATTCAAAATAATTCAACAATAATTTTTGCTTTTTCATGTTTTTACCGCAAACGTTCGATTTGGGTAAAAACACGGAGGGGGCACCATAGTAAGCTGTCATACGATTCGACCAAGAATTGTCGCCTAAAAATGGGAATAATTTTTTGCTTTCTCGTAGATCGAGAAGAACTCATCTTTAATGCATTTTCTTCGGAAAATTCGCTAAAGAGGGGGCAAAATGTAGCACCCTAAAATTGGCGCAGTAAAATTGGAATAATTACATTCACCTTAGTAAATAAATTTAAATTCAAATTTAACCTCCCAAACCACCCGTTAACTGTCGAGAAACCCGTTTCCTCATTTTCCATGACATTTTTAGCAGTTTTTTTGACCGTTTGACGATATCGTCTCCGATCAGACGATATCGCCCCAGATTTGATGATTTCGTCTGGACTAGAACGTCCAGACGATTTCGTCGCAAAACTAAATTTGCATAGTTGGAATCCATTCCAACGGGTCTCCAATATGGGCAGAAGCGTGTCTGAGCCGTTAAGACCCTTCCCCCATTGGAGATCTCCCAAATTGGGATGATCTCCAACCTCCCAACAACTATCCTATGCCTATTTAACTCTAAGACTTTTCCCTCCCCAACCCCTGGCTGAATTTTTATGCAAATTGAACCCTTATGCTCTAAAACATCGTAATTCATATTTTGCATTAGTCCTATAGTCATTTCATTACAGGTACACCACTGGTTTTCAGCCGAAGCCAGCACCTATCGTAGCCGACGAACCTGTCAAGATCGGAGGCGATCTCGTCAAATTCGGGACGATCTCGTACTGATGCGAGACGATTTCGACTGCAGCACACATCGAGGCAATCAGTGCCTGGAGTTTGCTCTTATGTCTCTTTTTTCTATCATTTTATGCTATAAATTAGATTGTTTATTCAGTTTTTATACTATATTGCATTTGGAGTTCACCCATTTTGTCTAGTTTGCATATTAAGATCATATTCTGCTATCTAAACACAGTTATTTGCATTTACTTTTGTTCTTGCATATTGTTCAAATACTCCTATTATTGTTTCATATAGTTTGCCCCTGTTTGCAAAATAGAATTTCTTGTATTTTGTATCTGTTTGCTGTTTTGCAGGTCTGATGAATTCGTCAGATTACAGAAGATCCTGTCAGTTTAGATGATTTTATCAAATTGAAGGCGATTCTGTTGAATTGCAGACGATCCAGACTGCTTAAAGCTTCGTAAACTCCATCGGACTTTCGGATCGGGTAATCTTCATTGGCCTCCCGCAAATTCTCTCGTTTCGTTTTCCTTTCTGTTTGCTGTATGCATTTAAATTGCATTTTCATATAGTTTAAGTTAGAATCATTCAGCCAAACCTATGATGAATGTTTAAAAATAAAACGAACTCATCAAAACTCATTCCCAAAACCTAGGCGTGGAAACTATCGTCAAATTTTTCCTGGTGAACCCACCATCCGTCGAAAAATCACCAAAATGCACCTCCCTTGAGAGGCGGGACCTTCGTAAAGTCCTCTCGTCCGAGGTACTGTACCATCCTTTTCCCATCCTCCTTCCGAGCGTGGATCCAATAGCCTGAAGGTAGGGGTGCAAAAAATTTGGAGCGATACACTACCTAAAAAAGAACCAATATGGCTCAAAGATACTCTCAAAGAATCAAATCTAGAAAGAATGCTAGATCTTACCTCTACAAGATCTTAAAATTGTAGCATGACCAAAATGAATAGAGGAATGCTAAGTAATATAGTAGAACCGACATCAACTTCTCAAGTACTAAAAGACTCACACTGGAAAGCAGCTATGGAATCTAAATATGCATCACTAAAACAAAATAAAACATGGGATCTAGTAAACCTACCTCTAGGAAAGAAAATAGTGGGATGCAAGTGGGTTTACAAAATCAAATACAAAGAATATGAAATAGTTGACAAATACAAAGCTTGACTAGTAGCCAAATGATATACTCAAATAGAGGGAATTGACTATGTAGAAATATTCGTACCAACAACTTGAATGACTACTATCTGAATAGTCTACGTGCTAGGAGAACATAAGGGGTGGAAACTTCATCATATGGATGTAAAAAGTGGATTCCTTAATGGTGATTTAAAATAAGAAGTCTATATACACAACCTAAAGGCTTTTTTAGTCAAGGATATGAAAGTAAGGTATGCAAACTGGATAAATCTCTATATGGCTTGAAACAAGCTCCCATAGCAAGGAATATAAAGATCAATAATCACCTATTACAACATGATTTAAAAAGGAGTTCATCATATCCCAATCTATATACCAAGAAAATTGTAAATGATATCTTTATCCTCATAGTATATGTTTATGACATAGTGATTACTGGAAGTTCATGAAATTTAATAAGTAACATAAAAAAGGATGTAGAAAAGGCATTTGAAATGATAGATGTAGGACTAATGAACTACTACCTTGGTCTAGATATTTATCAAGGAAAGGATAAAATAGTTATCACTCAATCAAAATATGCAAAAGCTCTTATTGAAAAATATAGGAATGATAAAGTGTAAGCCCAAAGATACACCAATGGAACAAGGGATTCAACTATCCAAAAATGATAAAACACCATTGGTTTCAGCAATGATGTATCATCAGTTGATTGGAAGTCTTCTATACTTAACAAATAACTAATCAAACATAGAATTTGTAGTAAATAATATCTCATGGTTCATGTAAGAACCAAGAGAGTCATTGGAAATCTACAAAAATAATATTACAATATATCAAGAAGACTATAGACTATGGATTAACTTATATGAAGGATGCCAAAGAATTGTTTCTGTAGGGATATTTAGATTCAGATTATGATGGATCTATTGATGATATAAAATCTATCTCAGGTTATGTATCCTATCTTGGATTAGGATCCATATCTTGGCACATCAAGAAATAACATACAGTAGCACAATCATAAAATGAAGTAGAATATTGAGCAGTAAGGGATACAACCTATGAAGCTCTATGGTTACAATACATACTATCTAACATGGAAATCAAACAAAATCCCACTATGATATTATGTGATAATAAAGGAGTACTGAATCTGATCAAGAATCCAATCATACATGAAAGAACAAAGTATATTGAAGCTCAATGTCATTTCATCAGGGAATATTTTTAGAACAAGCGCATCATCCTCAAGTATGTTCCTATAGAACATTAGTTGGTAGACATATTTACAAAAGCACTTGAAAAAATCAAGTTTCAAACATTCAGATATTATCTATGTGATTCAATATAACTTCATACCAAATAATGTAATACAGGAAGGTGATAGAATATATTACATCATTTTATTATGTTAGATTACTTTAGGGGGAATTTATCTAGTTGTTTCATACAATGTAGTAAATCAACAAGTGTCAATGTGCAAGTTGTAAATATGCAAGGTGTATCCTGTATAGCTAGGTAGAGTGTTGGCCAAGGAATCCATCTTCCTATATAAAGGACCTCATATCTCTACTCGAATGTATCACCTTATTCTCAATAATATATTTTACTTTTATCTCTCTCTCATGATATGATGGAATGGTGCCAAAACCATCAAAGAAGGTGTGTCACCTAGTACTATTGCATAAAAGGAACTATGTAGTAGTAGATATGGGTGTGCCCATAATTGGTTCAATGAAAACCAAATACATTATAGATGGTGTTATTTCCTAAAAAAACTAAGCAGAATAGAGATTGGAATTTTTGGGTCATTACAATGCTCTTGTGGTTTGGTTTTGCTATCACAAATACTACATATATTGTAGTCTATCATTCTATAATACAAAAAAAAAATTCTATCCATAGTCAAAAGCACTACTGATGATTCTACCTTTTTCTATCTATAAACCATATATTATTTCTAGTTTTGTTTCTTTATCTATTATGAATAGGGTTTTAATTCCAACAAAGTGGATGATAGGCATTCTATGACTTAGGTAGACCCCTTAACTAATTTTCTAGTTCTATCTATTTTTCTGATATATTGAGGAACAAGAGATAAATCTACAACATTATAGGTAAAAATGCCATAGGAAAAAAAATTGAATAATATTTATATAGTTGAAATATTACTACCAAATAGGTAATAAAACTAAATGTTATCCCTTTATTTTTTATCTTTTAGTTTAGTTTGATTTTTAACTATATATCATTATCTAATGTTGTCTATTTTTCTATTTTCATATATTCATTACATAAAAATAGAGAAAAAGTGATAGTCATAATATCTTAGGGGAAAATCATTTAGCATCATGTCATTTTGAGACTAATCACCTAGCATAGACTTTATATTTAAATTCAATAACAACACACATATACACTAGGATTTGAATGTTATATTTTATTGCACTCTTACCTAAGTGAAGAGAAAAGAAAATATCTTTGTTTTATAATCAAAATCCAAAAAAATATAGTATTTTTTATAAGGGTAAAAATGGGATTTTGAAAGGGCCTAAACCCTTTTACAACACAAAGTCAGCCCATTAACTACACATCTGCCAAGGGAAAGTAGATAAATATTAGGGTAAAGCAAAAGTTTTATGAGGGGTCTCGATCCCCTCATACTAAGTGGGGTTTGAACCTTGGAGCTCCCAAATAGAGGCCAAAGTCCTTACCACTACAGTAATCTTGCAACTAAAACTAATATAGTCTTAATAGCTATGTTATATATATTTTTTCTATATTTTGTAGTTATAACATCATTTTAAGTTTCATATTAAGGTAAAGTAGTGTAGAGATAATATTAAGAAAATGTAGGTATTTTTGAACCTAAACACTAAATGTAAAATTTTTAGAAAAACTTCCCCTGTCCTCAATAAGATGTATCATACACCACATTGAATAAGAACACAAGATACAAAGCTTCTATCCTATATACAAGTTAGAGACCATCCATGATTTCCCATATCATAATATCATCCATCACCATGTCAAAAGTTTTCTTGCCATGCACCCCTAATATTTAAGTGCTATTGTTGTTTGATGGTTGATTTTATAATTTTTTTCTTCTTGGAATTGGAATATAAGGTAAACTTTGGGGTAGTATTCTTGTAACACTATTGGAGTTTGTATTCCTACCTATGTGAGGTATGTAGCTTCACCAATGGAGTATCTTTATCCAAATTGTCCTCTATATGTCTTATCTCATGTGCATAAAAGCTATTAATTCCATGAGCCACCAATTTTTGGAAAGCTTTTTTTAATCATAGGATCAAAAATCCTTTAGAAGGGTCAATCCAAACTTGCCTTTCTTTAATTGAAATATTGGAAATATTTTCTCATCTTGGGTGTTATGGCATAATCTTCTTATTTTCTTCATATAATGTGGTCTTATATTTTCCTCTAAAATATTTCATATCTACATAGTCCAATTTTTATATGTATTCAAGGTTGAACAAATAATCAGACACAAATACGGGTAATTCATAAGGTGTTCTAGAGAATCCAAATTTTTTAATAAATAACTTATGTTTTACCCAGGTATAAATATCCCTTGCATAACTCTCCTAATTTTAGCAACCTATAAAATTATTCTACAACCTCTACAATTTTCCTTCAAAATATTCATAATAAGTTGGTGCACTATGTCATAGAAATTATATGTTATTTCTCTTCTCCTATATATAAAAAAAATTGGCAATGGCTTGTCTAATCCCATCTAATCTACTTGTAGCTTTGGAAAATAATATTTCTTCTAGTTCATAGTTAGCTAAACCAAGTATGTTGTATAGTTGAACTTTTCAATCTATTTGAAATCCCTAAGTTGATTGTTCATTTGGTAGATGATGTACTTGGTGGTCTATCATTTGGAAATACCTTGGGTAATGTTTCATGCACTATTTTATCATCTATTCTAATACTATTGCTATTATTAATAGGACCATTTGGAAATAATCCTAGAAGTGATCTATGTTCAATGTTAGCTCAAAATATTGGGCTTCCATAGGGTTCTTTTGTAGAGACCAAAAAGTCGCACATTGTCCCTCTCCCCATCTCCGTGGTCAATCAATTTGCAAAACCCTTGAAAATTGCATAAATTGGCTAAAATCACTATTCATCATCATTAGCCCCTTTGGGCTAGCTAAGCCCTTTCCTACGCTTAACCCTAGGTCCTCATGTGACCTCATGCCAACTCAACTAAGGTTGAAACCTTTACCATGGTCAAAAATCACTTTATGGTCAAAAAGTCAATATTTTGGTCAAATTGTGCTTTATGGCTAATTTCATACTTAATTAGATCTAATATTGATTTAATTAAAAGCCTCCACCTCACCTAGTCTACTTTGACTAGCCTAGCCTTCCACCTCACCTAGCCTAGCCTATCCTAGCCTTGCCACCTTTCCACCTAGATATTTCTCCACCCCACATGCCCCTGGGTCATTAATGCAAGATGGAGACTTTTGCACATAAAAATGATTATTTAATGCTAAGATATTTCAATAAAGGTGAATATTAATTGCAAATTGATATTTATCCCTAATCATCATTACTTTTGGATGGGTGAGGGATTCTCTCACCCAACTTCATTCATGACCCAGGACACCTCAGGGGACACCTCTTTGGTGGACACCTCACCATTGCAACCTCATAGGGGACACCTCATCCCCTTTCTCTCACCCTGGCCCACTCTATAAATAGAAGGCCATTTTCACCATTTTAGAACAACACACTTTTGCATACCGAAACTCTGTTGAAATCACTATAGCCATTACATCCATCACACATCCATCACACAGCCATCATACGAGCATCACAATCAGTTTGTCTCTTGCATATGCCCATTTTGTGAGTGAGACAGGTTGATTTCACCATCAGGATTTGTAGTTCAGGAGCTCTACCAGACAAAGTACACAAAAAGAACCAATCAGGAGTATCCAGGGACCCCATCTGAGCAATCCGGCTTCAAAAGGGCTGATTCACACCTCACACATGTGAACCTCCTGGTTCGCACCCTAGGAGTGTGAACCTCTGTAATTGACACCAGAATCATCCAGACAGGTAATAGTAGATTAGTTTTTAGTATTCTACTAGTTTTTATAAGTAATTTCATGTTTTAAGTAGTTTTAATGAGTCTTTTGTCTGCATAACCATGGGGTTTGACTGAGGTAGACCCCCCAACGCACTAATAGGATTTTGTAGGTTCACAGGTCCAACAAAGCATAAGGAAGCATCCAACAAGTGGTGGCTCATGAGCAAGAAGCCCACCTACATCGAGGAACCCACAAAAGATGAATCATGTTGTCTTTGTACCACATCTGAAAGGGCTTCCTAAGGGAAGACCCCATTGTAGCCTTCAGGGCAAGATTGTAAAAGGATATCACCTCTTGTAACCCCTTTTATGATTATCAATACAAATACAATAGATTCTATAATATTTGAATGAAGTGTTATGGTGTATTTTTGGTAGTTTCATTATGGCACGCCCGATGGGACCCCCACCAAGCAAAAGCTTAATCACCTTCTAACCAAAAATTGTGGTCTATTTTGTATGGTAGGTAGTTGTCATCTTTGAAGAACACCACAAACCAAAAATGCCCTGAAAGACATCTCAGGCCAAACCAACAAAGGTTCACTGGTGCACCGGTGAGCTTACAAAGAGAGTAGTGAGTACACACTTGGGCGTGTGAATTCCCCAATCTACCTCAAAACTACTACTTGATACCCAGGTATTGGTTTAGACACCCACAACCAATGACAAGGTAAGTCAGGGGAGGTTAGAAGCCTCATGTTCCTAGGGTTTGCGTGCCCCCATACCTAGACCACAAATTATCTCTTGCCACGACGTATGCAAGGTTAAAGCATCCTTGTATCTTTTGGCACCAAATCAGTAGTTAATTTACCTTTTTGTCATTTATTTTCCTCAAGTATATGCGATATTTTCATGAGTTTTTGGTCATCTTGCTAGACACAAATTGAGTTTTTGGGAATTTTTGTGTAGGTACTTGTGCTCAAAATCACTCCAAAAGCTTCAAAATCATTACCAAGATCCCAAAAATAGTCAGCTCTATCTTTGGATACCGGTTCACATGGTAGGAGTGTGAACTCCTTAGTAGAAGATAGGTTTGCACCCGAGGAGTGTGAACCTCCCAAATTCACATAGTTTTGGACCAGAGGGCATCCTGAAGCCTTTCATACTCACCTGGACGTAGGTTTTGTCTGAAATACTTCATTTCCTCCTCTATTTTCAAGCTAATATTTCATAGTGAGCTACAAATTCCATGCCATCACACATGCTTGTTTGTTGTAGTTAAATTTCCATTTGCTTTCTAGATTAGATTCAATTTTAGCAATTTCCCTTCAAGTCATTTCCCTTCAAAAGTAATTAATTAGATTTCCTTTTTGAAAATCAATAGCATAAATTTAATTTTGTGTAAACCACATAAATAGATTTCTATTTTAAAAATCAATAGATTAAAGTTATTTCTTGCAAAACCACATAGAATAGATTTTCTTTGAAAAGGCATCTTAGCATAGTTTCAATTTCAAAAAGGCATTAATCTAGATTTGCTTCTAAAATAGTACCGCAAAAACAAACACCACACACTCACGTTCCATATCTTAAATGGTGTAAGGACCTGGGTTTCATCTCCAGGCCGAATTGGATTTCATCACCAATTCACCACCAGAGTTCAGTGAGGACCGAGATTACCCTCCACTGGCTCACCTCTAATTTTGACACCATAGTATCCCCCCAGGTGGATCATTTCGACATTAATACCCAACCAGTCCTTCCCACTTCGAGTGTTGGTTATCCAGATTTCATCACTGGAAGGTACCTTCGGAGTGGGTAGTTTTTAGAAAGCCCCTTTACCATAGGGCTTTCAAAAATAATTAGTGGGCACAACTATCATTATTGTGGATGCCTTAAAGGTGAGGGTTAAGCGAAAGCATGGGTATATCGGTAGCACCACATTGACAGCGTGACCTCTCTTCGTGAGAGTTTATTTGACTCATTAGAGCATTTTGAGTCTCCCCCCTTTTGGATATCATTTTACTATACCGTATTACATCTAGGTTGCCATTCACCCATTGGAAACATAGTTCTATTTTGTGTGCCTTTGGGCATTGCAAAAGGTTCTATGCTATGACATACCTGATTCAAATTAGAAGATCACCCACTACCTAGATTTTGCTACTAGGTCATATATTCTATCATCAAAACACACAAAAAAACCAAAAATAAAGAACTTTTGCTTTTGTTGAGTCTCGGGAAAAGTGGTTACAACAGTGCATCAAAAGTGCTATAACTCACTTACGGATTGTCTCATAGTTTCATTACCATGATTTTCACTGCATAATTTGTTTTTAGGTGATTTATACCCCCCAGCATGATCATCCTACACTCAAACTCATTTTGCATGATTCTATGTGAAATCTTAGCATTCAGGCTACAATACTGATTCACACAGATCTACACAACACATAGAGGGTACACACAACAAATTTCACCCTCTGCTACACTTTTGGGTGGTCCGCACCCCTAGAGTGTGAACCATTTTGGTCCACACCCCTAGACTATGAACCTATTTTTTAGGTTCCAGATTGCACAGATTGCACACAAAGACACATACTACACATTTTGACCTTCTATTTTTCATTTTGGGTGGTCCACACCCCTAGAGTGTGAACCAATTTGGTCCACACCCCTAGCCTATGAACCTATGTTTCTATCACCAGAGAGTATCCCGATCAGTCACAGATAGCTTTTGAGTTCATATTTCACACCTGTTGACTATTATTCCACTTATTGCACATTTTACCATGCCGGTTACACGTAGTCAGATGCATGAAGCCATTCATCATGCTACCGAGGCTGCCCAATGGACTGTCCTTACCATAGGGGCCTCTTCTTCTCAGACCACAGATCCACCTTTCAAGTCTGAGCAGGTTTCATCCCAAGTTACACCTGATCTATTGATGGGGCCTTCCACCCCTAGTGCTAGTCCTACATCTCACATGCCATCTTCTACTCCATCTCATCTATTGGATGAGACTTTCGAGGAGACCCCTCCTTTGGAAGAACTCTCACCCAACCCCTCATCCACATTTTTCCAGCATGTCATCTATACCTCACTAGGTCACCCCATACCAGTTATGATGGCAGAAGAGTTCACTCCCCTCCTTCACCATCCTCCACTCATCCATTCATTCATCACTCTTATCCCACCCACTTTTGGGAGACAATTCTAGACCGGTTGTCTCTCTCAAATCATACCCGATGTTGTTACCACTATCCAAATAGTTGGTATGATTTCCACTCCTTCTTCCTCCACACCATCTTCATCATAGATACCAGTATCTCAGCAGGCCTCATCCAGTCACCCACCTTCATCTCAACCTCCATCCTCCAATCCACCAACATATTATTCACACCCATCTCAGGGTTACCACATAGCTTCACCAGGTCTCACAAACCCCTCCATCCAGGCTTTTCCACCACCTACATCCTTCACCCCACAACCACCACTACCCACCTCATAGTTTGCCACATTTCCACCTACCAATTATCCACCATTTTCCACCTATGGTCCTCCATCAGTACCTCCCAATACATTTTAGCTACCCCCTCCTCCTTCATATCAACCACCTCCATTGCACCCCACCTATCAAGGTGTTCCACCTCGATATTCCATCCAACCAGATTCTTTGTTTGCTACCCCATCCGCTCCACCTCAATCCTCATCCATACCATCCCGCTGCTTCACAACAATTTTTCTTTCACACATCCACTTCTCTTCCACCCCCTTCTTCCACACCTCTAGCCTTTTTTACCACACCACCCACATGGTCATCCACTACTACTACTTAGGTGCAACCTACTTTTTAGTATGCACAACAGCAATAGCAGATGCCCATGCCTAACCAATCACCTCCTAGTTACTATGATACACAACAACAACAGTAGATCCTGATTCCTAGGCCCATCACCCCCTAGATATTATGACCCATCATAGTAGCCACCACCTATGTCCCAGGCTTCATACATTTCACCTCATCCATCTCAGGTTCCTATCCCATAGTACCACTCGATGTCAACACCTACTCCATAGCAGGATGCTTACTATCAATAGTGGGAGGAACAACAACTACAGTATCCACCACATTTGGATTACATGTAGGCCTCATCATAGCCACCTCCTACATCCACACCACCCCCTCCATTTCTCACTCCTCCTCAAACCACTACCATGCTCTCTAGTGAGTTTTAGGCTATGTAGGAGCAACTGCATGCTTTGGATCTACGTACAACTGGTTATGGGCCTCAAAAACCCACATATGATGAGTTGTGCAATGAACCAATCCACCCATATGTTCTTGTCCATCCTTATCCTTACAGATTTGAGATTCCCAAATTCAAAAAATTTAAAATTAAGGAGGATCCTAGAGAGCACTTAAACAATTACCATTTCACCTGTTACCAATTGCACGGAAGTGATCCCCTTATGCTTCGTACCTTTGCCATGTCACTTGGAGGTCAAGCATTAGATTGGTACAACCATTTACCTCACCATAGCTTGTATACATTTGAGCAGTTGGCCAATATTTTTCTTGAACATTTCACCATCAACATCAAAACCAAGCTTACCTTGTCCGATGTGTATGCTTTACATCAGTGGGATGATGAGCCTATTACTAATTTTGTCACCCATTGGAGAGTGGTCCTTCATGATCTCACCTTCCCTCTCCCACCTTCAGAGCTCATCAAACTCTTTGCCAAGAGTTGTCATAAACAAATCTCCCAAACATTGTAGATACATCAGAGTCGAACATTTGAGGAAGCCATTTCCCAAGCCAAAGTAATCGAGGACATCAAGGTCCACATGGGAAAAATCAAGTTGCATCAGAAACAATCCTACCCCACCAATTACCACTATAATCACCCTCCATATGTACCACCTACCACCCGACCACCACAAACCAATCAAGTTCTTCTCAATTCTCCATATCCGCCAGTGCAAGTGGCATCTACGCAAGCTCCACAACCCACTCCCCCACGATCTCCTCAAAATAAATTCCAAGCTAATCCTCCACTTCTTCCCACTCCACAACCACAAAATCCCCCACCTCAATCTAATCCATACCAAGGTCACAATCCACGTCCACCTCACCCTCCACGTAATTGGACACCTTTATCTGAGCCCATGCCCACTCTATTTCATCGATTAACCGAGGGGGGCCTCATCCACTTGCCAAATGTCCAACCACTTGATCCAAATCACCCTCTCCCATGGGACCACAATCCATAGGCTTTCTATGATTACCATCGACAACATGGCCATTCTATCGATTCATGTCACATCTTTCGCCATGTCATGCAAGACCTTATCGATCGAGGCACTATTCAAGTCTCTAATCCCCTCGCACCACAAAATCAAAACTTGGGGATATACCAAAATCCATTACCTGAGCATGGGGGTAATCCACCTCAAACTGATCCATGCCAAGTCAATCATGTCAATCGAGGACCTTCTCAGTAGGGATTCATGGGTATGATCAATATCGCCACTCACAATCAATGCTATCCACCCCCTACGACCACCCAACAACCCTCCACTTCACAACAACCACCTGCTACAACCACCATCATCACCCCACCCATTCCTCCACCTCTCCCATGAAATGTCATCACCATCCATGGTAGTATTTCTCACCAGCTCCATACCACCCCTACAAGGTTATCCATCTATGACCTTTTGCAACAATCCCAACCTCATCGTGAAGCCCTTGATTCCATCCTTCGCTCTCTCGATCTTGAGACCCAAGATGCCAACTCCTTTGCAAATTTTATTGGCAATGTTCAGAGATGCCTACAACCTTCTATCAGCTTCCATGACCATGAAATTATAGAAGTTGTAGGTGAGGGAGTGGATCCCCCATTACACATTCAAGCCTCCATCAACGTCGTTACCTATAAATGCATGTTCTCATTGATACCGGATCCTCCATCAACATTATTTCTACCACCACATTGAACCACCTTCACCTTCCTCCTTCTCATCTTGCCACCCCATCCATGGATCTTCGAGCCTTTGATGGCTCTATGCATCCCACCATTGGTACTATTGTCTTGCCCATCAAGGCAGGTGCCAAAACCATTTCCACTCTCTTCCATGTTATCGAAGGTGAGATGCAGTATAACATCCTTTTAGGATGACCATGGATTCGGGACATGCAATGCATCCCCTCCACCCTTCATCATTGTATCAAATATGTTCATAATGGATTAGTCCACTGCATCCCCATCGATGGTGATCCCTTTGAATTTTGCAATATCATCAGCCTCCCACCTGGTCCATCCTTATCATCTACACAATTCACCCCCATTCCATGCCGCACACTAGATCACACCTATCCGCAATCATCACAACCACCCCCTACACCCGACCTAAGCAATATTACCTCCACTTCATCCAACCCACCTCAACCTCCACCACCACCACCTGCTCCTAATTTCTCCCATAGTGCTTCGTCATCCTTCACACCTCCACCATTTACCTTTTCTGCTATGCCAACCCCACCACCATCATCCAACACCACACCTCTCCCTCCTACGCCACCTCCATCCACTCATCACTTTGTGCCATGATCCACATGGGTGCACGTGGTCCCCCATTCATCCAATCCCTCTCCTTCACCTCCAACCCAATTTCCCCATGCTAATCATCCCATTATTAGATCTCCAACCAAATGCTATGAGTGGGCACAATGTGCTGCTCGACTTGATGACCAATTAGCCCAATCCACCTATACTGATGCACATGCACCACCAAACACTCCACCTCCACCTACTGCACCATCACCACCACCACATAGGGGGTCCTCTCCTCCACCCGAGCATCCTGATCCTCCCCATGTTTCTATCCACATGACCACACCTGGCCCTGGTGAGTATAACATTACCGACTCTCAAGTTTCACCATCCACTTTCCAAACCACCCATGATTTTGGCTGACCTCATGATGTGCCCTTGACTATTGGGGTAGTAGTTCCTCTTGGTCCTCCCAATAATTCCATAAACTTTATTTATGGAGGCCTTGACTCATCCGTGCTACCACCAACACCTCCACTACCACAAACCAGATTTTATAGCAATCTTAATCACATGTCTAATCCTCTTTTTTCCTAGAAATATCTACATCAATACAACTAGCATGGGTATGACCTAGGGAGATATGAACAAGGATGTCATTCCTATATCAGTCCTCCCACTCACCATCCCACCGATCGATCTGGACTCGGTTACAATCCAGCCACTATTCACAATCTTGAACATGACTTTCAACATCTGGATCTTAATCCTCCTGATCTTCTACCTGATGAGGAATTTGAACCTACTATGCCACCTGATAGCTCTTCTCCTCATTCCATAGTTGATATACCATCCACATTCTTTCTACCATCTCCACCCCATGAGCCCCTTTCACCATAGGAAATCGACACCCTTGTCTACCACTTCACCTATCTCACCATTGATCCATCTTTACCTATCGATCCACCCACCTACCAATTCACCCTTACTGCCTCATCCCTCCTTACCTACCACATCACCCCTACCTACCAATCCATCCTCCCCCCTTCTCTATCACCATCCTCTCTGCATGCTACTCCATTTTTCCCCATTCATGAAACCATCCCATCTCAGCACCAAATTCCTCGTTCACCTTCACCACCCGTGGTTTTGAATCTCGATCGCCACCAGTCGGTCCCTGATTTCTTCCTATCATATTCTAATTCTTTAAAACCTTCCTCACCCACCTCATCCATTTATAGTGCATCGATCAACATGATTTCCATTGACCTCTACACCCCCCTTCACTACCCAAATCAGCCTAACTACATACCACCTCCTATTGAAGATTTCATCAATTTCGATGATATCTCCTCCACCCCATCCACCATTGATTTCCTTCCCACACCCCACATGATCCAATCTACTAATGCACCATTACCTACCATCCCACCCCACATCCCTTGGATTCATCATCTAGATCTTTATCTAGATGATGAATTCCTCACTCTTCCATTGATGACCTACATCTCATCCCCACACCAACACAACTCCATGATGGTTCTCACATGCTTGTTGAGGACACTATTGAAGTTGACATTGGCAATGATCTAGACAATCCTCACATCGTCTACCTCACCACCAACCTCACTGAAGAAGAGTGTGTCCTTTATACCAATTTCCTCTGATACTACATCAAGGTTTTTGCCTGGTCCTACACAGATATGCCTGGCCTTGACCCCTCATTGGTAGTGCACAACCTTGTCCTGGATGACAAAGCCAAACCTATCAGACAAAAGTTGCACTGCATGCACCCCACAGTTGCGCTTATGGTTAAGCAAGAGTTACAAAAACTCCTTGATGTCGATTTCATTATACCTATTGATTACCCTGAATGGGTTTCAAACATGGTTCCCATCGAAAAACCCAAAGGGGGTATCCGTATTTGTACCAATTTTAGGGATCTTAACAAAGCTTGTCCCAAGGACAATTTTCCACTCCCTAATATCGACACTTTGGTCGATGCTACAGCTAGACACGAAATACTATCACTCATGGATGGTTTTTTAGGTTACAATCAAATTCATGTCAATCCAGAAGACCAACACAAGACCTCCTTCACCACCCCCTAGGGGACCTTTTGTTACAAAGTCATGCCTTTTGGCCTCAAGAATGTTGGGGCAACTTATCAACGTGCCATGACTTATATTTTCCATGATCTTATGCATAAAACTATTGAAGACTACGTGGATGATCTCATTGCTAAATCCAAAACCCGTGGTCAACATCTAGAAGATCTATGACAAATATTTGATCACCTCTTAGAACACAATGTCTGATTGAACCCGAAGAAATGTGTCTTTGGTGTCACCACTGGAAAAATCTTAGGTTTCATCATATCACAAAGAGGTATTGAAGTCGATCCCGCCAAAGTCCAAGCCATCATTGACATGCCTCCCCCTACAAATCTCAAGCAATTACATGGCTTACAAGGAAGAATCCAATCCATACGATGATTTATCACCCAAATTTTAGACAAATGTCAGTCATTTAATCATCTCTTACAGAAGGGGGTCCCATTTAAATGGGATAGTAAATGTCAAGCCACCTTTGATGACATCAAATCCTACCTCACATCTCCACCCATCCTCATTCCACCTCATCCCGAAACGCCCATTCCACCTATACATTTCTGCTACTGATGTTGCACTGGGTACACTCCTCGCCCAAAAGAATGAGAATGACAAAGAGCAAGTTGTCTATTACATTAGTCGCACCCTAATTGATTATGAAACACGGTATGCCTACATGGAGAAACTTTGTCTAGCCATTGTTTTTGCCACATAGAAGTTGCGACATTACATGCTTAGTCATACTACCTACGTGGTTGCTCATGATAATCCACTTCGCTACATGCTCAGTAGGAGCTACCACAATAGCCGCACAGCCAAATGGATCATGCTCCTCATAGAATTTGATCTCAAATTCATTAGCCAAAAATCCATCAAAGGCCAAGTCATTGTTGATCAATTAGTTGAGGCCCCATTACCAAGTAATGTGCCATTGCTTATCCAACTTCTAGATGACTCAGTATTTCACATAAGTGAAGTCGAAGAACCTGTAGAGCCTGAATCAACTGCTAAACTGACTCTTTTCTTTGATGGCTCCCGATGCACACACGTTGGGGGTGTAGGAATAGTATTTTTCACACCACAAGGGGAGCCCCTCCCCTTTTCCTTCAAGTTAGGCTTTCCATGCACCAACAACAATGTTGAGTATGAGGCTCTTATCCTTGGCCTAAAGCAAGCACTCTCCATGCACATTCATCACCTAGACATATTTGGAGACTCCCTCCTCATTGTCAATCAAATCAAGGGAGAGTGGCAATGTCGTTGCCCAGTCTTACAACAATACAAATAGGTAGCTAAAGATTTATTGGCCCAATTTGAGTGGTATGACATCACCGCTACCCCATGCTCCACAAACCATTTTGTCGATACCATGGCCTCCCTAGGCTCACTCATTCCACAAAACCCACTTTTTGACACCACTCACGTGTCCATTCACACCCTTTTCCACTCCGCCATTTCCAACAAGCCGCCTCCTCATGACGATGGCATCAATATCATCGAAGCTACACCACATGACCCATGGTTTTCCCAAGTTAAGGATTACATCAAGCTCGGTATCCTACCACCTGATTTAAGTCATACTCACAAATGAGCTTTTAAATTGCATGCTATTCGCTACACATTGCTAGGTGATATCCTTTATAAGTGAAGTTATGATGGCATACTATTGTGTTGTCTTGAGCCATCCGAAGCCCAATGCATTACTCAAGAGGCCCATGATGGTACCTATGGTGGCCATTTTAGTGGCATGGCCATCACCAAACGCATTTTATGAATGGGCTATTATTGGCCCACAATGGAACATGACTGTTGTGCCTATGTCAAAAAGTGTGCTAAATGCCAACATCATGCCAATCTTACACACTTACCTTCTCAGGCTCTCCAACCTATTCAGTCAATGTGGCCTTTTTCACAATGGGGCCTGGATCTCATCGAAAAAATTACACCTGCATCATCTACCAATCATAAGTTCATCATTACAACAACTGAATACTTCACGAAATGGGTTGAGGCCATTCCTCTAGTCCAAATGACCGGTCCCAAAATTGTTGATTTCATCACTCAACACATCATTTGTCATTTTGGCATCCCATCCAAAATCATCACAGACAATGGTACTCCATTCAAAAACAAGAATGTTCATGCACTATGTGAAAAATTCAATATCCAACATAGCTTCTCTACTCCATACTACCCACAAGGTAATGGCCAAGCAGAAGCTACAAACAAAACCATTTGCGCCATTCTTCGCAAAACCGTTGCAGAGTCACACCATGATTGGCACAATCAAATGCCATTAGCACTATGGGCCTATCGTACCAGTATTCGCACTCCAACTGGGGCAACCCCATTTTCCCTTGTCTATGGCGTTGAGGCCATCATGCCCTTGGAGCTTGAAATACCATCTTTGTGGGTGTCCATGCAAGAGTTCATTGATGATGATACAACCCATCAAGCCCGACTTGACCAATTGACCTTACTAGATGAACATCGCATTCACGCGATTGAACATACGTGAGTTTATCAAGATCATCTCTAATATGCCTACAATTCCAAGGTACATCAACATGAATTTCAAGTTGGAGACTTAGTCCTTAAGGAGAACCAACAAATCACTAGCCAACCGTGCCATCTCCATGACAAATTTGCACCTAATTGGCTAGGCCCTTACATGGTTACTCATAAGTTTGGATCTGGGGCATATCATCTGGCCACACTGGAAGGCATTGCCGAACTTGAGCCCATTAACATTATTCATCTGCGAGCATTTTACGCCTAGTCATAGGCATTACAGCTCATCACCACTTGTACATATGTATATAAAAAAACAAAAAAAAACACAAAACCACACAATAACTACATCATCATTTTTGGCATTCTGTGGCACTAAGTTAATTTGCATGTACATTTATAACTACTTCATCTATCTCATTTCTTCTTTCTCCTCTCCTTTCTTTCTTCTCTCATGAATGTTGTATGGTCACGCTTTGAGCGGCTACATACCTTTCATTTTCCCCCTTCCTTTTCTTCTTTTTCTTCTTCTTATATTTCTTTTCTCTTCTTATTTTCTTTCCATCTCGAACCCCACCCATGTTGTATGGTCATGCTTCGAGTGGCTACATACCTTGGATAGGTTTCATTTCTTTGTTCTCTTCTAATATTTTTCCTCTAAGTTACTCATCAATGTTGTATGGTCATGCTTCGAGTGGCTACATACCGTTGATAGGTTTCTTTCTTCTTTTATCTCTTCTTCTCCTCTTCTTCTTCATTTTATTCTTCATTTTCACAATTTGTTCCACTTACTCCCCTAGTCCACTATCCATAAAACTAGGGCAACCTTGTACATAAATTCATGCATTTTGTTACAATCACATAGGCATTTGTATATATTCATTGTAAATACCATTCTTGGGGAATTAAACATGCACATGCTAGCATACCAGAATGATGCCCACATCCCCTTTTTAGGAGACCGGATTAGAGATATGCCTTGATTGCTTCACCCACAAATAGTTTTATAATCAACCACCATCCAAAGTTGGCATATTTTAGAAATACTTTTAGGCTTCCCTTGGTCATCTTGCTCTCTTTCCTGGACTTACTTGCACGTCTTACATACTAATAACATTCTGGAAATAGGGATGAATACATTGCATGCCAGCTGATGCTTAGCAAAAATCACTCTACTTATTACATCATTTACATGATTTCTCATGAACCAGAGGACCAAAAAAAGGACAAGCTTCCCCCCCCCACTTGAATAAAAATCCCTTGCTCTATATCTAATCTGAGCAAGTATCCCAGAAAAGCAAAAAAAAATAAAAATCCCTTGCTCTATATCTAATCTGAGCAAGTATCCCAAAAAAGAAAAAAATAAAAAAAATCCCTTGCTCTATATCTAATATGAGCAAGTATTCCAAAAAAAAAAAAAAAGAGAAGAAAAGAGAAAAAAAAGAGAAAAGAGTACTACCCACACAAAGATAGTCATATCAAAGGAGGCAGAAAACAAAAGCAAAGGCCTCAAGAGTATTACCTGCTTGAATCCCTGTAGTCCTTAGGTCTTTATCAATGAGCTAGCATACAAGCTAAGTTGGCATGCAATTATAACCCACCCTATTCCAGAATGGTAAAATGAACATCACTTTCCACACACAAGTCCAGGATTGAGGTCTTGTTTACCGAGATAGCCTCCAAGTGCTTCAAGAAGTTTTGCTCAGTTAGTCAATGGGATTGATTTTATAAACTGTAGTGTTCGAATCTACTCATGTCATGTTTCATATCCACCCTCATTGAAATAATGGAATGGATTACATCAACTGACTACTGCAATGATGCAAATGCTATCCCTAAGCAATACATTTACTTTGTTATATCATACTACATTATTTTATAACATCCATACCAATTACTTTATGCATCCAACATCTCACATTCACATGTACTTAACCATCATTGCATTCACATAATTCATACATCATCATAAGTAGAAACAAACAAACACAAACATGCAAATAGACACAAGTGCCACAGAATCTCATATGTATATATATATATATAAAAATCGATGCCATCAGGCTACAATAAAATGTGTGGGCCCTTACGGGCACATCATCACATATCCATGTCTATACATCACCATCCACAAAACTACCATACGACTACAATAAGGAATGCACCATCATCAGGTACATCTCCCCACAAAAAGAATCTGCTCCTCATGAGCGCCTACAAAAAACAAAAAATCCAAAAAGTCATGCACCAACTGCTCCCACAGGCCCTCATGACTACTGCCCTCCCGATGTCTCCCCACTCCCCTCACCTATGCCCCTCCTCCCACCACCCACCATGAGGACTCTACCTCTCTACTTCCTACCATCTCTACCCTCTCCACCTATGCTAGTGGCCCCATCCTCACTGGTGCCTGTGACATCATAGGTGCCACTATCTCTTAAGCTCTCTCACCAATTGATAGTGCACTCTAATATGGCAATGACTATGATGATGCAAGTGATTTAGAATATGATGGGATATCCAACCCATGCACAACCAGCTCCCCATCACACCTACTCCTCCTCCCTACCTCCTTGGCATTCAAAGCTAGTAACCTCGCATTTGACATCCTCAACTATGCCACCTCCCTCCATGATACCTCTAACTATGCCACCACATCTCCTAAGCCCTCAATATCCCTCTCCACCCATGTCTTTGAGGCTAAAACCTCTCATACAATCTGCTCTAGCTCAGCCACACTTGCAATATGGCTAACTCGCACAACCTCAATCTTAGCCCTCATTGCATCCTTCATCTCAACCATCTCATCCCACTCCCCCTAGATGGTATCACGCTCATGCCTAAGACCATCCCACTCAATATTGAGTGCCTCCATCTCCTCTACCATCTACTCCACTTGAACCTTGGCCGCATCCCACTCCTATAAGGTAGCCCTCAGGTCTACATCTGCATCCTTCCTCTCCTCCCCCAAAGACCGCTCCATCCCCCACTCTATCTCCCACTCAAATAACATATCTTGTACCTTCCATAGCTCCCTCCAAAGTCACTCTACCTCAGCCTCTACTGATATAGCACCATGAAGCTCACACCCAAAATCAAACTCCTCCACATCCCCCACCACCCCCTCCCCAAAAAATGACCCCTCACCTGGCATGTCCTCTCCCATGTCCATCACTGGAACATCCTCCATAACCATCATCCTCTCACCACCTCCTCTCGATGGCCCCACACCACTACCCCCCACCAACCAATCATCCACATCCATCATGACAACATCCTCCATAGCCACCATCCCCCCACCACCTCCTATCGATGGCCCCACACCTGCATCACTCACCAACTGATCATGCTCATCCTAACATATATGTACATGCCTAACCAACCGATCCATCTCCTCCTCCTCCTCACCCAACTTTGGTGATCCTACATCCTCCTAATCCTCCACATCCTATAATGGCAACCTCTCTCTTGCCCCTCTAGGTAGACCTACATAGGGTAGAGCTCCTACTACATCCACCCACCCATCCACCACATCCTGCCTAGGCTCCCAAGTCTACCTCAACCACCACACCTCATACTCCATGGTCATCCCTACATTTTCCACATCTAGGACATCAATCACCTCATCTAGAATCAAATCCAAGGGTGGCACTACAGGTTGTGGCCCCCTATCTCCCCTCACCCTATAAATCTCCATAGGAGGCTCAGGTCACCCCTACACCAACCCAAACTATCACTGCACCCTAGAAAATGGAAAGTACTCCACCTCTAACAAGTACTTCCCCACCACCCACCTACCACACCGAATGCATGCCAAATGCAAGGCATCCTGATCCCAACTAGGCCCTCCTCGCCATGGCCTCCACCTAATATGCTCCATCGTCACTCGCCCTAGCTCCACCCTATGGTGCATCAAATCACCACTACACTCCCTCCTCTTCTTCTCCATATCTACCCGCCATCTCCTAGCATAGGGTATCTCATGCCCCTCCTGAGCATGTGCATCATATGGCAAATTTGTAGGCCTCAAGATAGTGATGTGCTCCCATGCCCATATCTATAGCAATGGAAGAACACTCAGTCCAGTCCTATCCATCCTCACCACCCCATGCAGCTCACGATACACCTGTGTCAACAATGTGGGTGCCCATGCATATCGTCACCCTCACTCCACCATGTCACACATAATCCCCATCATGTTCCAGGGGAATCTCACCCCTGAAGCATCTAGTAGCGTGTGACTCACGATCAACAACATCGCCATCGCATGACATAATGAGAGCCACCTCTCCCTCTTCCTCCAATAGTACATATAGTCCACCCCCTTCTTCGCCTCCACCCACCTCCACCTCTCCCCAAAGGCCCTCTCCAGAATACCATCTCCTGCCTCCTTCCCCGCCACCATCACCGTCACACCATCAATCGGCAATCGGTATATCCGATAGATATCCTCCAAGGTCACCGTCATCTCCCCCATCGGTAAATGAAAGGTGTTCCTATCAGGATCCCACCTCTCACATAATGGCCATATATGCGTGGTTCACATGAACCTCGCGCATCACCCATACCCCATACAACCCCACTGTCTTCAACCACTCTACATCCGCCCCTCTCCATCGAGCCTCCAACTCCTTCCTACAAGTCCGAAGTCGATGGCGTGTAAATACTCTCTTCACCTGCCATCACACACACACCACATGTTAGAAATCATTCACATTTTTATACATATTCATTTTTTTTAATTTGTGGAAAACATCCCAAAAGGGATGCCACTTTTGGGTAAGACCCAAGGAGGCAGGGGTATCCATTCCGCCAAAAATGCCCAGGACTCGGACCTGGCCTACCACCTTTGACACACTCAAGGAGTAAACAAACACACAAACCCAATTAAAAATAAGCAAATAACAACAAAAATAATAAAATAAAATAAAAAACATGCTCCTTGAGTGTGTCAAAAACAAAAGCACAACCAAACACACACAATAAGATAAAATAAACCACAACACAAACCACATAGAAAAACACAAGAAATACATAACAAAACACTAACAAGACAAAAACAACAGAACACTACAAAGACATAACCCCAAAAAAAAAAAAAAAAAATAAACACAATCAAAACCTTAAAAATTAAAAAATAAAACAAAAATAAAAATAAAAAACAACCAACAACAGACAATAAAAAAACAAAAAATATAGAAAACACTCACCCATAAAAACATGAAATAACACAAACAAAGAGAAACCCAAGAACAAGAACGAAAAAAAACACAAGAACAATAACAAAAAACATAAAAAAAAAACAAAACAATAAAAACACAAGAACAACAAAAAACAACACAAAGAACACAAAAACAAAACAAAATAAAAAAACCCACCCACCTTAAAAAACTAAACAAAAAAAAACAAAAAGGTAAAAAGAAATAAAAAAAGAAAAAAACAAAGACCTATCTAGACCATAAGACTATTAAGGCAAGAATCAACAGAGGAAACAAAATAAAGAATAGAATGAGCTAGGGAACTAAAAAAAAATGAATGAACCAAAGAGAAGCAAAAAAAAACAAGAAGAAACTAGGTACCTTCAGAACTGGAGCCATCCAAAGAAATGATAGAAAGAAGAGCTTCCCTAATTTGAGAAGCCCACCATATAGGAGGGTGGCCATAACAAGTAAGATCACCTTTGTCCAAAGCCCAATTAGCTAAAGCATCAACACTCTTGTTTTGATCTCTCGACCACATGATTGTAATCAACTTTCAAAAATCCCATCCTGGATTAACCGAATCTTCTCAATAATTCTTTTTATTCTCCAATCCACCTTATGATTCTTAGAAGGATTCTTCAAGAGATTAATCATAAGTTGAGAGTCAGACTCAACTAACACCTTTTCCCATCCAACCTTAGTAGCCTCCTAAAGACCTCTGAGGATACCATACCCCTCAGCAAGGTTATTGGAAAGAATACCCAAATTCTTAGCAAAAGTAAAAACCAGGGAGCCATCTGAAAGTCTACCAATTCCTCCCACACTGGATTTTCCAGGGTTCCCTCTAGAGGCTCCATCAGTATTGACTTTTCCAAAATCCTTAGGAGGAGGTTGCCAATTTCTATTCCTATCCAATTTACTAATACTCACATTCCCTTTAAGATGGTTGCCCTTAGAAGGTTTAATATTCAATCTTTGCATCACTTGATCCCATATTTGGTGGGAGTTTTGGGGGTGATTAAGGAGATGATGGACTGATTCAACTAAGTTGGCTATGGTCTTTTGCCAAATATAGTGAATATCCTTCCTATCTTGATTAAAAATTCGGTTTTTCCTTTCATTCCAAATATTCCAAAGAAGGATGGTAGAACCCATCCAAACTAACTGCCTAATAAAATGATCAACACCCTCTTGATTAGGCCAATCCCTCCAAAGTTGTTCAAGAGTAAAAAAATTGGACCACTGTAAGCCAAGTAAAGTGGCCATTCTCCTCCATAGCTCAGAGGCTAAAGTACACTCAATAAAAATATGGTTGATATTTTCTACATTCTCTTCACACATTTCACATCTAAAAGGGCCATGAAAACCACGCTTCATAAGTTGCTCACCAAGAAGCACCCTACGATGCAATAAAAGCCAATTAAAGAACCTCACCTTAGGCCAGAGCTTTTGAGCCCACAATTGAGAAAATATGTCAGAAGAATGGTTGGGATTATTATGGCATAAGGTCAAATAACCTTGAGCAATTGAATACTCACCCTTAGTAGTGTTGTTCCATCCAAAACAATCTTTTTCATGGGACCAAGAGAGGGATCTCATATGAAGGATGCCTTGGATATCTTGTCTTTGCCTTTCTAGGATTTGAATAGGCCAGTCCTCAATAGGGATCCAATATCTACCAACCTTTGAATTACCAGTATGGTACCGACAGTAATTAGCCACCTTTATCCAATTAGCTTGGTGAAGCTCCTCCATCCAAGGCCTCCAATCGGGAAACTGAGTTATCAAAGGCTTGTGACCATCCCAAGAATCTGTCCAAAAATTTGCATGTTGACCATTATGAATGATCCAAAATATTTTTTTCTTAATCAAATCCTCACCAGTCTTAAGAACTGCTAAAATGGGAGAACCTTTGGAAGGAAGTTGATAGCGAACAAGGTCTTCAGGACTTTTGTTCTCAACATATTTAGCATGGAGATTATTGGCCCAAAGAGCATTGGGGTTATGCAACATCCTCCAATATAATTTAGCAGCTAAAGCTTTGTTTTTATTAATTGAAGACCGTAAACCTAACCCCCCTTCACTCTTAGGAAGACATAAAGTATCCCATTTCACCAAGGCCCATTTTCTTTTCTCCTTAGTACCACTCCAAAGGAAACGATGACTGATTTGATCCAATTCTCGAAGAATAGCCTTTGGAATATTCAAAATGGAAGAAACATAAATAGGAATAGCTTGAAGGACTGATTTTACCAAGGTGATTCTACCCCCATAAGAAAGCCACTTGTTGGTCCACTTTCCAATTTTCTTCTTGACTTTGTCCAACAACCAATTCCAATCTTTATTTTTGTGCCTTTGAATATTTATGGGAATACCTAAATAAGTGATTGGAAGAGAGGTCTTCTTATATTTTAGCTTATCCAAGACCATGGATTCCTGTCTAGTAGAGCAATGAAAGAAAATAACTTTAGATTTGTGTTCATTGATCAACTGCCCAGTAGCCTTAGAAAAACAGCTAATGATTTGCTTAATATTAGAAGCTTCCTTAACTGTAGCTTTACCTAAAATAGTAGAGTCATCCACAAATTGAAGATGAGAGATAGGTCTAGCTCCATGGGCAATGGTAACTCCCTCAAGGGTTTTGTTTTCCCTCTTTTTGGTTATAGTCCTACCCAAGCATTCAGCAAGAATGATGAATAAATAAGGGGATAGCGGGTCACCTTGCCTAATACCTCTAGAAGCTGGGAAAGACTGAGAAGGCCTGCCATTGATAAGAACTAAGTAGGAAACTGAAGAGATACATCCCATAATCCAATCCATCCAATCCTTAGAGAAACCAAATTGCCTCAAAAATTTGATAAGGAAGTGCCAATCCACTCTGTCATAAGCTTTGGATAAGTCTAACCGAATGAACATGGAAGGAGAATTTTGCATATCCATGGAATGGATGGCTTCCTGAGCAAGAACTATCTCATCTACTATTTGACGTCCTTCCACATAACCCCCTTGCTCGGGGAAATAATCTTATGCAAAAGAGGCTTCAACCTTTCTCGCCATGATTTTAGTAATGATTTTGAGAAGAACATTACATAAAGCAATAGGTCTAAAAGCTGAGATATGATCAACCTCTTGAGCTTTTGGAACAAGAGTAATATAAGTTTTATTGATAACCTTCAAAATTTCTTTGGATTTCCCGGCTTCTTCCACCACCTCTAATAAATCAACATGAAGGATATCCCAAAACTCTTGGTAGAACTCAATAGGAAAACCATCAGGACTTGGGGTTTTCCCTTTTGCATTTTAAAAACTACTTGTTGAAGCTCATTGATAGTAACAAGAGCATTCAAAATAGAGTTCTCCTCAGAAGTGATAAGAGAAGGGATTGCTTGAAGAACATTATATTGTGAAGCCGAGTCAAGGGGAGTAGCAACAAAAATATTTGAAAAGTAATCAACAACAATAGAGTTCATGCCATCCCAAGTATAAACAACATCTCCAGAATCTGATTTTAAGGAAGAAATAAAGTTGTGAGATCTTTGAGCTAGAAGAGATTTGTGGAAAAAATTTGTGTTTCGATCACCTTCTTTGAGCCATTGAATTCTAGATTTTTGCTTCCATAAGATTTCTTCTCTTTTTTCCCATTCCTCTAACTGAGTTGTGAGCTTAATTTCATCTGCACTTCTCTTCTCTCGTGAGGCCATCTAAATGAATTTTCTTATTCAAATTTTCAATATGAGCAATAACTTCATGTTTTTTTTATGAACATCCCCAAACTCTTTCCAGTTCCAAGTCTTGATTTTGGATTTAATGTATTGCAGTCTTTTGACAAAACAGAACATCTTAGTCCCATGCCTAGGTTTACCTTCCTTCCACCATTGTTGCACATGAGGTCTGAAGGAAATGTCTCTAAGCCACATTAATTGAAAACAAAAAGGAGAGAAACTCACATTGGTTTTCCACATTTCCACCATGACTGGCCAATGATCCGAACCAAGATTATTAAGAGTCTTCACTTTAGGAATGTGACCATGGATTAAGAAATTTTTAGAGAGCAAAAACCTATCCAATCTCTCCATTATACAAGCTAAGCCTTGCCTTCTCGTTAGACTAAGTCATAAGGCCATTATCTCAGTTGGATATCCACAAGATGGAGGTTTGCAATATATTCACTCATGAGGTCAGTGCTTTTGTCCAAATTTCTATTTCCCCCCTTTTCTCATCTCGAGAGAGGATGGTATTGAAATCTCCTCCGATCAAGATCCAAGCTTTAGGAAAATGAGAGATAATATGAGTAATATCCTTCCACTATCTTCTTTTTTCCTCCAAAGAAGTCGGAGCATAAACAGTAATGCAGAGCATAATTTGGTTGGAATGTCTACTTTGAATAGCTATAGCCAACAAACCCCAACTACCAACCATATGGTGAATAACTACCTCTTTTGGATCCCAAAGACAAGCAATGCCACCCGAAGTCCCTTGGGAACTGAGGGAAACCACTTTTCCAACACCAAATTTTACTGGCAATTAAGTCCATATCCTCCATTGACATCTTAGTTTCTTGAAGGAAAACAAGATGTGGATGATTTACCTGAATCATTCTTCTAATTTCATTTTGTTTTGAAAGACTCCCTTTGAGTCCCCTAATATTCCAAGTGATGATCTTCATTAATACCAGGGCTAAAAAAGTTGGGAAGGGCATTAATATTACCTTCCTCTACAAGCTTTTCACCTTCTTTTACCATATGATATTGATTGGTCTTGCGACCTACTTTTTGATTAGAATCCATCTTCAATTTTTTTTCCCTGTTTCTTGACTTATTCCAATTGAATCTGAGATGGCTTCTAACCTTGAAGAATGCTCGTACACAACCAAAATTTTACTAGATGGTTCAATAGAGTCTATATTGGGACCTGCATTATTTGAAGTTTTGACATTTGAAATATTGTTTTTCTTGTGTAAATTTTCTCCTTTTTTTTGTTGTTGAAAACCTTTGATTTGTTGGTTTGTCTCTGAGTTCTTCCCTTCATATTTAAATTGTGTGTCTAAGATTTTATTTTCCATTATTTCCTCTTCCTCACTTGGGACATCATTTGTGGAAAGGTTTTCAAACATATTAGCAGATGGCTTTGATTGATCCTTCATAACTGGTTTTTTATGAGTGTTCTTCTTCTTAGATATTTGGAAACCTGCTAAGGTTATATCTTCTTTCTTTTGATCAAGAATTTTATTTGGGAAAGCACTGGCCAAATGACCATAATCATGGTAAATTCTACAACGAAAATGAATGTTCTCATAGTCCACTACTTGCTCCCAAGTGTCTTCCCCAAATTGTAATGTGATATTTTTAGGTAGGGGTTTGTCAAAATCCATTAAAACACAAATACGAGCATAAATAATATGTTCAAAATTTTTAGTACAATCAGTAGTCATCATAAAAGTTCCTAAAGAGTTTCCAATTGAATAAAAAATAGTAGGATTCCAAAATTCAATAGGGAGGCCAAAGAGTCTAACCTACATGGGAGCAATAGAAGGCATCTCTTCTTCGGCTTTAAATTTAGTATGTCAGGGCTTCATGAAAAGCCCCCGCCTTCCAAAAAACCAAGGCCCCCCTTGAAAATTTTTCTCTCTATCTTCATTATTAGCAAATAAAACAAGAAAATAACCATTTGGATAAATAGAGATTTGTAACTCACCTTTAGTTATCCAGATTTTTGTAGCCCAGACTTTGAAAGCAGATAGGCTCGAATGAAAACCCACTAACCGAAAAATTAGCCCAGACTTGAGAATGAAAACCTTGTGTTATGTATATAAGTGAGGAGTTATGTGTGTAAGGTGTCAAGTTAGTATATGTCAAGTATCAAGTTTAAAAGAAAGGAGTTATATGCAATCATGAGAGACGTTGTGTTTATGAAATATATGATATTTATTATGTATGAAGGAAATATGAAGAGTTGGTTATCCTATGATTTTGATGAGATCAAAGTTCAAGAGTCATGTAATATGAAGAGTCTCATGTATGTATATATTTAAGATAAAGCTCTATAATATATATTGAAGTAGAATTGCTATAGTATATTTTTCAATAAAATACTATGATTTTATGTGTATTATTATGTGAGATTTATATTTTATATATTGTGAGATCCTAAATATTATTATCCTATGATAATAGTGCTTACTCACTAACAATGGTATCATAGGCACCGCCTTGAGTGATATTAGAAAGCACCATATTGAGTGAGATAGCCATAGGAAAGGATTATCTATTTTTCTATTTTCATATATTCATTACATAAAAATAGAGAAAAGTGATAGTCATAATATCTTAGGGGAACTTATTTTATCATCATGTCATTTTGAGACTAATCACCTAGCTTAGAATTTATATTTACATTCAATAACAACACACATATAAACTAGGATTTGAATGTTATATTTTATTGCACTCTTGCCTAAGTGAAGAGAAGAAAAATATCTTTTTTTTATAATCAAAATCCAAAAAATTAGTCTTTCTTTATTAGAGTAAAAACAGGATTTTGAAAGGGCCTAAATCCTTTTACAACACAAAGTCAGTACATTTACTACACAACTACCAAGGGCAAGTAGTTAAATACTAGGGTAAAGCATGAGTTTTATGAGGGGTCTAGATCCCCTCATACTAAGTGGGGTTTGAACCTTGGAGCTCCCAAAGAGAGGCCAAAGTCCTTAACTAAAAATAATATAGTTTTAATAGCTATGTTCTACATATTATTTTACTATATTTTGTAGTTATAACATCATTTTAAGTTTCATATTAAGGTAAAGTAGTGTAGAGATAATATTAAGAAAATGTAGGTGTTTTTGAACCTAAACACTAAATGTAGACTTTTTAGAAAAACTTCCCCTGTCCTCAAGGTAAGATGTCTCATACACCACATTGAATAAGAATACAAGATCCAAATCTTCTATCCTATCTACAAGTTAGAGGCCATCCATGATTTTACATTTCATAATCTCATCCATAACCATGTCAAAAAATTTCTTGCTATGCACCCCTAATATTTAAGTGTTATTGTTGTTTGATGGTTGATTTTATAGTTAAGGTCAATATTATTTTTCTTCTATAGAAGGTAAACTTTGGGGTAGGATTCTTGTACCACTATTGGAGTTTGTATTCCTACCTATGTGAGGTATGTAGCTTCACCAATGTAGTATCTTTATCCAAATTATCCTCTCTATGTCTTATATCATGTGCATAGAAGCTATTAATTCCATGAGCCACCAATTCTTGGAATTTTTTTTTTAATCATAGGACCAAAAATCCTTTAGAAGGGTCAATCGAAACTTGCCTTTGAAATATTGAAAATATTTCCTCATCTTGGGTGTTATGGCATAATATTATTATTTGCTTCATATAATGTGGTCTTATTTTTCCCTCTAAAAAATTCCATATCTACATAGTTTAATTTTTATATATATTCAAGGTTGAACAAATAATTAGGCACAAATATGGGTAATTCATAAGGTGTTCTAGAGAATCGAATTTTTTTAATAAAGAACTTGTGTTTTCCCTAGGTAGAAGTATCCCTTGCATAACTCTCCTAATTTTAGCAACCTATAAAATTATTCTATAACCTCTACAATTTTTCCTTAAAAATATTCATAATAAGTTGGTACACTATGTCATGGAAATTATATGATATTTCTCTTCTCCTATATAAATAAAAAATTGACAATGGCTTGTCTAGGCCCATCTAATATACTTGTAGATTTGAAAAATAATATTTCTTCTAGTTCATATTTATCTAAACCAATTATGTTGTATAGTTAAAATTTTCAATTTGTTTGAAATCCCTAAGTTTCTTGTTCATTTGGTAGATGATGTACTTGGTGGTTTATCATTTGGAAATACCTTGGGTAATGTTTCATGCACTATTTTATCATCTCTTCTAATACTATTGCTATTCTTGATAGGACCATTTGGAAATCATCTTATAAGTGATCTATGTTCAATGTTAGCTCAAAATATTGGGCTTCCCTAGGGTTCTTCATTTTATTGTAAGAACATCCTTCAGGTGTCATAACCAAATTTATTTGTTCCCTTGGATATCAAGTTAACCAATGCATTGTATTATATTTGATATTTAGCATTTTTTATATTTTTCTTTAATTATGAATATGGTTGTTTCATCCCATCATTATAGGAAAATAATGCAATGGTCATTGTCATAATTCTATATGCACTATTCACCCAATATAATGTAGTACCAAACTTAGAACACCAGATTCATGTAAGCCTTGATGTCCAACTCTGCTAATTATCCATGAGTTTATGTGTATCCCTATCCTATACCTCATATTGGTATCTTTTCTTATGATAATAGAAGAGTGATTTAATTTCCCTTCAATGATCATACTTACTCCATGTAAGGTGTCATACCAGTCATACTATCACTCCCTGATAGTACCTTTGATCATACTTACTCCATGTAAGGTGTCATATCAGTCATACTATCACTCACTGATAGTACCTATGACCACACTTACCCCATGTAAGGGATCATATTAGAACATGATCTCTTATATTTTTAAGATAGGATCCTACACTCTTATTTAAGGATAGATTCCCTATCTATACCTCCTAAGAGGATTCCATATTTAACTAGAATTTTCATGTCTAATATTGCTCCTTCAAGTTAACTTTATATATTAACTAGAATAATATTTTCTTTCATTAAGTTTGTTGGAATCACACATAGATGAATCTCGAAATACCTCTTCTTACCCTCCAAGACATTCCTCACTTGAGATCTAGTCATTGCAGATGACATTCAAGTGATCAACATATCAGATAGGGTATGTAGTTTGATCTTACCTAATTAGAACCTTTCAAACACTACCTTCTATTGAACCTTCTGAGCCACTACTCAGAATAAGAAAAACAAGAAGATTCAAGTATTAGGGATCATCCAATATAATTCTTAACAAAATACAATCAAATAATATAAATTACTCATTGATTTACATAAAAAATACATGTTCATGGGTTAAAACATGTAACCTTATAATACACAAGGATTGGATTTTTATGGTAGACTTTATGGCTGCCAATTTTCTATCCTTTCATCATTCAAGGTTAGATAAAATTCTTGCAAGGAAGCGATTTGAGGTCTAATTCATCGAGTGATACTTATATGCCCTAGTGGAATATCGGTTATGAGCAATCCATGGCTTACTAATGCATCAAGGTAGGATTCTAAGTAGGTATATTTGTAGTCATATCTTACTTGTCGAAGTTGTGAATTCTCGACCTGGATGGCCATCATTGATCCTTCACTATTCCTTTGAGTTAGCTCCTATTGGAGCACATCTCATTTGGCTCTAGCAACATCTCTTTCCAACTCCAATTATCAAATTTATTGCTTCAAGGACTCTATATCACATAGTCCACCTATCTTATAATACCCACTATCATTTTCTTGATAGTTGGAAGGACCTGCCTCATCCTCTAGTCGATAGTGTAATTGAACCCTAGGAAGTTCTTCTACTTCCCTTGAACTTTCCTCAACTTGTCCTTGTTGGGTAGACCACCATTGATCATATTCTGGGTTTGTACCCATATCATCCATACTTAGAACCCATATGTCCTTTTATCCACTTCTAATATTAATGGTTCCATTTGTAGGGGTACAACATCCTTCCTCTCTTTTCTTCTGTAAACCACAAGAGATCCGATATCCTTTGCCTGATACCAAACTACTGCAATACTCAAGTATATTGAAAATACTTGTAATACATGCTAACTCAACCAATCATCCATATGGATCTTCACACATGTGCTAGATGATATCTATATTTTGACCATATTGGACCTATCCTCCATGGTCTCCAGATCACATCTTCGAGTTTCAAAATTTTCCATATGGAGTGATAGAGCTCCCGTTTACCCTCTTGTGGCCTCTTTATCCATGGCTCTTTCACCCTTTGCCATATCAATGTATAATGGGCTTCTAGGTTTACCAAGATGTGTATATTATAGGATAATACTTAGGGTATTCTTATAGCTACATGCTCCTATACCCATATCTATAGTAAAAGACCACACTGGATTATTACCCACTTTGTTATTCAAAACTCAAACAATTATCTATAGGCTTGTGCTAGTAAAGTTGGTTCCTAGGAAAACATAATGGAATACTCTACTAGATATTAGACAATCCCTAGCATATTACAAGGGAATTTTGCACCTAGTACATTAGGTAGAATGACATTTGCTATGAGTGTCATTACCATATCTTGGTTGGGTGATAGTATACCAAACGTGAAAAGAAGTTTATATAATATACCATCCTTATTGATATTAACATCTTCCACCTATATTTGAACACTCTCTTCAAAACCAATCCTTTTTTGCTTCACTTATGACTATTAATGTACACCCTTCTACTGGTAATCAATAGATTCCGTACACATCCTCTAAGGTAATAGTCATTTCCTTAGTAGGTAGCTAGAAAGAATATAAATTGAGATCCCATATTTCCATTAGTGCTGATAGGTATTCCCTATCAATCAACATTGGTTCCAAGTAGGTGACTCCTACTAAACCTATATCACTTAACCATTTTCAAACACTGACATCCAACACAACCCTAGCTCCCTAAAAATGTTAGCCTAAGAGAAGCACATGCTTTAATAACCTTCAACAGATCTATTTCTACTAATCCAGCTTCATGGATCACTCTGACACTACTAGAAGCCATATTTAGATAGAGTGTGCACTAGCAAATCAACTGGTAAAAATAGCAGAAGCAAGAAGTATACTATGAGGTTTGTCCTAAGAAAAAACCTTAAAATTAATATAACTGCATTACATTCTATAGGATGATTCTCCTTGTTGTAAAAGTATTTCATAATTACTTGTTTTCTAAAATTTTACGTCATGTTTGATAATAAGTTCATTAAACCGTCAAATCAAACATCTTTAGAGATTCATACTTTTGTTGAATCAATATTTTAGGGATTTGTTGTACCTTTTTGTACTTGAAAACCTCTTTTTATCCCTTTGTGTCTGACACCTTACCCACTTAGTGCCTTGTTGGTGCATTTTTTAGAGATTCACCACATTCAAGGCATCATTTTTATTCTAACCATTACTTTTTAGGGATTTAAGCCAAGTATTATCCTCTTTTTACACTTGTTACTTCTGGAAACTGTGTATCGAGATTCCCTTAATTTAGATTTTTCTTTTTAAAATTTATTTTACTATTTTCAAGGTGTAACACTGAATATTCCTATGCAAGTGTTAATACCACATCTATCATGTAGTGAAGCCATACTACATCTAAATAGTGTATAACACCCTTATAAACTCAACCACCACCCAGGTGGTCGGGTGGCATACTATATACTGTTTGGTGGCATCTTGGGTGTAATTCTCCACCAAAATGCCATTTCAGGAAGTGTTTCAGGTGGAGCTGGTATGGTGATTCTGCCTCCATCCTTGTGGTCTTCCATTGGCTCTATCCTTATGTTCTATGGCCATTGTTGGGATATTCAGATCCTTGCTCTGGCCAAAGGCCATGATTACATTGTAACATTGATAAAAATTTAAATAAAGAAAACATTATTTTATGCATCTCATGATCTCATCCAAACTCTTACTCCATATTAAGGTAGCATTTCCATTATAATTTTGAAGGGGTTCTTATCTTCATGTTTTTCAAAACTTACTCTATGGATTATCTCTCCATAGGTAACTTTTAACATTCTTAGGAATATTTTATAGCTAACATAGCTAGGTTTATGATCAAGGGTTTACTTTAGGAAATCTCCATGTGCTTCTCTTAAATATGAATACTCAAGGAAGTCCAAGGCTACACTTCACAGAAATCAATGTGGTCAATGTGTATCCTATGGATAGGAGTGGTCAACCCTCCTATTAATACCATCGGGTAATAAAACATACCACACTTTTGGGAATTATCCTATCTATTTCAATAGGAATGCCCATTTCCCTTCTAGCTTAAGCTAGATTTATGTTAGATTTCTTTCAACCCATAAATTATGTGTATGCCTTGAAGACTAAATATCCTATAATAAAGATACAACATCAATCATTTACAATGCTTAACTTTCTTCTAATATCACACAGTGGGAGTTAAGGTGGTTATCACACAAACCCTCATAGACACTCCAATGTCTACCATTTTACCTTGTTTTATTCAACTTTTAATCTCCATGATATGAGACAATCTCTAATATTTTCCCCCACTTGATCATTCTTGAATCTATTTTTTCCATAACAATACTTTACTAAGGAAGAGACAGAGTTCCATACCAAAAATATCAAATATCTTTTTTCAACGATCTCTTGGGTACTCCACAAGTTGTGGGAGGTTCCCTCACTCTTCCATTCTGATTCACTAGTGAATATAGGTATGGGAGAAAATATTTGTACATTAGTATATTCTAAGCACTTATTCTTCCCTTACTATACATTTATCCATTTAGAGTTCATCAAGAACAGTTATAGGTTTACAAACAAAGCCCATATCTTTAATAGCCTAGACCTATCATTAGTGTCCATTAACTTGCATGGGCTTTGATACCAACTGTAACAACCCTAAATTACTAACCAAACTTGAGATAGAATTTTTTTCTTTTTTTCTACATATCTAACATGTCTAGTTTACAACCAAGTATATTTGTATCAACATCAAGCATGGTAGCAAGTAACCGAGAGGATTACAACATGGTTAGTGTCAACTCTCATGATAGGAGTGACCAAATCCTATATAACCTTACATCCCATCATGATATGTATGATCTCCTTGGTTTAACTGTTTCTATCTCTACTTTCATTAGGAATTTTAGTTACTTAACCAATTGAATGTAATTACTTTCTATATTTGTAGTGGAATACCATGCATGTGTTATTTAAAAAATACATAAATATTACTTTACTCAAATCAATACTTTCACTTGATTCAAGTATAAACCATTACATCATATTAAAAATCCATTCATTGGAAAATATAAATGTATTATTATTTACAATCTCAAGTGCAATTATAATCCATTCTCATCCATGGAACATTGTTTATTAACAAATTCATGCATCATATAACACTCTAGTGATCCTCTTAAAAGAATTTAAATTGTATCATCTTATGGTAAAGTAAATAACATTTAAAATCCATCTATACAATATCCATGCCCCATATAATTAACATCATAATAGGAAGCAAGTATAAAATCCATAAATAACAACAATTGAAAACCACAAAATAAAGGTACACAACATATAGCCTGGAAACCATCATAAGGAATAAACCCAACCTCCAAAATATGTGTCTCCTCTCATTTCATAAACTTCAGATATAATAAATACAAATATGGAAAGGCATTCCATAGATCCTTTTCCTATATCAAACATACAATTAAAGGGATTAGTTTGTTCCTTTTTCAAATCATAATGCAAATAAGGAATTTCCACATTTCCTTTATCTAATACATCAATGCAATACATAATAATCTCACAAATTATTATATCTACATGTTTATGAATGATCACTGGGTACATATTAAGGAGAAATCTCATCAATTTTCAAAGAGAGAGTCTCATAAATTCCCTCGAGAATGAATTCCACATTCATTCTCTAGGATTGTTACACATTCAATCCTTCATTTGCTAAGTAACCATACTAAGCATATGAAGAGGAAATATTATAACTTCCTCAAGAATGGATCTTCCATCCATTCTTATCACAACCACATTAAGATCCTTAATCCAATTAAGATGGTAACTATTCCATACATGCTAAACCAATAATAGAACCTAATATATTCTTTCCTTAACCAATAATTCTAGATTTCATAACTTGAGAGTGTTCAAACTCTCCTTAATTCTATTACTACAACATCGAAATCATACTGATTTCACTTACCCACAAATCCTATATATCATAGTTAGGAAAGGGTTCTAGAGGATCATTAATCGTATGAGCAATACATAGTGAGGAAACCCCATAATTTCCTTATGGGTTTATCTTTCGTTCAACCTCATATGATCGAACTATCAAATGAAATCCCCATGCTTTCCTTCAAGTATAAATTCCATATTCATTTCTCTAGAATATATTATTTTATTTATAATTACAACTAATGTAATTTATTCATAAGCATGAAGGAGTCCCATACCTCCTTCCAAGAATGGGCTCTCTGCCCCTTCCTTCCCTAACTAACATTAGAGAATGTAATAGATGTCAATATTCCAAAATTGATGTTAAATCCTTCCAATATTTACTCCAAGGATACATTTATTTGTCCTTCCAAATTATTTCAATTTTCCCCCAAGGATTGATTTCAGGAAATGTTCAATTATTTCCCAAATTGTTATCCAAGGGATTTGGACCAAATATACATTCATTTGTATCCTAATTCAATTAATGAATTTATCATAATTTTATCCAAGGACATATGTAATTATGTATTCAAATTTACTTCCAAATTTACCCAAGGATACATTTCTATTTCCAATTATTTGGTCAAAATCCATTCATGATCGTAAACAATCAATTCACTCAAATGTTGCTCACTTTAGCAAGGCTATTTGTACTTATGCTACTATATATTCACATAGAATTTCCATAAATCAATTAATAAATTAAAAGTTTTTATATTCTAAAAAAATATACCACACAAATGGTGGTCAAACTACCAACCAATCTTCCAGTCATATGTCAAATCATGTATAAACAATAGACAAATTTCATCGATTGCACCCAACCACTAGCGCACAGTCAATTGATAAAGAACAACCATTCAAAAAATACCACAGGATGAATGTAGATGTCAAGTCAGGGTTGGGTTTAGAATCCAGGCTAAGCCAAACGTGCTTGGCTATATCCTTAATAGAGTATGGGTGGTTTTATAGATATATTACCCTCAAGAAAGATCTATGTAGGATAATTTACCATGCTTCCTAATTAAAACAATATTCTTCCACTCATCAACTCAAATATTGATACGACATGTCAGTGGAGTGTTTAATCTAGCTCTAAATAAGGTTTTGATTCATATTTTGTTTAATTGAAGAGAGACATATCAGTGTAAACCAGAGTGCCTCCATAGTGAATACAACTCATCATTAAAGATACAAGTCGAGATGTCAGTTCCTAAATTGGATTCCTTCAATTTGAAAATTCAAAATCCAATTAGCAGGGGTGTTTTAGAAATATTTAAATCCATTATTTGATGTTGCCTAAGCATATTAATATAGAAATTTAAATTCATAGGTACCTCTAAGGAATATCAAATGGGATTACTACATACAAGCATTTGGTAGGTTTTGTGGACCACAAAATGTAAGATAATAGGACATCCTATGCACTTAGTAATCACTACCACATATATACACCATACAAGGGCCAACCCTTGATCACGCAGGTAGAGAGGGCATATATCGAAGTACATAGGGTGATAAATTTGAGGATTTAGCCAAAATAGGGGGTCTAAGAGTTTTAAAAAAAATGCATTAAGGTAGGTAATGAAAGGTATTTTTAGTCATTATATGGATTACACCCACAGATTCCAAAATGAAGCAACATTTATAGGCATAAGCTCATTTTTCCAGGGTTTCAACACAAGATCAATACAAACCAACAATACAAAGTTCCATATCATTGTCCATTCAAGAATACTAAGCTTAATCATGGCCTAAAAAAATAATTTTCAAGGAATTTTGAGAAAAAAGGGTTTTTATGTTATGATATATAAATTATTATAGCCAGTATGCACCACAAAAAGTAGTCTTTAGGGACTTATAAATTTTTAATCTAGTAGAGCTAAGTTCGATTTGATTGATATGAGGAATGGCATTTTTTTTATTAACCCACATGTACTCCATTGTGGGTAAAGTGTAAGATAAAACTGTTTCCTCACTAGGATAGTTGTGACCACCGACCGGTGGACATGGGGGGCCCCACTACTAGTGGTAGTGATGGTTTAATTAGTTGTGAGATAGTAGTTCTTTTCCCTTCCCCCCATTGCTTTAATTTTATGAAGTAGATCACTTCGACAATCGTACATAACATAGAGGTGTAGAAATCTTAAGAAATTTAAACAATTTCAACAGTGGTACACAAAACAAGGACTACAAATCATAGTCAAAAGGGAGTTAAAAATCAACATAACAAGGCTTCCAAATAGGTCTTAGCCTACATATTTATGGTAACCAATAAAAATCAATATTATATTTTTAGAGTCAATCAAAATCAACATTACCCATCACATTTACAAGCGATCATCATCATCAAATGAAAATAACAAAGTGTAAAGTGATTCTATGCTAGCATAATAATTAAAGAACATATTGGATCCAATTCAAAGATACATTAAGTACATGGATGGATTAACCTGGAATATTTCTAGTCAACATCTTCTTTGTGATGCTCCTTCTCCATGCTTCTCCTACTCCATGTTTTTCTTTCACTCTTTTTTTTTCTTCCTTCCAAGATTGATTCTTACAACCCATTCATATTGACCAAATACCTTTAGTTACAACTTCGTACTCTCCAAATATTTTTGATTCTTGATCTACCAAGGTAGAGAGCATACTCGCTAAGCCCAAAATTTCCCCCCCTCATTCCATTTCTTGTCTTCCCTTTTTTAATTTTTTCCAGCTCCTCTTCCTTCATGAGCAATGTCACATCCCACCTTGACTGAACCCCTAATTTTGGCAAAAATAAATAGGACTAATGCTTAAATTGAGAAGACAAAATATTTTAATTTTTAAAGGAATTGAAAAATAGGGGTGATTCATTTAAAATTTTGAAACATATATCTAGGAAAAGAAACATCATGTAGGAAAAAGGGGACTTCCATGTAAATTAAATTACAAGTGTGTTTGGCAATTTAAAATAGTGTTAAATTACTTTGAGAAAGAGTATTTTGGGTCAAAATACTATTAAATACTATGAGGGAAAGAATCTATACTCACAAGCTCTAGAAGGGATTTTAAAATTATTTTTAGTCTCCCTAAGTCTTCAAAACACTATTTTTGCCCTTTGTTGCATCATGTCCTCAAGTCCTCTAGGTTGCAAAAAATTATTGTGCATGCATCACCACCCACTTGACCCCTTCAACAAGGCATGACTTAGACTACCCTCCACCTTCTAGGAAGGCACCCCCTAAATGCTATAAATAGCCACCATGGGTTAACCAAAGGGGGTATGGATGCTAAGAAAAATCTTGAGTAACATTGATAGGTAAACTTGGGCTTAGGGATTATGCTCTTCACCCTTTTGGGTGAATCAAAAACCAAATAGCCTTAAGTATTAGAGACATTTGGTCAAAAATTGATAGACTAACATAAGGAGGAAGGTCTGCTAGGCTTGGAGGATAGAGAAGGAAGTTGGAAACTCTTGCAATTTTATAGGTCAAAGAGTTTTGCTTTCATAACTCTACTTCCTTTTTTTTAATCTTAAACCTTTGTATGAATTTTATGAGGTATTTATCCTTTTTTGTGTGTGTTAAAGTGTGAGGGTCATTTATGACTCACCCCTTTTATGTTTTGCAATAAGAGTTATAATGGTCAAACATATCTATGTTAATTATATTTAATATGCATCATGGAAAGATTTGATTAATATAATTCTAGGCATCATGGTTGTTCAAAAACTAACTAATGACCCTAGAATCATGTGAAACAATGGGCCAAATATAAATTTTACTGACAACACCCTCTCATACCTCGGTAGGTGGTTATAAGTTATAGAATGCTAAAGCATTCTTATGCACTAAATACCCCCATGATACCATCAATGTGGGATCATTTGCACCTAACCTCTATCATTAGTCTGCATATCTACCAAACCCTTTTCATATATGTTTTAGAAAAATTCCATACAATGTAGGCATCTTGTTATTCTCCCTGATGATGTGGTATATATGGTTGCTCAACTTACTTGGCATAGTTCTGTATCCTATCCCAAGCCATGATCAGTGAGAATGGGAGGTTTTGTACCAAGTGTCAATGGTGATGAAAGTGTATTATGACACTTTGAGTTAGGATAAGCCATAATCCATATGCTACCATAGCACACATCATTGAGATATACCTCTCAATTGTAATCAAGCTAGAATATAGGAATCTCATCAAAATTTTAAATGAGTAAATAGATTTCTTAAAAATAGCACTATACTTGGGCATTATAGAGCCACTTGTGTAGCACCTCCATATGGATCGTATTTTATATCGGTTGTCAAATACACTTTTAGACAATGGTCTCTAAACCCTACATGGTTTAAAATTCATTACAATTATAGCGTAGTGGTGAGACTACCTATGTGAAGGACGAAGGTATTTCTTCTAGCAAGTAACAAGTCTGCCTCTAGTAGGGACGCCAAGGGCTTAATAAAGTTAAGAAAGAACTAGCTATACTCTTTTACCTGACCTTGAGGCTATGGATGTAGTTTACATTAATCTCAACAATAAAATCACCATTGAGGATAGTTGCTAGCACCATCCTACTATGCAATCCAAGGATTAGTGTTTATCTATGGCCATCTACTCATGGACTAAAATGACCAAACACACACAAACTGGGCTTCAAAAATAACTAATCCCATATGCACCCCACAAGAGTAGGTAAGGTTCTTTAGGAGGAAATAGCTACTATGTCTAAACCAACCTCTAAGGACATGCTTATAGCTAGCCATACTTGTCGCTTAGCCATGAGGGCCAGGACGTTAGTCATCGATGTCTTAGCGTGGATAGTGTAGTTATGTTATTGTGATTTGATTCATAACACCATGCGGGGATAGCGTGGTTGTACTACTATGGTTTGATTCATAACATGGTGGTGTGAGGAATTAATTTATGGTACCAAACCACTAACTTTTATTCCACCATTTTATATGCTTCAACTCAAAATTATCATTTGAATATAATGTATGTGGAAATTGTTGATTAATAGGATTTGAAAAAGCCTTGTGAATAGAATCTATGGACTAAAATGATTATGGAACATATTTTTTCAAAAATTTGTAAAGACCACATGATATTGTTTCTAGTAGATTATAACCTTAGAAAAATTCTAGGGTTAAATATGTGAGACTATGGTACATATATGACATAAATTTTGTAGTAAATTTTGTAGAGACCATAATAAATCTTGCTTAAAGGTTATGGGATAAACTTGTAAATATTTGGACAAAGGGGTGATAGTCTTGTAAATCAACTAAACAATACCTCCAAAGAAACTATAGTTTATCCTCGGTGAGAGATGGAATGTTAAATCTCCTTGCTAATATTGTGTACCTATAATGCCTTCCTAAAACAATTTAGGGACCAAGTGAATAAACCTATAGTGTAATCTTGAGTAATGGATTACAAATGGAGTGGTGGCTAAACTTGAGTAATCTTGTGGAAGATTACAAGAGAGATTATAGCCAACTCATGGAACTATAGCATGATCTCATTGATGGATCTTGAGACAACTTGGTGGTCCAATTTGAGGGAAGACTATAGACTACCAATACAAACTAGCAAACCCCTTGGTAAAAGAACTATAGTTTGATTTGTTCAAATGTTATTTCTATTTGAAGAAAGTATGATTTATGTTATACTTATTATTTTTGTTTGAAGAACTATGAGATACTTGTTATTTTTATTTGAATAAATTATAGATACCTAAAACATGTCATGTTAAGGCCACTACTCATTTGGGCATGCTAATAGACCATATGAATGATATTGAATAGCTCTAAGAGGAAGCAGTGGTTTTAACCACTACATTTATGTAGAGTTGGCTAACTCAGCCTTAGCTGTAGCTGAAACCCATGGCTAATAGAGCTGGCCATACCTCAGAGCCATGGCTAGCATCAAAAATATTTTGAATCCCAAGCTAAGCCAAATTTGGTTACAACGAGTTGGGCAATGGAGATTCAAACAATTTTGGGTGGGGAAGCTTCGAGAGTTTTCCTCCCAACTGATACAACCTCTTGGATCTTGATCTTGGCTTTCCAAGAAAGCCAATATTAGAGATTAGGAAGGCTATAAGACCCCCCTCCAAATTGAGGAGAAGTCTGGAGAAATTTTGCATTTGAACATAACGAAGCTCTACCAAAATAGATATCAAATTGATAACCCCTTGAGGAGAGTCAAAATTCTACCCAATTATGGAGTGACAAGCATGAATTCATCAATGAAGCTTCCAAAGGACTAGGAAGCACAATCACACAATCAAGCCAATCAAACATGAATCTCATAAAATTTGACCACCAATCCATTAGAGGACATAGAGGCAACCCTTGATCATCAATTCCATGGAAGAAATTAGAGATCTAAGCCCTGATTACAAGAGCAAAGATATTTTTAGCTCAGTTGCAGCTGTCAGCCACAACTAACAATACCCATCATGCCTCGTACCCATGGTGAGGATTTGATCTTTAATCCCATTTGTTTTTGCAATATATTTCTATTTTTAATTATGCAATTAGCTTAATCTAGCATATATTTATATTTCAGTAGATATTTGATTAGTTAATTCTAGGACTTAGAGGTATATTTTCTTCCATTTCCTTGCAATTATAAATTTAGACTAGTTTCATGCTTTTCAAGTCTATTGGTTAATTAGGCTTCCTAATTGTTAGATTTCATGTTTTCTCTACATTTTTTACAGTAGTTTAATTATTTCTTACATATATTCATATATTTACATGTTTTCTTACTTTTTTTATCATCAATTTATGTAATCATCCATAAAAAGCCTCGTTAAGAGAGGCCTCCTTTGTCATTGACTCCTTTCATTTTGTTTCTTGAACACACGGTTTACAAGACCTAATCATTTCAAGACATTAAAGTCAGCATATGCATCTAATAATGGAGAAGAAGGCTATCCTAGGACTTGATAAGTTCGTGTTCCTTCTAAAGAGTCTACGGATTACACCATCCCCTCATTTAGAGGGTCTCCAATATTGTATTAATTGTATCAAAATTGAGTATCCCTAAGAGGGATGTATATGTAATTGGTATTTGACAAAGTTTTAATAAAATGAAACCCTATTTCTTGTTAAATTCATTGTTTTCTATTTCTTTATTACTTTCATACTCGATTTCAATTGATGCACTAGTTAGGTGTATGCTTTTTAGATAGATACAAATGGCGATCATGGTGGGAACCCACAAATTATGCTATCATTGACTAACTTGCTATGTTTTTTTTGTTGCAGGTCTTCACCATGGTTAAAAACCATGGTGAAAATTCTTAGCCATGTCTAACAACTATGATTTATAGTCTCAGTTGTGCCTGATATTCGTGGCTAGAAGAGAACTAAAAAATAGTAGATAGCGGAATCTACATCAGACTTAGATCTCAGGTAGGAGACAATTCCTTATGTTTTCATGTGTTTTTTTGTGTTTATTTTTTTGAATATAGTAGATGAAGTTGGTTTAATTAGAAAATATACAAAAAATCTTAAAAATAAAACTTTAGATTCTCTTAGGTCTTCTTCCAATCATTTCTAGGAATAATGGACTTCTGATTGCAATATGCCCTAGTCTCCAATGGTCTGGGTTATGTTTGTAGAGATTGCTTGCTTGGGGCCCAATTAGTGGCCAAGTTTATCATGTAGATGCATTCTCTAAAACTTCATTTAGTCAATTAGATGCATCTTTCTAAACATTAAATGTATTTATCATTAGGAATTTAGGAAAGAGCATTGAGTGCTTGGTGTTGCATTTTTACTTTCATATAAAATCTAAAATGAACAAACACACACCACACACTATCTAAACTGTAGTGAGTTGGAAGTCATATCCAAACACTAGTAGCGTTCAACGATGGCGGCAATGATTTCCATCTATTGGCCTAACTTCCTCAAACCCTGTTACTTGTCCAACATTGACCCCAATATTTGTCCTAACCGTGCAAAATAGCATGTATTCATCTTATAAGGGGTGTATTGCTATGCATGGGGTTCTAGGTGAGAATTGGAAGGACCTGTGTTCCCTACTCAGGTGTGGATTTCATCTCTACATTTTGAGGGATTTATGTGACCATGAATTTCATTATTGATTGTCAATTTGTGAGCATACAGGTGAAAACCCTTAAACTATTGAGCATTATATCAACAATTTCAAATACAATGAGAGTAGTTTAAGTTTTCAACAAATTTCAAAACACATCTAACCAGTTAGGGCTCACAAAGAATATTTAAAATAGAAAATCATCATTGTTTTCTTTGTTTGCTTTAAAATATACATATGAGATAATACAATATCATGGTTAGAATATGGAGAGGTCAATATCATCATAGATCTAAGGTCAAATCCTAAGATCCAAGTAATGCATAACACAATATGGAGAACCCTCAATCACAAGATCCTCCCAAATGATGTTCGACAAGCATTAGAGGAATTAAATCTACGCGTGGGGGTTCTTGTTAGAATACCCCACCTAAAGGAGGTAATGTACATGCCTCACAAGATAGATATGAGTATGGAAGATCCCAACATGGGGAATTCAAGCATGGGAGAATTTATCTTGATCATACACCTCATGGATGCATTAGATCCATTGAAGAGTACATCATTGAGGAATGAACTATAACTTAGTTAGCACCCATCTATACCCAAGATAAGGGAGGCTCTAGGCCCCTATCAGTTAAAAATAGACAAGTAGAAAATCCACCCATTTAGGGGTAGGAAGAGAGGGTTGCTTCAATGCATAAGCCCTCATAGACTCCAAACAACAATCAACTTGGCAAGTTCACATTTGACATATCTAGGGTTGGAGTCAATGGTATGGCACCACATGAGCCATGGTGTACTAGGTAATTGGATGGTCTAGATAGATTCTTAGGATAGCTAGGGTATAAAAACTTAGTGGCACATTCTCATTCTATAATTTCTTATAGTGAGAGCACACATTAGACCATTCAAGAACCAGAAGAATGCTCCAAGCATTCTTGTAATATAATTTCCCCATCGACCTACGTAGCCATAGAGTACAGATAAAAATAGAACGTGAATACCATATACATAGACAAGGGTAAGAGTGTGGTAAATAAGTTTGTTGGATATCATACTGACAAAGTTTCTCAGATAGAATAGATACACTAGAGACTGCACATGACTAATTTTATAGATTGATCATAGAAATTGGTATTAGAACAATGGTAGCAAATCTTCCAAGACCAATTAGAAGATATATGTGTAGAGTATGAGTGCCTAAAAAAAAATGATACTCAGAGACAAAGGTTGCTAAGGCAACATCTTTTTGAGCAATGCATGCATGAGCAACACATCCTTGATCAAAAGGAGCATGCTGAGTGAGAGGAACGATTTAATCATACCAACTTGCCTCCTTATAGTGAATATAGCGAGCATACTCACAGATGAGCTACTTCATATCCTAATTTACACCCTAAGAATATTAAGAAATATACTTGCCACATGGTCCATAACACGATGTAGAACCAAGCATTGGAACATCATGGGTGTACGCAGTATGAAGAAGAAGCGGGAGATGATCAAGAATAGGAATATCCTAAGATCTCCCTAGTAGATGTGGAGGATGATCCCATTTACCCACCCCATCTAAAGAAGAATTTACCTCAAAATACTCCTCACATACCTCTCAAAGAAGAGGAAATTATATCGTAGAAGGTCTATTAGGCCTTGGTAGACAAGGTTCAAGCTATAGAGAAGCAAGGAATGACTTATCAAAAGCTGACCTTGAACAAAATTCATAGCGAACCTCTATGCCCTTTAGTTCCCATTCCAATGTATCTCGAGCACTTTGAGAAGTCAAATCTAGAGAATTTTCAAGGTGAGGAAGATGCTCAGGAATATGTTATGAGCTTTATCGACATGTGCTTTCATATTGAAAGCAATGATGCTTTATTGCTGAGAATATTCATCACAATCCTTTTAGGCCTTGCTCGAGAGTGGTTTAATCAACTTAAGAGGCACAACATAACCATATTTGAACAACTAAATAATGTGTTTCTTGAATGCTTCTACTTAGACATCAAGAAGAAAGCAAACCTATCTAATATGGATGCTTTAATGCAATATGATGATGAGCTGATCATGGAGTATGGTAAAATATGGAGAAATATAATGGCAAAGTTACCATTTTTCATTCCAACCATAGAATTAACTTGAATTTTTACCAAGAGTTGTATGAAACACATTTTGTTACTACTGTAGTTGCAACAGTATCAAACATTCGAAGAGGCCTTGGTGCAAGCTAAGGTAATAGAGGACATTAAGTTATAGGAGGGTAGCTTAAGGCTCCAAAACAAGAAGAAATGGAACAAGACAAACATCCACAATCAAAAGGAACAAGCCAAGCTGACCCATGTAAACCAAGTAGTGTTAAACATCTAAAAATGGGATAAGGGGTAAAAATAGAATTATCAAGTCCAACCTCCTCCTACGTGATATGATTAACGCAATAATAACAAGAAGGGTAAGAATAAATAACAACGTCTATCTCGTTAGTTCACACCATTGTCAAAATTGATGATGTTGATATTCCATCAACTGTGTGAGGCCAAGGCCCTAAAATTACCTGAGATCAAGTTAATATACCCTAATCAACCCAAACCAAAGGGGTATAGGGATGATCTGTATTACGCTTTCCACAAGGTGAAGGGACATGACATCGAAGGATGTTGGAGTTTTAAACATGTAGTAAAAAACATGATCAAAATATGTGAGCTAACTATGGATAACCCTTAGGCACCAAATAACAAAAATATGGGGATCTTCAATAATGCCTTACCAAATAATGAGCCATTAAGGAACAATTCTAGTCATGTGAATCAAGTGCGGGTTGAACCACCAACTCAAGGATTCATCGACATGGTTAATATTTTCACAATACAAGGGAGGTATGATAGTCCAAATCCACTTCCAAGCTCCCATTAGGGTCCACGGTATACCTCGACAAAGGCAATATCAAAATATTCTAGGCCCACAAACTAGATCGGTGGTGACCATTAGGAGTAGGCTAGTTCAAAGCCTGCAGGTAACTCCAGTGAAGTTATCAATCTATGAACTGATTTGATAGTATCCTAAGCATAGGAAAACACTCATGGATATTATAATATCGATCAAAGTTTATTCTTAGGACCCTAAATTATTTACGAACTTCATGGGACATGTGCAACAGTGCATTGAACTGGTCATTCAATTTAGTGATCATGAGATTAAGATGATCTCCAATGCTATAGTGCATCCGTCACTATATATAATTGTATGTGTAAATCACACACCATTCAAATGGGTTTTGATTGACATAGGTTCATCAATCAACATTATTACAAATAAGGCATTGACACATATGAAGTTGTCAAAGTCACACATTGTACCTTCTAATTTCACCTTGAGATCATTCAATGATGCGCTATGCTCAACGTAGGTACTATAGTTGTCCTTATTTAGGTTGGAATTAAGACCATCCTTGTGATGTGTCATGTGCTAGAAGGTGACATGTAGTATAATATCCTCTTGGGGAGGCCTTGGATTAGATAAATGCATTGTGTTCCCTCGATCTTACATCAATGTATTAAATATATACATGAGGGATAAGTTCACATGGTTCCTTTTTATGAAGAGCCTTTCAAATATGTGAACCTAGCTAATTTATCGAGGGATTTTATTCTCTCCTTAATGCATCTGGATATATGGATGATGTATCCAATCAAAAATACAAAAGGTAAATTAAAATGAGTGTGTGTAGGACCTTCCAAGACTACACCGTAGTTATTAGAGCACACAATAGTAGCTTTGACTAAACCTATGACATCCAAAGTGCCTAGGAATGAAAAGAAGCTTAAGATAATTATGGGCAACAAAGAGTCAAAGCAATAGCCCAAAGAAGCAATTATCAAGGTTCCTAGTCCCATGGATGAAGGGGATGCTAAAAGTCAAGTCGAGGAGGGACCTCAACCTACCTCGTCTACTTATTAATTAGGGTCATATGCATCGCATGTGACCATACATTTGGTTAATCCTGGATTAGCAAAATATATCATGTGGAATGTGATATTCATAGAATTTATCAAAATTGCATAGGACATGGGATGACCTCATGCCCATAAATTTCCCATGGGAATGGTGGTACCACTGGGGGTTTTGCACAACCAAACAAACTTCATTTACAAAGGGCTAGATCAAATTACAAATTACACACCCATAGATGAAGATGATGATTAACCATTCATGGCAAATGTTTATTATCTAACCCTAAATTCACCTTGTGCTACTTTGAACATTACCATTGGCATGGTTACAACTTGGGATTATTTGAGGAGCACCAAGTTCCCATAAAACCATAGTATTAGCTACCAACTAATAGGTTTGGGTTAGGCTATTATATCCAAGGACATGATGAGCTCCTAGCAACATATTTAGATCACCTGAACCTTGCTTTGGGGGATGATGTGGATTAGAATCCTTATCACCCTAATACTTCATGCATACAAAGTGGTAAAAGGTTGGTAACCTATGTATTAGAAGCACAACTAGAGATCTATCATGAGCACGTCATGGTAGAGGTAAATCAAGGATATAATCCAAGATCTAACTTGGATAATGAAAGTTGTGGAGCTACCAACAACACAGGTATGCAGATATAGAATCAGGGTATAGCAATAGACACTGAACCAAAAGTTTCTTCTAAGAAAGTGAAAGCATAATCCATTGTCAAAAGTGATGGACCCGATTGTGATATTGGAATATATGATAATGAGTAATCCTCACACAATGAATGATATGAGGAGGAAACTAAGTTGGACTACTTAGGCCATATAAATTTACATTATCTGTTACCCATGGAGCAAATGGGTGAGAATGAAGAATTCTTCATGGTTGATAGCGACTATGAGGATGAAATAGAGTGGGACTACCTTGGGCCCCATATTGCTAACCACCCAATTCCAGTGGGTAAAGGTGAAGGACTCATTTACAACATCGATGATGAGGATGAGACATAGAGAGCCTATCTCAAGCCTCACTATTTATGGCATCGTCATGATCCGGTTGACATCGATGAGATGTATCGATGAGTCTATCCCAACCTATGCCATAGAGGGAGACCACCTAATTTGGATATAATTTATCATATAGTCTTTCCTGATCTGCCAATGTACATGCAGTTCCTTAAGCCAAGTGATCCTATTTGATAGTACACTCATACACCAGATCTAAATATTCTCATACCCCTAGAGCCACATCTTGAGGATGGAAATTATATCAACGTAGAGTCAGACACACGTGGTCTTGGAGATATAATCCATTCCATAAATATAATATTCATTTATATGACCACTCCACTTTGTAATCCAACCAAACCCTTAAAACCATTGTATCTAAATGTAGATGCTATTTATTGGGATCATGTTGATTCACCACTAGAGCCTGAAGATTTATTCCCTAATGAAGAAATTCTACAACTTTTTCATTTTGCACCAGGTTGTGCATATGATGTTTATCACACTGAGTAAAATTCTAATGTAGGACATTTAAACTCAACTAATGACATCCCCTTTATTCCTATACCTCATCAGCTTGATAAGGGATCACATATGTCAGTAGAGGAAACCTTCAATGTGGATATTAGTAATGATCCTATTAATCCTAAGAAGATCAAATTTGGAGAGAGTCTATCTCTTGATGAGCATGCCATACTCATCCCTCTACTGAAAGAGAGACCTAATATTTTCACTTGGACATACAAGGATATGTCGAGACTAGATCTGAAATTAGTTACTCATAACATTTTGCTATACCCCACCAAGAGACCTGTCAAGAAGAATCTCAGGAAGATGCATCCAATAATAACTTTAATGGTTAAATACGAGCTAAAGAAGCTATTGGATGTAGAGTTCATTATCTACATTAACTATTCAAAATGGGTATCAAACATGGTACCTGTAGGAAAGCCTAATGGAAGGATCTATATCTATATGGATTTTAGAGACCTCAACAAAGCAATACCAAAGGATTCATTCTCATTGTCCAACATAGATACTCTTGTAGATGAAACTATAGGTTATGAGATGCTCTCCATTATGGATGGTTTTTTTGTTACAATCATATTTGGATTTGTTGTGGTTGATCCACAACACACCCCAAAATTGGGGACCCACCTTTTTGCAGGCTTGCAGAGAAGAATCTCGGTGACCCAGATGCTAAAATTGAAGAAAAGAGGAAAAAATGCATGAGTCTTGAAAGTGTCGCGAAATCGCGACATGTCGCGAAATCGCGACATGTCGCGCCATCGCTGCCAAAAATAGGAAAAGTGTCACGAAATCGTGACATGTTGCTCCGTCGCTGCCGAAATTGAAAAAACGTCGCGATATCGCGACATGTTGCTCCGTCGTTGCCAGAATGAAAAAGTGTCGCGAAATCGCGACGTGTTGCTGTAGAAGTTGTACGGATGAAAATAGCGTAGCGATTTCGTGACATGTTGCTCCGTCGCGGCAGAAAGAGGAGAGAGAAAGGCAAAATGGAAAGGCGTAGCGATATCGCGACGCGTCGCAAAATCATGGGTCAAACTGGTCAAAGGGCACAAAGCGGAAAAATGTCGCGATATCACGACGAAAGAGGTCAAAGAGCACGAAGCAAGAAAACGTCGCGATATCGCGACAGGAACCGATCAAACGGGGCAAAGGGCCAAAATGGTCGCGAAATCATGACGAGGATCAACCGGAAAGCATAATGCGAGAAATGGTCGTGAAATCGTGACGAGAAGCGAAAAGGGGAATGAAGTGAAGAGGCGTCGCGAAATCATGACGAGTCACGATTTCGCGGCTCCGAAGCGAAGTAGTACGGATGGGGGGGCGTAGCGATTTCGTGATGAAAAATTGGCAAGTGTACGAAAATGGAAAATGGTAGCGAAATCGCGACAGCATTGAGCGCAAAGGTGTGCAGAGTCAAAACGGTAGCGAAATCACGACAGTTTGCGGTGAGAAGGCCCGAAACAAAAAATGGTAGCGAAATCATGACAGTTTGCGAAAAGAAGGTCCGAAGGAGAGAATGGTCGCGATTTCACGACGGATTACAGCGAAGTAGTACGGACAGAGAAAAGCGTCGTGAAATCGCGACAGGTTGAAGCTCAAGCGTACGAAAGGGAAAAATGTCATGAAATCGTGACAGCATGCAACAAAGGTGCCCGAAGCAGAGAAGCGTCGCGATTTCACGACAGGGTGCGGCCTAAGGGGTACGGAAACGAAAATGGTCACGAAATCATGACAGTTTGCGGCATGAAGGTCCGAAGGTGAAAAACGTCGTGATATCACGACAGAAAGCGGCATGAAGGTCCGAAGGTGAAAAACGTCGCGATATCGCGACAGAAATGGCCGGAGGCGTACGAACGAGGAAAGCGTCGCGATATCGCGACATGTCGTGATTTCGTGACATGTCACGTTTTCATGGCCAGAAAGGTGAGCAGGTTGCATGCTTTTTTGTCATGTTTTGGCATGGGAAGACGTTACAGAAGACGCAAAAAACGTAGGACACGTGGCTTACAGGTGTCAGTATTGCAGAGGCGTTACATGCAGTGGTGGATTTCGAGCGTTTCAGAATCGAGCATTAATCAAAAGCAAGGAAAAGGCGAGAATTTGAAAGGTCAAATGCAGGAAGGTGAAACGAAGCGACACAGGGAGAATCGAAGAGCCATTTCAGTGATTATAAAGTCAAGAGTGCGGATTGAAAGAGGGGTTGGAAATTGCTTGCTTGTAGAGTTGCAGAGACAAGGGCTTCATGCCATTATGGGCCTGCACTTGGGCAATTTCCTTCATTTGTTCTGGAATATTTATGCCTGGAACATCCTGTAAATGTAATTGACATATCATTCAAATACAGAAATATAGAAAGTTGGCATCTCATTGATGAGAAAGAAGGAGTCATTTTGTGCATGCATGATTTAATGTTTTATCATTCATTCCAGATTTCTAAGGCTTTTAGGTGAAGTTTAATGCAAGTGTGCTTGGTTGCTTCATGCGAATGCCTAAATCTAGAATTACAGTAGAAACCCTAGAAACCAGCACCTAATTTATTTGGATTGTGCGAATTTGCAGGTTCATTAGGTTAGGTTGCATGCGAGAAAACCTCATTATCTTCGGTTTCATCGAATTGATGACAGCATTATGACTGTAGTTTAGTTTCATTTTCATTTATTTTGCTTTGTTTTTTTTTAAACCCTTAATTTATTTTCTGCAGTTTAATTACTGTATTCAAATAAACAAGCTGAAAATCCATCAGAACTAAAGATTAGAATAGATATTATTCATTTTGAGTCCACTTGTAATTTCAAACTAAATAAACCACGGTTCCCCTTGTTAACATCCACTTGCAAACCCTAAGGTATTCCTAGCATTTCATTTGAACGACATCATATCGGCATAACGAGGAACCTTGGAGAAATTATTTTCTTTGCAAGCAGAGGATTTTGGGACTCAGATCCTATCGGAGAGTGTGCTTTCACAATTGGGTGAAAACACCACTCAACAGATTGGCGCTAGAAGGAGGGCCTGAATTGGTTTATGTTATTTTGATTTTCATACCTGAATAATTTGTTTTTGATCTAATTCTGAAATCATTTAATAAATCTCACAGGCGGCTAAACTGCAACACTATTTTTGTTTCTATTGTAGGTTTTCTTCGAAATAGTCGAGGGTTTCATCGAGGCGAGTTGGACCCACCACGCCGTATTGCGACCGGGTCTCAAACAACCGGAGAAACCATTTTTCATGACCTTCTTGGTACTCCCAAGAGTAAAGCCAAGCAAGTCGTAAGCACACCGATCGCAAAAGACCTATTTTCTCCAGGAATGTCGAGTGGACCTACGCCAGTAATATCCGTTGCCCCTAGTGTGCCTATAGTTAGTAATATTTCTCTCTGCTATTGTAGGTCTGTCTTCATCAATTTTGAGTCAAATGGCTCAAGCTCCAGCGGCTCCTTGGTATGGAGCTAACAATACTCCTTTGAATATTCGTTGGGGATATCCATGAAATCCCCAAGAACATTGAAATATTTCTGCCTAAATACAAGCCGGATGGCCTAAGAACAATGAGAAGAACATATCCAAGCCTATAGGGATGTTTTAATTAGGCTACAAGTTCAATATGAAGATGTGGCCTACAGACTTTTCCCCATGAGCTTAGATCCAATAGCATATGAATGGTATATATGCTTACCAAGCTGGTTCAATCACCTCTTGGACACAAATGGAAAATGCCTTTGTCAATCAATTTAGGTCACCCTTAGATCCTGCAACTATTTACAATCAGTTTATTACATGCAAAAGGGGCCAAGGGGAACCGATCAGAATGTTTAATCAGAGATTCCAAAAGTGCTATAATAGAGCAATTAGGCACTTTGCCATCGATCCCGCAGTGGCTTTGCAGATATATTTTGGGGCATTGGACCCCATGACAGCCATGTTTGCGAGGCGCAATCCTCAAGTCACCACACTGGCTTTGGCCTATAATGAAGCCATGACTATCGAGCGGCAAATGACGCCACAGGGCTACGGGTTTACCCGGATGCTGTGATGGGACGGTATGCTCCATATGGTCAAGCTCCCCAGGAAAATCAACTCATGGCACCACAAATGCCAAGCATGAGCGCCTTCCCATATCGGCGGCGGTATCCACCAGCACCCGCGTATGCACCCATTCCAATCCAACCAATCACAGCCATTCCACCTGTCCCTGCATTTTTGCAGAACGGTCAACCTACTATGCAAGGAACTAGTCAGGTCAATCCTCAAGCCATAGTTCCTTTTCCAAATCCTACCCCGATTCAAAGTGTCAATCCATACGGGAATCCAATTCCTCGAGAACCCGACCCGAGTGTTGAATCAAGATCCCATTAATTATGCGAATCCAACGGGGGTTAATAACAATATGATTCCACCGAAGGATGTTTATTCGGAAGTCGAAGAGCTCAAGAAATTAGTGCATAAAGTGAGCAATGACGGGGTTCAACGGCGAAGTATGAGTCCCATGCCCCTCACCCAAATCAAAATTTTAACAATAGAGGGAGGCACTGGAACACTAAGCCTAACAATGGGGGAGTTCCCGCTCCCATTGCTAATCAATTAGATGCTTATGCAGGACCTAGCCAACCCAATTCTCTTTTGAATCTTTCAGATTTGGCATGGGAAAGGGGGTGCAGGTTGCATAACACAAAAGAACACAATGAGAGGAATTGTCCTGAGATTGCTAGATACACTCATTGTCTTCGAGCACAAGTTGATGATTTGGAACTGGTATCAAATGAAAATCCATCACAGCATCAAGATGATAATATTATGGTGATGGAAAGCGTATATCATCAAGAAGGTGAGAGTGAGGAAGAAGAAGACGAAATTCTGGAACAGGAGGTGCAAGCTTTTCGAGATTTCAGAAAGGGGAATCATGGATACCATTTGAGAAGTAAGTCTAAAGCCCCTAAAACCTCATCGACACCTCCAAACAATTCTATTCTTCCTCCAGACACTAAGGCAAATAATAATCCTCCCCCTCCACTCAGAAGAGAAATGTCTAATGACATGCAGAAGACAGTCAAATTTGAAAAGCCAAACTATGACATAGTGGAGGATCTAAAGAAGTCCAAATCTAGCCTTTCATTCCTGGACGCAGCTAGATTGCCTGGCCAAAAGGAGGCGTTGATAAGAGCTTTGAATTCACCTGATCCAATGTGGAAGGAAAAAAGAGTTGAATCCCACCTTATTTTGCGAAAGGAGAGAAGGGATGTCCCGCCATTCTTACTGACTTTGAGAATTGCGGGTAAGAATTTGCATAACTGTTTGGTGGATACAGGTGCCACGAGCAACCTCATGCCTGCAGAAATATGTAAAATGCTAGGTCTGCAACCTTTTTCATCCAAATGTACAGTCCTGCAACTGGACAGATCAGAAGTAAATGTAGTGGGGACTTTATATGATGTCAAGATTCAATTGAATTCTGAACCCAGGGTCCAGCAGGTTGTAGACATTTTGGTGGTTAATATCCCAAGTAGGTATGGAATGCTACTTGCTAGGGATTGGATGAAAATGTTGAATGGCTATTTTTCAACAGACTGCTCGCATATGTGGCTACCATGGAAGGGAATTGCAAACCAAATAAGAGTGGAAAACGAACCGAGGCTTAAAGAGATTATAACAGATTTTAACAAGCCGAATGAAGTTCAGTTTTATGAGCCAGAACTAGGAGTTTATGCACTTGATGTTGAGGAGGCTGCTGAAGAGCATAAAGAGGAGGCGTGTCATGGTGGCTCTTCCGAGGAAAATGATTACACGTGGTTGCTCAAGTTTGATGGATCAAAATCTAGACAGGGAGCAGGAGCTGGAGTCGAGCTCACTGGTCCAGGAGGTAAACCCTTGTTAGCTGCTTACAGACTGCAATTTCCTTGCACGAACAATGTGGCAGAATACGAAGCGTTGATCTATGGTTTACGTCTAGCATTGAGCAAGCATGTTAAATGCTTGAAGGTTTTGGGAGATTATGAGTTGGTAGTCAAGCAAATCAAAGGACGGTACACATGCCGCGACAGGAGACTAAGCCTTTATAGAACTAGGGTTATGGACCTCATGGAGGAGTTCGATGCATTCAACATAGCCCTTATTTCTAGGAAAGGAAATCGAATAGCAGACTCTCTTGCAGTCGCCGCGGGCATGTTGAATCCGGTTGATATAAGAAGATGTAAAAAGTTTTCCATTGAGCTGGTTCCTTGTCCATCAATACCCGATAATGTAAAGAATTTCCAAGTTTTTGAAAGTGACGAGACATATTTTCAAATTTGTCACAAACTCAGGTATTTTTGAAAATCGGGTGATTGATGAGGAGCAAAGGTGGCAGGATGAAACAGAAGATGAAATTGAAACTGCGTATCAATCCAATAAAATTCCTAAAGACGTGGTTTCATTGGAAAAGATGTTCGACATGGGATGCAAGACCAAGAAAGGAAAAAGAGTCCCACTCCCTAAAGATGCCTGTGATTCAATTAATCTAGGGAGCGCAGACAATCCAAAGGAGGTGTACATAGCAAAGGCATGTATAGAGCAAGAAAGGAGCAATATAATACAAGCATTGAAGCATTACATAGATTGTATTGCTTGGAACTACAATGAGTGAAGACTTACAACCAAAACATTATCACACATACCATCCCTTTGAAGCCAGACTCCAAGCCTTTTAGGCAAAGACAGCGAGTTGTTAACCCGCTATTGGAGCCTTTGATCGAAAAGGAGGTTAAAATATTATTGGAAGCGAAAATCATTTTTCCTGTTAGGCACTCAACCTGGGTGGCTAACCTCGTTCCAGTGAGAAAAAGAGTGGAGAGATTAGGCTGTGCATAGATTTTTGAAATCTTAATAAAGCCTCTCAAAAGGATAATTATCCACTGCCATCAATCGATGAAATTCTACAAATGGTAAATGGATCTGAAATGATGTCCTTTCTCGATGGGTATTCAGGTACAACCAAATTCTTATACATCCAGACGACGGGATGAAAACAGCCTTCACTACCAAGTGGGGAACATTTGCATATAAGAGAATGTCGTTCGGATTTGTTAAATCCTTGGTGCAACTTTTCAACGCGCCATGGATTATGCATTCAAAGGACTCATAGGCAAATGCATCATCGTGTATGTGGATGATATCCCAATTTTCTCGAAGAAGAGAGAGGACCATGTCAAAGATTTAAAGAAAGTGCTTCAAAGATGCAGAGAACATGGAATTTCCTTAAATCCCAAAAAGTGCATTTTCGGAGTGACAGAAGGAAAATTGTTGGGTCACATCATTTCAAAAGAGGGCATATCCATCGACCCAGAAAGGATACAAGCTATCCAAAACCTACCTCTCCCGAGTAGTAAGAAAGAATTGAGATCTTTCTTTGGGCGGGTTAATTTTGTGAGGAAGTTTATCTCCAACTTTGCTGAGATAGCCAAGCCTCTGAACAAAATGCTTAAGAAAGATGTGGATGTAAAATGGAACGAGGAAAGTAGAGTGGCCTTCCAGAACATCAAAGATGCCATTTCAAGAGCCCCTGTCCTTATAAGCCCAGACTACTCCAAGCCTTTTTATATTTATGCTTTTGCATCAGAACACTCCTTTGCGAGTGTCTTAACCCAAAAAGGCGAGGATAGTGCCGAAAAACCCATAGCGTTTTTAAGTGCCCCCATGAAAGATGCTCAATTAAGGTATTCAATCCTTGATAAGCAAATGTACGCACTTTTTAAAACTGTGAAAAAATTTAGGCACTACATCGTACATAGCAGAGTTGTTGCCATCGTGCCCGACTCTGCTTGTCAAGACCATGTTTTTACAAAATGAACTAGGTGAGAAGAGAGGAAAATGGATTTCAACCATCCAAGAATTTGATCTCGAAATCCAACCAATGAAACTAGTTCGAGGACGAGGGAGTGGTGAAGGCGATCGCAGAAAATAATCCGCAAATAACAGGCCAATGCTCAAATACAGAATACATTGCTAAGGACGACTGGTATGTTGATATTGTGCAATTTTTATTGACTGGTAAGTGTCCTTCTAATCTGAATTCAACGTAGAGAAGAGCTTTAAGGCTTAAGTCTGTCAATTATCTGATGAAATCTGGTGTGCTTTACAGGAAGAATCATGAAGGTATCTACCGAGGTGCTTGAACAAAGAAGAAGGCTGCCGGGGTGTTGCAGGAATTTCATGGGAAACATGGAACTGGTCATGGTGCAGCCAATGCTACAGCACATCAAATCCTGAGATCAGGATACTACTGGCCACGTATTTTCAAGGATGCGCATGCCCATGTACGATCTTGTCATATCTGTCAAGTGGCTGCAAATAGAGAAAGAAATGCAGCCATGCCGTTGCAACTTGTAGTTGAAATGAGACCATTTGCACAGTGGGGACTAGATTTCATCGGGGTTATTAACCCAAATTCTTTTGATTCTCATAAATTCATTTTGATAGCTACAGACTACTGTACAAGGTGGACAGAAGCGATTCCTACTAAACATGCCACCACGAACGTTGTGATTAAATTCCTTGAGGATCAAATTATAACAAGATTTGGAATGCCCGATTCTATTGTCGGTGACAATGGTAAAGCTTTTATTTCTACACAATTCGCAGATTGGGCATATGATAACAAAGTGAGCTTAAAATTTGCATCCAACTATTATCCTCAAGGAAATGGGTTGGCCGAATCTTCAAATAAGAATTTGTTGAATACCATTAAGAAGTTCTTTGGAAAAGAACCCGCGGGATCGGCACGACCAATTAAAGTTTGCCCTTTGGGCGAGATAGGACCAGAGTGAAAGATTCCATAGGGAATACTCCCTATCATTTGGTTTATGGGCAAGACCCGATATTTCCAGCAAATTTGAAGTTGCGGACCTTACATTTCATACAAGAGTACTTGGGGACAGATGATCAAGTTGAAGCCGGGTTAAGCCAGTTGTTGCACCTTGATGAAAAGAGAGAAGAGGCCATGAATCACATGAATAAACACCAGGCAGTTATCAAAAGATGGTTTGATAGAAGGGCCAAAGTGAAATCATTCAGAATTTCAGATTTGGTATTACTATGGGACAAAAGACATGAGGAAAAAGGGAATCATCACAAGTTTGATTGTCTTTGGTTAGGTCCATATCAGATTTCAGAGATTCTTGGGAAGAATACCTTCAGGCTAAAAACCTTAGAAGGGAGAGATTTCATGCTACCGGTTAATGGGCAGATTTTAAAGCATTATTTTAGCCCTTAGGTTGTGAGATTTTGATATTATTCTTTTGGTTTTGGTGGGGATTTTCAGATTTTGTTTTTATTGTTTAGGATTGTTAGTCTAGCTAGGATTTTGGTTATGGATTTGATTTCAATTGACATGTGTGTTAATTTTGATAAAAAAATAAAAATAAAAATAAAAAAAAAATTGAGATGTCAACTTATGCTTCAGGTTAGGAGAATATGAAATATTGGAATTGTCCTGTAAAAAGCTCCACAAGTAACACAAGCATCTTAAGTTATATTGTTTGATTTTGTGATGCATGAAAGAATCGGTTTTGTATGACAATTCATTCCATTTGTAATTCAAGAAATAATGCATTCATGTTCCATCTCACCTTACATACATCTCATCTTAGTTACATATGCATCTTAGGTACAAGCCATTAAAGTATGTCAAATCCTCTTAGGGTTGTGTTATAACATATATGTAAGTAAATCCTAAGGTTGGAAACTGAGTCTTGAGATATCTAGAACCAAGCACGTCTCATACATTAAAAAGGATCTTGAGCAAAATGATCAAAACCTAACTTGGAAGGAAAGGTTGGGCGAAAGAAGTTATTCATGTCTATCCTATTATGCAACATGATCCTTAAAACAGTGGTTTTGACCACTTCCATAGAGCTTAAAGCCTAAAATCAGAGTAGTAAGGATAGGGTTAAATCCTCATCGAACTTAGGTTGAGGATCCAATTCCCCAAAGCTTTGATTTGACCTTCATGGAGTAGTAAGGATAGGGCATAAATTCTCATCTCGCTTAGGTTGAGGATCCAATTCCCCAAAGCTCTTATGTCTCATTTCACAATAAATCTTGGATTGTAAGGATCGTACTATTTGTCCTCTACAAAGGATGAGTAGTCATCCCCAAGGTCTAAGCAACAAAATTAATATTTTCCATTTACACCTAAAGTTTGGATTGTAAGGATCGTACTACATGTCCCTAGCCAGGATGGGTAGTCATCCCCAAGGTCCAAGAAGTAAAAAATAAATTTTTCCCATCTCATATTTATTTTGGATTGTAAGGATCGTACTACTTGTCCTCTGCAAAGGATGGGTAGTCATCCCCAAGGTCCAAAGAAATGGAGATAAGTTTTGGATTGTGGGGTTAGATATGCCCATGCATGGCATCATGTCTTGCCTAAAAAACAAGACCACCTTGATTGTCTAGAGGGTTAGACTAGCATGACCATTTCTTCCATAATTGGTTTAATTATTTTGCTTAAAGTGAGGTAATGAACTCTAAATCAAGAATAGTAAGGATAGGGTTAAACTCTCATCTCGGTTGGTTGGGAGTACGATTCCCCAAAGTTCTGATTTCACATTCACTTGCACATGGGTTCCGGAGATGGTAGAGACTCATAACCAACTTTGGGATACAATAAGGTAATGAATTAGTGGATCCTAAGAGGGTTTGGCAATCTTGAATGCTTGTACATAATAATAGAAGAATGACCATGCCTTTTATGAAAGCAAAATCTCCTAGCACATTCATTAGGGTACACAAATCATTCACCATCCCACATATGCATTCATGCAAAAGTGATAATGGAGTGTGGATCAATTTCAAATGATAGGGAAAGAAATTCATTGCACACACTGAGCTAATACTTGATGATTCGATGATTCATGTACTTCTGATCTTTGGGCATTTGTTATATTGCTTATGTGCTAACATATGTTTGCGAGTTTGTGATATGTTTCAGGTTGGGTTCTTACTAAAATGCTCAAGAGCATTTGACAGCAGAGTCGCCATTTGTTGTGGTTGATCCACAACACACCCCAAAATTGGGGACCCACCTTTTTGCAGGCTTGCAGAGAAGAATCTCGGTGACCCAGATGCTAAAATTGAAGAAAAGAGGAAAAAATGCATGAGTCTTGAAAGTGTCGCGAAATCGCGACATGTCGCGAAATCGCGACCTGTCGCGCCATCGCTGCCCAAAACAGGAAAAGTGTCGCGAAATCGTGACATGTTGCTCCGTCGCTGCCGAAATTGAAAAAACGTCGCGATATCGCGACATGTTGCTCCGTCGCTGCCAGAATGAAAAAGTGTCACGAAATCATGACGTGTTGCTACAGAAGTTGTACGGATGAAAATAGCGTAGCGATATCGTGACATGTTGCTCCATCGCGGAGAAGAGGAGAGAGAAAGGCAAAATGGAAAGGCGTAGCGATATCGCGACGCGTCGCAAAATCGGGGTCAAACTGGTCAAAGGGCACAAAGCGGAAAAACGTCGCGATATCGCGACAGAAAGAGGTCAAAGAGCACGAAGCAAGAAACGTCGCGATATCGTGACAGGAACCATTCAAACAGGGCAAAGGGCCAAAATGGTCGCGAAATCATGACAGGATCAACTAGAAAGCATAATGCGTAGAAATGGTCACGAAATCGCGACAGAAAGAAAAAGGGAATGAAGCGAAAAGGCAATCCGAAATCGCGGGTCATTCGCAAGAAGTAGTACGGATGGGGTAGCGATTCACGAAAAAATGGCAAGTGTACAAAATGGAAAATGGTAGTGAAATCCTAGAAGGTTGCAACGTAGCGAAATCTGACGGTGAAAAATAGAAATCGAGTTGCGAAAGAAGGTCCGAAGGAGAGAATGGTCACGATTTCATGACGGATTGCAGCGAAGTAGTATGGACAGAGAAAAGCGTCGTGAAATCGTGACGGGTTGAAGCTCAAGCGTACGGAAGGGAAAAATGTCGCGAAATCATGACAGCATGCAACAAAGGTGCCCGAAGCAGAGAAGCGTCGCGATTTCGCGATAGGGTGCGGCCTAAGGGGTACGAAATGAAAATGGTCGCGAAATCATGACAGTTTGCGGCATGAAGGTTCGAAGGTGAAAAACGTCGCGATATCACGACAGAAAGCGGCATGAAGGTCCGAAGGTGAAAAAGCGTCGCGATATCGCGACATGTCGCGATTTCGTGACATGTCACGTTTTCGTGGCCAGAAAGGTGAGCAGGTTGCATGCTATTTTGTCATGTTTTGGCATGGGAAGACGTTACAGAAGACGCAAAAAATGTAGGACACGTGGCTTACAGGTGTCAGTATTGCAGAGGCATTACATGCAGTGGTGGATTTCGAGCGTTTCAGAATCGAGCATGAATCAAAAGCAAGGAAAAGGCGAGAATGTGAAAGGTCAAATGCGGGAAGGTGAAACGAAGTGACACGGGGAGAATCGAAGAGCCATTTCGGTGATTATAAAGTCAAGAGTGCGGATTGAAAGAGGGGTTGGAAATTGTTGCTTGCGAGTTGCGGAGACAAGGGCTTCATGCCATTATGGGCCTGCACTTGGGCAATTTCCTTCATTTGTTCTGGAATATTTATGCCTGGAACATCCTGTAAATGTAATTGACATATCATTCAAATACAGAAATATAGAAAGTTGGCATCTCATTGATGAGAAAGAAGGAGTCATTTTGTGCATGCATGATTTAATGTTTTATCATTCATTCCAGATTTCTAAGGCTTTTAGGTGAAGTTTAATGCAAGTGTGCTTGGTTGCTTCATGCGAATGCCTAAATCTGGAATTACAGTAGAAACCCTAGAAACCAGAAACCTAATTTATTTGGATTGTGCGAATTTGCGGGTTCATTAGGTTAGGTTGCATGCGAGAAAACCTCATTATCTTCGGTTTCATCGAATTGATGACAGACATTATGACTTGTAGTTTAGTTTCATTTTCATTTATTTTGCTTTATTTTTTAAACCCTTAATTTATTTTCTGCGGTTTAATTACTGTATTCAAATAAACAAGCTGAAAATCCATCAGAACTAAAAGGAGAGAATATATATTATTCATTTTGAGTCCATTGTAATTTCAAACTAAATAAACCATAGTGCCCCTTGTTAACATCCACTTGCAAACCCTAAGGTATTCCTAGCATTTCATTTGAACAGCATCATATCAGCATAACAGGAACCTTGGAGAAATTATTTTCTTTGCAAGCAGAGGATTTTGGGACTCAGATCCTACCGGAGAGTGTGCTTTCACAATTGGGTGAAAACACCACTCAACAGGATTAAAGTCGAAGACTAGCACAAAAATGCATTCACAATACCATGGGGAACATTATGTTATAAAGTTATACCATTCGAAATTAAAAATAATGATGCCACATATCATTGAGCCATGAAATACATTTTTCATGACTACATGCACAAAATCCTAGAATGTTACATCGATTAATTATTGGTAAATTCATTGCTACATTCTAAGCATGTTGAGGTCCTAAGGAAGGTCTTTGATCGGATGATAGAGCATAATGTTAGGTTGAATTCCAAGAAGTGTGTATTTGACATAACTTCCAGAAAGCTCCTAGAATTCATAATTTTAAAATGAGGTATGGAAGTTGACCCCACGAAGGTCAAGGTCATATTATAAATGCATCCTCCCATAAATATCAAAGAGTTAAGAAGCCTACAGGGCAAAGTAACATACATAAAGTGATTTATCACACAATTATTGGAAAAATATTGATAAATGAATCAATTGCTACATAAGGGGTCCCATTTAATTGGGATGAGGACTATAAAACAACCTTCACTAAAATTAAACAATACCTAGCAACACTGCCAGTGCTATATCCACCAAGACCAAATGTGCCTTTTCTACTATATATATCTACTACTAAATTTACATTGGGAACCATGTTAGCCCAAAAGAATGTGCAAGATAAAGAGAAAGCAATATATTATATTAGTCACACCTTGGTGAGTTATGAGCTCAGATATGCATACATGGAGAAGTTGTATTTAGTAGTAGTCTTTACAACAAAGAAGTTACATCATTATATATTAAGTCATACGACATATGTGATATCCAAAAAAATTCTGTCTTATATGATGAGCAAGACATCATAATACACGTAATACAAAGTGGATCATGCTATTGATAGAATTCAATTTGGAATTCATCAAACAAAAGTCCATCAAGGGACAGGTCATAGCTAATCAACTGGTAGAGGTGCCTCTCAAGAATAGTAGGTCCCTCACCATAGAGCTTCCTGATAATGTAGTCTTTGCATTATCAAAATCTCTCAAACATGAAGAACTAGATAACAAAGCTAACATGACTTTGTTCTTCGATGATTCAAAGTGTGAGGAAGGGGGTGGTGCAGGAATTATCTTTTTCACACCATAAGGTGCTCCAATTCCCTTTTTGTTTAAGATAGAATTTCCTTGTACCAACAACAATATTGAATATGAGGCCCTAATCTTGGGCCTCCAAAAAACTATCACCATGAAGATTAAATGACTAAATATATTTGGTGATTCTCTTCTCATAGTCAATCAAGTGAAGGGACTTTTTCAATGTAGGTGTCCCATATTGAAAGCTTACAAGGATCTTGCTGACACTTATCTAGCCTAGCTAGAGTGGTATGAAATCAAGGCAATCCCTAATTCATCGAAAAAATTTGTAGATACTATGGCATCTTTGAGATCTCTAATCCCTCAGAATCCATCTACCAATTTTACTACCATTCATGTAAATATGCTATCATAGGTCATAATGTAATGTGTGGCTTTTGATGATAAGGAATTAGTTAACATGTTTCATATAGAGTCAAACCATGAGTGGTTCTATAAAGCTAGAGAGTTTCTCAAGAAGGTATCCTAGGGATATTTGATCTCATAAGGTCCTACGAGAAATGGCACTACCATTCACCACAAGGTTGTATTTCGGTCTGCATTCATGTACAACGAAACACTAGGGAAACAAGTCATCTTGTTGTTGAGGTAGAATATTATCAAGACTGGATGTCATAATTACATGACTTCCTAAAGCTTGGTTTAATCCCATAGGGCTTATCATGTACTACAAAATGCACATTCAGATAGAAAGCGATAATGTCTTGCTGGGAGATATCTTATATTGTCGAAGCTATTATGGAATTCTCCTTCGTTGTCTTGAGACCTAAAAATTATCTTGGGCAATTTTGTAAGCTCATGATGGTACATGCGATGGCCATTTTAGAAGCATGGCCATTGTCAAGTGCATCCTTCGAATGGGTTATTATTGGCCCACTATGGAGAAGGATTGCACCGCGTATGTCAAGAAATGTGTTAAATTTCAGCATCATGCTAATCTTACGCATTTGCCATTGCAAGATTTACAACCCATCCAAGTGGATTGGCCATTTTCTCAATGGTTTTTAGATCTAATAAATAATATCTCTCCTCCATCATCGAGTTGACATACATTTATTATAATAGCTACTGACTATTTTACTAAGTGGGTGGAAGCAATACCTTTAACAACGACAATTGGAGCACATATTGTAGAGTTTATACTTCACAATATCATTAGTCATTTTGGGATACCATCCAAGATAATCTCAGATAATGGAACATCATTTAAGAACAAAACTATGAAGGCTTTAATGTCAAAGTATAATATACAATATATTTTTGCGACTCCATACTATCCGCAGAGAAACGGGCAAGCTAAGGCCTTAAAAAAGACAGTGGTAGCCATCTTAAAAAAGATGGTACAAGAGAACAAAAAATATTGGCACATCCAACTACCCTTTGCATTATGGTTTTATAGGACTAGCATTTAGACACCCACTAGGGCAACTTCATTTTCACTAGTATATGACATGGAGGCCATTATGCCCTTAGAGTTGGATATTCTAACACTATGCATTACATTGAAAGATTTGATAGATGATGAAACTATGCGGCAAGATCACCTTGATCAACTGATGCTTCTTGATGAGCATTGCATGAATTCTCTTGATCATCTCTACGTTTACCAAGAGCACTTAAAATAAGCTTACAATAATAAAGTCCACTTGAGAGACTTTAAAGTTGGTGATCTCATGCTAAAAGAGAACTAACATAACCCAAACCTATCGTCGCACTTGCGAGATAAATTTGCAACTAATTGGTTAGGTCCATATATCATCTCAAAGTAGATTGAACCTGGAATGTATCGCCTAACATTGCTTGAAGGCGTTGAGGAGCTTGAACCTCTCAACATCCTTTATCTTAAGGTTTTCCATACATAATATTTTAAAAATTCAAAAATATGGAAAATTTCAAAATCCATAAAAATTAAAAAGCAATAAAATCTAAAAATATTGTAAAATATTCAAAAATTCAAAAACATTTGCATCATGCATTTTTATTTTGTACATGCATTTCATTTAATTGCATTGCATTAGGCATTTCCATCTATCACACTTGCATTAGGATAGGTTGTGTTTACAATCTTATAAATGACACCACATTTGTATTTCAATCATGCATCATCATCATCCATCACCCTTGTGAGCAATTATGTTTCTCAACACAACCCCTCCTATTGCTATGAAGAATATACTAGGGTTTTTTGGTCATTCAGCCATACCTAGTGGTCTTCTCAAATTTAGTAGAAATATTGCTTTGCTTTTGTATATGAGGTCTAGTTTTGATAGCACTTAGCATATCATAATCCCATCACTAATAAACACATTAATAATCCTAATTAGGATAAGGAAATATGAACGCTACAAAGTGGTCCTAGTCACCTTAAGCGAAATTTTTTGTTACTCATTTTTTAAGCACAATGGTCTAGAGTAGAGGTCATTCACAAAAGTACAAGTTCCCCCCTACCCAAAGAAATCCCTTGCTTACAGAAAGGAGAAAAATCCTAAAATCAAATAAAACCCCTTGAGCAAAACAAAATATGAAATAAACAGTGATTTTTATCACTATATATGAGCAAATATCCCAATAAATTGAGGAAAATAAGGGGGTGAACTTGAATCTGTTGGCAATTTTGGGTACTTTGGGTACATTGCCTTTGCTCAAGTGTATAAGTTGTCATTGATGTCAAAAGGCATTTTTTTGTTGATATCAAAAAGAGTGCGATGTCAAAAATATCTTGAGAAGCTTCATAATGTTAAAGGGTTTTTATTAAAAACCATGGTGACAAGGTTAAAGGTTTTTCTTAAAACCATTTGGACTCATTAAGGGTTTTTATTAAAACCAAGCTTAACTTAATGCAAAGGTTTTTACTTCTTGAAAAACCTTGAAGGTCCATGTTTATTATTAATAATTAGATTAACTCAAACCTTTGACAAAGGTCTAAGTTTAATTTATTATTAATAAAATAGTAATAATTATTATTTTAATTATTATTAAAGGGTCTTTTAACCCCCTTAAGCGACGCAGATAAATATTTCCTTCGCTGATGTGTTGCCATCATTGGAGGAGCACCGACGTCAAACAGTTAAGGAGAAATGGCTATATAAGTGGGGATGATTTTCTAAAGTGATGGTACCATCGATCGATGCAATTTCGTAGCTTTGTGTCCTTCGTAAAAGTGATGTTTTCACTATATTTCATTGTCCATCCATATTAAATGGCCCAAGCTTTTCGTGTGCTTGACGTCTAACAGATCGCGTTTCTCTGACATTTGATAAGACTGTAAACTGTGTTTTCTGGTTGTGCCTTAACATCTGATTGTTTGCGCTTCACACTTGTTGATTGGATTGCCGAGGGATAACGGTTTTTGTTTGCATTGCGTGGACATTTAATTCTACTGCCAGGGAGTTACGTTTTTGGACAACGCTCATGATGATGGTGGTGGCTTGAGGAAAACGTTTACATTTTCAAATCCTTGGTGATTGAAGGAAGACAACACATAGGATCCAATGGTGGTTGTGTGCTGAGTGAAGAAGCGTTGAGCAGAGGTGCCAAGTTTGACCCGTGTTGTGGGCAATTTCATTTTGGTCGTGATGCATGAGGATAGCAGCATGAAAACGCTTTAGCATATGTGGTGGTGTTATTCATTTTTCTCCAAAGGTTGGAGAACTAAGGTTGGCCAAGTGTTGTGATAGGTTTTGAGTTATCCTTCTTCATAAAAGTAAAGGTATGGGCAACTTCTTCCATGTATATTGTTGATGGTGTATTTTTTGAAATTGAGTTTGGAGTGAAAAGGTTGTCTACTAGGTATTTTTGTTGGTGTAAATCCTATTTTTTGGATATTGAAGATTGTTTATGCATTAAAATCATTGATGAGTTTTTGGGTGAATGCATAATTCTAGTTGAGAAAGAGGAACCATTTTTGCACTAGGGTTTATGTTAGTAAGTCTTGCTACTTGCATTGAGATGGTGAAACCCTTAGTTGGCTATTTTTATATTGATGGTTGAGTTGCTTCCATAGAGGTTGTTTTGATCAAGTTAGTGCTTTACTTGATACGTGATTTGGGCTTACTCCATTGAGTTGATTTGAGCAAGTTATTCTTTGCATTTGATGATATTGTGTTGGTGGATGTTTTGTTCAAATATACTTGGAGGGAAAAGGATTTCTACTTGTTTCCTTTTCTTTTGATGATTGGTTGAATGCTTCAAGGTTGATATTGAGTTGAATGGTGTTGGTTGACTAAACCTTGTTTGATGAGCATTGTTGTTGAAACCCTAATTATTGATGAAAAGAACATGAGTATCATTGTTATATGAGATATTGCATGGTTGGCAATTGTTGGGTTGTGTTTCATGTTCTTGAGAAAAGCATACTACATCTATCTTATTCTTTTGAGATTGATATTGAGTTGAGATTGATATTGGGAGTTAAGTATAGAACATATTGAGTCTCTAACAATTCTCTTTATGTTTCTATGAGATTTGAGATTGATTTGAGATTGATATTGGGAGTTAATTATAGAACATATTGAGTCTCTAAAAATTCTCTTTATGTTTATATGAGATTTGAGATTGAGATTGGGAGTTAAGTATAGAACATATTGAGTCTCTAACAATTCTCTTTATGCTTCTATGAGGTTGATGAATCACATTGGGTCTCTAACAATTCTCTTTGTGGGTTCATGCTAAGCAAGTTTTTTTTGGTGAGCTTGCTGAGGTTTTGGACAGGTTCTGGTGGGGACTTGTGAGCAGGTTTTGGATAGGTTCCGTTGGGGACTTGTGAGCAATTTTTGGACAGATTCCGATGGGGACTTGTGAGCAGATTTGGACAGGTCCTAGCAGAGGACTTGTGAGCTGAGTTTTGAGAGTTATATCAGAGAACTTGAGGACAGAGGTGCATTGGTTCTTTGAGAAGAACCTAAGGACATATTTGGCAAGTCTTTGAGAAGGCTTGTGTGCAGAGGATTGATTTGTTCAAGTGTTGTACAAATCTAATAGACAGAGGAAGACTTGTACTAGACCGACTGACTGTGTTTGGTACAGGTTGCTAAGCTCCTGTGGACATGATCATAGAATGCAGAGGTCTCTTAGGCTAAGCATTGAGGATAGGAGGTCTTCGGTGGAAATGAGTTCCACGTGTCGGCAAGAGGTAGAGGCAGTTGATCTTTTGAGGGATCATTTCCGGAGCGAGAGGGGAAGGTATCTCCTTTGAGCGAGAGGCTCATAAATTTAGATAGAGGGGAAGGTATCTCCTTTGAGCGGAGGCTCATAAATTTAGATTGGGGGAAGGTATCTCCTTTGGGCCGAGGCTCATAAACATTGTAATCGGGAAGGTTTCCCAAAGAACTTTGAGATAAATTTTAGAGAAAAGTTTTGTGGACGTAGCCCAGGAATTCTAGTTGAACCATGTTAAAATTGGTGTCACTTTGTGGATGATATTGTGTATTGTTTTGATATTGCTTTGGGTATATTGCTTTACTATTTTGAAGTATAAAGGAAAAAGTAAAAAGAGGTCTCATACTGTTCACCCCCCATCTCAGTATAAGCTTGTGTTCTTCAATTGGTATCAGAGCGGGTGCCTTCAAAAAGTTTAACTTGAAGGAAAAGCTAGGTTAGTCTGCAAAGGTTATGCTCAAGTAGAAGGTGTTGATTTCGAAGAGACGTTTGCTCTTGTTGCTCGTCTTGAAGCTATCAGAATGTTTTTTGCCCTTTCAAGATTCAAATCATTCAAGGTATATCAAATGGATGTAAAGTCAGCTTTTCTAAATGGGGTGTTGGAAGAATAAGTCTACATAGAACAACCAGAAGGAGTGTCTCTCTCAAAAAATTCAGACTATGTGTGTAAACTAAAAAAGGCCTTGTATGGGTTAAAGCAAGCACCTAGGGCTTGGTACTCAAGACTTGACAGGTATCTTCATGAGCAAGGCTTCAGGAAAGGTGTGGCAGATAGCAATTTGTATATTAAGGATGAAGGTGATGATATGATGATTATGGTTGTCTATGTTGATGATATTATTTTTGGGGGAAATAATACTCAAATGTGCAAAGATTTTGCTAACACCATGCAGAAGGAATTTGAGATGTCTATGATTGGAGAGCTGTCATTCTTTTTAGGTCTTCATATTTCTCAATCAAAATATGGTGTATTTCTCTCCCAAGGAAAGTATATCAAAGAAATGTTGAAGAAATTTGGGATGATGGACAACAAACCAGTATGTACTCCAATGATTACAGGATGCAAGATGAGTAAATATGATGAATCTCCAACGACATATTAGAGGTTGTACAAATCAATTATTGGTAGTTTATTACATGTTACAGCTACCAGACCAGATATCATGCAGGCAGTTGGGTTAGTAGCAAGATTTCAGGCAGCTCCTAAAGATTCTCATGCTATGGCAGTTAAGAGGATATTCAGATATCTGAATGGCACTATGGAATTTGGGCTTTGGTATCCCAAAGGTGATGATTTCACCCTCACAACTTATACAGATGCAGATTGGGCAAGCGATATTGATGACAGGAAAAACACTAGTGGTGGAGCATTCTTTCTGGGAAAGAGTTTGGTTTCTTGGCTAAGTAAGAAACAACCTTCAGTTTCCTTATCTACATCAGAGGCTGAATACATAGCAGCAGTGGCTGGGTGTACACAAGTTTTATGGATGAAAACCACCTTAGAGAATTTCAAAGTCAAGCATGAACAACCCATCTCCATACTTTGTGATAATACAAGTTCCATAAGTATTTCCAAAAATTTGGTAACGCACTCAAGGACAAAGCATATTTCCATCAAGTATCACTTTCTAAGGGAGAAAGTGCAATACAAATAGGTCAAGGTAGAGTATGTGTCTACTAAAGAGCAGATTGCAGATATCTTCACCAAACCTCTTCCAAGAGATACATTTGAGTATCTAAGGGAGAAATTGTGAGTTGTACTCCCACCCCAGAATTAATCACCTCATCAAGAGGTGGGGGAGGGACTAGGCTAAGAGGCTCCTTCTTAGTTCTGAGCCCCAAATGTGGCCCTTTTGCCATTTATGACAAAGGGGGAGAGATATGAGTAAGGGGGAGAGCTTCAAAGTGAAGAGGAAAGCTTCAAGTCAGGGGGAGCAAAACTTCAAAGGAAGATTCTCAGTTATGGGCACAGTTGGTCAGTTGTTAGCACAGTTGGTTTTAGTTTTGGCTCTTGAGAAGTTTTTTCAGTAAAGGTTTGCCATCAATGACAAAGGGGGAGATTGTTGGCAATTTTGGGTACTTTGGGTACATTGCCTTTGCTCAAGTGTATAAGTTGTCATTGATGTCAAAAGGCATTTTTGTGTTGATATCAAAAAGAGTGTGATGTCAAAAATATCTTGAGAAGCTTCATAATGTTAAAGGGTTTTTATTAAAAACCATGGTGACAAGGTTAAAGGTTTTTCTTAAAACCATTTGGAATAATTAAGGGGTTTTATTAAAACCAAGCTTAACTTAATGCAAAGGTTTTCAATTCTTGAAAAACCTTGAAGGTCCATGTTTATTATTAATAATTAAATTAACTCAAACCTTTGACAAAGGTCTAAGTTTAATTTATTATTAATAAAATAATTATTATTATTATTTTAATTATTATTAAAGGGTCTTTTAACCCTTAAGCAACGCAGATAAATATTTCCTTCGCCGACGTGTTGCCATCATTGGAGGAGTGCCGACATCAAACAGTTAAGGATAAATGACTATATAAGTGGGGATGATTTTCTAAAGTGATGGTACTACCGATCGATGCAATTTCGTAGCTCTGTGTCCTCTGTAAAAGCGATTTTTTTGCTGTATTTCGTTGTCCATCCATATTGAATGGCCCAAGCTTTTTGTGCGCTTGACGTCCGGCAGATCGCGTTTCTCTGACATTTGATAAGACTGCAAACTGTGTTTTCTGGTTGTGCCTTGACATCTGATTTTTTGTGCTTCACACTTGTTGATTGGCTTGCCAAGGGATAACGGTTTTTGTTTGCATTGCATGGACATTTAATTATGCTGCCAGGGAGTTACATTTTTGGAAAGCGCTCATGATGATGGTGGTGGCTTGAGGAAAACGTTTACTTTTTCAAATCCTTGGTGATTGAAGGAAGACAACACATAGGATCCAATGGTGGTTATGTGCTGAGTGAAGAAGCATTGAGCAAAGGTGCCAAGTTATACCCGTGTTGTGGGCAATTTTGTTTTGGTCGTGATGCACGAGGATAGCAACATGAAAATGTTTTAGCATATGTGGTGGTGTTATTCATTTTTCTCCAAAGGTTGGAGAACTAAGGTTGGCCAAGTGTTGTGATAGGTTTTGAGTTCTCCTTCTTCATCAAAGTAAAGGTATGGGCAACTTCTTCCATGTATATTGTTGATGGTGTATTTTCTAAAATTGAGTTTGGAGTGAAAAGGTTGTCTACTAGGTATTTTTGTTGGTGTAAATCCTATTTTCTAGATATTGAAGATTGTTTATGCATTAAAATCATTGATGAGTTTTTGGGTGAATGCATAATTCTGGTTGAGAAAGAGGAACCATTTTTGCACTAGGGTTTATGTTAGTAAGTCTTGCTACTTGCATTGAGATGGTGAAACCCTTAGTTGGCTGTTTTGATATTGATGGTTGAGTTGCTTCCATAGAGTTTGTTTTGATCAAGTTAGTGCTTTACTTGATACATGATTTGGGCTTACTCCATTGAGTTGATTTGAGCAAGTTATTCTTTGCATTTGGTGATATTGTGTTGGTGGATGTTTTGTTCAAATATCCTTGGAGGGAAAAGGATTTCTACTTGTTTCCTTTTCTTCTGATGATTGGTTGAATGCTTCAAGGTTGATATTGAGTTGAATGGTGTTGGTTGACTAAACCTTGTTTGATGAGCATTGTTGTTGAAACCCTAATTGTTGGTGAAAATAACATGAGTATCATTGTTATATGAGATATTGCATGGTTGGCAATTGTTGGGTTGTGTTTCATGTTCTTAAGAAAAGCATACTACATCTATCTTATTCCTTTGAGATTGAGATTGAGTTGAGATTGATATTGGGAGTTAAGTATAGAACATATTGAGTCTCTAACAATTCTCTTTATGTTTCTATGAGATTTGAGATTGAGTTGAGATTGATATTGGGAGTTAAGTATAGAACATATTGAGTCTCTAACAATTCTCTTTATGTTTCTATGAGATTTGAGATTGATATTGGGAGTTAAGTATAGAACATATTGAGTCTCTAACAATTCTCTTTATGCTTCTATGAGGTTGATGAATCACATTGGGTCTCTAACAATTCTCTTTGTGGGTTCATGCTAAGCAAGTTTTTCTTGGTGAGCTTGTTGAGGTTTTGGACAGGTTCTGATGGGAACTTGTGAGCAGGTTTTGGATAGGTTCTGATGAGGACTTGTGAGCAATTTTTGGATAGGTTTCGATGGGGACTTGTGATCAGATTTGGACAGGTCCTAGCAGAGGACTTGTGAGCTGAGTTTTTAGAGTTCTATCAAAGAACTTGAGGATAGAGGTGCATTGGTTCTTTGAGAAGAACCTGAGGACAGATTTGGCAAGTCTTTGAGAAGGCTTGTGTGTAGAGGCTTGATTTGTTCAAGTGTTGGACATATCTGATAGACAGAGGAAGACTTGTACTAGACCGACTGACTATGTTTGGTACAGGTTGCTAAGCTGCTGTGGACGTGATCATAGAAGGCAAAGGTCTCTTAGGCTAAGCATTGAGGATAGGAGGTCTTTGGTGGAAAGGAGTTCCACATGCTGGCAAGAGGTAGAGGCAGTTGATCTTCTAAGGGATCATTTCTAGAGTAGAGGGGAAGGTATCTCCTTTGAGCAGAGGCTCATAAATTCAGATAGAGGGGAAGGTATCTCCTTTGAGCAGAGGCTCATAAATTCATATTGGGGGAAGGTATCTCCTTTGGGTCGAGGCTCATAAACATTGTAATCGGGAAGGTTTCCCAAAGAACTTTGAAAGAACTTTGAGATAACTTTTAGAGAAAAGTTTTGTGGACGTAGCCTAGGCATTCTGGGTGAACCACGTTAAAATTGGTGTCACTTTGTGGATGATATTGTGCATTGTTTTGATATTGCTTTGGGTATATTGCTTTACTGTTTTGAAGTATAAAGGAAAACATAAAAATAGGTCTTATACTGTTCACCCCCCCTCTCAGTATAAGTTTGTGTTCTTCAGAATCCCTAGAATGGTCAAATACTCAAAAATCATGGAGTGATCTCCAATACAATAATGGGCTAAATAAATCCTACTTGACATTGGGGTAGGTCTAAGAAATTTACAAATGAGCTAGCTTTAGGTGGCCTGTATCACCTAGTGGTATAGTCCAACTAAGTCCAAATCTAGGATTTGGTGGATATTTGAGGATCCCCAATACAAAAATGGGTTGAATGAATACCGTTTGGAATTGGGGTATGCTTATGTCTCATATAATATATTCATTTGCACACACATGGATAATGAATAGCTTGGTATTTCATAATGAAAATTTTATCTTACAAGAGTCTAGTATAGTCATTATACAAATTTTGATAAGTCAACTAGGGTGTTTGAGTCTTATGGAAAATATCAAAAATTCCCAAATAGCAACAACTCATTTCAATAAATCAATCATCAACTTATTTTTATAAGAGTTTATTTTTTAAGGAGGTTTTATAACATAGGTTAGATACCATATAGGTATCAATAATGATATTTAGACAACCATTGACTATGTTGTGCATATTTGTTAACTTACAAAAGCTTATGAATAGAAACAATATCATCATCTCATTTCACATATGGATATCTAATTGATTAAATTCTTATTATAAGATATATCAATTACATTTCATGATTATTATACATTCTATGGTATCATCCATTAGATTTTTAAACTCATATTGCATTCATACATTATGTTTTAAGTGATTAAAACATACATGTTCATTTACATTAGATTATCATCATGTAAATACATTGCATTCATGATATCATAACATCATAAATTAATTGCATACAAGTACATAAAATTAAACATGCATTTAAACATCAAATAGTGCATTCACATATGCATACATAATAGTAGTCCATCTACGCATCTAGATAACAACATCTAGGCATACATCTACCATATAGCTAGTGCATGTCATCCATACATCACATCATATAGCATCAAATAAACATAACATATAATCATCACATCCATATGCATCTCATAAACATAAAACAAATAAAAATACACATATAATGTCTCATAAAGTCAAATCATAAATATATGTGTGTGTATCAAAAATATACATAGGAGTGTCCAAAATGCTTGTAGGCTACAACTATGTAGGTCCTCATACCTTACACTAAAAAATGGTACAAATATCTATCAAATATCTATTCTAAGCATGGCTTGTAACCCATTCTTGTGAGTCTTCTCCACTAGTGCCATCCTCCCTATGAGTCTGCCTAGAGCTAGCACCTGAGGACCTCTCTGTTCAGTGAGTCTTATGGCTAGACCGAGCTGAGGACTACCCTGTCTCTTATGTACTGGTCCACTGAGACTCTGTAGTTGTGGGTCACTCTAGAACCTCATCACCTAGTAGTCTTATCTCTCCTACCATAAGAGAGATTTAAGAAACATCTAATGACTACTATGCATTACCCTCTTACATGAGGGTATGTAGTCTATGAATCTCTATGCCTGCATCCAAACCTACTAATCTTAGTATATCTAGAGTAGTAGGAGCAACCTGATAAGTTGAGGGACCTCCCCTCATGGCTCAAAGCAAGTCTCACTCTATGGTGATAGCATCAAGCTAAGCTTAAATAATATCATGTTTTCTAGTGACATTATCTATCTCTATGGTGGTAGTAGTAATTTATGCCCAGAGAGCTACCCTCTCCTCAAATCCCTACCACTACACTTGTCCTTGTGTTAGCTAAGACTGTGCTACCCTCACCTATGCAAGCTTAGTTGCCCTAGAAGTATCCCTCTCTAGGATCTGATTCCCTATTATTTGTAGCTATAACTATAGGCTAGAAACCTAAGCTCATAGCTATGACACCTCATCATCAAGATCCTCCACACTCTCATCCTTGCCCTATGTAGATACCTAAAACATGTCATGTTTAGGAAGATTACTAACATGGGCACATTCATGGATCATGTGACTAAACCTTGGGAAATTCCAAGTATCAAAAGTGGTTTTACCGCTCATTTGGGGTATTCTTAGCCCATCCAAGCCTGGCTACTATGGACCAGATTGGTTGGATCTTGGCTGTTGTAGCTCAGAGTGGAAAAACCTTAGAAACTATAGATGACAATGACTAAAACTTAAAATTCATTTTTCTACCAATCTAGCCTAATATCGGGTGGAAGTGGCAGTCTATATGTAATAAGGCCGAGCATGGACAAATTTGCATTCCTCCTCATATCTAGTCTACATGAAAGACTCAAGTCCAGATTTAGACATCAGTTAACTACCCCTCAAGGGTAGAAAAAAGCTCAAATTCTCATGCTAACATCCAGTGTGCATGAGGGATTTAGTCCTAGGGTTTGAACATTGACCTAGGGCTTCAAAAACTTTATAAGGTGCAAACCTAAGAGCACCAAGATATCATCACATATCATATATCAGAATTTTGAATAGATTGGATCATTGAGGAGAGCTTTTGGAGACTTGGAGAGCTTCCCTTGGAGATCATTTTATAGCAAAGCCCTGTCATATTAGAGAGAAGATCTAAGCACCCTTGAAGAGAAATGAATTGCTAGAAAACTGAGAGGTGATCATCCATGTACGTACACTAATCATTTAACAATAGTAGCAAACTTAAACCCATAGCCTTGGGTCAATAGAGATATATTTCATCTTAACAACCACTATCTTGTATAGTGGCCCACAAACCTAGTCTAGGATTAATGTCTTAGTTTCTTTTATTCTACTTTCTTCGTGTTTCCATGTCATTAGCATAAGATCTACTTAATTTATTTGCATTCATAGCACTAGTTCCATTGCATTTGTTTTCATTAAGCATATTCATTTCTAATAGCCTCATCTGGGGAGGCAATCTTGGACATCTAAGTGTGTTGTTGTTTCATTGCTTGCAGGGCTACAAGTTCATCAAATAAATCCACAACATATGAAAGCAAGAGGATCCCTCTAGGAATCAGAATTAGAGAAGAAGGTATTTGTAAGCCCTCATACAGTTTTATGTGCATCATCGAGAATCTTGTAAAAGCGTATCACCCCTTGCAAAGGGGATATTTTATACATCTGCTACCCTCTTTGTGTAAAATCATGTATCAAATGAAGGGTATCCCATAGAGGGATTTATATGTAATCGAATATTGGAAATATTAATACAAAGCAGTTTTTCATTTATTTCTTTGTACTTTGGATATGCCTCTCTTTTATGCTTTTTCATTTAATGCATGTTAAACGTTAAAAGATTCAATAATAATCGCAAATAGAGTAAGTGGACGGTGCACCGCTTCCTCGAGGTCGCTACCGATGGTGATAATGGTGGGACCCCCATGAAGTTTTTATTTTCTATCGCTTTCCTGATCTATGTTTTTGTGTGTAGGTTTAGCCACTCTGGTCTACAATGGTTAGTAATTAGCCACTCTAGTCTACAGTGACAAAAAATTAGCCACTCTAGTTGACAGCGGCCAGAAGTGGAGTGCAACAGAGGACAAAATATTAGTTCTCTGAGCTGGATTTATGGTTGGTACAACTTTTTTGATGGTTTATGTTCTTTTATCTGCTTCTACTTTCCTAAAATAGTTAAATTAAGACACATTTTTATTTGGAAAATAAGGAATGGAAAGGAAATAACTTGCATCTTATGCATCATAGAGTTTTCTTTAGATTTCCACTAGGCGTTGCTAGGAACAATGGCTTATGCTTGTAAAGTACACCCTAGAATATAGCATGCTAGGAATCGTTTGTTGGTTTACTTGCTTTGAGGCCCTACTAGAGGCCATATTTGTACAAAATATAGTACATCCATGAATCTCATACTAGTAATGCATATTTATGAAAAGTGAAACATCATTCATATTAGGCATATAGGAAAGATACATTTTTTTTGTATGATGCATTTTACTTTATGCAAACTTAAAATTAACCCCACACACATGCATGTTTTAAACATTGGGGAGTTGGATTTCATCACCAACCTTAAATTAAGTCTGATGATGTTGGCATTCATTCTCTTCCACTGGATTTCCCCCTAGATCTTATTAGAATAGAATTGGGAACTTATTTATAGTGGTACTAAGTTACTCATGTTCAAACTATCTTCCACTATTGGAATAATTGGTTCAGAGTGGAAGAGCTAGGTGAACCCCCCACTGGGACTTCAATGGTTTACCCTAGTCTCTTTTGAGAAAATTATGTTTGGCGTGAGTGTTCTTGATTCCCACTATGGATGAGTTTCCTTATTATAAATCTAAAACATGAGCATGAAACAAGAACAACAACATATCAAAGACACATCAAACAGTTTAGGGCACACATAAATTGGTAATCAAGATAAACACTTGCTTGATATTATTTGGCTACCTCTAAATTGTAATCCAAAAGACTAATTCAGAAACACAATGGTCAAAACCAGAAGTAAACATCCTCGGTCCAATACCGAGGTAGAATTTGAAGTAACACATACCCATAGGTGAAATTGTAGTAACATTGAACCACATGCTTATAATACAATGAGATGCAGTTTCATGAATCATAGAGGTGATAATTCAACCCTTGGGGGCTCTCCTAAAGAAACCCCAAATAGGGATTCAAATCATGGAACTAAATCACAAAAAAACAAACAGGATTCATGGCCATCATCATAAATAAGACATGAGGAAGTCTCAAGGCCTTCCTCTAAATACACAGAAACTTCTCAAATACATGAGGAGGCTTCAAGAGCTTCCTCACCACATGGACATAATTAGGGTTCTAGAGACCACTCTTCACATAGGGATGATGAGGTTTCCCCATATCCATCCTCATGGAGGGTAGATAGGGCCACAAATCCTTCATCACCAAAAATACACACAAGGGTCACAACATCTCAAACTTCACATGATACATTGAGAACATATCTGCCCAATGAAGGGCAAGAAACTAGAGCTACATCCAGTCATAGACATAAAATAGAATATACCCTTCACACAAGAGGAAGTATTCCAATAGATTATGACCTCATTAGATTAAATGGCACCCCAAGGGATAAGCCATGGAAAATAATATAGTTAGATGAGTTGGATTAGTTGCATCTGAGGCCACCTCCCAAAACCTTAGCCATAGAAAATTTTACATCTGGAAGTTCATGAACTGTTACTTCTAAGTGCACCTCTCAACCTAGGGATTCTTCAGAGTGACTCTGCAAGTCTCATGTAGAGTCTAACCATAAATACACTTATCAACACATGAAACAGATTACAGTAGCTAGCAAGAGTAAAGAAATAGCAGAAACCTCTTCGAGGAATTTGTGAATCAAAACCACAAGAACAAAATCAAAAAAACATGAGTCCTCTTCAACAACACAATCTGATCGCATGTAATAATTAGAAAATGCATTGCTCAAAGAGCAAGATCTATTGGAATCTCTCGAGCATGACAAACAAAGAGAAAGGATTTTCAACATAAGTAGTGTCTAAGAGAACAAGCTGAGCAACTAGCTCATATCAATTTTTAAGCCAATGGCGATGATCACCAAAGATATAAACACATTGAATCACCAAGAGAAGGGTGCACAAGACAAGAAGAAAGCCCACAATGAAACCACCACTCATATCTTGAACAATGTCAAACTGATGGAGAAGGGGTAAAAATGATAAATTAGGATCAAACACATCCTGAATCCCCTTGTAAAAGGGAATATAATAGAACAAGTCATATGTGCATAGGGTTACCTCCATGACCACCATTAGAGGGCATCCAAGAAGAGGAACTCATTGCCTCAAAGGCATTCCAGGCACTCGCTAAAAATATGAAGTTCTTTGAGAAACAAGATATGGTAGGGAACCAACCAAGATTGAGTAAAATACACAACCAACCATTATGTCCATCAATCCCTAGCCTTGCATATCCTAAGCATTTTGAGATGCCTAGGTTAGAAAATTTCAAGGGTGAAAAGGATGCACAAGAGCATGTTACCAATTTCATCAATGCATATTTTCATATTGAAGACAATGATGCTCTTATGCTAAGGACTTTCATTATGAAATTTTTGGGCACTGCCACTCAATGGTTCAACCAACTACCCAAGCACAACATATGCAATTTTGAACAACTAGAAAATGCACCCTTGAAGCATTTATAATTTGGTTCTAAAATAAAGGTGATCCTTTTAGACCTATCCAACCTAAAATATTATGATGATGATCCAGTAATGAAGTATGGGGACAGATGGATAAAAGTCATGGTGAAGTTATCATTCTCTATTCCCACAAAAGAAATTGTCCACATGTTCACCAAGAGTTGTTCTAAACACATCTCCCTCTTACTACAACTTCAACAATATCCTTCATATGAGGAAGCCTTGGCATATGCCAAATCCATTGAGGATATAAAAGTAGATGTGGGAACCATTAAGCTTCGTAACAAGGAGTGGAACAAAAATGGGAAGAATGATAAATACAAGTATAAGCAGGTAATCCCTACTCCAATTAATCAAGTAGTATTGGCTGCACCTAAGGATGGGACTACACACCAACCTCAGAATTATCAAGCACAATCTGAACCATCCAATTACAATCAAAAGAATAATCAGGGGTGAAACAGAGAATGCAAGCCACCTCATTATTTTACACTTCTATCAGAGTCAATGCAATCAATTTTAAACCAATTGAGCGAGGCTAGGAATATCATATTTCCTGATGTACCTCTTGTAGATACCAACCATCCTAAGCAAAAAGGATATAGGGTGTAGCGACCTTGGGGTGCATGCATCGCTTTTAACTTTACTTGCGATGTTATTACTATACCAAAAATGAAGCTAAAAGATTACGAGAAAACATATAACACAAAAATGACAAAGAATGGATATTTCATTAATATTGAACCCTGGTTACATGTCGGTCCCTCTTAGGGATACCCATATTGATACAATTATTTACAAGTGGATGAAGAGATGTCCCCTTTTGCAAAAGGGTGGCACACTCTAAAATGCTTCCCAGTTCTACACACAGAAATATCTGAAGACTTACAGATGACTCCTTCTCCAGGTATGTCTCCCAGACAGATCCTCTTGCTCTCATATGTCATGGATTGTCTCGTTAACCTACGACCCTATATGTAATTCAAAAAACAATACACATTTAGCTGTCTGAGATTGCCTCCTCGGATAAGGTTGTTAGTAATTAGAGAATGTAACAGAAATATGATAAAATGATACCATGGAATCAAGTAAATCTAAGCTAATGATATAAGAAAACAAAATAAAAGATGCTATGTCTATTTAAGCTAAGTCTACGGGCCACTGTCCAAGACATCAACCTCTAAATAAAACCTTGCTCTTCTTACCCCAAAGCTATGGGTCAAAGACTATGATATTATGTTGAAGAAAGTAGGTGTTGTGCCCTTTGATTTATCAAAGCTCTATCGCACGCGTGATCCCAAAGAGAAATATCTCTCTAAAATTATCTCCTGTATGTGATTCGGGTCTCTATATGTCATATATCAATCATGTGTCTCTCCTTTTTTGGTGCTCTTAGGCTTGCACATTTTATAGTATGAAACCCTATGTCTATGTCCAAGCCCTAGAAATGAATTTCTCATGCGTAGTGCAAGTTAGCATGAGAAGCTCTTGTCTATTATCTATATTTGAAGGCCAGTTAACTAAAATTTAATTGCCCACTTGAGTCTTCTATATGAAATATTTGTTAACATGAGAAGCTTTTGTCATTTTTTTATGCTTGGAGGTCAGTTAACTTAAGTCTAAATGAAAACTCAAGTCTCCTATGTGAAATGGTCATGAAAAGAAATGCAAAGTCACTCCCGCTCACCTTTATTGCATGCATACTACCACTTCCACCCAAGATTGGGCCTATTTTTTAGCAAATCACTTCTAATGGCTTAGTCATTGTCATCTGTAGCAGCTATGATCTGACCGTTTTCGTTTGCAATGGCTAAGTTTTGGCCGCTCTAGGCTTGAGCGGGTAGGATTTGGTCGCTCTTGGCTTGAGTGACCAAGCTTGGATGGCTTGAAAATTCCCCAAATGAGTGGTGAGAACCACTGTTGGTACTTGGAAAGTCTAAGATTATGTATTATGGTCTTATGAGTGTTTCTATGTAAGTAGCTCCCCTAAGCATGACATGATTTAGGTTTCTACAGATGCCCATTTTTGTGATGCACTATGTAGAAAACACAATGCTGAGTAAAAATGTAGACTAATCCGTTAGTAGGGTATATGGTGATCAATGGTCTGATCAACGCTGAATGGCCTAATAATGCAAGATGGTGTGCATCCCTTGAATAATTACCTCAACATTTGGAGGACTTAGCCCAGTGGCTTTTGCATGTTAAATTTTACTCATTCTTCAAACTCAATCGGGTAGCTTCAACTGCTACAATAATTTTGATGAGTAGGAGAGCTACAATTGAAGATGTCATGTCTTCTTACATTCCCAGCAAACAAGGGAAATTTGTGATTGTTTTATGTAATGATTCGAAGGATGAACATGATTTTGCTATGATCAAGTGATATTTTGTTGATTTTGATTATGATTATGTTGAAATTTTGAACTACCTCTTCACACAATGAGTTGGTGAAGAAATGACAATGAATGAAGCAACAAGTAGCTTGACCAATATGACTAATCTGGTTCTTTTCTAGCATTTACTAATTTTAATGGGCAATCCCACATCCAAGTGTGACTCCAATTTATTATGATAATCATCCATCCCTATCCCAAGGAGCGGTCCGACTATCAATAGCCTTCTTAGGGAGTTAGGATGAGTGATTATGTTCATGCCTAGATTGTATCACTTTGACTTAATGTTTTTGATGTCATAGGGGAATTAGAATGATCCCTTCACATCCATGGAGCAGTATGACCATCTTGATATTCTTTGTATTTGAAGGGTGACATATCATAATTCCAAAATAAGCTACTTTTGCCCCAAGTGGCCTTATGGTTGCTTACTCATCTCACTGAAATACATGGAGTGAAAATCGTTGCAATCATCGAGTGGATAGAGTAGGTAACTAGATACGAGGCCTACTTGAGATTGTGATTTTATGTGAATTTTTTTGTTATTTTGAACATTTTGATGATCTTAAACCATCAAAGTGTGATTATTTGATGTTTTTGTTATTCCCTCATTGAAGGAATTGCTTTATTTTGATATGTGAGCTTGGCCACTGTCAAGTCTAGTGACTTCTAATTTCATTCCTATGGACGCTATCGCCTTGAGTGGCCAAGAAGCTTAGGCTTCTAACATCAGCAGCATCCAAGGCATAATTAAGTAAATATAAAACTTGTAATTCTAGGGTTTTGACCTGTCATTTTCACTGTTGAAGATTCAGTTTTTAGAGCTTTGGTGTAGTGGCGATGGTTGTGACTTCAAAAATTTGTTGGTGCTGAGGACATGGTTGCATAGGGTGAAACATCAGTTGTTGGAGGAGCCAGAGCTTCTCAGGTATTTCTCTTCAAAACCCTAGCTCTCTTTTATTTTCTTAAGTAAAATTGAACTTCACTAAGAAATGAGCAAAACAAACATCACTAAACTTGCTGGAAATGAACAAACTCCATAATTAGGCTTAGGTTCCTTTTTTTTGTGGTGGGTTGGTCCCCAAATTTGCAATATGTCAGTGGATTTAGCCTAGGGTTTTTGAAAATTTTCCATTATTCCCTTACTGCCACCATTTTTGGAATTCTCAAACTTAGTGTAGTTTCGATGCTTGGGTAGGGGATTTGTTTTCCAATTTGCTTGCTTTCCCTCCCTTTTGTTGCTTTGCTTAATTTATTTTATCAATTGTAATTTTTTTTTTATTTTCTGGCCAAGGGTTCACGGGTTTGCCGTATCGCCCCTTGGTCACTATCGCTCAGAGCGATCGGCTCTGAGCTGCTATCACTCAGAGCGGCCAGGCTTGAATCCCAATGATAAAAAATTTGACCATTGGGCCTTGGCCACTGCTGCCTCCAGTGGCCAAGTTTTGGTCACTATAGGCGACATCAGCTAAAGCTTGAGCCTTGCTTTTGCATTTTGTGCATTGATTTTATGATTTTTTTGACTTTTGGCTTTGCTTGATTAGGTGCAATTTATTATTCTTTTTCTTATATTTAGAGTAACTCATACTCTTTTACACCATTTTCATGGTTATTGTGAATTATGCCTTAGATGCATTGTAGTTATGTTTTGTTTTCTTCTACTTTGTTTAGATCCTCACAGCTTGGGCTCAGGACCTGAAGCTCCTGCTACTTGCTTCTTGGATTTGTTGACATTGATTGGGAGTGTTTTAAGACCCGTGGGCTACAATATGTTATCAGGTTACCCAAGATTATGGTCAACTAGGCTTATCTTATGTCTTTAGCCCATTGTTGGGACCCACAGACCAACACCTTCCACCTTCCACCCGACGAGATGACTATCACGTCAAAGGACATTTACAAGATTTTTTGGATCCCGTTCGATGGGGTGCCCATTGTTTCATCGACCACTAATGATCAGGTGGCCATATATGATAGGGTGTTTGGGGTACGTTCTACACAGGATCTTTAGGATACTGGGTGTGAGGGAGTATCTATCAAGACTTGGTATGATGCTGGTGTTTTTATAGTGAGGCATGTTGTGTTGCTAATGGTGATTAGTAACATTCTTATCTCAAACTGCTTGGGTTTGAGGTTTCCTTGGAACCTCCTAGTGATGGTGCATGACCTACTGGATATAGAGGAGCCTATCATCTATGCATGGGGTAGATCATTATTGGCTTAGTGCTATGATGAGTTGGACCACATCCATCAGTGGGGATGCATCAACATTACTTACAGATTACTCTTACAGGTTTGGGGATGGGAACACATTAAGGTAGATCACCCTAAGGGGATCACGATTGAGATTACATCTATTGAGGCTCATACACAATGCTATGCTACCATATGGTCTCGAGAGCATGAGGAGCGTAAGAGCCACACTTTTGTAGAGGAGCTATCCCACTACACTAAAGCTTTTACCAAACTATTGGTCAGAGATTTCATGTGGTGGCTATATTATTAGTGTTTGGTTTGGGATGATCCAACTAGTTTTACTACTAGGACATGGTGAGAGCAATGGCTCATTTGCCATAAGATTTCCATTTAAGAGTATTTTTTCTACTCTCAAGTTCTTCATCAGTATGGATTACAACAGGATGTGCCCTTTGATGAGCACCAAAAATGCTCATGTTTTGCACATATTTCTTTGATCAATATGCGGCTGTATAATAAGGATGGCATACTTTTATGAATGATTATATAGATATTTGATATAATTATGTGTGTTATCTAATTTGTGTGTTTTTAGTATGTTTTGTGGAATTGCAGTTGATTTAGTTAGATTTGGAACGGTCGAGGTCCTTTTGATGGACCTAGCACTTTATTTCATCGGGGGTTAATGAAGAGAACATGAGCACCTCCCTATAGTCAAAAGGCACCAACTGAATACGAGTGCCTCCCTGTAGTCAGAAGGCACCAACTAAATATGAGCACCTCCCTACAGTCGAAAGGTGCCAACTAAATATGAGTGCCTCCCTACAGTCAGAAGGTGCCAACTGAAGACGAGTGCCTCCCTGCAGTCAAAAGGCACCAACTGAATGCGAGCACCTCCCTACAACCAGAAGGCACCAACCAAAGACAAGCACCTCCCCATAGTTGAAAGGTGCTAACAAAAGGCAAGCACCTCCCCACAGTCGAAAGGTGCTAGAAAATGGCAAGTGCCTCCCCACAACCAGAAGGTGCCACTGATTCTTTGCCCATTGACCAAATTTGAACGACATGGATGGCAGTGGCTGGTGCAGTTCCAAATCTACATCATGTAGAGCTAAATTAGAGATTGCACCAATATATCGAAACGTCTTACTGATGCCAAGAAAATCTTGAACTGAACAACAAACATGCTGCCATTAGAACAGAACGCCAAATGTCGATTGCATTTACCAGACTGTATTGATTTAGTCTAGGATAGATCGACTATTGTAACTACTTCTATAATAGAAGTTCTACAGGTGTGTTATATAAACACACGTAGATCGTTCTGAGAAATATATAGAAATAAAATAAAGATCCATTTAGACATACAGAGATAAATTATAGTGTTTTGACGAATATATTAAAGTTCCAAAAGTTCTAAGCATGTGTTCGATCGGGAAGAAGTTGCTGGAGCCTGGGCCCACTCCAAGCCAATATTTATTCCCCATTTCCTTTTTGTTTATTAATTTTAATTAGTTTATTGCTTTCATAAGAATGTTTGTTATTTTATTAGTTACAGCATTTGCAGTAGATTTATTTTCAGGAACACGTACATGATTTATTTCCTGTAGGTTTAATTTTGTTCTTCTTATGTAAATCATTGAGGAGTGTGGGAATGATTGAAAAACCATTTCAATTACACCCCCCAAAATGTAGAATTAGCAGATTCACCTCCAGTGGTATTGTAGTAACCTAATTATGACTCTTCACAAGTTTACGAAGCTCCCTGGGTTGATAATTAAATGCATGGGCATGTGACAAAAATAGGAAACCATTCACCTTGTTTGGCCCACAACATTTTGGCACCATTTTCGAGGAAGCGTCTTAATTAGAATACTTACAATACCCTAAAACCTTCCATCTGACCTTGTATGAGTTCTTCGAGAAGAAGAGGACCTGACGGTCACTTTATAAAAACTAATCCATCAGGACCTGAGTTAGCCGAGCATTTTGGATTTGAGTTAGACTCACCCGACCTACCAGTAGTCCATTGGAGTGAGGAACCGCACTTTGTGCAAAGTGTCGCCTCATCCCATCAACAAGGGGACGAACAAATCATCAAAAATCCCCTATTTAATAGGACTCCTCTAGAGGAAGCCCTATTGTGGAAGGCTATGGAGGATCAAATGATCTCGCCAGACAACCTTAGAGCATTGACTCAAAAAGTTTTAAATGATCGAAAGGCCATAAACACTGCATTAGAAACCACATTTCCCAAAAAAATGGTAGATAACGATGAAGTCTCATCTGGCTTTAGTTTCCCAATAGATGAGGGAGTAGGAGATACAAAAATGAAAAACATATCCCCTGCTCACCTTTCTTCCTTCAAAGGACACCTGACTGAGGACCCTAACCTATTTTTATTCAAGTTTGATGTTTTGTGCAGGTCTGTGGATTACAAATCAAACATGCAAAAGTTGAAATTATTTCCTTCTACATTAGATGATGCAGCTCTGCGATGGTTCATCGGTCTAGGAGACAAACACATCACCACCGGGACCAGATGAAGAAGCTCTTTCTAGAGAAATATCAAGATTTTGGGAGAGCAAAATACTCCAGGGAGGAGGTCCTGAGCATGACACAAAGAGAAGATGAGTCTCCCGAGGAGTATTGGGAGAGATTCAACTTTAATATTCAATGGTCCCCTCACTCGAAGCTATCTGATAAGTCCCTCAAAAGCATCTTCTTGAGGGGACTTACCAATGAGTCACTGGAGGCTCTCAACATGATCTCTGGAGGTGATGTCTATTAGCATGCTATGGACGACATCTGGAAATTATTCTAGAACTACTTGAGAAGGCGAGGCAAAATCACCACCAAGACCATGAAGGCGACTGCTTCAGTCACCAAAACAAAAATAGGCAACATGTTGGAGGATTTGAAGAGCGAAATGCTCTCATCTCTAGCACTACAGATAGATACGTTGCTATTAGAAAAGAAGAAATAAGAAAATGATGCAACATTAGCCTATTTTTGCCCAAAATGTAGAGGAAGGCATGCAAAGAATGCATGTCCAGAAAACAAGGTCAGAGTATGCACAGTTTGTAGGCTGAATCATAAAACTCGATTGTGCCCACAATTGCCCAGTAACCAGGAAGTGTCTGAGAGCACGGAGGCCTACTTCATAGGCAATAGGAAGAGTTGGCCACATCCCCCTATGGGGAATATACCAACCGGAATGCCATCATATGGGGGAGGGTCATACATGCACCAAGGACCCCCTCAACCACCTAATATGGGGTGGTGGGGACCATCACCCTGGACTAATGCACCCCTAGCAACATTTTCGAATCAGTAGCCATGGATGCCATATCCATATCCTGGGTAGCAATGGAGAGGCCACAATGCATGGAATTAGGCTCCACAGAGTGTAGCGCCTGCTCACATCCAACGAAACTTACCAGCATTGCCAGTAGTGAGACCTGTGCAACTACCAACATAATCGATAGCAAACCTAAACAACAGAGTAAATCAGCCGACATACAATGTAGAAGGTGAGATGTATCATATTTACAATATTCAGCTTAGATCAGGTAGGCAGCTAGGAGTAGAGACACTGCCTTTGGTAGAAGAGGAGGAAGAAATAGTAGAGACACCTCCACCAGTATAAGAGGAGGAAGAAATAGAGGAGACACCTCTGGTAGAAGAGGGAAAAACACTTGAGAGAGCGGAGGCTCCATTTCCTAGTCGACTGTAGGAACAAAGAAAAACAACACAGCCAAAATTCGACATATTGTCGAGCTTGAAGAATCTCACGGTGATAATCCCATTATTTCAACCAATTCGAGATGTCCCCATTTACACCAAGGCAATTAGAGAAATGTTTCTAAGAAGACCGAGATGAAAAGCTACCTAGATTTTCAATGTTGTGGGTAAACTGGTAGATCTAATGATGGGTGGAACACGTCATCCAAAGTATGCAGATCTAGGCAGCCCAGTGTTGATCGTAAAAATTGGAGCACATTCCCTGTTCAACACATTGGTTGACCTCGAGGCAGCCATCAATGTGATTCCTCAAGAGACCATGCAGAGGCTACAGCTCACGAACCTAAAGCCAACCATGATAGTGCTGCAGTCAGCTGATCGATCAACCGTGTCGCTAAAAGGGATGTTGGAAGATGTGATCGTAACAGTCAGTGCATGGGAATATCTAGCTAATTTTTTAGTTTTGCAAACCAAGACCAGGTTGGGTGGTTACCTGCTCATTTTGGGGAGGCCATGGCTGGAAACAGCTGACATTTACATCTAGCTATCAGGATGGGCTAATGACCATCTCCAATGGGCAAAACATCAAAATGCTGACCATTTCACCGCCAACTTAGTCTATGGACTCGACAGAAGAACCCAAGATCACCGAGTCCATAATCCAACCGATGATGACCTTGGAGGAGGTGGTATAAGAGGACAAGGATGGTGCTATCATGGAGTTTCTCCATGGAGAATTGTCCACCCCCACACCTGGATCACCGTTGACTGGCGCCCAAGATCAGCAAATCCGACAAATACACATTGTGCCAGGGATGATATTAAACGTCAACAACAGGTTGATGTCCACACAACTAGAAAAATTGGAAGAGCTTCTGGTAAAACACCAACAAGAATTTGCATGGGACTACGTAGATATGCATGACATCAACCCAGAAATATGTACCCATTAGATTTATTTAGATGACCAAGAAACTCCTAGTCGGCAACCATAAAGAAGGATGAACCCAACAATGAAAGACATTGTCAGAGAAGAACTGCACAAACTTCTGGCTACTGAATTCATATATCTGATCTCTGACAGTGAATGGGTATCACCATTAGTGGTGGTCCCCAAAAAGAATGAGAAATGGCGGATCTGCATGGACTACCGGGCATTGAACAAGGTGACTAAGAAAGACCACTTCCCACTCTCATTCATTGATCAGGTCTTGGACACACTCTCAGGAAGAAAATACTTCTCCTTTTTGGATAGTTTTAGTGGTTACAACCAGATCCAAATAGGGGAATAAGATCAAGATAAAACAATGTTCACCTGTCCATGGGGAATGTTTGCCTATAAGGTATTGCCTTTTGGACTGTGCAATGCATCGGCCACCTTTCAAAGGACAGTGTTTAGCATATTATCTGATATGACAGGAGATGATGTGGAAGTATAAATGGATGACTTCACCAACTATGGAGAAACCTTCGAGGAGGCAATGACAAATCTGGAAAGAGTACTCGATAGGAGCAAGGAAAATCATTTGTCCCTAAGTAATGAAAAATGTTTTATGATGATGTAGGAAGGCATCGTGTTGGGACACCACCTCTCTATGGAAGGAATAAAAGTAGACAAGAGGAAGATCGAGGTCATCAGAGACCTACCTAGCCCCAAAACATAGAAGGAGGTAAGAAGTTTCCTTGGATCAATCGGGTACTATCGGCGATTTATCACCAAATTTAGTAAGATTGCCAACACTACACACCCTAATTTCTAAGGATGTAGAGTTCAATTGGACGGGAGATTGCAAAGAAGCATTCCAATTGCTGAAAGAAAAATTGATATCTGCATCGGTCTTGAAAGGATCGAATTGGGCCATACCGTTCCATATTTACTGTGATGCATCTAACGGTGCGATCGGAGTAGTCCTTGGGAAGAAATATGGTAAAGAATTTTATGCCATCTATTATGTCAGTAAAAACTTGGCGGGAGCAGAGCTCAACTATACAGTGACAGAAAAAGAATTCCTCGTAGTTGTCCATGCAATAAACAAATTCCACCACTATATAATGGGATACAAGGTCTTCATCCATACGGACCACGCGGCTATCAGGTATCTGATGAGCAAGCCGGCCATTGGTGGCAGAATTATCAGATGGTTGTTGCTATTGCAGGAATTTGACATCACTATAGTTGATAAACGGGGAAAGGACAATGTCGTGGCAGATTTTCTATCCAGATTGATACCAACAGATCATCAAGCAATGGAAGATCAGTTTTTGGGCGAACATCTGTTTGCTATTAGTGAACAAACTCCATGGTATGTAGACATAGCCAATTACTTGGCCACCGAAAGGACCTCACCTGCTCTCTCCTATCGAGAAAAGCAGGCGATCATAGATAAGAGCGCATCATTCCTTTATATGGATGGTCTCCTATTTAAAATAGGATAGGACCAAATTATAAGAAGATGCATAGCAGAACAGGAGTTTTCAGAAGTGCTCAAGGCATGTCACGATGAGCCATGCGGAGGACACTTTGCAGGGAAACGAACTACCTACAAAATCTTGTAGGCTGGGTATTTTTGGCCCACTCTGTTCAAGGACGTGGCAGCGTATACCAGCAAGTGTGACGAGTGCCATAGGATGGGTAGACCAACCCACCAAGATGAAATGCCCCTATAGTCCCAGGTACACCTGGAACAGTTCGATAAATGGGGCATGGAATTCGTGGGACCATTTAATCCACCTTCGATGGGAAGGAGGTTTATTTTGGTCTGCATGGATTATGTCACCAAATGGGTGGAAGTGCAGGCATTAAGGGACTCAAAGGAAAGAATGGTCGTCAATTTCTTATTTTCCCATATTTTCACATGATTTGGGGTTCCTCGGGAGATAACAACAGACCAAGGGCCCCAATTCACCTCCAAATTGATTGAGGAGTTGATGGAGCAGTATAGAGTTCGGCACGATAAAACCATGCCCTACCATTCGTAGGCGAATGGGCAAGTAGAAGTGACAAACAGGGAGATAGAAAACATCCTGACCAAAACTGTGCAGCAACACAAGAAATATTGGGCCACATGGTTGTCGGATGCAGTTTGGGCATACAACACCACATGGAAATCCACCACAAGATGCACACCTTTCCAACTAGTCTATGGAAAAAATGTGATGATGCCCATCGAGTTTGAAATCAAAACTTTGAGGACAGCTTCAGAATTAAATTTGAGCTTGGACGAAGCTCAAAAATAGAGGATTCGCTAGCTAGATCAGTTGGACGAAATCGACTAGATGCTTTGCAGAGGATAGAGATTATACAGAAGCAGAGAAAGAAGTGGCATGATAACCACATCAAGTTGAAGAAGTTCCAGGTAGGGGAATGGGTACTGTTGTACGATTCTCGATTCTAGGAAAGGAAGGAAAAACTTATGCAGAGGTGGATGGGGCCGTATGAGGTGGCAGAGCTCATTAGGAACGGGGTGGTGCGCGTTAAGACAATTGATGGCAGCAACACCATGTTCATAGTCAATGGCCACCGACTACACACCTATAATACGTCCAAAATGTTACAGGTGGAATCCAGAGTAGGCATGGGGAAGACCCCATATTGCTAGATATGGACTGAACTCTCACAGGTGAAATGGTGGGCATGAAAGTGCTCACCCAAATTTTTTTAGTTAATATAGTTTTTTTTGTAATGTGTGTTTTTGCAGGGACGACGCCCACATGCAAGCTGCAAGAATTCTAATACAGGGTCTAACAGGCATGGAACATGTCTAACTGCCTTTATTTTACTTTCTTTTTCAGTTGCTTTTTGTAGGTGGAGGACTTGACAGCACGAGGGATAGGTATCTGGGAAACCAAGCCTGATTCGGCTTAGCATTCCGACATCGGCTCGTAGGTAGAATCTGGGCAGTGTGAAAAATTGGGAAGGCTTGATCACCCTTTTTCTAGTCAAATCACCATCCAGAAGAAGGTGCCTTACTGCATCTAGAAGAAGGCACCAAGTCTAGAATAAGGCACCTTACTGCATCTATAAGAAGGCGCCAAGTCCACAAGAAGGCGCCTTACTACACCCGAAAGGTGCCCATCCAAAAGAATGCGCCTTACTACACTCGAAAGGCACCCATCCAGAAGAAGGCACCAAGTCCAGAAGAAGGTGCCTTACTGCACCCGAAATGCGCACATCCAGAAGAAGGTGCCTTACTACACCCGAAAGGTGCCAAATCAGAAGACAATGCCTTCCATCCATTCAGACGTACCAAAAAAAAAAAATACTTATGTAGGCACCTTCTGTGGCAGGAAGGCACCAAGTGGGTAATGGTACTTATAGGCTTGTCAATTTAGAGGGAATAGAGGACCCTGAACCACTTAATGTTCTTCATTTAAAGGTATTTCATTGTTAAAAGTGACACATTATATGTCTATATACATGGCTTTTACTATAAAAAAAAAATCATCATCCACATAGGCATATCTACATTGCATACATTCCATTTACATTTAGGCATTTAACATACATCTTCACTTTTTGCATTCATGCATGGTTTCATTAAATCATACATATTCCATTGCATTAGGCATATACATTTGCATTCATCCCATCCCATGTTCAATGATCTGGCAAAGTAATGATGATATGACCATAAAACAAAGAGTCAAGTTATAACGATTGGGGGTACCTAGTTTGAAACATTTATGCAACTTTAACAAAAGTCATATGTCAACCACATCACGTGTCACAAAAACATAGATTTTTAGTCACTCAGCCATTACTAGGGTAGCAAACAACCTCCAAATGGATGTTTGATTTTCTTTAGGACCAAAACACACTTTTCACACTAAGAAAATCTTGAGCATTGTCGATTGATCCCAAATACAATCTTGGACCAATCACATTCCATAACATATTAAAAACATTATGAGATAGGGGGGATAGTACCATCCTTGGGTAGTACCTCAAGGCAAAAATGAGATATCCCTTGCTTGTACCATTACATAACATAGTCCAAAAATAGTGGTTTTCACCACTACCAACATTTCTCCAAACATAAACATAAAATCATAGAGTAGTAAGGATGGGGTCAACATTCTCATCACACTTCGGTTGAGAATATGATTCCCCAAAGCTCTATACAAAATTAAAAATCTAAAACACCCTTGATCCTTAAAGTTGTAAGGATCATACTATACATCCCTGATAAGGATGGGTAGTCATCCCCAAGGCCTAAAAGATCAATCTCATTTGACTATGGAGTGAATCTCCATCGAGGCTATAGATGCCTAATTGGAAATGGAGTAAGCTCATGCGGGATGACATGTCTACTTGGCAAACAAGGAGACCTCTGACCACACATAAGGATAGGCTAGCTTCAGGGTCATCTCCATAACATGTCATGCCCAATTTACTCATAATGGGTCAATGAAATTCACATGCACACAAACTGGTCCATGATTGGATAGGGTCATTGTCACACTCAATATTTGGTATATGAACCTCACTTGCACACACATTGGTCCTAAAGAAAGTTAGACAACCCAAGTGAGTTTGCTTTATAATACTAGTATGATTGAGTCTTTGAAAATTTTGTAGTACTCATTCCATATCAACATCCATATCTTCTTTCATATCAACATCCATATCTTCTTCCATATAAAAAACCATGTCTTCATAGTGAGTCAAGTTGTAGAACACCACCAAAATTTGTATCCCCTATTGCCAAAAAATGGACAACAAAAATGGTCAATAAAATTTTTGAACTATAAAAGATCATTCAAACAACATGCATTCCTACAAGTCCAAGAGATGACTCTTGAGACCTAGTAGGAGCCCTAGATCCAGTACTCTACCTAGACTTCGTATGCCTAGATGATTCGACCATAGAATAAGGAGGATCAGGCAATGTAATATGGTGTTGCATACACACATCCTCCAAAGAATGTACGTATGCCTCACTGGCCCGCAGACACCACAAATCCATCTGATGTCACTGCTCCTTCACCAAAATATTTTCCTAAAGCCTCGTGATCATTGCCTGATCACCAACCATAGTTGTCACCTGCTCCACCTCTAATCATGCTATAGTGGCCCTCAACTCCCTCTGAGTCTCAAGCATAGTCTCATGCTCCTCACAAAGCTACTCCAACTCAGCTCACAACCTTGCCAACTCAGAGATCTCACCCATATCCTCATCATCCCTCCTCCCCTCATCCACCAACCCCATCTTTGGAGTCGGCTCAACCGACCCCATCGATCATCATAGCCACTCACTGAGGCCTATTCCTCTTTGGGATAGCCCCTGACCCCTCAGTTATTGCATATGCACCCACAACCTTTGGTACCCATACTAGTTGGGCACAAAACCACTCCACATACTCTAGAGTCACCTTGACATCATCTACATCAAGCACCTCTAGCTACTCATCATCCTCTAGTTGCACTCATCATGGCTCTGCATAGGGAAGCATCCCCTCATCTCATCGATGATGATATAGCACTGGCTCATCTGAAATACCTTAAGGTAGGCCAAACTGTCTCAACACCCATGATTACTAGAAATACTCCACCTCCTCATCCCTATGTCCAACCATCGATCGAGCCTACCTCACCCGACGTAGCTGCCTCCTATCACCATCCCACCTAGCTCCTCATCATGGCCTCCATATAACATCTACCCAAGTCAATCTCAACCACATATCATGGTACCACTGACCAATGTGCACCTCTCGACTTGACTGAACCTCCTTAGCCACTACCCAACGCCTAGCATAAGGCTCCCCTATCTACCATGACTTGCATGGAAACCCCTCGGGTTGAGCTATAACAAAATGCTCCCATGCTCAACACTAAAGGAGGAAGCTACACCCAATATCATTTATATCCCTCTGAATCATCTCATACAACTCCCGGTACAAATATGCCAATAAGGTAGGTGCCTAGCATACTCCCGAGGGTCTATCAATAGATCCCTCACCAACCCCAATAGGTTCCATGGGAACCTACAACCAGTGTTATTGGGTAGCACTATGTTTGCTAACATGAACATGATAAAGGTTGGGAGTGCATCCAACTCATTCGCCTTATACATGCTTCGGTAGCATATACCCCCATCCCCCATCCGGTCCTTCGACCATCAATCCCTGAACATCCTTTCTATCTTGGCCTTCTTATCTCAACCAACCACCACCTTCTCCCTTTCTACCAGCACCTTGAGAATGCGATACACATCCTCAAGCATGATGGTAGCCTCCCCAGTCGGCAGCTGGAATGTCCCCCTATCTGGGTCCCATCTCTCTATCAAGGCCGAGAGATACCCCTCATTGACCCTCACCACATCAAGTCTTGCCACACCCTCCAAACCCACCCTACCCAACAACTCCCACTCATCCACCGTCAACTTCTTCCTCATCCCTAGAACAAGAGGAGAGAAGCAATGTCGAGGCTCAATATCCCTTAGCTGCAACAACAATCACATTTCTTTTAGTATTCATCCTATATTTAAAAAAAAACAAAAATAAAAACAAACAAAAAAAAAGAAAGTTTTTTGCACAAAGGAAACAAACTGTCTTATCGGGACAAAGGGCGCCTCCACTCCACCGGTAGCACCAAGGCCCTCGTCGCCATAGCCTCCACACACAAAACACTCACTAGCCTCACAAAGCTCACAAATCCACTCCACTCCTCAGACGTAGCTCCTCAAAGTCAATAGCACATGAATGAGCCTAAATATTCACTTAGAAAGCTCTTTATAGCTTTCCTTAGCACATTCAGGCACAAACCTGCACCTACAAATCATAGGCATGGCTTTGCGCCCGCAAGCGTACTCAGGCACACACGGGCACCTGTAGAATGCGCCAGGTGCAGCTGTGCACCTGGCAAAAAAAAACCATGAAGACAAAAGCCCTCAAAATAGTAGCTCCCCTCATCCAATTTGCACCAAATTTCATCCACACATCATGCACATCATAAAATTTGATTTTGTGAAAACACAAATAGTTTTGCATGCATATTTTGTGGGAACATGCCAAATTCTTCAAAAACACATATCGCATTACAAAACATGACAATCAAGGTCAAATTTTCACAAAATCGACATTCCACAATTCTTCATCATATACTTCATCATCCCATCCAATTTCATGCATATTGGAGTTGATTTAACCGCTAAATCACTCATTTTGGCCACAAAGCACAACAAATACCAACAAAATGCTAAAGCACAAATCAATCAACTCCACAATCAGCCAAATCATTGCATGACTTCATCACACATTCTTCCATCATCATATTTCATATAACACTCATCATATAGCATATTTTGTCTTGTTAAGTCAATAATAAGTGAACCTTGTACCTAGTGGGTTATCCTATCAACTTGGCGATTGCAGCGATAGTAATCCATGCAATTCGGTAAGATGAATAACCTACCATAAGGACACTTCAACATGATCATCATCATTATCTCACTGTCACAGATCACAATCACATTGGGTACCTCACATTTTAGGGAAAACCTTGCCAAGAACAATTTGCTCACAAGCAGTCATTGATGTCCTTTTTCGTGGGGCACAAAAACATGGATAATCAAATTCACAAACACTCATTCATTTGACAACAGTCAAAATATAGGACATACCGGTAGACTGACTGGTTCCATCATGGAATTGGCGAAGAAATTTCCACAGTCACTACCCCACCCCTACATTGACTTAGTCAGCATGCATCTTCATATTTTGCATACTCAATGACGCCATTGCGACAACTTTTTCAAAAGCATCAAATCATCCCAAAGTTTGGGGTAACCACATTACATTATGATTCTCCCACAATGGGATAACATCTTACATGATCATGACAATCTACACTTGGCAAAAACCCCCTTTCCACCATTGGGGCAAAAACGGTATCACATCTTACATCATTCATATCATCCACAATCACATGCCATCTTACATCATTCATATCATCCACAATCACATTGCATTTCACACCATTCATTCATCAATTGCACAAATTCACTACATCATTAATTATTTGCACAAAATTTTTCAATTGGCTTGTGAGATACATTTGTAACTCATTCGCCAATTGAGGGGGTAAGCTACGCAAAATTCCAAAAATTCTTTATTCTTTTGTCTTCAACATCAGTGCTCAAATCCAATGATAGAGAGAAGCTACTTCTATGCCCATAGCCCAAATAGGTGTCTCATGTTTTTGCACCATATTGTGTTTCACGCAACATGGTACAAAAAGGGGCATCTGTAGACACCAAATTATAGCCACTAATCCTCCATCCTAACCATTCCACCACCCACTTGTCCACCATACACCTCTTCTCGGCCAATCATTTCACCACTTTAGACATTTCCCGCCATTTCCTAGCCCAATTGAGATTATTTTAATATTATTTTATATTATTTAATATTTAATATAATATTTTATATTATATTATAATATATTTATTAATAATTAAACAACTATCATCCTTATAAATCCACCTCCATCTTCATTAATCCATGCCACATCTAAAAAGTAATCTCAACCTTAGGATCTAATTTAATATTAGCCACACGATCAAAAGTGTAAGGCTAAAACCCTAAGAAAACCCTAGGTTGGATTATAAATAAGGGCATTTGCAAATGCTCAAACCCTAGAACCTTGAGATTAGAAGTTGCACCTTGGAGGAGTCATTGTTGAAGCCCTAGCAAAGCTGAGAGAGATAGAGTTTGAAGATCTAAAGCCCTAGCTAAGCCAACAAGACTTTTGCTATTCCAATTGTCCCCCATTCATCCTCCATCACCATCGTAGCCCCCATCCATCCACTGCATTCATCACCACCCCCTAGATCTACTTCTATAGATTCTACCCTAACCCGTAGGCACCCTCCAGAGCTTGCGAGGCTCGCTATAGAGCCTACAAAGTGCTCACCAGAGCCTGTTGTATTTCGTAGGCACTCTCTAGAGCCTATTGTATCCCGTAGGTGCACACCAAAGCCTGCAAAGCTCATGTCAAAGCCTACCAAGTGCGTGTTCGAGCCTGTTGCAACCACAAAACATGAATTAGAGCCTACTGCATCATGCCATATACTATCAAACTGCAACAACGAAGCGAAGAAACATCACAAGCAAGGTATATCTTTATTGGTTTTATTCTGTTACATGATTTGTAGATTTTGCATGCCATTTGATCCATTTTTAGTTAGGGTTTACTGATGTCTGAGGGCCTCACACTGTGGAGCCCTCACAGGTGTTATTAACCCCTTTCTCTATTTTTGTGTATGCATATATGTAGATTCTACATATTGTTGAACGACTATTGAAGCTGGAGTGGCCCGCCATAGGATATCCAAAGCCCACTCACCTCGTTGGAAGCAAGAACACATCAATCTGAAGACACTTCATTGTTATAGCTAGGGTTTCAGAGAACCCTAGCATTTTTGTAAATCATTGTATCAAATACCCTCATTGAGGACAGATTGTATCAAAAGGAGTTTATTGGCTCCCCCCCATTTTATCGAATATATCCATTTGTGCAATCTTGTGTTTCATTGTGTTATTTGATTTATCTTATTTTATTTAAGTGTCGTGTCCTTGTCTTCACAAATATAATAATGTAATATAAGTTATATGCTAACATCCCTCCTTATTGCATTATTGGAAAATACCAGGGGTATTGCAAAACAATTCAAACTTGACATGTGCAAGTGACTTTGTAAAAATATCTACAACTTGTGCATCAGTGGGAATGTAATGGAGTTGTATGTTGTGCTTTGGAACTTCATTGTGAATAAAATGACAGTGAGTATCAATGTGTTTGGTGCAATCATGAAATATTGGGTTCTTGACAAGATTTAAAATACCTTGATTATCGCAAAACAAATGAAGTGGAAGGTTCTTTGGAAGGCCCATGTTTGTGAGAATGTGACGTAGCCATATTATCTCATAGACTGCTCCACTAGCTGCATGATATTCTACCTCTGTAGAAGATATAGAAACCACCTACTACTTCTTGTTATGCCAAGAGATAGAACCAGATCCAAGATGAAAAATTTATCCAGAAGTTGACTTTCGATCATTAAGGGATTCGACATAGTCAAAGTTCATGTATCCATGTAGATAGAACTTATTATTCATTTTGTATTCCAAGATAAAATATGTTGTACCACAAACATAATGAAGAACTCTTTTTACTGCTTTCCAATGATTTACCTTGGGGTCTTACATGAACTATGAAAGATAACCTATAGTAAAACTAATATCTGGCCTGGTATTGGTAAGATATATGAGACTCATGATCAATTGATGATAGGAAGTGTCATCTACCTATGGAGATTGATCATATTGAGATAAATTAAGTCCAAATTCCATTGGAGTAGCTTTTGACTTACAGTCAGTCATACGATATTTATCAATCAATGTCTTGGTATATTTCTTTTGTGTAACTCTAATATGATGTTTATTTTGAGTCACTTCTAAACCAAGACAATAGTGTAGAAGTCCCAGATCTATCATTTCAAAGGAAGTTTTCAAATCATTTCTCACAACATCAATCATACTTTTTGAACCACCTATTATGATCAAATCATCTACATAGAGCACCGAAATAACTATGTTAGAACAATTGTTCTTTATATAGATATTTGCATCTTATGGACTTCTTTGGAAACCATGTTGCATTAGGTGACTATAAATTTTGATGTACTAAGCTCGAGGAGCTTGTTTCAACCCATAAAAAGACTTCATTAACTTACAAACGTTATGTTCTTGTTCTTTAACAACAAATCCTTCTGGTTGAATCATGTACACTTCTTCTTGTAAGTCACCATTCAAGAAAGCACTCTTTACATCCATATGATGTAACTTCCACCCAAATTGAGCTACCATGGCACACAAGACACGAATGGTAGTCATTTTTGTAGTAGGGGAAAAATTATCTTCATAATCTATGCCTTATTTTTGAGAATAGCCCTTTGCAAAAAGATGGGCTTTATGCTTATAAATAGTACCATATGCCTTATACTTTACTTTGAACACCCACTTACAACCTATGGGCTTCTTTCCATAATGCATATTTACTAGCTTCCATGCATGATTTTTCATGAGATATGTATGTTCTGCTTCCATATCAGCCTTCCACTGAGGCTTACTAAGTGCATCTTGAACTATTGTGGGTTCATTTTCATCCAATGCTATCAAATAAACCCTCTCATCCTCTATATCCATTTCTCTATCTTTAATTGCATCCACAGATAGTTCATCAAATTATTGGCAAAGCTCATCAACTTCTAAAGTTGATGCTTCTACCCTCTTCTACTGAGTCATACTATGAGTACAAGGTCAATCTAGAGTTAGATCTAGAAGTGATGTCAACTTGGAATATCTCAATGTGCTGGTATACCATTTTGGAATCTTGGAGGTGAAGTCTCTTTCTTAGGCTCATCATCCTCAAGATATACCATTGTAGAGGTGTTATTGGATGTGAAAGCTTCATAAAATACCACATATCTACTTATATGTGTCTTCTTGGTTATAGGATCTATCAAGTGATATCCCTTTGAATGCTCATCATAACCAAGAAATATATATTGCAGGGTATTATCATCTAACTTCTTCCTTTTCTATTTTGGGATGTGCATGAATGCCTTACACCCAAAAAACCTTAGATGATAAATGGAGGGTTTCTTATCACTCCATGCTTCTTGTGGAGTTTTACCCTATAGATATCTTGTGGGTGCTCTATTCAAGAGGTATGATGTTGTGTTTACTACTTCTGCCCAATATTGATCCTAAATATGTGCTCCCTTTAGTATACATCAAACCATTTACACAATGGAACAATTTCTCCTCTCTGCAACTCCATTTTGCTGGGGTGTATAGGTTGTAGTTAGCTATATCTTAATCCCATGTTCTTTTAGAAATCATGAAGTCTTTGGAAGTATATTCCCTCCCTTGATCTAAGCAGAGGGTTTTGATGAAACATTCAGACTCCTCAAAAAGTTTCTTGAATTGTTGAAAGTACAAAAATGCCTATGATTTCAATTAAAGGAAGAAAACCCACATATTTCATGAGTAATCATCAATGAACAATTGAAAATACTTTTGTCCACCATAGTTAGTTGGCATAAGACCACACAAATTAGTGTGTACCAACTCCAAAGGTTTCTTAGCTCAGGAAGAGCTAGATTAAAAATGTACTTGATGTTGCTTCCCTGCTAAGCAATCTAAGCAAACTAGCAAGATGGATGAAAGGTAGGGAAGTCCTCTCACCATCTCATATTTGTATAATTTGAGAAAATATCCTAAACTTAGATGCCCATATATTCTATGCCAGAGAGAATTAGCCTCCTTTTTAGTTGCATCTAGAGCAACATGAGGTGTTGAAATGGAATCTAAAGAATAATTCATGCTCGAATGATCCGATTGCTACATGTTTATATTTTTGGGTTATAAAACATCGGTTCTTTCCTTTCACAACTCATAACACAATATCCATATTTTGATCCAACATCTGAGGAAAAAACAATAGATTATTGGATAATACAGGAACATAGATCATCTTATCTATATGACAACTACCATCTACAAGAGTAACAAAAACATCCCCTTCACCCTTCACTTGGTAGACTTGATTATCGGTAATTGTGATTGGCTTACCTTCTTTCTCCTCAAATGTTTCAAACCATGATTTATCATCAGTCATGTTCGTACTAGCTCCTGAATAAATATACCATACAACATCTATCTGGGGAGATAAAGTATGGGTCATGAGCACCTTGTGTGCTCTTTCAGAGTCATAATCTGAGTCAGACCCTGTAGAATCTAATTCTAAGTTGAATTCAACATAATAAAAATGTCCCTTATGTTGTTTATGTTTTTCTATGGTTTGTGTTTATCTTTTAATTTTTTCTTATGAGGTTGGTCATTTTGTTGCTTTTTCTTAAACCAACACCTATTGGTGTCATGTTTATTTATATCACAAATCTTGCAATATTGTTTATCCTTCTGTTGATTTTTTTTCCCTTTGCCCTTGGAGGAAGAACCCCCTTTTTGAAATGGAACTTGTTTCTTACCCCTTTTTTGGGTGTAGAGGGCTGGCAATTCATCCTTCTAAAATTGATTTGCCTCCTCATTCTGAAGAAAATTTACCAAATCCACAAAATTTACTTGTCTACTAGAAATGTTGAGAGAAGTGATCAACATCTTGTAGGACTCTGGTAATGCTCTCAATATGACAAAGGTCAAAAGAGTATCATCCACTGGTTTTCCCATAGCATTTAATTTTGCTTTCAATTCCACCACTCTACAAAGGAACATATCAATTGTCTCCCCAGAGTTCATATTGAGGGTATCTAGCTGATTTTGAAGGTGGAGAATAGTGGACTGATTCTTACCTTCATATATAGTAATCAAAGCATACCAAGATTCCTTACTAGTTTTGGCATCATAAATATGAGGCTAGACCTCATTTGTAGTAGCAAGCAAGATAAACATGAGACATTTTTTGTCCTTCTTATCAAAAGCTTCTTGATCTATGCCTACTATTTGAGGGTGTTTTGTAGTGCCAGTCACTACATCCCATAAATATTCCACCTGAACAATGGATATCATCTTTGTATTCCTCAGAGTGAAGTTAGGACCTTTCATAAACTATGAATCTAAGAGATATTTGTGAATAGTGGCCATTGTGAAGGTTCCTTATATCACCAATTGGTCTCCTTTCTTTATACCTACTAGACCTTTATACCAAAACTACTCTATATATACCCGCCCTTACGTGAGGGAGACTATAAGTTTATACAAGTAGCACAATACATGGAACTTAGGTGATACTAAAATGACATCATTTTTTTTATGACACATACCATAAAAGGTCTGTTCCTCATGCGTGGGACATAACTTCCCCTAAACACTTTGGAAAGTCCTTCGTGAGGATTTACACCTAACAACAATCACGATGTGGGTATGAAATAAAGTGAACAATAGAACTTTTTTGCATTATTTATCCTTGAAAATTGATAGAGAACAAGCTTAGATGTTGTTTTTGCAGCTATATTAGGTGTTAAATGTAGTAGTCCAAGCACAACAGCATCACCTGTAAGTGTGGACCATAGGTATCGTATATATCAAATATTTCTATGCAATAAATTACACTAATAGGTGTATAAATTTGGGGTCTTTTTTTTGCTTTTATTTGTGTGATTTTTAATGCAAGAAAACAATAAATTTAAATGCAAAAAAAATAATACCCATATATGCCCATAAATTTAACTACCTGAGGTGTCGGTTTCCACTGAAAATGTACCTCTTACAATGCAAGTTTTGAGATGAGTGATAGATATTCACATTCCATTATTTGATTCCCCCTTTGTCTTAGAATTTTGCAAGAAAGAAATGCATAAGATATTCCTCCCTTGTTGTTGCAAAATGAACAATGTGGAAAAAAAACTTTCCAATTCCAATAAAAAAACTACTTATCCCTCCAAAAAAAACATGAAAGGAAAGTAGATATGTATGGAAGAATACCTCAAAAAATGGGCATGGCTTCAAAATTCGAGATGAGAAAACTGCTCCTGTGCCCTCTTTGGAACGAGAAGGAGATTTTGGGGTGAAAAAAAAAGACTTTTGGAGGTCAAAAAATTCTTAGAAAAAAATGAGCAAAAAATTGACAAAAAAAAGCAAAAAATTGATAGAAAAAAGCAAAAAATTGATAAATTTTTTTTTCTTAAGGCATTAATTTTTATTGGTTGGGCATCATTTTTTCTTTCTTAGGCATCATTTTTCTCCCAGGGCATCAAATGGTATCCCAAGGTGTCAAACCGTCATGTGGTCATTGGCTGCGTCAAATGTAGATGACCTACATCAAATTTTAGTGGTAGGCATCAAAACATCTTGTTGGGCATCAAAATGAAGCACCAAGCATCAAAACAAAGCATTGAGCACTCTATGGGATTTGATCCTAGAACCTACTGGTAGTGAGCACTCTAGCATGAAGGACCTTTCCAAGTCAACTACAACAACCGATGAGGTTAGTATGGATGCAGGAGAGTAATATCTCCTACACGTGGCCAAAGAAATAAAAAAAAGTATGTTATTTATCCCACATGCATGGTGGGAAATCAATGAAATAGTTTAAAAACTATTCTAGGCAATAGCCCTTTTGATTCACCCAGGTGTTTTAGGTGAGTTGGAGAGGAGAGGGCAATCCTCCAAGGGAGGTCCCAGGTTCAAATATCCACCCTACCAAAAATCTAAATTGGGTATCCAAAATCCAATTGATAATGTTGGTGCAAGAAGGGTCGGGTGCGACTCTCGGGTGACTTTGATGATGTAGAACCCCATGTTCATGGTCTCTCAGACTAAGGTAGCCCCGTAAGGGGTTTTTTGCTTAAAAAAATAGCTCTTTTGATTGCCTTCTAGAAATTAAGCTCACCTTTTGGCCTCTATGACACCCAACCATTGCATTTCATGTAACCTCTCCCCTACATGAATCGAATGCCACATCACCCTACCAAGTTAGCAAATGCCAAGTTAGATGTCCAGTCAACCTTATCTTAGTATGTGTGTCTACCACATGGAGTATTCATGTCACCTTGTCTCATTTGTCCTATCTGCCTTCTATCAGGGTTACTGTCAGTCCTTGCATAAAGTTGTGTCTATTGTCTAGTCCATCATTGCATCTTCGATCAGGTTACTATCAGTCCTTGTGTCGATCTGCATCTATTGAGAGCCTATCCACCTCAATATTGGAGGATACCTTACTCTATATTTTCATTGATCGAGATCCCGTCTACCTTGCCAAACACTGGCTATGATGCCATGAAAGAATGTGAAGCAGTAGTCTTGATTGAATTGATATGGGTAATAAATACATTGAATAGGTGGTTTCATGTAATTATTCAACCACCTTGAATTCATTGCTTAACCACAAAAAATTAGAGAGCACACAATGGGTGTTTATTTTGCTAATATAATAATGTAATATAAGCTATATTCTAACAATCAAGAGTGTTAATATGTGTTTGATGCCATAAAAGAATATCTTGTATCACCACTTGTGTTGATACCACCTTGACCATGTGTACCATTCAAACTATACTTGCCACAGATTTTGCATTAGGAACAATTTTAGCATAGAAGAATGAATCAAATAAAGAGTCGATTATATATTATATTAGTTGCACATTTCTAAGCTATGAAGCTAAATATGCATATGTTGAAAAACTATTCTTAGTAGTTGTCTTTGCAACTAAAAAGCTTCGATATTACATGATAGATCATACTACATAAGTTATTATAAAATAGAACCCTTTGTATTATATTATGAGTCATACCTATATGAATAGCAGGTCATCCAAATGGATAATGCTTTTAACAAAAATTGACCTAGAATTCATTAGTCAAAAATCCATCAAATATCAGGTAATTACAGATCAGCTCTTGAAATCTCTACTATCAAATGATACATTGCTCATAATCAAGCTACCTAATGATTATGTATTCAAATATAACCAAGCAAGAAGTATATATTGTACTTTTCTTTGATGGTTCAAAATACAAACAAGGGGGAGGCACTGGAATTGTTTTCTTCACACCTCAAGGGATTCCTATACCCCTTTCCTTCAAACTCAACTTCCCTTGCACCAACAACAATATAAAATATGAGGCCCTAATTTTAGGAATTTAGACTACTATCACATTAGGCATCAAGTGATTGAGCATTTTTACTGATTCTTAACTCATTGTTAAACAAGTCAAAGGGATCTACCAATGCAAAGACCTAATTTTATAGAAGTACAAACCGATTGTTGATAAAATACTTAAGCACTTTGATTGGTATGAAATTGACAATGTATGTAGATCATCCAATAGGTTCATTAATACAATGGCCTATATTGGATCTCTCATTCCATAGGATCCATTTTATAGTAACACATTTTTCAAAATAGCCATACTTTCATAATCTACTATTGAACGAGATGCTTCACAAACAGTAGAGAGTGTCAGTATTGTCCAAACATATTTGTATAATGAAGGTTTTCTACAAATAAAGGATTTTTGAAATATGGGTACTCTCCATGTAGAGTTGACCTCAATCACAAAATGAATATTTAAGCAAAAAACAACTTGTTATACTCTCTTGGGGGATATTCTCTATCACCACAACTATGATGGCAGTCTCTTTCATTATCTCGAACCCCAAGAGGCAAAATGGGTAATTTATCAAGTCCATGATGGTACTTGTGGTGGTTATTTAAGTGGGATGGCCATTGTAAAGTGCATATTGTTCATGGGTTATTATTTTCCCACCAAATAACGTGATTTTTGTACATACATTAAGAAATGTCCAAAATTCCATTATCATGCCAATCTAATCCATGTCCCATCACAAGCATTGCAACCAAATCAAGCTTTGTGGCCTTTTTTGCAATGGGATCTTGACTTAGTAGGAAAGATATCTCCTCCTCCTTCAAGGAACCATACATTCATCATTATGGCCATAAAATATTTTATGAAATGGGTTGAGGTGATTCCTCTGACCAGTAATGACAAGACCTTAATTTGTGGAGTTTATACTTCATAATATCATCTATTATTTTGGCATACCATCAAAGATCACATCTAAAAATGGTACCCTATTCAAAAACAAGGATGTTCAAGCACTTTACAAAAAGTACAACATTCAACACAATTTCTTAACTCCTTATTATCCATAAAATAAAAAATAAACTGAGGCCACCAACAAAACTATAATTTCTATTCTAAAGAAAATAGTTAAGGAAAATCACAAATATTAGCATTTGCAACTCCCATTGGAATTATGGGTTTGTAGAACAAGTGTATGTATGCCAACTAGAGAAATGTTTTTTTTTCTAGTTTATGGTGCAGAGGCAATCATACCTCTTGAACTTGAAATTTCATCATTTGCGCATATCATTGCAAGAATTCATCAATGATGACACTGCATAAAAAGTGCACCTAGATCAATTGAATTTAATTTATCAAAACCAAATAAATGCATTAGAGCATCTTTGCATCTATCAATAAAAGGTTCAAACACACCTACAATAACAAAGTACATCCTCACAAATTTTGAGTGGGTGATTTGGTTCTCAAGGAGAATAAACAAAACCCAAGCTTACCACCTCATTTGTGCAACAAGTTTACAGTCAATTGGCTTGGTCCATTCATCATAACATAAACATTTGGAACACGAGCCTATAAAATTACCACCCTTTACGGAATTGAGTAACATGAACCAATCAATATCCTTCGCTTGTGTGCCTTCTATGCCTAGCTCATAGCTAGCCTTGCATAAAAAATAACAAAAACAAATAAAAAAAAATCCATAAAAATTCAAAAAAAAAAAAACAAAAAAAAACAAGAATAATTTTTTTCAGCTAATAATTCCTCTCCATATTCCATACAACAATACACTCAACAATAACAAATACAACATCATACACTCCTGATACTACAAGATGCAAAAGAATGGTTGGATGAAAATGAAGAATGACTTCCTCCTAAACACAAAAATACAAAAAAAAAAAACAACAACCATCAAAACTACAAAAATAAATAAAAATCAATCAAAACTCAAAAACAAATACAAAATAAAAACTACAAAAAATAATATAAAAACAAAAATACAAAAACAAATCAAAATCATCAAAAACAACAAAGCAATAAAATTTCATCATAACCAATAAAACTTTGGTTATAATTCAATGCATGATTTTATTCATTTTTCATAAGTTATTTTATCACATTAATCAAGGGTGTATTCCTTATGGTATGTGTCTTGCATTTCCCTCATTATAGGCATATCAACTACATCAACCATCCATAAAAAAAAAACGAAAAAAACCTAGAAAAAGATAAAATCAACCAATCCACCACCAAAAAAAATACATCAGCTCATCATATTGATAAGGTCAATTGCCTCATCACCATCATTCATGTTATATTTCACCGACTCGATGCTTGAGGGGGTAGAATATACCAACAATATTTAACCTCAAATAAGATCAAATATACAAACACCCATTTTTGGATTCAACATCTATCCAAGAACCTTATCTAGGACTAATCATACACCCTATCTTTGTCAGGTATAAATGCAGATACTCAAATAAAATACAAATGGCAATGCATTGGATCAAGGTCAATAAGGTTTTACATGTCTTATTCTATAATCATGGTGGTAAAGACATCATATATAAGACAAAGTGGTAATGGCATCATGAGAACACTTACTAGATGACTAGTTCGTTTGTCAAAACCAAGGCACTCATCAATCTATTAACAACAAGATTCAAAGACATTCATCACGTCCATCACTAGGACATATCACATTGATCTCAAATTGGGGCAATTAAATATCAAACCTCTTCAAAGCACAAGAGTTAGCACATCATTCATTCATCATCCATAGGTGTTATTTATTTTTGCATCGCATTGTGTTTTCACACAATATGATACAAAAAGGGGCATCTATAGACACCTAAATATAGCATAATAAATATTAATTAATTAATCATGATTAATTAATATACTTAATATTAATTAAATCTAATTAATAGTAAATAAGCATTCATCACCTAAGTATTGATTAATTAATTAATTAATTAATTAATTAATTAGTTAAATGATTAGGTTGCACAACCATACACCCCTCCCCATAGGAGGATCCATACATCCATATCTCATTGCCACCTAATCCACTTAAATGAAAACTCCACCCCCTATTTTCTAGACCGTTCATGCATAAAATAAAACCCTTATCCACAAGTGAACTCAATTCACTAGTAGTTGCACCTCCAAGCCATAGAAGAATATTAATCATGCACATTGAGTTAACTCAACATGCACACTTTGCACAAATTCAATAAAGATAGTTAACTAATGTGCACAACATGCACACTTAGTTAAAAATCAAATGTATATCCAATCTCACATTCACATTCAATTAATTATCCATGCACATTGAATAAAAAATCAAAATAATGTGCACCATGAATTGGCATGCACGAGATTAATTATTAATAATTACAAGGTAATATTATCTTCATGCAGTCCTTGTGATAAAATCAATGCAAGGAGGAAACTCTTAGTTACAACAGTTAACTGGCTGAGCCACCTCCTTATGTTTTTCATTGTAAAGTCTATAAATCAAACCTCTTGAAGCATGAGGATGGAAATTATATCAAAGTGTTGATGAAACTTTGAGCATTCATAGCATTCAAATCACCTGATATTTCACTCTCTTCCATACCCATCCTATGTAAAATATTGATCACGTCCTTTCATAGAACTAAATATGCTCTTGAATAACTTTCATACATCATAGGTCATGACCATTCCACCTTGTATGGTCTCAATCCGCGATCATCAAACCCTTGGACAATTGGCTACCAACCCATGTAGAGGTATCCTGATGTGGCATAGTGCAACCATGAAAATAGTAACATCCAAAATGCAATGTAGTAACATCAACTATAAAAATAGGGACACATGGAAAAGACAAAAGCATATCTATTTTAATTCATTTTGCATGTTCTTGTTTTTCACTATTTGCATTTGTTTTTAATATTTATTGAATCTGAGCCTCACTTCGGGAGTCCTGATATATATCACTAACCTAGTGCATTATTGACTTGTGTATAGGTTTATAAGTATGAACCAGGGTAGACCTAAAGCTATACAATGACCTGAAGCCTCCTAATCCCATAGACTAGACTTCCTACGACTGGAACATTTCATACTGCATGACCATCCAACCCCAGATGATCACCAACCTCAACCATTTAGATAGTAGATGGTCTCAGACCATAATAATCCTACCGTAGATGATTTCTATATAGATAGTATACTATATAGATCCAATAGGCATGAACACATATCATCACATAGAAGCATCATACACAACCTTGACATATTCGACGAAGCAATGGTCACTGCCAAACCTACCCACATATTTGCTATAGCGATGAAGGCACATTGTACCATTGATTATCTGTAAATGAAATTGCTCCCTAAATACTTGTACACCCCTGCATGGATATATGTTGTAATTTAAGGATAAAAAGGTAATACAAAATAATACATTTTACCACTTACATGCTTTTAGGGTGCGTACTTTTGTCGTCTACACTAATAAAAAAATAATCGATATCAACATAGGTTCCCAAGAGAATATTAACATTATTAAGTTAGAAAAGTTCTTAACTCTCAAATAGAATGAAGAATATACAAAATTTTTAATTAAATTATACATATTTACATGGTCTTATGCAAAAATTCCTAGATTGGATCCATCTCTAGTAGTTCACCATCTAGTTGTTAAGCCATATGTCAAACCAGTAAAGTAAAATTTGAGGAAAAGGCACCCAAAAGTTGTTTTACTTGTTAAAGAAAAACTTCAAAAATACCTAGAGGTTAATTTTATCAAAGAAATTAGTTACTCTAATTGTATTTCCAATGTAGTACCCATGGATAAAAAGGAAGGTATTGTTTGTGTTTTCACTAGCTTTAGGGACATAAACAAAGCATGACCCAAATATGACTTTCCTTTGCCAAACATAAATATGATAATTTATTTCACCATAGGGTGTGGTATGCTACCACTAATGGATTTATTTTCAAGATACAATAATATTTAAATTATGCTAGATAGCAATCTAAAACAACCTTCATTAACCCTTGGGCGAGCTTTTGCTATCAGGTCATACCCTTTGGTTGGATGAATGTTGGAGTAACATATCAACATACAATGACATATATATTTCACAATATGATGCACTATGCCATCAAAGATTATGTTTATGATATTTTCAAATTATCTATAAGATAATATCATATTAGATACTTGAGATGTATCTTTGAGCGATTAAGGGAATATAAGATCTGTTTAAAACCCCCAAAATATATATTTGGAGTAACATAAAGAAAGTTGTTGGGATTTATAGTCTCTTGACATGTCATTTAAGTAGATCAAGTAAAATATCTACTATCACCAAGATGCCACCTCCTAAAAATTTAACCCACCTTAAAAGTATATAAGGTATATTATAAGCTATTAGGAGATTTATTTCTTAATTTTTTGATAAATATAAACCCTAAACATTTGAGGAAAGGGAGTGATTTTAATTGGGATGAAGATTATAAAAAGTATTTGATGCCTTAAAAATATATCTTCTATATCCATCAATGCTTATCCCACCTAATTTCCTTAAACCATTGCTATTATACATCACAATAATCATCCATGCCTTGGGTGCCACATTGGCACAATACAATGATCAACATAGAGAAAGAGTTATCTCCTACATTAATAAAACCCTAGTTAGTTATGAAAAATGATATATACCTCTAGAAAACCTATGCTTAGTAGTTGTCTTCACTTATTAAAAGTTATGGTATGACATATTAAGTCACAAAGCTTATGTTATAGACAAATTAGATCCTTTAAGATATCTTATGTCCAAACCCCATATCTCAGGTAAGACATTCAAATGGGTAATGGTCCTTAATGAGTTTGATATTGAATTTATTAGCCAAAAAATAATTAAAGAACAAGTGATAGCCAACTAGTTGGAAGTAGCCCCTCTACTAGTTATCCACCCCATAGTAATCAAATATCTTGATAAAATGGTGTGCAATATTGAAGTGGCCCAACAAGAATTTAGGAGCCTTTACTTTGATGGCACAATATGTGTCAAAGGAACAGGGGCAGGGATTATTCTAGTATCACCCCAACAAATTGTTATCCATTTATCCTTTAAGATTCAATTTTTATTTACTAAAAATATACCCAAAAACAAAGCACGTATTCTAAGTATTTGAGTGGTCCTATCCTTAAAAATAATAACTCTTTTCATTTTTGGATATTCACAACTAATTTTTTATGAAATTAGAGGATTTCATCAAACTAAAGATGATAAAATCAAATAATATAAAGAAATTATGGATAAGTTGATGGTTTCTTTTGAGAAAGTCACCATTGACACCATTCCATGCTCTAGTAATCATCAGGTAAATGCTATGAAAATAGTTGTCTTGCTTATGCCTTTAGAACTAGAGGATGAACGAGCAACAATTGACATCTAATAAATAAAGTAGCCTGTGATTTTGAAGTCTAGTTAAGAACCATTAGAAATATTCTCTATTGAATAGGCCCTTATCCTTGACCCTTAATACAAGGATATTTACACCTTCATCAAGAGCAAAACTTTTCTAGGTTTAAATCAAAATGAACCAAATAACTTGAGACAACAATCTTGTGGATTCATAATAATTGAAGACATCTTGTGTAGACAATATTTTGATGGAATCCTTCATAGGTTCTTAAAATTAGATGAATCTATACAATTAATTCAATATGATCATGAGGGAGTATGTTGAGGTTACTTCAATGGAAGTTCCATAATTAAGAAGATCATTTAGATAGGATATTATTGGTCATCCATGGAAAAGGATACTCATGATTATTTGCAAAAATGTGAAAAGTTCCAAAAACATGACAATATTATCCAAACACCCTCTCAATATTTCTAATCCATGCTTACCCCTTGATCCTTCTATACTGGGGGCTGGATATCATTGGAAAGATAAACCCTATATCATCCAATAAACACAATTTTATCATCATCACAACTAAATATTTCATAAAGTGAGTAGAAAGTATGTCCTTATCCTTTTGCATTGGAGTTTAAGTATCAAAATTTATCCTAAATTAGATCCTATATCAATATGGTACCCCTAACATGATAATTTTTTATAATGGCACATCCTTTTAGAATATAGATGTTGCTAAACTTTATGTAAAACTTAGCATTCAACATAAGTGGTTGACATTGTAATACCCATAAGGCAACAGTCATATTGAAGCCTATAACAAATAAAATATTAAAGAAACATGTTAGAAAAATAGGTTGGGATTAGTATTTATAGCTATATCCTTTCTTATGGGTATATCATACTAGTGTCTAAATCCCAACTAGTGCTACACCTTACGCCTCGGTTTATGGGACTAAGGTCATATTCCATTTCAATCTAGAAATTTTATCCCTTTAGATCATTTTAAAATATATGGTTTTTGGTGATTCATATTACCATGCATGCCTTATCCAATTAGAACTACTTTATTAAAAGTGGATTCATGCTTTAAAGCACCTATGATCCTACCACCAATTACTTAAGAGAGCCTATAGAAAAAGAGTGTGGCCTCATTCCTCCAAAGTGGGTGATTTAGTACTTAAGGAAAACTAGAAAAACACTAATGCAAAAGAGGAATTAAAAGGTAAGTTCAAACCTAATTTACTAGGCCCATTTATAATAACTGCTAAATACGATTCAAGCACAACTTGGCTACATTTTATGGTAAAGAACAAAATGAACCCATAAATATAATGCAACTTAAAAAATATTATGCCCAAATTTACATGTTTTTCTTACTCATGTGTTTGATTGCATGGTTGTGTAGAGGGGAAAATTGCCCTACCACATACAAAGGCTGGATCCATGAGAGATAGAAAGCCTTATGGGTTGAACCGCAAGGCTATGTTGTTCTCTACACTCAGTTCTAGGGGAGAAGGGTTCACCAAGAATAGTTTTAGGACCTGCTCCATTTTCTTAGGAATTTTGGGATAGTTTGATGTATTCGGTTAAAAGCAATCACCTAAGTTTGGCCTTTCTATATCTATGCTATGAAATATAAAGGACAATGCAGAAATCATAATGCAATAATACAAGAGCTAACCTAATATGATTGTCTCTTCTGAATGCTTGCTAACCTAGGGTTTTATATAAAAAATATTTAAGGCAAGGAAATATATAAATGTACAATGTTAACCCTAGATGCACACTATATGCTTTTCACTTTTAGATTTCTAAAAATCAATACTCGTATAAGATATTTTAACCAATAATTAGAACACTTATCTTGATCGATAGTTGACTTAGCTTTTCTGCCTCTTGTCCAATGATATCATATATACCTGTTTCTACAAGATAACTTATGAAACACTTGAAAGTGGGATTAGAATTAGGGGGTCTACTTAGGCCATTGTACAAAACTGCTTGGAGGTGCAACAATAAATCCCCCTAGGTCCATTTAGATGACCTTTGAAAACAAAAGCAAAAATTGACCTTTGGATAATTAATCATTAAACAACAATGCAACAACAAAGAAACATAAAATAGATTATGCTATTATGCCCTAAATGCAATTTAGAAACTCTTCATGCAATCATAATATAAAAAATGCTCCCAATTCAGTCTTAGGTAAAATTGTACCTTGCAGATGGTAGGAAGGACAATGCTACATGCAAAGTCACACTCCATCAAAACGGGGTGCGATCTCATTTTTGAGAGCAAAAATACTAAATTAGGGTTATTGAAATCATACCTCACTGGGATAGTGTGTGAATATAAATACAGAGTGTAAATAAATGCAAAAAATAAAGTGTACAGAACCTAATGGATGATGTAGAAGCAAACAAAAGAGATTGAGGTATCCAAACAAGCACTCTCTTTCCTTTTGAACTACCACAAAAATCCACCAAACCACACAACAATCCAAATCAATGTAGGAGAAGATCAAATCTAAAATTCACACTTCGGGGTTAGATTGTAGAAGAAATAGGAAGCAAAGTGAAAGTAAGAATGCAAGCACTAAATAATCATAAGAATTTTGAGCTTAATTAATTTTCAAGATTTATCACTTGTCTCTTTTTTTAGAGTGAGATTAACCCCTCCTTTTATAGATGAAAATTGAGGTGAAAGAAGTGGGAGAACAATCACAAGCCAATGCAAAACATGCTAAAAAGTTTAAACCCAGGTTTTAATAAATTAAAACCCTAAAAATAGCAATCACACCCCATGTTTATGGGGTGCGATATCACTTCTACAAAGTCATGCCCCATCATAACTGAATATGATTTCGCTAAAAGGCTAAAGAAAAGTAAGGTAGGGGATAAAGAGGCTTACCCTTGCCTAGGGCAAGGGTTAAGAACCTCTTAGGGGCTCTAAGGAATATTTCCCACTAAAAGTGGATCAATTTTCCATGTCTATATTTTTCCCCTTTGATGTATTTAAGTCCAAGTTAATACATCAAAGAAAGGTCTAGACTCTTATGGGTAAAAAGGGGTAACAAAAACACAAAATAAAAGGAGTGGCCAACTTTAGAAAAATGGGTGGTGCAAGAGGGGTACCATGGAAGGATACTTTGGACTCTTGCACACTAGGTGAGGCATTACTACCACTAATGCCTCTATGGCTAGGGTTCTTCCTTGAGTTTCAAAATAAAAAGAGCCTCCCTTAAGAAACTTGAAAAGGTGAATGAAGAAAGAAAAAAACATAACATAAAATAAGCAAACAACAAAGCAAATATTATGGGGTACAATATGAATCTAATGTAGCTAGAATGAAATGCATAGAAGAAAGGGAAATATAGAAGAAGGGAAGAGAAGAAGAAAAAGGATATCCAAAGGTCAATCATCTAGAATCAAGAAGAAGGTTAAATCAAAACCCTAACTAGAGGGTGTTATGCTCAAAAGATGGTCCATGTATAGAGTGAAACCTGCTATGGGTGTAGTACTCTTTAAGATGGACATATGGGTAAATATGGAGCATAACTCGCTATGGATGATTGCTCGCTAGTGACTGTTGTGTGGTGATTACCCACTAGGATGTATGTCAAGGCTTGCTGAAGTGGCCAAGGAGCTGATCCTGTAATAGGGTTTTAAGTCCACTCAGTCAAAGAGAGACATAACCCGATAGAGGTGATATATGATGTATGCTAATATGAATTACATATATATGAATACTACCCGATATGGTGTATGTGGATGTATGTATGAGCCAATCAATGTGAGTATAACACAACATGAGTGTGTGCACGTGTTAGAAGAAATAAGAGGAAGAAAATGAGGATCAAAGAATTGTGTGTGTGCCCCCTACTTTAAGTTTCAACAAGTGAAGAGTCAATATGGAGGAAGTGATCAAAAAACATAAGAGAATAATGTATACCATCATCTGAATCGAAGAAAGTAAAAAGAGAAATAAGAATCATACAAAGGAGGATTGTATTCCTTGACTTTGACAAGAGATGATGGACATTATATAAAAAAATTTAAATTCAAGGAAGACAATAAGAGGAGAGAAGAAGAACAATGCAAGAGAAAACCAAGAAGAAAATTCAAGAAGAGAATTCAAGAAGAAATGAATAAATGGGATAGGGGTTCCTAGGTTGGAATTTATCTAGGCATCAGAGCCTTAGTGAGAATGCAATGCATGTGAGCTACAACCTAACTAGGTATCATCACCTACCATTATTGTGAATCCATAAAAACTATATTAAAAAGTAGCTATGAGCAAGTAGTGATGTAAATATGACAAGAAGTATGCAAGAACAAAATGTCAAGCAATCATGAAAAATATGATAGGCAAGCATACATGATATGTCAGTGAAACATGCATCATGATCTAAATAAATGCAAATGCGATATAAAAAAATAGATCAAGCATAATATCTTTTTAAATGCATTTGTATCGCTCCAAATTTTTTGCATCCTTACCTTCAGGCTATAGGATCCGCGCCCGGAAGGGGGATGCGAGAAGGATGGGACAATACCTCGGACTGAGAGGCCCTTTGAAGGTCCCGCCTCTCGGGGGAGGGGTATAAGGGTGAATTTTCGATGGATGGTGGGTTCACCAGGAAACTTTTGAGTGGCAGTTTCCACACCTAGGTTGATAGTGGGTTTGATGTGTTCATTTTGTACTTTAATCATTCAATTCCTAGGTTTGGCCAAGATGAATCTAAACTATTCTATATGCCAATGCTGATTTTTATGGATACAAAAAATATGAATAAATGCTAAACATAGAGAATGTGCCGAATGGGACAGAACATACCTGATTCCGGATGTTTGATGAAGATTCTGAGTTTTGTAGCAGTCCAGATCATCTCAACTCATACGTAATCATCTGAAATTTCACAGAATCATCTCAAATCACAGTCGGTCATCTGAGATCAGACGAAATCGTCTGAGATCTGACGAATTCATCAAAAACCTGCAATCACAAAAATAGATACAAAATACCAAATATGCAACTGTAGAAGCAAAGGAGAATGATAGAAATAACAAGCAAACATGCCTAAATAATAGATTCAAATAACAAATAAGAAAAATGCAGTAGATTTAATGATTGATTTTAACTTTATCATGCGGTTATGCTAAATGAGGTGAACTCCAAGATGCATAAACATAATAACTAAGATAATGTATAAAGAAATGCAAAAAAATGATAAAGAGATGCAAACTCTAGACTCTGATTGCCCCCAATCTGGACTACAGTCGGGATCACCTCCAATCGTACGAGATCATCTGCGCTCCTCGACAGGATCATCCGAAATCGTCCGGAATCGCTTGCGACGATCCGAGCTAGCTTCGACTGAAAAATAGTAAAGTTCCTGCAAGAAAACATGAAATACAGAATGCAAATGATGGTGTGAGGATGCTCTGAGGTGCGTGGAAGTTTAGGGGGTTTAAGCAGAGTTTCAAGCAAAGAGTCAAGGGGAGAGTCAAGGGGAGATTCAGGGGGATAAACCGAGAAAATCTCAGTTTATATAGGATTAGGGAGAGGTTAGGAGGTTGGGGATCATCCCAATCTGGGAGATCTCCAACGGGGGAATCTCCAACTATGCAGACACGCTTTTGCCCAAGTTGGAGAGGTTGTTGAAACAGAAGCTAATTATGAAAATTTGGTTTTGGGACGAAATCGTCTAGACGTTCTGTTCCAGATGAATTCGTCAGATCAGGGATGATTTCGTCTAATCTGCGACGATATCGTCCAACGGTCAAAACAAATCCTAAAAATGGCATGAAAAATGAGGAAAGCGGGTAACAGGTGGTTAACGGGCAGTTTGAGGTTAAAATTTGAATTTTTATCTTTTTACTAAGGTTTAACTGTGCCAATTTTAGGGTGCTACATTTTGCCCCCTCTTTAGCAAATTTTTTGAAGAAAATGCGTTAAAGACGAGTTCTTCCTGTTTTACGAGAAAGCAAAAATGTACTCAATTTTCTAGACGACGATTCTAGGTCGAATCGTACGACTGCTGACTATGGTGCCCCCTCCGTGTTTTTACCCAAATCGAACGTTTGAGGTAAAAATGCGGAAAAGCAAAATTAAAATGTTGTTGGTTTTGAATAAAATTAAGAAAAATAGGGTAAAACCCTAATTCATTTTTTACTATTCATTTTTACGAGCTCTACAGAGAGAAAAATGGTGGAGACAGCGCATAGAGCGACAGAGGTCCGGCGCGGGCTACGGGTAAGGATCTAATCCTAGTAGATTAGGTTTGAATTTAATTTGTGCAATTTTTTTGTTTTAAATTTTGATTGTTTGGGGCATCGCGGCCATTTTTAGGCCGTCGACGACGTCGGGATGAAATCGTCCCTATTTCATCGAAATCGTCCCTAAATCGTCGATTTCGTCCGAGGGCGAAATCGGTGAACTAGGGGCGATCTCGTCCAACAAGGGGCGATCCCCAAGTTGTGAAATAGGAGATGATTTCATCCTAACAAAGGATGATGTTGCCCAATTTGGGATGATATCATCCAATGGTGGATGATATCATCTTTAAGCTTGATTAAAATGTGTTTAATTTGATTGCAATGATTGATTTATTAATAAATTTTATTGTTTTATTGTTTGTTTTGTAGAAAGGATTACTAAAGAGTCGAGAATGGAAATACGGTGGGCTGAGAGATGACTTGGCCACTCTTGATCAGGTAGAGCATGACCGACTAGCACAGGTCGGTCTACAGCATGTGGTAGAGATGCCACAAGTACCGACGGACATGGGGCTACTGACAGCCCTAGCAGAGAGGTGGTATCCGGGGTCATCCTGCTTTTGGCTACCGATAGGGGAGATGGCTCCCACTCTAGAGGACGTATGGAGGATCATGAGGATCCCCATACAAGGATGGTTGATGATGCCTATGGCCAATCAGGGCCAGGCTATGATGAGATTGATCGGAGACCCGAGCTTCACCCTGGAGAAGGGTGGGGTGAACATCGAGTCTTTGAGGCAGATGCCTGGGGCATCTAGGCTGACTCAGGTTTTGGCAGGGGTGGTAGGTGGCTTACTGCTGTGCCACTAGAGTGGGTGCAGATTACCATGGCTCCTCTCAGATATAGTCTATGATATGAGAGACCACGGGTATAGGTTTGCATGGGGCAGCTTTGTACTATGCCGCTTGTATAGGATCCTGCATGGGGTCGTATACAAGGGAGGTCGATGTCTGGTCTTGACATCACTGCTATAGGTTTGGTGCTGGGAGCACATCACGGTGCGGAGGCCGGTAGGGCTCCCACTAATAGGGGTTGACCGGGAGAGGCCCCAGGTTTTCTACTAGTGGCTACAGAGGGGGTCACAGTGGTGGATAGATCTATCGATGTCACGGAGGTTGCTGGATGACCTCATCCCGGACCAGATCACCTGGAGGCCATGGCGAGAGCACCCCGGGTGGGCAGAGGATGGGCAAGAGCTGGCTCGCATCAGGCGAGTCTGCTGGCTGAGGATGGAGCGAGGAGAGGTAGAGCTCCACCGCTATGACCAGGTACTATGGCAGTTCGGTCTATAGTAGGGGATCCCTTCTCTCAGGGATTACGAGTACTCCTAGACTATTTGAGATAGTACTACGCTGAGCGGGGCTCCAGACATGCAGCGGTTCTGGAGTCAGGACACGGATGATGCCCCCATCCAACCAGTGGATGGTGACGATGCTAGGGTGACCGATGGATACGATGCCTGGTACGTAGGCATCCACCCTCCTCGGATGATGAGGGCACAGGGTCCAGTGCACGTCATGGTGCACCGGATGGGGAGGCGGTGCCAGGCTGCTATTGAGGCAGCACGGGGTCACGATGGGAGAGAGCAACGATGGTCTCCATAGGAGAGATGCCAGAGGATGGCACGAGCTCCATAGAGACCACAGCTAGGGAGGAGGGAGGAGGGACTCCCTTCTCAGCAGGGGGAGAGACCACCATCGCCCGATAAGGGCAAGGGTGTCGAGGTAGGGGAGAGCAAGCGAGACGATGGCTCTCCGGGCTGAGGTTGCCCACCTTCGGGCTCAGGTGCAGACACTACAAGATGAGGCTACATGGCTCAAAGCTCGGGGTGGAGGAGCGAGCATGCAAGAGTTGGCATGGTCTATGGCTCAGACTACATTCTACCGGGGAGCATACTACCAGATGGTTCCAGAGAGCCAGAGGTTACCATTCCCCCTATTGTGGGGCCGATCAGGATGGGGTCATCGAGGACATCATCACGATCGATGTCGAGGACCCATGACACAGGGCAGACTCTGATGGGGCCTCCTCCTCCACCTCAGGGCGGGAGAGGAGATGAGGCTGAGAGCTCGAGGGCTTCTCAAGACTAGACGCTCACTGCACAGAGATTGTTTATTATTATATTTTTTGAGAGGATTGAGTATGCCAGGCTATTGATTGTGGCATACCAGTCTAGTTTTGATATGATGTACATAATTTGTTGATATATATATGGTCTTTTGATGATATGACTTGTTGAATTTGTTGTATGATGCTTTAATGTTGAATTTTGCAATTGATTATTGATGATTCATGTAATTATGTCATTTTAGAAATATTATAATTTTATGTCATGTTGTAAAATTTAAATGAAATAATCTGATGTAAACAATTGGTTGTTTTGGTGTGATTTGATGAAAAATAAAAGGGACTTCTAACAATAATTTCAAAGGACATTGTCGCTATTATAGACCATTTCATGGAGTCGCCGCTCGCTCGGTCGTCAAGCTAATCCCAGTATAGAAATATTGCTAAAAGTAAAAGAATGCTTAAGAGACTGTCTTAAGACTTTGTGTTGTGATGATGGAAATGATGATGGTTTGATGATTTGTTTTCAGATTTTCATAAAAATAGTATGCGTGAGATACTAAAAGAAATATGATTTTGCTAGGCATAAATTCCTAAGTGTGATAAAATTTTGAACAATTCCTTAGAAATTATACCATGGTTGCAAAATTGAATGTTGACATAATGACATGAAATAGAATAAGTGTTCGTTCGTTTTAAAGCACAATTGTGTAACATAATGATGTAAGTCATATGTTTTTATGAATTTGTTTAAAATAAATGGAAAATAAAATTAGAACAATGGTTTGCGCTAGGCATAGAATTATAGGTATAGACTTATACCATCATCGTGAAATCCAAAGAAGAAATTGATATTTTAGTTTTATTGCATGATTGATTTTTGATTTTTGATAAACAAAAAATAATAATATGAACATGACTTTATTTGCTAGATTTTGTAATAGGTTGTTTAAAATAATTTTGGATTTTTGAAAACAATGTATGTAATTGTGTTTATACTAAACAGATGTTCTAAAATAAGAATAAAATTTATTCCAAAAGAGTTGCAGAAATATTTTAAATTATCTCAAAGACAAATGTAGATTTGTAAGGAACCCTCATGTGCATATGTGAGTTCATTGCCGATCTTGATTTATCATAATGATAGAGAATCTCTCAAATACAAATGTGTGTGCAATTGTATTGTTCATTCACCAATTTTGAGCAAGATAATTTGATACAAGTAATTTGAATTAACCAAATGAATGTTCGTTGACCATGATTTATATGCATGTAACCGTACCGGACTACCTGTAAGTTAGGTTATCAAGAGCTAGCTAATCCATAAGCCGACATAGGTCTGTACAAAAGAAGGTCGCTAATGTGACAGACATATCACCATGCTAGGGATTACCCAAGGCCAAGCGGGTTGGGCACAAACCACCTGTTATGGGGCTTACCTCACAGTTTTCGAATAATTGAGAATTCCAGGGATTCAAGCTCATTCACCCTTCTTTTATTTTTCAAGGGGTAGGGAAAGGGATTTTATTGCATTTTGCTTTTGCTTTTCTCTTTTCTTCTTTTTTTTTTTTTTTGTATTTTTGCTTGATATTTGAGATAATGCTGAAATATTGTTGTGATGATACAAAATAATATTTTTCTTTTTCTCTTTTTCTTTGACTTTTCTTTTTCTTCCTATGCTAGGGATACTTGCTCGGATTAGTTGTAGAGCAAGGGATTTTTATTCTGGGTAGGGGTGAGCTTGTCCTTTTGTCAATTCTCAAAGATTCTAGACCATGTGCATGATAGGATAGCAGGGGAAACTTTTCGCTCAAGAAACCACTTCTACTATGTAGCATCATATTGAATTTGCAATGAAATCATTTTAATGTGAAAAGATATATTTGGTTCAAGTAAATAACAAGATCAGTTCTCTATGCTCAAAACTTTATTTAATTCAACTGTGGACTTTGATATAAGAGAGATTAATAATCATACAAAATAAAATCAAGATATTTATTCATGTGAATGTGAAAGTGCGGGATTCCAAATAAATGCTAATTTATCCAAAATAATTGAAAATATAACTGCAATACTTCAAGAATTGACAAGTATGAAAATAAAATATGTTTTTGAAGATTTTGATGATTTTGATGTTTTTATATTTTGATTTTGATTGATGAATTGCAAGAAGAAATACTATTACTATTTTTGAAAAATATTTTGATAGAAATGGCTAAAATGAAACAATATGCAAAATACAATATATACAAATGATGAAATGACCCAATGTTATGCATAATAACGCTTAAGATGCATAATGTTCATAGGTTCTTTAAGATCTTTACCATCTAAGGTAGCTAATCGATATGCTCCCGATCCAAATTTAGCAGTGATGACATATGGTCCAAGCCGGTTGGGCTCAAATTTACCTTTAAGGTCTTTAGTTGCATTAGTATTTTTTTGATTTTCTTTTAAGACAAGGTCACCGATCTCAAAGGATCGCTGATGAACTTTCTTGAGGTATGCTCTCTTAAGCTTGTTTTGGTAGGCACGAAGATGCTCCAAAGCATTGATGCGCTTCTCATCTAGGAGTTCCAGTTGACTAAATCTGCCAGCACGATATTCATCTCCTACTTCAGTATCTTGAAGTAGTAGAGCTAAAGAAGGAACTTCTAATTCAAAGGGAAAAATGGCTTCAGCACCATAAACCAAAACAAAAGGTGAAGTGCCTGTGGGGGTACGAACGCTAGTTCGATAAGCCCACAAAGCCGGATATAATTGAATGTGCCAATCTCGACCAGATTTATTGACCAGTATTTTGAGGATTTTAATTAGTGTTTTATTAGATGCTTCTGCTTGGCCATTACCCTGAGGATAATAGGGAGTGGACCAACGATGTTGAATTTTATATTTTTGACATAATTTCTTGACATCTTTATTTTTGAAACAAGTTCCATTATCTGAGATGAGATTTGCAGGAATTTCGAACCTACAAATAATTTGATTAAAAATAAACTTGGAAACTTGGGTTCCAGTGCAAGAAGCTAATGGCATAGCTTCAACCCACTTCATGAAATACTCAGTGGCGGTTATGATGAATTTGTGTCCATCGGATGACACAGGGTTGATTTTTCCAATGATGTCTAAGCCCCATTTTGAAAAGGGCCAAGGAGATGAAATAGCCTGTAGTTCTTGTGCAGGCGCATGGACAAGGTCAGCGTGTTTCCGGCACTTGTCGCAATGTCGCACATAATTATGTGCATCATTTTCCATGGTAGGCCAAAAATATCCTATCCTAAGGAGCTTCTTAGCAATGGCGCTACCACTAAAATGTCCCCCACAAGATCCATTGTGGGCTTCATTCAAAGCTGATTTAGATTCTGCTAGATTCAAACATCTCAGTAAGATGCCTTCAAAAGATCTCCTATACAAGGTATTACCAATAATCATGAAGTGACTTGCTCGTCTACGTAATAACCTATGCTGGTTGCTATTACAACCTTCAGGGAAGGTCCCATTTTGAAGAAAATTAAATATATCAGTGTACCAATGTTCAGGAGTAGTTTCATTGATTAGAAACACATCCAAAGGTTCTAAGCATGATTTGCTTGAAGCGGGTTCCTGGAGTCGATGAATAATGATGGTAGCATATTCATCATCTAACTCCAAGGGCAAAAGAGATGCAACTGTAGCCATAGCATCAGCCGCACGATTGCTAGTTCGAGGAATAGCTTCCAAGGTAACTTGATCAAACAAAGATAATAATTGTAAGACATATGCTTTATATGGGCATAATTTATCATCTCCGGTCTGATAAACATCATTGATTTGATTTATGACAAGTTGAGAATCATCGAAAACCAATAAATTTTTAATTTTTAGTGCCAAGGCAGCTCGTAATCCAAGGATAAGAGCTTCATATTCAGCAGTGTTATTGGTGCAAGCAAATGTTAGTTTGAAGGACAGAGGTATAAGATGTTTCTATGGAGATATTAAAATAATACCTGCACCAGCCCCACTCATACATCGGGCTCCATCAAAGTATAGGGACCATTGCTCGGGATGGTCTGCCTCTAGTTTAAGGCATTCATCAGGAAACTCAATGATGAGGGGATGGGTAGACTCTAAGGGTGCAGCGGCTAATTGATCTGCTATGATTTGACCTTTAACAGACTTTTGTCCTATAAACGTGAGTTCAAACTCGCTTAGCGCAAGAACCCACTTTGTTGTGCGACCAGATAAGTACGGTCGACTCATGAGATATCGCAAAGGGTCGAATTTGGCAATAACATACATTTTTTGACTGAGCATATAATGTCGTAGTTTTTGTGTAGAAAATATGATTGCTAGACATAACTTCTCTAATACGGTATAGCGAGTTTCATAACTGATTAAGGTCCTGCTAATGTAATAATTAGCATGTTCTTTCTTCTCATCGTCAAGCTGAGCTAACATAGCTCCTAAGGCAAAATCGAAAGCAAAAATGTACAAAATAAATGGATGATCAGATCTAGGTGGGGAAAGCACCGATGGTTTAAGGAGATATTGTTTAAGGAGTTCAAATGCTTCCTGACATTCGTCGTCCCAATGAAAAGAGACATCTTTCTTAAGAAGCTTAAGAAAGGGTCCGATTTTGTCTGCCAACTTATCGATGAAGCGATGAATAGCTTGAAGCTTACCTTGTAGACTTCGTAATTCAGATATATTTGTGGGTGCGGGCATATCAGTGATAGCCATGATCTTGAGAGGGTCAATTTCAATGCCACGTAAAGAAACTATAACCCCCAATAATTTATCGGACTTAACTCTGAATATACATTTGGTTGGATTTAGTCGGATAAGATATTCCCTTAACCGATCAAATACTTTTCTCAAGTCATCTAAATGATCATCTTCTTTGATGGAACGAGCTATAATATCATCTACATAATCATGTAGAATATCATGCATCATATCATGAAAGATATAAGTCATGGCTCGTTGATAAGTTGCACCTGCATTCTTTAAACCGAATGGCATCACTTTCCAACAAAAGGTTCCCCAAGGGGTAATAAAGGTTGTTTTAGCCTGATCTTCAGGAGCTATCCTGATCTGATTATAACCAGAAAATCCATCCATTAGGGATATCATTCCACTCCCAACAGTAAAGTCAATGATCTGATCCATGTTGGGAAGAGGAAAATCATCTTTAGGGCATGCAACATTAATATCTCTGAAGTCTGTGCAAACCCTAACTTTAGTGGCTTCTTTCTTAGTTACTGGAACTACATTTGAGATCCATTCAGCATAATCAATGGCTTGTATAAAAATAACATTTAAGAGTTTTTCTAATTCTCCTTTGACTAGTAAGGCCACTTTAGGATGCATTTTTCTAAGTTTTTGTTTAATAGGTTTAGCATCCGGATGGACTACTAGGTGATGCATAACTACGAAGGGTCTAATCCTGGCATATCTTCATATGTCCAAGCAAAGACGTCTTCATATTGTTTAAGGAATGCAATGTATTTATCTTGTTTTTCTTGACTCAATTCTGATCCAATGTTGATTATGTGAGGGTTATCTTTGGTTCCAATGTTAATTTTTATGATGTTTTCTACTTCCATATGTAGATCTCTCTCAAAATTAGGTGGGGCGGGTGAAACGCCTAATTCTTGTAATTCTTCCAAAGTTAGCTTGGATAATTCGTCTTGAGGAGTCGTGGCCTCAAGTCAGGCTATACTAGGTATAGAGCCATCGAAATAAAATCCGTTATGTAACAATTCCTCAATGGAGACATCATGAAAGATATCCCCCTCCAACTCATCGTCGGATTCGGAAATCATCTCAGGGTAAGCTATGGATAGCATATTGCATGTAAGAGGCTTATTCATTAAATGCAAGACATACCGTTTATCCAAATAATCTTGGTAACATATAAGATGGTCATCATCCTCAAATGGGAAGGGCTGACCTTTACTAGGAAATAGGCCCACACCACATCGGGCAGGCCATGGTTCTACCTCAAAAGGTTCTTTCATACCATTTTGGGAAGGTCCCAAACCTTTCCCTTTATATCCCAATTTAAGCATTATAGGCTTAGCTTTAATATACTCATTAGCAAAATAGCATCTAGCATATCCATCACAATGTGTCTTGATGTTTCTAGGTATTCTTCCCCAGTCATATCCCTTATAAATAAAAGCACAACTCCCGACTTGGTAGATACTTCCCATAGGTTGTGGGAGGCCCAAGGTACGAGGAGAGGGTGGGAGTTTATTTAAAATAAGGGAATCTTGCATGGCAGTGTTTGTTTTTTTTGATATAAGAATTTTAGATAAATCGGGTAAGAGCTCATCAGTAAGAGCATAAGAGGTAGAAGGAACATTTCCTACATCGTCGGATGTGGAAAGGATGCCTGTAGTGGATGTAGATGTTATAGAGATATCGATGGATGAGTCTATAGGTATGGAAGTTATAGGAGTAAAACAAGAAGCATTGGTTGTAGTTTTAGGATCTTTTCGAGGTCCTAATGTGGTTTGTTCGGAAGATGGTTGAGCTATATGTAGAGGTGTAGTTGAAAGAGTAGATGATGTTATGGGTGTGTGTTTCACACGTTTGGGTGGGTGATGAGAATTAGGATGTGTGGATGACAGAGCAGGGCAAAATTGAACTCCAACAGGTTCTGCCAAAGCACACATATCAAAGGGTCTAGGATCACCATGAATGGTAACCAACTGATTTTTAAATTCGAATTTAACACACTGATGTAAAGTGGAGGGAACAGCTCGCATCACGTTGATCCAAGGGTGACCCAAAAGTATATTGTACGATGCAGGGCAATGTACAATAAACACGGTCGTGTCTAAGGTTCTAGGACCAACTTGTAAGGGGATAGTAATAACTCCACATGTTTCTTGTGTTTCGTCATTGAAGGCTTTTATGATCATATCAGTTCTTTTCATTTCATCACTTCTAAACCCAAATCTTTGGTAGAAGTCAAAAGTGCATATGTTTAAAGATGAACCATTATCAATCAAGACTCGTTTAACTGCTACATCCCCAATTAGGGCAGTAATATATAAGGGGTTATCCTTATGTAAACTATGTTGCGGTATATCTCTATCCCGAAAGTCAATACAATCGACTTCTCGAGTTATGATAGTATTGGACATGGCTTCAGGTTGAATATTTTGTGGTACCATCATTTGGCTTAATGTGAGCATTAATTCATCCCTATGGGTAGGAGAAGATCTTAAAAGGTCCAAAAGGGAAATTCTAGCTGTAGTATTTGATAATTGTTCATTAATATTATAAGGAGGCTTAGGTTGAACATTAGGCACATAATTCCCTTTATTGGGATTTTTCAAAACAAATGGAGCTGATCCATCATTCTGAGTTTGATCCTATTGAGAGTTTTGAGCCTGTTGTCTAGTAACGGCTCCGATGGTACCTACAATATTATTTTGCGGATGATGAATAGGTCTTGGTCTAGTGTTTATGACTTGTTCATTAGAAAGTATTTGGTGAGAAGATGGTCTAGTAGTGACTCTTCTAGGAAATGGTTCTTCTGGAACCATAGAACTTGTGATGGGTTGAACAAGATCTGATTCATCTTCAGAACTATTTGATTGATTTGAGGTGATTTCCATGTCACTTTCAGTCTCATATTCGGTATCACTAAGATCAAGTGTCCGAATATTATGTAGAGGTCTGGCCGTAACCATGGATAAAGTTGTGTCAAATACTTCCACATCATGAGTAGGTGAATGTCCACTAATAGTTCCTACATATCGGGTAGGAGGGGGAACATTATGATGCTCAATTTGATTAGCCACCTCTTTACCATGCTTTGGTAAAGGATGTTGAAATATGTCCAATGATTGATTGGCATTCTGATTCTGATTTTGGGGGATGTTCTTTTGAGCATTATTAGAAGGATTTTGTTTAGGTTGAAAGGCTTGCACCTCCATCTCATTGTTATCAATCAGGTCTTGTATTTTATGTTTTAATATTTTACAAGAGTTGGTAGCGTGTCCAGGTCCTCTATGGAAATCACAATGTAAATCAGCTCTGTATCCGGGTATAGTTGGATCAGGTTCCCGGATATTTGGTAATTGAATCAAACCTCATGCTAATAGTTGCGGGAGAATGGTTGATAAAGGTTGATTTAACCTAGTAAATTCTTGGGGTGGTTTATCAGGAGGTTTCAATATGAACTTCTCTATTGTTTTCATAGTATTAACATTGGCAATGTTTCTGCTATCAGTGACTCCATCACCCACAACTTGTTTATTTTTATATTGATTTCTGGATGTTTTCTCATCATCTTTCTTTTTGAGCTGACCTCTCCTAATGAGAGCATCTTCCACCCTTCGAGCTAAATCTATAGCTTGATCGAAGGTGGTCAAGGTAGCAATTGATAATTCATAGGATAGTTGTTCTTGTAAATTATTGATAAAGATATCCAACATTTCTCGATAAGGTAACACAAAGTGTAATTTTCCTATCAACTGCCTCCATCGAGCTAAGAAGTCAGCAAAACACTCATCTTTGTCTTGTTTTAGGTTGTACAAATCTTTAATGGTTACATGCCTTTCGATATAGGCACTAAATTGATGCACAAAAGATTCGGCGGTTTCTTCGAAATTCCTCAAAGAATGAGTGGGTAGTTGATAATACCACTCCAATGCCATCCCTCCTAAACTTTTTGGGAACATCTTTAGTAATAACAAGTCATCATGTGATATATCATGACATGCTATCCTAAACATACGAAGATGCTCTATGGGATCTTCGGTTCCTTTGTATATAGGTAGGACAGGCATAGGAAAGTGTTTGGGATATGGTTGTGCTACAACTATAGGATCTAGAGGCTGACTACACATCTCTCGATAATTGTACGAGGGATGGTAGGGATCTATCTGGTCCATGCGGGAGACTAACTGTTTCACCATGGCTTCCAGATTACCAGTTTGTCCACCATATTGGTTCGGTGGTACATGAGTATTGGATTTGTGAGCGTAGGATGGCGTGACGTAAGGATTAGATGCTATATTGTTGTTATGCAAATGGTTGGTAGGAAGAGTATTATGAAGAAGATTTGTTGTAGCATTATGTTGTATCCCAGATTGTTGGAAATTGGTATTTGGTTTTGTTTTAGGCTTTTGTTGATTTGAGGTATATTGATCAATAGCTTGGCGAAATAGAGCAGTGAATGAAGGTTTCTTTTGTGTGGGAATAACCCTAGGCTTAGTAACAGGCACTCTAGGTGGTTGGGTAACCTGTTGTTGTTGCGTGTTTTGGATTATAGCAGCCATATCCAAATTGGATGGTCCAGCTTGATCACTTTCTTGATCAACGAAGGACAAGGGATTAGTGCGTGTGTGATATATGTCTTCTAGGGTTGCTTGAGTGTCACTAATTTGATCTTTGTCCATATGGACTGCTCTATTAAGAGTGCCAATATTAGTATTGAGGAACTTCCAGAAATGTTCCATGTTCTCAAAAGTAATGGCTCCTTCTGGAGATATTTTAGGGGATGAGGATCCTTCCTCTCTATCATTTTCTTTTTGTTCATTTCCTACAACAAATTCTTCTTCTTGTTGGTCGAAGGTTCCTTCTTCCTGAATTGGGTCTTCGGGAAGGACATCCGGGTTATTTTTTGGTTTTCTTAACCAATCTTCTTCTACTTCGATCTGTTTTCCATTCCTGAGTCTAGTCATTATGTCTAAATTTAGATTTTAGCAAATATATATTAATATATTTGCAACAGATTTGGGAGGTATATATTTTAATTATATACCTACTATAATGCTTAAAAGAAAATGTTTTGATTTTTGTTATGATTTTGTTTTGTTTTTTATTTTTTATTTTTTTATTTTTTTATGCTTATAAAGACAATAAACAACACACTAAATGCAAGAAATAACAATAATAAAAGAATAGCTTAGTTTTCTATAAATAGTTTATAGATGTCATTGATAGGATCAAGTTCATCAGGAGTCATGAAATGCTCCTCTTCAAATTGGAAATGGTTTTTCAAGAACTTGATAAAGTGTGCTATAGTGATATTATCTGTTTCAGACTCTGTCTTGTAAAAATAGATCTCATGGCAATACTCTCGATATAACACAACTCTAGGAACTCTATTCCATATTTGTCTATCCGTAAGAACGACCTCTTGGTCCTCTATACGAGACAGAAATTTATGTACTACAACTGCATTATCGAGGTATTCCTCAAAGGTGTACAATTCAGAAGACACAAGGGCTCTTTTATCTGCTAACCACCTATGGCAAGCTCTCTGAAGCTCATGATACAAGGTCACTTGATCGGGATCCTAGGATTCTATCTAGGACAAACCTCTTGATTTGCCTAAGTTCGGTTGCTCTAGATGAAATGAGATTCAATCTCCTATTAAGCTCGTCCCATAAAGGTGGGACTCTATATGTTTGAGATACTCTAAGCAAAGAATTAATCTCTATGGCTGCTAATTGATTTTCAACATTAATGGTGACAGCTCGTCTTTTATTATAATCTACCATCTAAATATGATATGCAATCTTTGATTCTAAATGCATTTATGTTTTTATTTTTTTTTTGGATTGTTTTCAAAAGGTTTTTAGTTTTTCACGTCGGGTTCACCAAAATGTATCGCTCCAAATTTTTTGCATCCTTACCTTCAGGCTATAGGATCCGTGCCCGAAAGGGGGATGCGAGAAGGATGGGACAATACCTCGGACTGAGAGGCCCTTTGAAGGTCCCGCCTCTCGGGGAGGGGTATAAGGGTGAATTTTTGATGGATGGTGGGTTCACCAGGAAACTTTTGAGTGGCGGTTTCCACACCTAGGTTGATAGTGGGTTTGATGTGTTCATTTTGTACTTTAATCATTCAATTCCTAGGTTTGGCCAAGATGAATCTAAACTATTCTATATGCCAATGCTGATTTTTATGGATACAAAAAATATGAATAAATGCTAAACATAGAGAATGTGCCGAATGGGACAGAACATACCTGATTCCGGATGTTTGATGAAGATTCTGAGTTTTGTAGCAGTCCAGATCATCTCAACTCATACGTAATCATCTGAAATTTCATAGAATCATCTCAAATCACAGTCGGTCATCTGAGATCAGACGGAATCATCTGAGATCTGATGAATTCGTTAGACAAATTCGTCAGAAACCTGCAATCACAAAAATAGATACAAAATACCAAATATGCAACTGCAGAAGCAAAGGAGAATGATAGAAATAACAGCAAACATGCCTAAATAATAGATTCAAATAACAAATAAGAAAATGCAGTAGATTTAATGATTGATTTTAACTTTATCATGCGGTTATGCTAAATGAGGTGAACTCCAAGATGCATAAACATAATAACTAAGATAATGTATAAAGAAATGCAAAAAAATGATAAAGAGATGCAAACTCTAGACTCGATTGCCCCCAATCTGGACTACAGTCGGGATCACCTCCAATCGTACGAGATCGTCTGCGCTCCTCGACAAGATCGTCCGAAATCGTCCGAAATCGCTTGCGATGATCCGAGCTAGCTTCGACTAAAAAATAGTAAAGTTCCTGCAAGAAAACATGAAATACAAAATGCAAATGATGGTGTGAGGATGCTCTGAGGTGCGTGGAAGTTCAGGGGGTTTAAGCAGAGTTTCAGGCAGAGAGTCAGGGGGATAAACTGAGAAAATCTCAGTTTATATAGGATTAGGGAGAGGTTAGGAGGTTGGGGATCATCCCAATCTGGGAGATCTCCAACGGGGGAATCTCCAACTACGCAGACACGCTTCTGCCCAGGTTGGAGAGGTTGTTGAAATAGAAGCTAATTATGAAAATTTGGTTTTGGGACGAAATCGTCTGGACGTTCTGTTCCAGATGAATTCGTCAGATCTGGGATGATTTCGTCTAATCTGCGATGATATCGTCCAACGGTCAAAACAAATCCTAAAAATGGCACGAAAAATGAGGAAAGCGGGTAACAGGCGGTTAACGGGCAGATTGAGGTTAAAATTTGAATTTTTATCTTTTTACTAAGGTTTAACTGTGCCAATTTTAGGGTGCTACAGCATTATATTCATTGGTTATTTAATCTCTTTACCATCCATAGAAGCCAACTTATAAGCACCTAAGCCAAAATTAGTTGCTATGACAAAGGGCCCCAACTAGTTGGGCTAAAAATTACCCCAAAGATCAACACGAGCATTAGTGTTATTTTGGTTATCTGTGAGGACAAGATCCCCAACCTCAAAAGAATGGTTAAAAACTTTCTTAGAGTAAGATCATTGGAGCCTACCCTGATAGGCTCGCAAATGCTCTAAGGCATGAATGCGCCTCTCATCCAACAACTCCAACTAGCACAAATAATTTGTGTGATACTCATCGTCAACCTTAGCATATTGCAACAAGATGCATAAAGAAGGAACCTCAAGCTCAAAAGGAAACACCACCTCATATCCATATACCAAGACATATAGTGAGGCCCCTATGGGAGTACATACACTAGTATAGTAGGCCCACAAGGTAGGATAAAGTTGAGTATGCCAGTTATGACCAGTCTTACTAACAAGCTTCTTCAAAATTTGGATCAAGGATTTTTTGGATGCTTTGGCTTATCCATTACCCTAAGGATAATAAGGAATTGACCATATGTTCTAAATCTTGTACTTAGCACAAATATTATAGACACCCTTATTCTTGAAAGGAGTGCTATTATCAAAAATAATCATCGAAAGAATCCCAAACCTACAAAGAATCTGATTAAATATGAACTTGGAAACTTGAGTTCTAGTCACCATAGCTAGGGGTATGTATTCAACCCATTTAGTGAAGTACTCTATTGTAGTAATGATAAACTTGTGATCAACATATGACACTAGGTTAACATTCCCAATAATGTCCAATCTCCACATGGAAAATGGCCATGGAAAAGAAATAACCTGAGGGTCTTGAGAAGGAGCATGAATAAGATGATCATGATGTTGACACTTGTTGCAGCATCGAACATAATCACATGTATCTTTATCCATGGAAGGCCAATAATACCCCATCTAAAGGAGATTTTTGGCAATAGCATTACCACTAAAATGGCCTCCATATAAACCTTCATGAGCATCACTAAGAGCAATTCGGGCTTCATCGAAGTTAAGACATCGCAAGAGTATGCCTTCAAAATAACGTCGATACAAAGTATTACCAATATAACAAATTGGTATGCTATTTTGCACAATAGCTTATGCTAATTACAATCTAAACCATCAGGCATCGACCCATATTTAAAGGAAATTAAATATGTCGTTATATCATGGTTTAGGTGGGGAATATCTAATTGTAAAACACTTTAGGGGATCCAAAAAAGAACTCAAATATGCAGGTTCCTAGAGTTGTTGAATGATAATCGAAGCTTGATCATCTTCAAAATCCAAAGGGAATAAATATGTAGTAGTAGCCATGGCATATGCATGGCAGTTTGAGGATCTAGGGATAGATTATATGGTTACCTACTTGAAAGAATACAACTTGGTAAAAATATCCTTGTATGGTTTTATTTTATCATCCTGAGTTTGATAAACATCATTGATATGATTAACCACAAGTTGAGAGTAACCAAATATTGAAAGGACCCTAACCTACAAAGGCTACTCTAAGACCAAGTATCAAAGTTTCATATTCTACGGTGTTATTTATGTAATAAAAATAAAGTTTGAAGGATAAGGAGATGATTTATTTTTGTGGTGTAACTAGAATGACTTCAGCTCCAGCATCCTTCATTCAACAAGGTCCATCAAAGAACAAAGTAAAATACTTGGAATCTTCAAATTCAACATTGAAGCACTCATCAAGAAACTCAACAACTATAGGATAGGTAGATTCTAGGGGAGTAGAGGCTAACTGATCAATAATCACCTAACCCTTGATAGCCTTCTAACCTATAAAATTTAGGTCAAAATCACTAAGGGTTAGCACCTTATTAGCGGCTCTACCTGATAGGTGGAGCTTAGAAATTAAATAGTGCAAAGGATCAAACTTTGCAACCACTAATATCTTATGGTTGAGCATGTAGTAGCTTAAATTTTAGGAAGCAAACACTACGGATAGACAAAGCTTATCTAAAGTAATGTACATAGTTTCATAGCTGACCAAAGTTCTACTAATATAGTAGATAACTCTTTATTTATTTTCATGATCATACTAAGCTAGCATGGCTTTCAAGGCGTGAGCTATGGCTGCTATGTAAATCAAAAAATGCCTACCAAAAATAGGGGGAACTAAAACAAGCAAGGAAGTGAGATACCTTTTAAGGTCATCAAAAGCCTTCTGACACTCGAAATCCTACTAAAAAACTACATTCTTATTAAGGAGTCGAAGGAAAGGTTGATACTTATCGACTAACTAGGCAATGAATCAATGAATAGACTACAAATTACCTTATAGACTATGCAATTTAATCAAGGTGTGAGGATGAGGCATATCAATGATAGTTGCTATCTTAGCAGGGTCCACTTCAATGCCTTGCCTAGACACTATAAATCTTAGCAACTTGCTAGATGTGACTCCAAAAATACACTTGGCTAGTTTAATATGAAATTTATGTTATCGAAGCCTTTCAAATATTTGCATTAAATCATGGACATGATCATTTTATTCTAAGGAACAAGCCAAAATATTTTCCACATAGTCCTAGAGAATATAATGCATCATGTCATGGAAAATATAATTCATGGTCCATTGATAGGTAGCTCCCACATTTTTCAAGCCAAAAGGCATGACTTTCTAGAAGAAGGTACCCCATGGAGTAGTGAATGCTATCTTGGCCTAGTCTTCAGGAGTAATCATAATCTGATTGTACGCAGAGAAACCATCCATGAGTGAAAGCATCCCATATTTGGTGATAAAATCTATGATTTGATCTATGTTGGGCAAGGGAAAATTGTCCTTGGGACATGCTAAGTTAATGTCCTAAAATTCGGTACATACTCTGATTGTTCCTTATTTATTAGCTATAGGAACGATATTAGAAATCCAATTAAAATATTCGATGGCTTTTATAAAACTAACATCAAGGATTTTTTGGAGCTCCTCCTTGATTGAGAGGGTGACCTTCGAATATATATTTTGAAGCTTTTTATTAACAATATTAGAACTAGGTTTAACTACTAAATGATGCATGACAAGGTAGGGATCAAGCCTTGACATGCCAGCATATGACCAAGCAAAAATATCCTAATATTCTTTGAATAAATTGGTCAATTGCTCCTACTCATCCATGGTCAGGGATTTGTCTAACTTAAGGATTCTAGGGGCTTCCTTAGAACCTATGTTCACATCTATGGTCTCCTCAATGAGGATGGAAAAATTATCCTCAAGAGGAGGTGAGGCAGGAATTACTCCTAATTTTTCAAGGTCCTCGGGAGACATAGAACCAAAGTCCACTTGAGAACTAGAAGATTCAACCTGTGATGTGCAAGAGATAAACCCATCAAAGCAGTTATCATTCTAAGGTAAAGCCTCATTTATGACATGTGACTACGAGGTTAAGACCATAGGATAGGGTGGACCCTCATCCTCAACACTCTACTCTAAACCTTGATGAGATTCATCAAAGAGAATATCTAAACACAAAGAGTCATCTTGATCCTCTTATGAAACATTTGTAGAAAATTTCTTAGAGGAATATTGTGAGAAATGAATTTGGGCTAAATCCTCTGGTGAGCAAAATTCAAATGGATGTGGATAACCCATAATAGAAATAATTTAATTTTCAAACTCAAATTTTACACATTGATGAAAAGTAGAAGGGATGGCATAAATCCAAGATCATATAAGAAGAAGATTAAAATATGCAGGACAAAACACCACATAAAATATTATGTTCAAAATTTTAGGTCCAAATCTAAGAGGCAGGGATATAGTATTGCATGCTTTTTGAGACTCATTTTTGAAAGTTTTAATGATATCACCAGTTACAATTATATCTTCCTCTTTCAATCCAAACTTCTGAAATAAATGGTGTGTACATATATTAAGCGAAGAACCATTATCAATCATAACCCTTTTGATAAGAGTATCCCCAATAAAAGTAGTGATATATAAATATGAATCTTCTTGCATTTTTGAGAAAGACATATCATTGTCTAAAAATGTGATACAAAGCATCCCAAAAGAACTTACAACCTTTGCCATATCACCAAGAGAAATATTGGGAGGTACCGACTACTATTTTAAAACATTTACCATATCTTCTTCGTGGGCTTGAGAATTCTGTAGAAGTTCTAAGAAAGAAATATTTGCTGACATACTCATCTCTTGTTGAGATCACTAAATTTTTTGACTCTATACTAAATTTTTTGGAGTAGATGTTATCATTCCAACCATATTATTATCATACTGATGTGGTACATTCTTATAGGATACTTGATTGGTTTATCTAGTTCTATCCTTATTCTGTTGGTTGTTGGAATACTGAAAACTGCTGGAGTCAATACAACCAACATCAATTAAATCTTAAACCAAATGTTTCAACTTCATGCAAGAATTTTTCCAGTGTCCTTCTACTCTGTGATATGTGCAATATTGATCTACCATATACCAATGAGTTGTAGTATCTAGTTGCCTTATAGGAGGTAATTCAATTGCCTTAGCATCTAGCAATTATTTCAAAACTACTTCCATAGGTATATTAAGTTTGGTAAAATTCCTTTGAGGAGGTTTCTGAAGTACAATATTTTGTAGACCATTGGTGACATTGTTAACATACCTACTATCACTATTGCCTCCTATATGCTTATTCTTATGCTGAGACTTAGTAGACTTTTCTTCTTTATTCTTAAGCCGACCTCTCCTAATGATATGTGATAGTAGTAGTTTCTAGTGCATATGATATATGTTCTTGTAAATTACTATTAAATATATCAAGCATATCTTTCTAATACATAGGCTATCTTAATCAACCAACTAAATGAAGAACACAAGCTTATACTGAGAGGGGGGGTGAACAGTATAAGACCACTTTTTACTTTTCTTTCCCAATCAATATTATGCAATGTAAATATAGCAATACCAATAGTAGTAATCAAAGCAATGTATAAATCACCACACACAATAGAGACACCACAATTTACGTGGTTCACCCAATGTGGGCTACTCCACGGAGAAAATATTTCACTAAATTTTTCTCAATCAATCTCTTGGGAATCCTTTCCCTATTACAATGTTTATGGACCTCTGTCCAAAGGAGATACCAATCCCCTAAATCAAGTTTGTGGATCTCTATCCATAGGAGACACCAATCTCCTAATCTCTGCTCTGGCTGGTGATCTTCTAGAAGAACTATTGCCTCTACTGCACTGGCTAATGGATCTCTATCCACTGAAGACTCTTATCCTCACTCAGAAGACCTATCCTCACTGCCCTAGCTAATGGATCTCTATCCACTAGAGACTGTCATCTTCTATACTCTATCACCTCCAAAGCTTGCACTCAGCTCTATCTCAAATCTGTACTAAACACAGTCCTTTGGTCTAGCACAAATCTATCTTCAATATCTGTCTCTGGTCTAGCACAAACCTATCCTCAAATCTACACCAAAATCTGTCCTCAATATCTATCCTCTAATATGTACTAAACATAGTCCTTCGGTCTAGCACAAATCTATCTCAATCTCTATCTTCAAGCCTTAACTCAAAGCTTGACTCAATCTCAAATCAACTCTGCTAGATCTACTCCAAACCTTAACTCAAGGTTTGAACAAATCAATCAACTCTGCTCTCAAGCCTTCTCAAAGACTTATCTCAAATCTACTTTGTAAGCTTCCACAAAATCTCACACTAATATATCCTCAAGTCCTCTCTAGAACTTGTCCAATCTACTCAATAAGTCCTCTCAATAACTTATCCAATATGCTCAATAAGTCCTCTCAAGAACTTAACCAAATCTACTCAATAATATGTATTGTAAGCTTCCACAAAAGCTTACCCAAATCTATCCACAAGTCTTCTCAAAGACTTACCTCAAATCTACTCAACAAGTCCACACTAGAACTTGTCCAATCTCATAGAAACATAAAGAGAATTGTTAGAGACTCAATATGCTCTATACTCAACACAATGCTCAATCACTTTCAATCACTCTTTCAGAAACATAAGGAGAATTGTTAGAGACTCAATATGCTTCTTATTCACCTCAACTCAATCACTTTCTCAATTCAATTCAGAATATAGAATAGTTTGTTTTATGGAACTTGAACAATCACTTCACACATCCACTTGACTAGGCTCAACCAACTCTACTCAACCAATCTCTCAATGAAATAATCCTCGCTCACAAACCCTAGTCCAAGCATATGATCCTTCACTCAAAATATTTCCAACAATGCTCAACAACAAATCTCACATAACAATGATACTCATGTTCTTTTCAAACCCTAGTTCAAGTTCTTCACACAACTCACTTCAAAAAAACAACTCTCACATAACAATGATACTCATGTTCTTTTCAAACCCTAGTTATTTGCTCAACCAATGGCTTCAACAACAATGCTTATAAAACAAGGTTTTAATAACAACTCTTTATTCCAGAAAAACCTTGAAGCATTAACTCAAACACACTCAATAAGGAAGCCCTAATCAAATCCTTTTCACTCCAAACTTATTTTCAGAAATACACTCACATTCATCATTTTTACACATGGAAGAATTTGCCCATACCTTTTTCTTGATTGGAGAAAGTCCTCTCAAAACTGCCTTCAAACAATACCTTCTTGTTTGCCAAGTACCAAGGGTTAGATAACAAGTGTTATACTTCACAAATACAAGGATAGCTCAATTTCATGATACACCTTATATCTCCATCTCAATAGCAATATTCAACAATAATATTTTCACAAAATAACCCTTTCAAAATACACCTTCAATTTCTCAATATTACAAAAATTGATATCACAAATCAATTTCAATCTCCTAAGGTAAAAATAACATTTACCCTAGTAAAACTCTTATTTACCACCTAGGTAAATAACCCCACTATTTTCCTTATGTCTCCCTAACCTTAAGGAAATAATTAAATTGCATATACAACCCTTATACCTCCTAAACCTTAGCACATGTCAAAATTAAAAATTAAATTAATAAAAACCTTGGCAAAGTCCCCTTCCACAAATTTTGGGGATTCGACCCTGCGTCTTTCTCCTCGGCTGGCGCCTTGGCCGTGGCTAGCTAGCCGTGTGAGCCAAGCGCTCCACGTGCTTGCTTAAGCGCCTTGGTCGCTTTGTCTTCCCACGAAGGCCTTAGAGCCTTTGGCTCCTCCCTTTGCCTTGCCACTTGCTAAAACACACGATGCGCTCCCTTTACCTTCCACTTCATGTGCTCTTGACTTTTGCTTGACCTCATGAATTATGCAAGTCGCATTTGAATTATTTTTTGTTTGCTAAGGTTTGCATTTCATAGGTTTTAAATACCCTTTTTTATTTTGTTCTTCACGTCGGCGGATGCTTTAATAGATGACGTCGACACTTTTATAACCTTTATAATTTATAAATTATTTAAATTCTAAAAGAATTTAAATTTTATAAATTATATTTATAAACCTTTGACTTTAATAAAAATTAAAGCCTCCTTGTATAAGTAATATTTATTTATAAAATTTAAATTCAAATTGAATTTAAATATTTTATAAAGTAAATATTAAAACCTCCTTTAGCTTTTAAAAAATCTTCCTTGGGTTTTTATGAAAAACCTTTTAATTTGCTCATCCATGGTTTTAATAAAAACCCACCTTCATTTGCTTCCACATAATATTAAAAATATTATGAAGCTCTTTTGCCATTAACCTTTGCATTGTTCTTCTTGACATCAATGATGACTTCATTCCTTGACATCAATGACAACTTAACTCAAAATGTCCAACAATCTCCCCCTTTGTCATTGATGGCAACCCAAATTATTTTTACCAAAAACTTGACCTTTCCTTTGTTCTACTCCCCCTAGGACATTGCTCCCCCTGGCTCAATGCTCTCTCCTCTTTACTCAAATACCAAATATCTCCCCCTTACTCAAATCTCTCCCCCTTTGACATCAATGGCAAAGGGTCACCTTTGGGGCTCGGGGCTAAGAATGAGCCTCTTAGCTTAGCCCCTCCCCCACCTCCTCTTGAGGTGGTTAATTCTGGGGTGGGAGTATTTCTACTCCTAGAAAGCACTGTTCTTTACCTTTATCCTCTTTTCTTCTTATCTGATCCTTCTGATTCCTCTAACTATTTCTTTCCATGTCCATGTTCCTATCCATGTCCATATTTCTATTCTTGTTCCTTTTCCTATTCTTGTTCATATCCATGTTCCTATTTTCATATCCATGTTCCTTTCTTGTTCATATCCATGTTCTTGTTCCTGTTCCTATTCCTTGATTCTGGAATGTCTGCTCTACACCACTTTGTTGTGTGACCATTATTATTGCACTTATAACACTTAATGTTATTATTCCTTGGAGGTGCAAATGTCTTAGGATTTCTCCTAGTGAAGCCATATCCTCTTCTATCATGAACCCTGTAATTCATTGCCTTGTGACCAAACTGATTACATGAGTAGCAATACCCATGGAAAAGTTGTTTGTTCCCATATTCTTGTCTTTCATGTGTCCTACACTATGAAGCCATGTGCCCAAACCTGTGACATGAAAAACATCTTCCATTGAAGTTTCCTTGTCTTGACCTCATTGGTCTCTTAGTCTCTCTTGACCTATTCTGATTGTTGTTCCATCTGTATCTTCTTTGTGCATTGTTCATATTCTTGTTGAACTTTCTATTGTCCAACTCATCCTCAGATGTCTCACTTTATTTTACACTATCTTCTTCTGAAGTGTCTTCATCTAAATTTTCTTCTCCTCTAGAACTTGAGATTGACTTTCCTTCCCATTTCTTTTGAACCTTGTTCAAATCCAAGACCTGTTTTGCTTGATGTAGGCTTTTGTATCTTGATGAACTTATCCAAGTTCTTTGAGCTATTTTTGAACCCTTTTAGCTTGACTTTGGAGTCTTCTAAATATTCTCTTAGTAGAGCCATTTCTTGTGCTAACTTTTCACATTCTAAGATCTTTACTTCTAACTTATCCTTGAACTTCTTTGTCTTAGCCTTTGATTTTTCTAGATCCTCTATAAGCATCCTTCTCTCTTCATCACATTCTTGAAACTGAATTTCAAGTTTAGAGTTTTGCTTTCTTACCTTCTTCACTGTGTCAAGGGCATAGATAAGTTCTCCCTTGAGATCATATCCATATTTCTCTGAATATTCCTCTATTTTTTTACCTTTGTCCATATCTTTATTTTCTATTGGCTTGTCTTCTGTAGGATCATCTTCTCCTTCTTCTAGTGCCATTAGAATATTCTCTTATGGTCCTTCAAGTGTATCTTCATATTCATCATCACTGAAACTATAACCATTCCTTGTACAACTATCTTCAAGATGTCCAAAGTTACCACATCTAAAACACTTGAGAATTACTTGAGTCCTTTTCTTAACTTGTTCTTTTTCTTCAATCATAAATAGGACTTCATCTCTATCATTATCTGAAAAACTAGCATCACTATCACTTGAGTACTTACTTGCCTTATCCGCATAGTAGCTCCTCTTTTGTCTTTGAAAGAACTTCTTTCCTTGTCTGCTTTGTCCATCCTTGCTTTTCTTTTGGTGCCTATATCTTTCTGATTCCTTGTTCTTGTGATCCTGTTTTTCTTCACCATTGTTATTCTTAGCTTCTTGACAATATGTTGCATAATGACCATACTTTCCACAATTGAAAAATTTAATAGATTTTAGATCTCTAGATCTTCTAGAATCCTTATCCCTTCTACCATAATTAGCTTCTTCATCACTGGATGACTCATTGCTTGATTTTGACTTCTTACCCTTTGTCTTCTTGATTGCTTTGAATGTTGCTTCTTTCTGGGGATTAGGTTCCTCTTTTGTTCTCATCTCAAATGTTGTAAGAATACCAAGAAACATATCTCTTGTCAAAGAATCACCATATTTTGACTCTTCTATAGCATAAACCTTTTCACTGAATCTTTTTGGAAGAGTTCTTAAGACCTTATCACAAACATCTGATTCATCAACCTTCATTCCAAGTCCTTGCATATCATTAACAACCTCATCAATTTGAAGTAGATAAGTACTAATATTTTCCTCATCCTTCATTCTTAATGTTTCAAATTGTCCTTTGAGATTTTGTATCTTTGCTTTCTTAACACTTTTATCTCCTTCATATATACTTTGCAGTTTATCCCACATTTCTTTTGCAGTTTGACAATGCATAACTTTCATGGACTTTGTTCTATGCAAACCTCTCAAAAGTGCATTCATTGATTTTGAATTGTAATGTTGTAGGAGCTTACCTTCCTTATCTGTAGGTGGATTAACTAAGGGATCGTATCCAATTTCAATTGCTTCCCAAATTTCATTGCCAAGTGCCATCAGGTAAATCTTCATTCTCATACTCCAATATATATAGTCACTTCCATAAAATACTGGTGCTGAATTATCTGAGGACACATTCTTAGAATCCATTGTGTTCTTGTTATCTTTTCCTTCAAGCTATTAAACTCTTTCGAAGGAACCCGCTCTGATACCAATTGAAGAACACAAGCTTATACTAAGAGGGGGGTGAACAGTATAAGACCACTTTTTACTTTTCTTTCCCAATCAATATTATGCAATGTAAAGATAGCAATACCAATAGCAGTAATAAAAGCAATGTATAAATCACCACACACAATAGAGACACCACAATTTACGTGGTTCACCCAATGTGGGCTACTCCACGGAGAAAATATTTCACTAAAATTTTCTCAATCAATATCTTGGGAATCCTTTCCCTATTACAATGTTTATGGACCTCTATCCAAAGGAGATACCAATCCCCTAAATCAATTTTGTGGATCTCTATCCATAGGAGACACCAATCTCCTAATCTCTGCTCTAGTTGGTGATCTTCTAGAAGAACTACTGCCTCTACTGCACTAGCTAATGGATCTCTATCCACTGAAGACTCTTATCCTCACTCAGAAGACCTGTCCTCACTACCCTGGCTAATGGATCTCTATCCACTAGAGACTATCATCTTCTATACTCTGTCACCTCCAAAGCTTGCACTCAACTCTATCTCAAATTTGTACTAAACATAGTCCTTCGGTCTAGCACAAATCTATCTTCAATATCTGTCTCTGATCTGGCACAAACCTATCCTCAAATATACACCAAAATTTATCCTTGAATCTGTACTAAACATAGTCCTTTAGTCTAGCACAAATCTACTCAATCTCTATCTTCAAGCCTTAACTCAAAGCTTGACTCAATATCAAATCAACTCTATTAGATCTGCTCTAAATCTTAACTCAAGGTTTGAACAAATCAATCAACTCTGCTCTCAAGTCTTCTCAAAGACTTGTCTCAAATATACTTTGTAAGCTTCCATAAAATCTCACACTAATATATCCTCAAGTCCTCTCTAGAACTTGTCCAATCTTAGCCAAGAATTATAATCTGCTCAATAAGTCCTCTCAAGAACTTATCCAAATCTGCTCAATAAGTCCTCTCAAGAACTTATCCAAATATGCTCAATAATCTGTATTGTAAGCTTCCACAAAAGCTTACCCAAATCTGTCCACAAGTCTTCTCAAAGACTTACCTCAAATCTGCTCAACAAGTCCACACTAGAACTTGTCCAATCTCATAGAAACATAAAGAGAATTTTTAGAGACTCAATATGCTCTATACTCAACACAATGCTCAATCACTTTCAATCACTCTTTCAAAAACATAAGGAGAATTGTTAGAGACTCAATATGCTTCAACTCAATCACTTTCTCAATTCAATTTAGAATATAGAATAGTTTGTTTTATGGAACTTGAACAATCACTTCACACATCCACTTGACTAGGCTCAACCAACTCTACTCAACCAATCTCTCAATGAAATAATCCTTGCTCACAAACCCTAGTCCAAACATATGATCCTTCACTCAAAATATTTCCAACAATGCTCAACAACAAATCTCACATAACAATGATACTCATGTTCTTTTCAAATCCTAGTTCAAGTTATTCACACAACTCACTTCAACAATAATGCTTATGAAACAACTCTCACATAACAATGATACTCATGTTCTTTTCAAACCCTAGTTCAATTTATTCGACCAGTGGCTTCAACAACAATGCTTATAACACAAGGTTTTAACAACTCTTTATTCTATAAAACCTTGAAGCATTAACTCAACACACTCAATAAGGAAGCCCTAATCAAATCCTTTTCACTCCAAACTTATTTTCAGAAATACACTCACATTCATCATTTTTACACATGGAAGAATTTGCCCATACCTTTTTCTTGATTGGAGAAAGTCCTCTCAAAACTGCCTTCAAACAATACCTTCTTGTTTTCCAAGTACCAAGGGTTAGATAACAAGTGTTATACTTCACAAATACAAGGATAGCTCAATTTCATGATACACCTTATATCTCCATCTCAATAGCAATATTCAACAATAATATTTTCACAAAATAACCCTTTCAAAATACACCTTCAATTTCTCAATATTACAAAAATTGATATCACAAATCAATTTCAATCTCCTAAGGTAAAAATAACATTTACCCTAGTAAAACTCTTATTTACCACCTAGGTAAATAACCCCACTATTTTCCTTATGTCTCCCTAACCTTAAAGGAAAATAATTAAATTGTATTATACAACCCTTATACCTCCTAAACCTTAGCACATGTCAAAATTAAAAATTAAATTAATAAAAACCTTGGCAAAGTCTCCTTTCACAAATTTTGGGGATTCGACCCTGCGTCTTTCTCCTCGGCTAGTGCCTTGGTCGTGGCTAGCTAGCCGTGTGAGCCAAGCACTCCATGTGCTCTATTAAGTGCCTTGGTCACTTTGTCTTCCCACGAAGGCCTTAGAGCCTTTGGCTCTCACCTCCGCTTGCCATGTGTTTAACCACACGACACACTCCCTTCTTACCTTCATTGCCTTGACTTTCATTGACCTCATGAATTTTTGCAAGTGCATTCGAATTATTTTTGTTTTCTAAGGTTTGCATTTCATAGGTTTTAAATACCCTTTTTTTCTTTTGTTCTTCACGTCGGTGGATGCTTTAATAGATGACGTCGACACTTTTATAACCTTTATAATTTATAAATTATTTAAATTCTAAAAGAATTTAAATTTTATAAATTATATTTATAAACCTTTGACTTTAATAAAAATTAAAGCCTCCTTGTATAAGTAATATTTATTTATAAAATTTAAATTCAAATTGAATTTAAATATTTTATAAAGTAAATATTAAAACCTCCTTTAGCTTTTAAAAAAGCTTCCTTGGGTTTTTATGAAAAACCTTTTAATTTGCTCATCCATGGTTTTAATAAAAACCCGCCTTCATTTGCTTCCACATAATATTAAAAATATTATGAAGCTCTTTTGCCATTAACCTTTGCATTGTTCTTCTTGACATCAATGATGACTTCATTCCTTGACATCAATGACAACTTAACTCAAAATGTCCAACACTAAACTTCTCCAACGAGCTAAGAATTCTAAAAAAATTCTTCTTTACTTTGCTTGATGTCATATAGATCTCTCAATGTCACTTATTTTTTAATATAAGCACTAAATTGATGAACAAAAAATTTTGCAATCTTTTCAAAGCTCTTTAAAGAATAGTTGGTCAACAAATAATAGCATTCCAATGCAACCCCTATAAGAATATTTGGAAATTTTTTCAATAGAAGCATATCATCATAAACAAGATCATGACAAGCTATTCTAAATCCCCTTAGATGCTCTATTGGATCTTCTGTACCTTTATATATTTGTAAAACTAGCATAGAAATATGCTTGGGATAAGGTCTAGCAGAAACAATAGTATCCAATGGATGACTACACATTTCTTTATAATTGTATGTAAATCTTGAATGTTGAATCATATCCATCCTTCAAACTAACTGATTCACTATATTTTATAAATTCTGCATTTTTGGATTATGTGTTTTTCCTATATTCCCTTGAATTAAGTTGAACATGATAAGGTTATTGTTATATGTGGTGCCTTGTGAGAATGGTTTTTTTACCTTGTGGTGGAACAAAAGAAATAGTATTGACATTAGAAGATAAAGGAGGAAATTGAGAGTAATTTTAGGTGCTACCACTAGTTGGAGGAATAGGTGGATTCCATCTAATGTTGGTGGTCATAGTATTGGCATAAGTAGGTTGACAGATTTGATTGCCATGATTCAAAGTTTCACTCAAAGTATTTCCTTGAAGTGGGATATCCTTTTCAAGTAATGCTTCTTCCTCTAAGGCTTGATCCAATGCATGTTTATGATATTTATAAAAAATCCATACATGATCAAAAGATTTAAAGATAAGATTCCCATTGGGATATCAAATAGGATCAAGATGATTATTAGCCTCTTATTCTAGGTTATGGTTTTCCCTATTAATTTGATCATTCTCATGAAAAATCTCATCAAACCTAAGGAGTCTTTGTCCTTTACCAAGGTCATAATCCATTGATAAAAAGGAAAAAAACAAGAAGAATAACTAATATCAAAGAGACCTATGCACTCAAACAAGGAAATTTTCTTTTTAAATATTTGACACACGAATTAATGATCTTTATTATTATATTTAAAAGAAAAGGAGGTGTTTACATCAGGTTCACAAAATATGTAGAGGGGGAAAACTACCCTACTATGTATAATTCCTAAAAGGCTAGATCTATGAGAGATAGAAATCCTTATGGGGTGAACCACAGGGGTATGTTGTTCTCTACACTCAGTGCTATGGGGTAAGGGTTCACCAAGAACGGTTTTAGGACTCGTTCCACGTCCTCAAGAATTTTAGGATAGTTTTATGTGTTCATTTAAAAGCAATCACCTAAGTTTGGCCTTTCTAGATCTATGCTATGAAAGATAAAGGACAATGCAAAAATTAGAATGCAATAATACAAGAGGTAGCCTAATATGATTCTTTCTTTTGAATGCATGCTAACCTAGGGTTTTATCCAGAAAACCCTTAAAGTAATGAAACAAGATAAATGCACAATGCTAACCCTAGATGCACACTATATGCTTTTCACTTTTAGATATCTAAAAATCAATACTCAGATCATATCTTTCAACCAATAATTAGAACACTTATCTTGATTGATGATTGACTTAGCTTTTCTGCCTCTTGTCCAATGATATCATAAATACCTATTTTTGCAAGATACCTTATGAAACACTTGCGGTGGAATTCTTTGGTCCATTTTTTAATTCGACATAGACATTGATGCAATTAACTTTCTAATTGGGTAGTAGTAAATTAATTCCATTAAATGATTCTCTATTTAGTTTTTGATAAGACAAATACCTTTGTATAGGTAATACCAATTGAAGAACACAAGATTATACTGAGAGAGGGGGGATGAATAGTATAAGACCACTTTTTACTTTTCTTTCCCAAATAATAATATCCAATATTATCAATGGAATATCAATAGAAGTAACCAAAAGCATTGAACCACTTCTTCAATGCTATGGCATGAGTTGTAGAAATAAGGAAATCCTTTTTTATATATATGAAACACTTGAAAATAGGATTATAATTAGGGGGTCTACTTAGGCCATTGTACAACAATGCTTAGAGGTATAGAAGTCAGGCCCCCTAGGTCCTTTTAGATGACCTTTGAAAACAAAATTAAAATTTTAACCTTTGGATAATTAATAATAAAACAACAATGCAACAACAGAGAAACAAAAAACATATTATGCTATCATGCCCTAAATGCAATTTAGAAATTATTCATACAATCAGAATCTAACAAATACCCCCAGTTCAATATTGGGAAAAATCACACCTCATAGAGGGTAGGCATGATAATGCTATAGGTAAAGTTGCACTCCATCAGAACGGGGTGTGATCTCGCTTCTATGAGTGAAAACCCTAAATTAGGGTTAGTGAAGTCATGCCTTACTAGGATAGGGTATGATTTCACTTTAGAGACATGAAAAATAAAAGATAAATGTAGAACACAAAGTTTGCACAACTTGACGGATGACACAAAAATATATAGAATAGATCGAGGTATCCAAATGGGCACTCTCTTTCCTTTTGAACTACAACATGAATCCACCAAACCACACATCAATATGAACCAATATAGTAGAATATCAAATCCAAAATTTGCACTTCAAGGTTAGCTTGTAGAAGAAACAAGAATCAAAGTGAAAGCAAGAATGTGAGAACTAAATAATCTTAAGTATTTCAAGCTTAATTAATTTTCAAGATCAATCGCTTGTCTCTTTTTTTAGAGTGGGATTAACTCCTTTTATAGATGAAAATCAGGGCAAAATAAGTGGGAGAACAAACACAAGCCGATGCCAAACATGCTAAAAATATTAAATACAGGTTTTTAATAAATTAGAACCCTACAAATAGTGAAGTCACACATTGTATCAAAGGGGTGCGATATTGCTTCTACAAAGTTACGCCCCATCATAACTGGACATGATTTCACTAAAAGGCCAAAGAAAAGAAAGGTAGAGGGAAAATAGGCTTACCCTTACCTAGGTCAAGGGCTAAGGACCTCTTAGGGACTCTAATGAAGATTGCCCACTAAAAGTGGGTCAAATTTTCATATCTACAAGTTGATAGTATGCATAGTTTCCTGTAAACACATGTTTGCTTGCCTTCATGTGTCTAATTACAAGATTGCTTGGTTTTTCTTTTTTCATCCCATAGCATAACTATAGGAACCTGTGATGAGGTGATGATTTTCCTAGCTAGCAATTAAAGTTACTTTCATTGCACTTGCAATAGGTCACTAAGGTATCAAAACTCCTTTATGACTCTTCAAAATCCTTTCTCATCCTCTTGATCTTCTGGAATATAGAGGAAATCTAAGATATTGATATTATAGTCCTTAAAATTAGTCACAAGTCATCTCATAGCTACATTTCCATGCCTCAAATTCTCCTTCAAGATTCCAAAATTTTTGGAGGATTGTATACCTAGATTTTCATCAATGCCTTAGCCTCTACTTTCAAATTCTACAACATCTAGAAGATTACATGCCTAGGTTTGTATTGCTTACTTAATCATACACTTGTTGGAATCAACTACTTAATATATAACTAAATGATAATTCACTTACTTGTGATCATATACTTTTTGCTTGTCTGCTTCTTGCATGTAGAGTCAAGAGATTCTATGTGACCCATGATCATCCTAGTTAGGATATTGCATTGCATTTTAGCTATATAGTTGAGATAGTGGTTCTCTTCAAAGACTCTACTTTCATGTAGGACAATCTAACATTCAACCAATCACTTTTGCATACCAAAATATGATCATTTATTATAGTAACTTGCTAGAGCCTTTATGATGATCTTAAAAATAGTAAGTTTATGCATTACATTTAAAATAATATGAGCTAGCAAGTTTTCTTTTGAAATATTTTATTTCACTTAAATGTCCTGCATCATCAATATTTTTTGTTATCTTGTAATAATAATGAGGTGGCTTCATTTTTATCCATTGATTGGAAGCTATGTACACATATATAGATATGTCAAACACTAGACCGAAATGTGGTACATCCCCTATTTTTTGTGAGATAGAAAAAAAATAAATACATCATATCAATATCAAACTTGAATCATAAATAATTTCCCTCTTTGATCACATTAATCAATGTTACTTCTTTTCATCATTCTCATCACACATACTCTAGCTTATGTATTAGACCACTCAAGAGGGTTAGTTTTATAGATCTAATGATTTGCAATCTTGTCATTATATGCATGTATTATCAACCATTAGACCTATATGATTAACCCATCTTGGATGGTCTAGTAAGACAAGCATGATATAAATTAAACCTCATAAAGCATAGTTTCTTAATTCAAAATTCTTGATAAAAACTTTTGGATCAACTAAGACACCTTTTCCATACATCCTAAATCAATAATATTTTCATTATTTGTAAGACTTGATGATTTTAGTCATCCTTATACCAAAGAAGGATTCATGGTAGAATTAATCAATGCATGGAAAGTTTCTATCATACCTACACACCCAAAAACATAGGATAATTCTATTAAAAATCCTTCCTTTGTATATGGATCTATCAAAAACTCCAAGTAATGACACAATATCACCTTTTATCAAATATTTCCTTATGCCTAAGAAGGATGAATGAAAGGATTACCTAGTACCTAGAAATTATTTTTTATACCCAATAATATTAGATAATTAGATCAAACATCCTTGTAACAATCCAACTTACCAACCAAACCTGAGATATAATTTTTTTTTGGTTTCTTTTTATCATTGATGCAGGAGCATCCGGTGGCGAAGTTGCAATCTTGCATCACCCAAAATGTGTTTTTTTTCTTAAGTACTAAAACTGTCGCGATATCGCGACGCTTTTTGAAGAAGGGCACCAGCGGGCCAAACTGTCGCGATATCGCGACGTTTTTTTGAAAAAGCACGGTCGGGACGCCAAACTGTCGCGAAATCGTGACATTTCTAAAGCAGGCAAGGACGCCAAACTGTCATGAAATCATGACATTTCTAAAGCGAGCGATGGGACGCCAAACTGTCGCGAAATCGTGACATTTCTAAAGCAGCGCAGTCGGGACGCCAAACTGTCACGAAATCGTGACATTTCTGTAGCAACGTGGTCTGGACGCAAAATGGTCGCGAAATCGTGACACTTCCGGAAGCAGGATTTGAAAGCACAGGGACATCTTTGGCAAAAAGGTTCTAAGGCACAAGAATGGTCGCGAAATCGTGACACCTTCGAAGGCAAGCTTAAAGGACGTCGCGAAATCGTGACACCTTCAAAGATAAAGTTTAAAAGACGTCGCGAAATCGTGACACTTCTGGGAGGCAAGACTTGGAAGCATAAAGACATCGCAACACCTTCGAAGGCAGAGCTCAAAGATGTCACGAAATCATGACATATCCGGAGGAAAGGTTCCACAATGCAAAGATGTCACGAAATCGTGACATATCCGGGGGCAAGGTTCCACAATGCAAAGATGTCACGAAATCGTGACATGTCGGTTTCACGGCCCAGAACGAGGCAGCAAGTACGGAACACAAAGATGTCATGAAATCATGACATGTCACGGTTTCACGGCCCAAGGGAGGAAGGCGAGTAAGAAAAGCCTAGACGTCGCGATTTCGTGACGTGTAGCGGAATCGTGGCCCCAAGGAGGAGAGAGAAGCCTAACGCCAAAACGTCGTGATATCGCGACCAAAGAGGAGAGAGAAAGTACTGGAGCAAAAACGTCACGATATCGCGACCAGAGCTCTCACGACGTTGACCAACCGACGATTACAGAGACCAGTGCAGAGGGACACGTGGCGTGAAGTTACAGGTGGCTCGAGAGTATGAAGCGGTTACAGGGAGCATGACAGTAGGACACGTGGCATCAACTGCAAGCGGCCATGGCGCATTCTTATGAATGATGACTTGGCGGAGGATTGACAGGTGGCTGCAGGGCATGCCGCCACTACAGGCCATGATTTTTTTTTGATGCACCTGGCAGCATCATGCAGGCGGGACAGAGCATTCGTGCGGGCGGTATGGGGAGTCTCGCATTCAAGGTAATGATGGTCCAAAGAGAGTCGGGCCTGGGGATAAAAAAAGGCCCGCACTTTGCGTAATGATGGAGAAGGAGGTGGCGGCCGAGGATAAAAGGCGCGCATGCATTGTATTGAAGGACTCTTGGCCATTTATTTTTGGGGATAGCTGTGTATTCGAGGAGAGACCTCTATTTTAATGAAGCTTGCTGGAATTTTGCCGGTGCATTGTTGATTTTTGCATTCTTGTTGTGTGTTGTGTGTAGCTCTATATCAAGTGGTATCAGAGCAGGTTGGTTCTGAGAGTGCAAACCGATCGCCGAACAGAGAGGCAGTTTGCGCCAGGACCGTGGTTGTGGGGTTGTGAAGAAGAAGCAAGATGCCTCCGCGAAGAGACCGTGGTGGTATAAGGCACAGACGAGCAAGAAGGGAGGAGGTCGATCTAAGAGCCCTGCAGAGGCAAGTTGAGGCCCTGCAAGAGGAAATTAGAAGAGGAGTCGAGCCGAGAAGGGAAGAACCCAGCGAAGATGAAGTGTGGGAAGAAGAAGTTCCATCTGATGAGGAAGAGGCCTTGGATCCAGCAGAAGCTAGGCTGTATCGGGCTATCTCCCAGATCGGGAAGAAGCCAAAATTTGACGTCTCCACTTACTCTGGGAACCTCAACCCTGAGGAGTTGATAGACTGGATCAACGATATGGAGGAGTATTTCGAATATGAAGAGATATCAGATCCAAATCGGATCAGGTTCACGAAAACCAAGTTGAAAGGACATGCTAGCATCTGGTGGAAAGGAGTGCAGTTGGAAAGGAACAGGAGGGGAAAGGAAAGGATCACCAGGTGGGATAGGATGGTAGAGAAACTAAAGAGGCAGTTCATCCCTGCAGATTATGAGTTGGACTTGTTAAAAAAAATGCAGAGTCTTCGACAAGCTAGTAAGACTGTCAAGGAATATACTGAAGAGTTCTATCAAATCTCTATCAGAACCGGCCATTCGGAGGCGAACAAAGAGAAGGTCGCACGTTACATAAATGGATTGCGAACCAGCATTCAAGAAGAGCTGGGGCTGGTTAGAATGAGCACAGTGGAGGATGCATATCAGTTTGCATTAAAAGTGGAAGAGAAACTAAATAGAAGGTTTGATGGCAAGCAGAGAGGGAAGGACAGGGGTGGAAGAGCTGGTGGAAGAGGCAGTGGTGGAAGATACAAAGATTTTGGGAAAACTGGTGAAGCTAGCAGCAGCCAAAAATAGAAAGAGGTGAAAGAGGAGGATGACCAACGCCCACGCAATCAGAGCAACAACTACCCAAGAGGAAGAGGTAGGTCTGGGCGAGGGTTTGGAAGAGGTGTTTTTAGAGGAACCTGCTTCAACTGCAGAGGAGAAGGACACAGGGCATACAACTGCCCGCAAGCATCAAGAGAGGCCAAATCGAAGACCTGAGGGTCAGGCCCGAGCTGCTGTAGCAGATGAAGGTGTAGAATCTGAGCACTCAGAGGAGGCAGAAAGAGGAGAAGCGATGATCATCAGAAGAGTCCTGTTAAACGAAGAAAAGAAGGGAGACCAAAGGAACAACCTATTTCGAACAAGATGCAAGTGTGCAGGCAAGGTATGTAACATCATCATAGATAATGGAAGCACTGATAATTTGGTTTCTGAGGAAATGGTTGCCAAGCTGCAGTTGGAAAGGAGAAAACACCCACACCCTTATCGAATTGCATGGTTGCAAAAGGACCATCGGGTGCTGGTGAGTGAGCAATGTCTGGTGAAGTTCAACATTGGAACTTACCAAGATGAAGTGTTATGTGACATCTTGCCCATGGATGCATGTCACCTGCTGCTTGGGAGGCCATGGCAGTTTGACCGAAGTGCTGTTCATGATGGTCGAGCCAACACATATTCTCTGTCAAAGAATGGAGTTCGCCATAAGTTAAAACCCCTGAAGGAGGCGGATGAGAAAGTATGCAAGCAAGTGCACGAGTCTGTCTAGTTGATGGCAGAAGATTCTTGGAAGGCCTGAAGCCGGATCATATGTGCTATGCTATAATCCCCAGGGTTAGGGAAGAAGGATGCAAGGAGATTCCAATGGAAGTCATGGGACTGTTAGAAGAATTCCCTGATATCATTTCTGACAATGTTCCTGAAGGTTTACCACTCGTTAGGAAGATCAGTCACCACATAGATCTGGTGCCTGGATCGAGCTTGCCAAACAAGGCTGCACATCGAATGACACCTGTGGAAACTGAAGAATTAAATCGGCAAGTTCAAGATCTGTTGAAGAAAGGCCTGATAAGGGAGAGTCTTAGTCCATGTGCTGTACCAGCAGTACTAGCACCCAAGAAGGATGGAGAATGGAGGATGTGCACCGACTCTCGTGCAATCAACAAGATCACCATTAAATACAGGTTCCCACTGTCGAGAATGGATGATATCATGGACTGCTTGGGTGGAGCTGAGTACTTCACAAAAATTGATTTGAAAAGTGGATACCATCAGATCCGCATTAGAGAAGGGGATGAATGGAAGACAACTTTTAAAACCAGAGAGGGGTTGTATGAGTGGTTGGTTATGCCATTTGGATTAACCAATGCACCTAGTACCTTCATGAGGTTAATGAATGAAGTTCTGAAGGAATTTCTGGGCAAATTTGTTATTGTTTACTTAGATGATATACTGATTTTTAGCAGAACCTTAGAGGAGCACCTGATGCACATCAAGAAGGTTTTTGAGAAACTACGGGAGGAACAGTTACTGATCAATCTGAAGAAGTGCAACTTCGTGAAGAAGGAGCTGGTATACCTGGGATTTGTCATATCAGCAAATGGTCTCAAGATGGACCCCGAAAAGGTGAGGGCTATCCTAGAATGGCCTGTCCCAAGAAGTGTGACCGAGGTTAGATCATTTCATGGTCTGGCCAGTTTCTACAGAAAATTCATTAGAAACTTCAGCAGTATTTGCTCATCTCTTACAGAGACAATGAAGGGGAACAAGAAGGAATTTCAGTGGATAGTTGGAGCAGACAAAAGCTTTGCTATGCTGAAGAAGAAGGTCACTGAGCAACCCGTCTTAGCACTTCCAGATTTCAATAAGGTGTTTCAGGTGGACTGCGATGCAAGTGGCAATGCCATAGGAGCTGTATTGAGCCAAGAGGGTAGGCCTGTTGCATATTTCAATGAAAAACTCAATGATGCCAGAAGGAAGTATTCGGTGTATGATCAGGAGTTCTACGCCATAGTCCAAGCACTTAAGAAATGGAGGCATTATTTGTTGCCCAAGGAGTTTGTTCTTTACACCGACCATCAAGCGCTGCAGTATATCAACAGTCAAGGCAAATTGAATCAGAGGCACCTGAAATGGGTAGAGTTCCTGCAGAGCTATACCTTTGTACTGAAGCATCGGAGTGGAAGATCCAATAGGGTGGCAGATGCATTGAGTAGGAGGCAATGTCTGATGACAGAAATGAGAGTGGAGGTTGTAGGGTTTGCTGAGCTCAAGAACTTATACCCTGCAGACCCCGATTTCGTAGAAGCTTGGAAAGCTTGCACTGCGCCTGTTGCGTTGGACAGGACTAGATGGTTGGATTACCTGATTCAAGATGGAATGTTGTTTAGGGGGAATCAATTGTGCATTTCGAGGAGCTCAATGAGAGAGAACCTCATTAAAGAAAAGCACAGTGGGGGTTTAGCTGGACACTTTGGTCGTGACAAGACCATCTCACTGGTTAGTGAAAACTATTACTGGCCACAATTGCAGCAGGATGTGGCAAAGTTTGTGCAGAGTTGCAGGATTTGCCAGATGGCAAAGGGTATGAGGCAGCCTACTGGTTTGTATCAACCGCTACCTATACCCGAAAGGCCGTGGGAAGATATTAGTATGGATTTTGTGCTTGGTTTGCCTAGGACGCAGAGGGGGCACGATTCCATATTTGTGGTAGTGGACAGATTTTTGAAAATGGCACACTTTATCCCGTGCCAGAAGACTAGCGATGCGGTCCATGTAGCTGGTTTGTTCTTTAAGGAAGTGGTACGCCTTCATGGGCTGCCAAGAAGCATTGTGTCGGACAGGGATACCAAGTTTGTAGGTTATTTTTGGAAGACCCTGTGGAAGAAGCTGAGGACGGAGTTAAAGTTCAGTTCTGCATACCACCCCCAAACAGATGGACAAACAGAGGTGGTTAATAGGAGTTTGGGCAACCTATGCGATGCTTGGTAGGGGACAAGCCCAAGGGATGGGATCTAATTCTGTCGCAAGCTGAGTTTGCATATAACAGCTCGGTCAATCGGAGTACCAACAAGTCACCATTCCAGATTATCTATGGGAGCAGCCCAAGGAACGCTTCAGAGTTAAGAAGGCTAGATACAAGGGAGAAATGCAGTGCTGAAGCAGAAGACTTTGCTGAACACCTGAAGGGAGTGCATGAGGAAGTGACAAAACACATTGCCAAGATGAATGCTCAGTACAAGACAAGGGCGGATCAAAAACGCAGAGCTAAGGAGTTCCAAGTAGGAGATTCGGTCATGGTCCATCTGCGGAAGGAACGGTTTCCTGCCAAGACCTACAACAAACTAAAAATGAAGAAATTTGGACCATGTAAGATCATTGGCAAACGAGATTCGGGCAATGCGTACGAGGTGGAGTTACCAAGCGAACTCAACATCTCCCCCGTGTTTAACATCTCGGATTTGGTCGAGTATCATGAAGGAGAAAGCAGTGAGATACCCAATCCAGATCTGTGGAGCATTCCCGTAGCCATCCCAGTTGTGGACGAGATAGAAGAAGTTCTGGATATGCGTGAGGGCCGAAGTACTAGGAACAGGAGTTACTCGGAGTACTTGGTCAAATGGAAGGGCCGACCCATTGAAGACGCGACTTGGTTGTCAAAGGCTGAGGTTGATCGCCTGGGTCTACCTCGAAAAGATCAGAAGTGAGGTCACTTCTCAAACTCACCCCGGGTGTCTGATGCAGGAGCATCCGGTGGCGAAGTTGCAATCTTGCATCACCCAAAATGTGTTTTTTTTCTTAAGTACTAAAACTGTCGCGATATCGCGACGCTTTTTGAAGAAGGGCACCAGCGGGCCAAACTGTCGCGATATCGCGACGTTTTTTTGAAAAAGCACGGTCGGGACGCCAAACTGTCGCGAAATCATGACATTTCTAAAGCAGCGCAGTCGGGACGCCAAACTGTCATGAAATCGTGACATTTCTAAAGCAAGGCAGTCGGGACGCCAAACTGTCACGAAATCGTGACATTTCTAAAGCAGGACGCCAAACTGTCGCGAAATCATGACATTTCTGTAGCAACGTGGTCTGGACGCAAAATGGTCACGAAATCGTGACACTTTCGGAAGCAGGATTTGAAAGCACAGGGACATCTTTGGCAAAAAGGTTCTAAGGCACAAGAATGGTCGCGAAATCGTGACACCTTCGAAGGCAAGCTTAAAGGACGTCGCGAAATCGTGACACCTTCAAAGATAAAGTTTAAAAGACGTCGCGAAATCGTGACACTTCTGGGAGGCAAGACTTGGAAGCATAAAGACATCGCAACACCTTCGAAGGCAGAGCTCAAAGATGTCACGAAATCATGACATATCCGGAGGAAAGGTTCCACAATGCAAAGATGTCATGAAATCGTGACATATCCGGAGGAAAGGTTCCACAATGCAAAGATGTCACGAAATCGTGACATGTCGCGGTTTCGCGGCCCGAAACGAGGCAGCAAGTACGGAACACAAAGATGTCACGAAATCGTGACATGTCACGGTTTCGCGGCCCAAGGGAGGAAGGCGAGTAAGAAAAGCCTAGACGTCACGATTTCGCGACGTGTAGCGAAATCGCGGCCCCAAGGAGGAGAGAGAAGCCTAACGCCAAAACGTCGCGATATCGCGACCAAAGAGGAGAGAGAAAGTACTGGAGCAAAAACGTCGCGATATCGCGACCAGAGCTCTCACGACGTTGACCAGCCGACGATTACAGAGACCAGTGCAGAGGGACACGTGGCGTGAAGTTACAGGTGGCTCGAGAGTATGAAGCGGTTACAGGGAGCATGACAGTAGGACACGTGGCATCAACTGCAAGCGGCCATGGCGCATTCTTATGAATGATGACTTGGCGGAGGATTGACAGGCGGCTGCAGGGCATGCCGCCACTACAGGCCATGATTTTTTTTTGATGCACCTGGCAACATCATGCAGGCGGGACAGAGCATTCGTGCGGGCGGTATGGGGAGTCTCGCATTCAAGGTAATGATGGTCCAAAGAGAGTCGGGCCTGGGGATAAAAAAAAAAGGCCCGCACTTTGCGTAATGATGGAGAAGGAGGTGGCGGCCGAGGATAAAAGGCGCGCATGCATTGTATTGAAGGACTCTTGGCCATTTATTTTTGGGGATAGCTGTGTATTCGAGGAGAGACCTCTGTTTTAATGAAGCTTGCTGGAATTTTGTCGGTGCATTGTTGATTTCTGCATTCTTGTTGTGTGTTGTGTGTAGCTCTATATCAATCATGTTAATTTATGACCAAGTATGCTTGAATCAACATCATGTGGGGAAGGAAGTAACTAAGAGAATTATGACATGGTCAGTGTCAACTCTCATGATATGAGTGACCAACTCCTATCCAACCTTTCATCCCATCATTATATGTATGATCCCTTGGCTTAACTATTTCTACCTCTTCATTATTAGGAGTCTTAGTTACATGATCACTCGAATGTCATTTCAATCCATTCTCCTAATTTCATTTATTTGTAGTGGAATATCATACATGTATCATCTAAACAACACATGATGTTTAATTTATTCGTATTAGTACTATCACTTAATTACAAATGTAAACCATTTCATCACAATAAAATATTCATTCATTGGAAAGCATAAAGGCATCATATATTATATTCATTAACCATAGAACATTGCTTGTTAACAAAACATTATATCATACAATATTCTAATATTCATCTTACATGAATGTAGAAGCATTATTTCATTAGAGAGTAAATAATATTTACTTCTATCATCATATTCCATATCCATAATCTAGCTAATCATAATGGAAAGTAAATACAACATTCATGCATAACAATATTTGCAAACCATAAATAGAAGTACACAGTATATACCCTAGGAACCCTCATAGGGAATAAACCCAACCTCCAAAATATGTTTCTCCTATCATTTCATAAACTTAAATTTTCATAAATACAAATATAGAAAAGGCATTTCACAGATCCTTTTATAAATCATTATGCAATAAAAGGAACCAACTTGTTCCATGTTTTAATTATGATGTAATTAAGGAAATACCACATTTCCTTTCTCTAAGCCATTAATTAATAGGAACCACAAATTCCTATATCTACATGTTTATGAAATATCATTGGTTACATATTAAGGAGAAATTTCATCAGTTGCCAAGAGGGAACCCCATAATTCCCTCATGAATGAATCCCTAGTTCATTCTTCCAACCTAGATGCCATTATAACTCAATATGGTACAAAAATTTTCTAAGGTTGCACCTCACATGGAGAGATCCCATACTCTCTCCAATATTAAATCCCATATCTAATATTTCACATTTACATTTCAAACTTAGGTAATTTCCACCACATCCTATTATAGTTCTCATAATCCCTTAATAGGATTATTCATATGGTTATGCTAGAGTCCCTACAAATTTGCCTTTCTAACAAACAAGACTACATATTATTTGTACTGTAACCTATCAAACAAGATTAGCTTGTAAACTAAAAAATAAGAATAAACCTTAAATACCAATCAATATTATGTCACATAGGATCATAAATTAGCCTCGTAATCTATCACACAAGATTACACCACAAAACAACCTTGTAATCTATCTCACAATATTACTCCTTAATCACAAAATAACCCTGTAATCTATCACATAGATTACACCCTTAAACTCAAGTCAATCTCTGTAATCTCTCACTCAAGACTACATTTATAAATTTGCTTTTATAGTTTAGGAGTATTATTAAGAGTGAATTATAAAATGCATGTCTTTAATAGAAACATCTTCGTATTTAATTCCATCTAATAATTGACCTCCAATATTGAATTTTATTTTCCAAATTGGATCCAATATATGCTCCAATATCCATCATTCAAAAGAAACTCTTTTATTAGGAGATAACTTTAATATTTCATTCAATTATCTAGAAGTCCTCCATTTAGTATATCAAACTTTAAGAATCATTTTTTTCTAAAACTAGATTCTTTCTAAAAGTTAGATAACAAGGGCCCATCCCTAAGGCCCATAAGGTCAACATTTGGAAGTCGTATATCTCCCGTCGATTAGTTATACTTTAGCCTATTTAATGTGATAAATCTTCATTTCATGGTCAAATACCTTGACCCACTAAACTCCAACTTTATATTATTATTTTTTATTTAAAAACATTTTAACCTATATTGTACCTTGAAATGATATACCATGTATGGTCAACCAAATTGATACAATTGATCATGTAACAAGGCAATAATCTGATGTAGATAGTCAAGCCAAATATTAGACCCTACTAGATGTCATTTCCACTCGTCTCTTATTGGCATTGAGTGGCCGATATTCAATGGTAATTTTGGCCATTGGAATTGTTATTAAATCATTGGGCCTAAACTACCCCTTAGGTTAAAGGGGTCTACTTTTATGGATTAAACATGGCCCAATCAAACACTACTAAATAATCAGCCTTCCATGGGTAGTCACTACTACCTACTCAGGATAGAAATATTTTAACAAATGTATTTTACACACCCTTGATTTGAGAAAATATGGGTTTATCACCATTAATTACTAAACCCATTAAGTCCACATATTCAAAAATTAAAACAGCTTGATGGTCATAATTGCATTCCAACACATCAAAAAACTTGATGAATCATGTGTGTACACCTAGGAAATTTAGGTCCAAGTCAATTCAATATTAATCATGGTATGTACAAAATCTAACATGGAGGGTTTAATATAGACTTGGGTTTCCCAAGGGATGGTTTATGACCACACCATGTGGTCGAGTCATAAGGGGAGTTTGGTTTTATTTTAACCCTAGAAGCTCCCTCACACAGTCAGTGTAGGATATTTTATTCTTGATTGTACTCTTTGTCGATATGATGGCCAACCAAATACTGCCATACCATCGTGGGTCAAATCATGATCTATCAAATAATCCATATGGGATAAGGTGGAGTGTGTCATTATTTATTGTCTATTTAGTGCATGCATTTACAAATATGTGAGGCTACATTTTTTTATAATTCCAAGTAGCCTGTAAAGTCATCATACTTCATGCCAAGTCATCCTGCTAGCCACTTCCTACAAAACCAACATGTATGAGGGTCGGAGTCTAATTTTCTAGTGCAGAGAGGAAAAACATTTTCTTTGCAAAGATCTATAGGGTTTTCAAAAGATATCTTGCCTACTATCCTTTATGAGCTCACATCTTGCCATTGCTTAGCACTACAAGGAGATTTGGGATTTGGGTGATCCTCTATTGAAGTTAAATATTGCTTGCAGATGAAAAATATGGTTATTCACCTCTAGCTAATCCTAAAATTGGTAAAAATACTAGTGGATTTTGTGCCTCCAAATTGATTTCAATCTCACCCAACATTGATTCCTTTACTGGATTCAAGCCAACGATGATATAACGTCTAACATGAGGGTCGATAATTAGTATGGTTTGATAAATTTTGACACAGGAGGTCTATCACTATGGTGGCCTTTAATACCTAGAATCTAAGATGGCAAGAAGTTTCTATATATGATACTTATTCTTTTCTTTTGAAGGGATCAGTCATGGGTAAAATAATGTCTAAATGAAGGCACTACAAATATCTTAATAATGTATGAATTTACCCAACTGGTTAGGTTTTGATTATTTGTGCATATAGGTTCTTGGATGTAAATCCCATATTTATGCCATAGTAGCCATACTTACCAAATGAAACTTCCCCCATGCTATAAGAGGAAGACCCACCAGTGGTCGCAACAAAGGCACTATCAGAGGGGGGTGTAGAATGCTATGGATACCACACATCTACACATATTGCAACATAAAGAAGGAAAATCATGTAATCTAACTAAAAATTTGACAAAAATAAAATGATAAAGGAAGCTCTCTTTTATTAATCAAATGTATCATTTATTACAGATTCATCCCTCTTAGGGATACCAAATTTTGATACAAAGTTACAATATGTAAATAAACTCGAAATGGGGGAGGATGTGTTTTACAATGGTCTTCATATCTCCATCAACTCTTCTTGAGGTCTTACAAGGATGCCTTCTCTACTTATCAAGAGGAACTTGATGTTGAGAGTGTCTTGAATCTTCAAAGAACTTGTAACCTGCATACAAAAAAATAACAAAGCACATTAAACATATATGAGGCCTCTCATGATGAATATTTTATCAATAACATGCAAGAAATAAGGCTAAGATTGAAATAAGCATAAAGATATGCAAAGATAATTAATAAATAGCTCAATCAGTGTAAAGCATGAAGTAAAACATAGAGATCTAGCTAATATAACATGTTATTTGTAATCAAAGCATAAAATAAAGCTACTATAAGAAGATTTATAAAAGTAAGCAAATGTGACAAAGATTAAGGTAAAGCTACCTATAATATTGCAAATTAACCGTGCAAATGCCTGCTACAATGCTAATCTATGCTATATTAAACTATTTGCATCACTGGAAATGGAAATCTACTGCTAAAATGAAGGGAAAAGAGCATCAAACCCTAGATACAAGTTTTAAACATAGCGAGTTCTATTATCCATGGCTGATAGCCATAGCTATGGGAAAAATACCCTTTATCTTGAAACTAGGGCCAAGAATACTTAAATCCTCCAAGGAATTGTTGGTCAAGGGTCACCTTGATGTTATGGAATATATTTATGATTGAATTCACTGGAATTGGTAATGGAAGTGTGTCAATTGGTAAGCTTGCACCTCAGGCTCTTAAAATATCCATGGCTTCAAATGTAGATGTGAATATCCAAATGGATAGCATTTAGGCACTCCTTAAGGGGTTGTAAATGGATCTTCAATTTGGTAGGGCTTTGCTACATTCCAATTTGAAATCAATATAGACCTCTCTCCAATTTTGAAGGAAGTATTATAGCCTTTCTAACTCCTCATCCTAGCTTCCTTAAGAAGCCAAGATCAAGAATAGATAGGTTGGGGCAGTTGGGAGGAAACATCGAGAAGATTCCTCACTAAAAACCACCCAATATCAATTGCATATGGTCATTACAATTGATTTTGGCTCAACTCGGGAGGCCAAGATAGTTAAAGAGCTACCCATGACTCCTAAATGTAGCTAGAACCCTAGCCACGGGTGTCAACCATGACTAAGATCTTAGGTGTGGATGCCATCCATGACTAAGGTTGAATAGTCCTAGGATGCCTAAAATGAGTGGTTAGAACCACTGGTTTGCCTTGAAAAGATTCAATATCATTCATATGGTCTGCAAATATGCCCATATGAGTAGTCTCCTAAACATGACATATTTTAGGTGTCTACAAATACCTCTTTTGGGATGCATTGCAGGAAAATACAACACTAAGCAAAAATAGACAACCTAAAGCCATGTTGTAGGTTGAATGATGATCATTGATCTGATCAACATTAGATGCCCAATCTTGAAAAAGATGCACATCTTAGAATCATTGCTTCCAATGGGGTGGAAGGCTTAAATTTACAAAGCTTTTACGTGTCCAACTATGATTGGGTAGCACTTAAGCTACGCTTATTTCGATGGGTGGATCACTGAAAGGATTTAAACTAATATAATTGTTATTTCCCTAATAGAAGAGTAAGCTTATGATAGTTTTTAGAAATGATTCATAAGATGAACGCAATTTGACATGATCAAGTGATACTTTTTTATTTGGATTATGATTTTGATATTATGACTTACCTCTCAAGTGATGAGTCGATGAGGAAAGGACAATTAATTAAAGCAATGAGTTGCTTGACCAAGATGAGTGATTTACATGATTTAAGACTTTTGCATTTTTTTATATGGATAGTCCTATTACAATCGTGAATTCAACTGCTAATAGAAATTGTACACCTCTATCCCATAGAGCAGTTTGACCACAATAAACTTCTTAGAGAATCAAGATGATAGCAATTATATTTAAGCTTATGGTGAATCACTATGTTTGATGATATGCTAAAAATATCATAGAAGAAATGAATCGAATACCTCATTCCCATGGGTCAATATGATCGCCATGGCGTTCTTCAAGATTGAAGTGAAGACATTTCAGTTTAGCAATAACTAATTTTTTCCAAATTCTCTTATGGTAATTTACTCATATTGTTGGATTGTATGGAGCACAAGTCGTGACAACCTCTACGTGTATAGGGTAAATAATTGGATCCAAGGCACATTTGAATTTTTATTTATATGATGTTTTTGTTATTTTTACAAATTTTGAGGTTTTTGGACCATTGAATATTTTTTATTTTGCATTTTAAAGCTCCTCACGATTGGAATTTGGGAGCATTTATTACCATTTGTTAGTCGTGGTTGTCAGCCACAGCTAATTTTAGTAGTTCTTTTTGACGAGTCATAAAAATTCTCATTTTTTTTACTACTTTCCTTATAAAAATGACACTTATTTCTGTAGATGTATATGTTTAATAAGAATTTTATATATATTTAACAGTTTATTTTACATGTTATTTAATATTTGTTTCTAAGTGCATTTTGTGTAGATTTCATAGAAATTATTATGTTTTAGCACGTTTTTGTCAAGGTCCCACTCGAACCTGGCACCTTTGATTTCATGAGGGCAAAAAATTCATAGTACACCGGTGTGAAGTGCTAATTGGGACACTTGATTTCCTATAAGGCATTCAACTTCCATTTGGTGTTTAACTGATGAGTGCCTACTTCTTGTTAGGCGTCTGCTTCCTGTTAAGCACTTGCTTCTCATTAGGTGCCTGACTCTCATTTTGGCATCTATGCCCCAACTTCTATAGACAAGGCACCTTCTTCCCAAATTCTACAGACAAGGCGCTTGCTTCCTGATTTCTATAGATAAGGCACCTAATTTCCATTGAAGCTGAATTACAACATGATTCTATGGTCAAAAAAACAAAATGCAATTTCAACAAAGGAGCGTAGTTGGGATTTCATCTTTGAAACTGCACCAGGGACAATGTCAAAGATGGCTAACCATTTATTTTTAGCTTCTATGTAAATAGATCAAAGTGAATATCAGACATATTCTAATAAAATAGAATACACTGAATTAGTCCACAAGGTTTGACATTTTGCTCGATTCCCTATATTTATGCATGCGATTGTAAAGTAAAATCAAGACTTTTATTTATTCCTATTTTTTAACAGGGTGTGGTCGCATATATTATAAATATGCAGGCCACCCCTAAAAATGTGATCCCGGATTCCCCTTGTATATTTTCTACTACAAGTTTTAATAAATATTTTGAGTCATTTTAGGTTAAATCGACTAGCATCCGGTGAATGATTTAATGTGGGTAGAACCTACTAGAAGCATGGGCCCACTTTCAACAATGGTCTTCCCTTTTCTTTCCCCTATTTTCTATTTTCTTTAATTTTATTTCATTTTTGTAGATTAATTTAAATTCCTATATTTCCCATATTTGTTGTAAATTCTAGCAATATGCAGTTTTAATTTCTTAATGTAATTTAGGCATTTTTTCATAAACGTAGGTTAGATTAGTGGTTTGGAAAGTAAAATTATAATTTCAATGAACACCAACAAGCCCCAAACCATAAATCTAAGGAACTCATATTTGTGGAGGAAATTATAATAATATACTATGCAATGCTACTCACAAGTCTATGAGCTACTCCAAGTTGATAAATTAAATGAGGTAGTGAACTTAAACGTAGAAAACTAACCAATGTTTTTGCTCAATATTTTGGTACCATTGTTGGGGAGTAGCCTATTGTAATTTTTCATTTTAAATGAAGCATGTTAGCTATAGTTTATATTGATGCCTATAGAACCTCCATTCCTAAAGCTTTGCATGAGTCCACCTAAGAATAGAGGATCAGATGACCATTTTTTAAAAACAAGAACATTTCTAAAAAGTCTTCTACTTCCACTATACCTGATACTGAGACTAAATCCTCTTCTCTACAATATCCACCTATGCATTGGAAAGAACACCCATTATTTGTATAGGTTCCTTCTAAAACAAATCAATATCATAGAGAAGGATCAATAATAAGAAGAGTTTATTTTGAGGAAGACTTATAAGACTTTCAACGTTGGTAAGTGGTTAGAGAAGGAACTACATAAAACACAGATTTAGTAATCCTTCTACAGGATAAGAGAAACAAACTAGAAGCCTTGAAAGCTGCTTTGAACATAGCTGGTGTAGATACCATATTCATATATAATATGGTTGATGCAGAGGAAGCATCCACTAGTTTTAATTTTCCCATAGGAGAGGCATATCTCCCCTACCCACCTTCCAACATTTAGAGGACTACCAACATAATATCTAGATTTTTTTTGTTTAAATTTGATATTTTATGCAAATCTGTATATTACACCATTGATTCTCAAAAATTAAAATTATTTCTTTCCACTCTTGATGATTCAACTTTGTGTTGGTTCATCAGTTTGGGGGATAAACGAATAACTACCTAGGAATAATTAAAGAAACTTTTCCTAGAATAGTACCAGGATTTTGGTAGAGCATGTGATGCAAGGGAATAAGTCCTAGACATGACACAAAAGGAAGAGGAATATTGGGATAGGTTCAGCTTTAATTTGCAAAGATCACCACATTCAAAACTAGGAGACATATCCTTAAGAAGCATATTCTTAAAAGGACTCACAAATAAATCTTTAGAAGCCTTAAATATGATTTTTGGGGGGATATTTATCAACATCATATGGATGATATTTGGCATTTGTGTCAAAAATTTTCAAGAATAAAAGGTAAGTTGATCCCTAGAAATATTAAACAATCAACCACTATCACTAAAATAAAAATAGGCAACATGTTGGAAGACCTCAAGAGTGAGATGTTATAATCTTTGGCTCTTCAAATGGACACTCTTCTACTTCAGAAAAATAATCAAGATAATGAGGCATCATTGGCCTACTTTTTTCCTAAATGCAAGGGAAAACACCCTAGAAATTAATATCCAGGAAAAAAAGTTCAAGTGTGTGTTGTATGTTTAAAAGATCACAAAACAAAGTTGTGTCTATAGTTATCAAAAACTAGAGAGGAACCTGAGGTAGCAGAAGCATACTTCATGGGTAATAGGAGAAATTAGCAGTAGTCTCCTATGGGAAACAATATGCCAACAGGAATGCCATCTTATGGGGCAACAATTTTTAGGATCAAGGTCAAGTTCAACCACCCAGCATGGGCTAGTGGGGGCAAAAACCTTAGAATTAGTATCCCCAAGGAGAAAAACTTACAAAACCTATTCATGGATGCAATACCAGTAGCCTGGGTAGCATTGGAGGAACCAAAATTCTTGGAATCAAAACCCATAGAAGACTACTCCAATTCCACTACAGCCAACTTTACCTACTCCTCTTGCTTTCAGGCCTGCTCAACTGGCAATCTAACCTACAACTAATCCAAATAACAAATAGCAACTAGCTTATCAAGTAGAGAATGAGATGTATTCCATGTACAATATTAAATTAGACTATAGTCCAATAGAATTAAGGTTAGGAAAACAAGTGTAGAAGTCACTCCTTTGGTAGAAGAGGAGGAAAACATAAAATTAGGAAAATATGAATCACCTCTTATAGTAGAAGTAGAAGAGGAATCAACACCTATAAATAACATATAAGAGGTTCCAAATTTTCCATAAATATTCCAAGAATCTAAAAAGCCAATATAATCATAATTTGATATTCTCTCTAGTCTAAAGAACATGAAAGTAACAATCCATCTCTTTTAGGCCATATGAGATATTCCTATCTATGGCAAGGCCATAAGAGAATTGTGTTTGAAAAAACTAGGAAGAAAACCTGCAAAGGTAATTAGTTTAGTGGGTCAATTAGATGATCTCATGTTATGGAACACCTACAACCAAAAGTACTCAGATCCAAGAAGCCCTGTCTTAACTGTACAAATAGAGGGTTGCATTTTACCCAATACACTAGTAGATTTGGGGACTACAATTAATATCATACCCAAAGAAACCATGCAAAAGCTTAAAATAACTAGCCTAAAACCAACCAAGACTATTTTATAGTTGGTATACAGGTCTACAAAGCTTCCAAAGGGAATACTGGAAGATATTACAGTTATAGTGGATGCATGGGTGTATCTAGCAGATTTTTTAGTGTTACAATCCAAGTCTAGATTGGGTGGATACCCATTAATATTAGGTAGAACTTGGCTGACAACATCTGATGCTTACATAAGCTATAGAGATGGATAGATGACCATTTTTTATGGATAAAACATAAAAAAACTGATCATACATCCACTTGCACAATATATAGAAGTATTGGGAGAACCTAAATATGAAAATCAAAACATTGGTGGTCTATCAATGATCCAATATGTCATGATACTTTATGAATTTTAATATGAGAATGATGAGGATAGGGTAATATCAAACTTTTTTCAAGGGGAATCCTCCTGTCCTCCTCCTGAGTTGCCATTAGTGGGAGGAAAAGACCACCATATTCAACATAATATTCAACATATAGAAGTTGCACCTGGTAGAGTGTTGAACATAGATGACAACTTGATAGCTGAATAGAAACTTAATCAGAAAGAAACATTGGTAAAACATCAAGATACTTTTTCTTGGGACTATTCAGACATGAGAGGAATAGATCCTAAAACCTACACTCATAGGATATATCTAGAAGACTAGGTTAAACCAGTAAGACAACCATAAAGAAGAATGAATCTAGCAATGAAGGAAATTGTCAAAACTAAATTACAAAAAATCCTCATAGTTGGGTTCATTTATCCCATTTTAGACAATGAATGGGTATCACCTTTGGTGGTGGTGCCCAATAAAAATGGTAAGTGACGAATTTGTGTGGATTACAGGTTGCTGAATAAAGCAACTAAGAAAGACCATTTACCTTTACCCTTCATAGATCGGGTCCTTGACACCTTAGAATGCAATAAGTATTTTTATTTCTTGGATGGATTTAGTGGATACAATCAGATCTAAATAGGGGAAGAAGATCAAGATAAAACCACATTGATGAGAATCAGAAATGCTCATATTTTTGTATGATTTCTAATGGTTTTTGTGCAATAGTATAATAAGAGTTGTATATTTTATGAATTATTATGTATCGATCTAATAAAATTATGTGCATTATCTAATTTGTGTGTGAAGTGTGTTTTGTGTAGATAATTATTGATTTTATCATCTTTTGATCAGTCGAGGTCCTATGTGGACATGGAATTCTTCTACTTCATGAGTCTAAGGCAACCTGGGAAGGCACCTTGATGTTTAGGTAGGTGCCTTACTCTAGAGGTAGGCACCTCACTCTTTATGTAGGCACCTTACTCTAGAGGTGGGCATATTAATCTTCATGTAGGCACCTTACTCTATAGGTAGGTGCCTTACTCTTCAGGTAGGCACCTTACTCTACAAGTAGATACATTACTCTTCAGGTAGGTACCTTACTCTACAAGTAGGTGCCTTACTATTCAGGTAGGCACCTTACTATACAAGTAGGCATCTTACTCTTTAGGTAGGCATCTTACTCTACAAGTAGGTACCTTACTCTTCAGGTAGGTACCTTACTCTTCAGGTAGGCACATTGATGTTAAGGGCTTTGACCATGTGGCTGAAGAAGGTCCTGTTGATCATGATAAACCTTTAACTCCACTTCACACATGCTATCCTTGGAATACTATCGAACGTATGAGCTATCCTAGCTGTATTGGAATAAATGCATAACAACTTGACAAAGCATAACACAAACAACATAGAGATCGAACCTAAAAATATTCTATCTCTAGGATAAGATGAAAAATAGTTTTACTATTTTTATCATGTGCCTATTACAGTAACTAGATTGTCTTAGTTTAGACAGTAACTAGGCCTTCTGTTGTAACAACACTATAACAGGAATTTCTGTGTTATATAAATACACAGACTTCTCTAAGATAGGGAGGTGATTTTTCTAACAGTGTTGATGTATGTAAGTATTACACTACAATATTAATAAAGTGCTCAAGAGTTCTTTAGTGTTCTATATTTGTAACTAGCCGGACGAAAGCTACTAGAGCCTGGGCCCACTCCAAGCTAGTATTCCTCCCCTACTTTTTATTGTTTTCTATATTAGATTATTTATTTTGGTGTGTTGTATATTTTATTTTTGCAAGTGTGATTTACTATTTTCCTTTATTTTCTAACGCAATGTGGTGTGATTTACTTTCTCATACTTTCCTTTATGCATAGTTAATTGGTGTGGATGAATCAATGTAATTTTATGAACACTCCCCCTAATGATAGGTTTAGTGGACTCATATCAGGAAATGGTATTGTAATTAACCTTGAATGTGGTACTTCAAAATTTTATGAGTTCCCTGGTCTGACAAATTTGTTGAGGGTGATGTCAAAAGTCACCCATAATTATTAAATTAATATATGAGTTGTAAAATAAAGCACATGAAAAATATATTAAATAAAGTGCTTTATTCATGCAAATTATTATTTTTAGTTAATTTAAAAATAAATAAAAAATAGCATGCAAAGTGGCATAATAAAGGTTGTTTTTTATAAAAAGCTAGTTTTTAGCTTTTTTTAGCTTTTTTAGTTTTTAGCTTATTTTAGCTAATTGATCATTATATATTTTGTAATTGGGATATTTTTGATGAGAGAAGAATAAGAATATTTCAGTGTGCACAATTGTGGAGCTTTTATGTGGAGCTTTTTAAAGTTTATATTTGTGTGCTTTTTTAATTATAGATCAAAATTTTTGGTTTGGACCAACAACATAGTTTGCTGAAATTGGAGCTTTTGGATGAGGATATTTGGTAATTTGGAATTCAAAATTGGTTTATCTTAATCACTAAAAACTCCTAGACTATTTTTGGGTGGTATACATGCTCCATTAATGTTCTTTTTGTCTTAGATTAGAATTGCTTTATTGCTGTTTTTTTATCTCTCCACCTCAAGAACTTTCATTTGGTATTAGATCAAGGTTGTGTATGTGATTTCAAAATTTGTAGGTATAGTAAAGCAAGAGAGGGTGAATATTTTTTATTTCCAAAATCCTTTACAATAGTTTGGGTCAAAAATACTTGTGGTTATTTATTTTCTATCATGGCAACAAATAGTACATCCTTAAATATACCTACATTCAAAGAAGACAACTTTGAGTATTGGAGAGATCAAATGAGGAGGATATTTGTATGGAAGGGAGTTTGGAAAAGTATAATTCAGCCATATAATCCTCCTAAGGATTTGAAATATCTTTCTAAATATTAAAATAACACATTAGAAGAAGAAGAAAATAATGATGCTCAAGTTTTCTTCTACTTGCAGAGTGCGATAGATCCAAGCATCTACCCAAGGATAGTTCGTTGTAAGAATGCACATGAGGCATGGACTACCTTGGAGACATCATATAAAGGCTTAGAAAACGTAAGAGCATCAAATATCTTGATATTAAGAATCAATTTTGAAAATATGAAAATGCATGATGATGAGAATGTTGGAGACTATTGTATTAGAGTAAATGATATAGTGCATAGAATGAGAGTGTATGGTGAAGTCATGGAAGATAAAGTAGTAGTAAGAAATATTTTGAGATTGCTAACTCCAAAGTGGTTGCATATTGTTATTACACTTTAGGAGTGTAAATATATGGACCAAATCAAGGTTGAAGAGTTAGTGGGTTCTTTATTGTCCCATGAGGATAAAATGAAAATTTATTCAAATGAATTAAATCATGCACTAGAGTCCAAAGTATGGGTTTCTAAACCAAATAAAAAGCCCACAAATCATAATGTAAATTTTTCTCAAATTTCAGATCAAAAAGGAAAAATCCAATCAAATTCAAATTGGAAGGGTAAGAAGGTCATCACTTGTAATTATTGTAAGAAACCAGGTCACATGATAAAATATTGTAGGAATCTAGCAGCCAAATATCAAGCAAATCAAGATGGGGGTGAGAAAAAGGCTTACCAAGCTGAGAATAATGATGATCAAATTAATTATTCTCTTTTATGTAATTTAGATTTGGATGATAAAAGGAATATGTGGTTTCTTGATTCAGGATGTTCTAACCATATGTCATGTTTTAAGGATTGTTTTGACAAGCTAGATGGTTCATTCAAAAGCCAAGTTCACTTAGGATATGGGAAGGTGATTCATGTTGAATGGAAAGGGAGAATTCCTATCACCACAAATAATGGGAAGGGTGATATCAGAAATATCTATCTATCTCCATAAATTAAGCACAATCTCATGAGTGTTGAACAACTAGTAGAGAAAGGATTCAAGCTACTTTTTGACAATGGAGAATGTTTGATATATGACAAAAATAAAGGTAAAAAGTTGATTGGAAAGTCTATTATGTAAAAAAATAGAATATTTCCATTGAGAATAAATATGTTAAATCAGAATTCTTTCTTTTCTACCATTGAGGAATCAAGCATGTTGTGGCACTCTAGATATGGTCATTTAAATTTCAGAAGTTTGCATGTTCTTTTTAAGAACAAGATGGTTGATGGTCTTCCAAGGATTGAATCCAAATTGAAGGAAGAATGCAAGGAATGTATACTTGGAAAAAATCATATAGAAAGCTTTCCAACTAGAAAATGGAGAGCTACCAAGAAATTGGAATTGGTACATTCAGATTTATGTGGGCCTATGTCTTATCCTAGCATAGGAAAAAAATTGTATTTTATTTCCTTTATTGATGATGCTACCAGACTAATGTGGGTTTTATTTTTGAATATCAAATATGGGGTATTATAATCCTTCAAGATATTCAAGGCATTGGCTAAAAATGAATCAGGTTGTTCTATCAAGGTGTTAAGAACTGATAGAGGTGGGGAATTTTGTTCATAGGAATTTCTAGATTTTTGCTCTTTGCATGGAATAAAAAGGTATTTTACTACTCCCTACACACCACAACAAAATGGTATTGTAGAGAGAAATAATAGAATAATAATGGATTCATCAATAACCATATTGGAGAATAAGAAGTTGGAGAGGAAGTTTTGGGCTGAAGCAGTGCAAACAACAACCTACATCCTGAATATAAGTCCCACAATGGCAGTGAAAAACAAGACACCCTACCCAGGTGTTGTAGGTGAGTTTGAGAGGAGAGGGCAATCCTCCAAGGGAGGTCCTAGGTTCGAATCTCCACCCTACCAAAAAGCTGAATTGGGTACCCAAAATCCAATTGATAATGTTGGTGCGAGCAGGACTGGGTGTGACCCCCGGGTGACTTTGATGGTGTAGAACCCCCGCTCGTGGTCTCTTAGACCAAGGCGGCCCCCCAAGGGGTGTTTTGCTTTAAAAAAAAAAAAAACAAGACACCCTATGAAGCATGGTATGGTAAGAAGCCCATGGTGGCTCATATTAGAGTATTTGGTTGTTTAAAATTTGTACACATTGATGATGCTAAAAGGAAAAAATTAGACCCCAAGAGTGAGCTTAACATTTTTACAGGTTATAGTGATGGTAGTAAGGCTTACAAGTTTTTCAATCCTATTAGTAAGAAAACTATTGTTTCTAGGGATTTTGAGAATGATGTGTTTGCTGTCCATAATAAGAATAATACATAGGTTATTAGTGAAATAGGGTAACATTTTTATGGAGAAATGGAGGTCAATCAAGATACTCCACTAGTTCCTAGTGTTAATGTCAACAATACTAGTTCTTCCGAAGAGACTAGTTTACCACTAACTTTAACACAAGTAAAAAAAAAAGGTTGTTGCTTTCACATCCAACAAGTCAGATATTGAATCACAACTATCAAAGAAGAAAAAAAATACTTTAAGCTCAATCAGGTAATAATATTGAAGATATTGAATATGAAATGACTTACTATGCCTTATCTTGCATTTCTAGTGAACCAAGAAATTATGTAGAGGCTAGTAAAATGAAATAATGGGTTGAGGTCATGAATGTTGATATGGAGGCCATTGAGAGAAATGGGAAATGGAATCTCATTAAACCTACTATTGAAATGGATGTCATTGTACAAAATGGGTCCACAAGAACAAGTTCCATAGTGATGGAAAAATAGACAAACACAAAGCTAGACTAGTAGCAAAAAGGTATGCACAAAAATATGGAGTAGATTATGAGGAGACTTTTTCTTCTATGGCTAGCTATGATACTATTAGATTTATGCTTTCAATTGCTACTCTGAAATGATGGGAAGTTCACCAAATGGATGTCAAGAGTGCATTCTTGAATGGGGACATTGAAGAAGAGGTATATGTGGAGCAACCACGAGGTTATAAAATAAAGGGTAAAGAGCACTGGGTATACAAATTGAAAAAGACACTTTATGGCCTGAAACAAGCTCCTAGGGATTGGTACTCAAATATAGATGGATGGTTCTCTAAAAATGGCTTTGAAAGGAGAAAAATGAGCCAACTCTTTACATAAAAATTGTTGACACTAATGTGTTGTATGTTTGTCTTTATGTTGATGATCTCAGTTTTACAAGAAATTCCAAAGTTATGATACAAGATTTCAAAGAGAGCATGAAGAGTGATTTTGAGATGTTTTAACTTGGATAATTGAAATACTTTCTTGGAATGGAAGTATAGTAAAGGGAAGATGATATGTTCATATGCCAAGCAAAGTATACCCAAGACATGTTAAAGAAATTTTCATTTCTAGACTACAAGGTGGTTGATACTCCTATTGCTAGTGGGGAGAAGTTTATAAAAGAGGATGGGAGTCCTATTGTTGATGAGAAGACTTTTAGAAGTATGGTGGATGGATTGATGTACCTTACATTCACAAGACCTGATATTACCTATGCAGTTTCACTAGTTTCCCGATTTATGAGCTTACCAACTCAAAGAAATATGCAAGCGGTGAAATGAATCTTTAGATATGTGAAGGGAACATTTGATCATGGCATACACTATATATAAGCAAGATATTAAAGTCTGATTGGGTATATTTATTCAGATTGGTGAGGTTCTATTGATGACCTAAAATCTACTGCAGGGTATTGTTTCACCTTGGGAAGTGGGTTGATTTCTTGGTCATCCAAGAAGCAATGTACAGTGGCTTTGTCTTCCAATGAAGTTGAATATACCGCCCTTACTTTAGATTGTACTCAAGGAATTTGGCTGAGGAGAATATTGAAGGATTTTGGTGAGACTCAACATAAGCCTAACAAAATAGTTTGTGATAACAGTGGGGCAATACAATTGTCCAAAAATCCAGTTTTCCATGCAAGGACCAAACACATAGAGTTGAAGCACCATTTTGTTAGAGACTTGGTACATGACAAATTTTTTGTCATTGAGTATGTTAAGAGTGAGGATCAAGTTGCTGATATACTCACAAAGGGGCTATTGAAGGTGACTCATGGGAGACTCAAAGAAATGTTGGACATTTCTTCCTTTGACATCAAAGGGGGGATTGTTGAGGGTGATGTCAAAAGTCACCCATAATTATTAAATTAATATATGAGTTGTAAAATAAAGCACATGAAAAATATATTAAATAGAGTTATTTATTCATGCAAATTATTATTTTTAGTTAATTTAAAAATAAATAAAAAACAACATGCAAAGTGGCATAATAAAGGCTGTTTTTATAAAAATCTAGTTTTTAGCTTTTTTTAGCTAATTGATCATTATATATTTTGTAATTGGGATCCTTTTTTATGAGAGAAGAAAAGGAATATTTTAGGGTTCACAATTATGGAGCTTTTATGTGGAGCTTTTTTAAAGTTTATATTTGTGTACTTTTTTAATTATAGATCAATTTTTTTGGTTTGAACTAGCAACATAGTTTGCTAAAATTGGAGCTTTTGGCTGAGGATATTTGATAATTTTGCATTCAATATTGGTTTAGCTTAATCACTAGACACTCTTGTACTATTTAAATGAGAGGGTTGTGATAGAAATAGGATCATATTTAACCAATGTTTTTGCCCCAACATTTTGGTGTTGTTGCCAGGGAAAAACCACTGATAGATTGATTACAATACCTTAAACCTTCCATCTAACTTTGCATGAGTCCATTGAGTAAAAGAGGACCCAAAATTAATTTCATAAAGCATAGCCCACAAGAAAAATATGAGTCAACCAAAAATTTTGAATTTGAGTTAGATTCTCCTCAATCACCACCAGTAGTGCACTGGAGTTGTAACAACCCCAATTAAATTACCTATTGAATCGAATATTTTATCTGCAAGAATGTGGTATTGCTAATTATTTTGTGGTTGCAGGTACAGGTGTCATCGATGGAAAGAGAGTAGTATAGAAAAATTACATGTCCTCATATTCGTAGACAAAAATACCAACGAAAGGTAAGTTGGGGGACATGATGAGCGATGGGGTATTTGTCGTTGTGAGGATCAAGAATCTTATTGGAAGTACATCCACCAGTGGTCCATGTACATGCATTCATGTAGCTGCATTATAGGATTTTTGTGTGATTTGCTATGGGCTATATTTTAAATAATAAAATAATAATAATAATAATAAAATAAAAAATATATATATATATATATATATATAATAAAAATAAAATAAGAATAAAATATTAAATATTAAAATGCATAAAATATATAGACATATAGTAATAAAATTATTAAGTAAAGTAAAGTAATATATAAAATATATATCCGCTCATGTAGAGGAGTTGGAGAGCAAGTGGGTAGTTAAAAATCTCCAGTTGAAATCGAGAGGCCCCAGGTTCAAATATCTCCCCTCACATGCTGCGGATATGCTATGTACATAAGGGGTTACAAATAAAAAATTCTCAACCTTTAAAAAAATTATTTAAAATATATAATAAATAATAATAGAAATAATAAAATTTATTTATATAAATAAAGATGACAGAATAGCATATCACGCTATGTTTGACCACCTGGAAAAATTCATGGTGAAGTGATGGTAAAGATGTTCCAGGTATTGAATGGGATGATATCATAGATCTTCTATTTAAAAATAAGAAAAGACCCGGAAGGGGTATTCTCAGATCACCATGAAAATATTGGGAAAGAAAATTATGGTTCTGTGAAGTGTGGGTTTAAGTGTGCAAAATTTCTATCGACTAGGTAATTTAGACGATTAAAGGTTGCTCTGGCAAGTTGGCCATTCAATCATTTTTTTTTAATGTTTACTTTTATTTTGAAACTGTAAAGGAGGATTTCCTGAAAATAATCGATATTTGCATAGTCTATTTATTAAAAATTAACCAAATTGTGTTTGAAACAATTGTATGAAGATGTGTATGTAGGTAGAGATTTACTATGTAAATATTATTTGATGTTGAATATTTTATTTAGTTTTGAGTGTGTAAATATACTCCGCTCCATTCTGTTATTAGAAGCATTAGCTTGTTCATGTTAGAAAAAAAAACCCAGATTTCACGCCTATGCCCAACTGCGCTGCCGCAAATCCGGGATCCCGACAAAAGTGTGACAGGACGTCGCACTTATCTTCTGACAGATTTGACACCTGGCAGATCCGATCTCCGCAGGTGTTAATACCCAGTCGGCGTTTGTCAGAAACCCTAGATGTGGGTCGGTCCGAGGATAACCCTTATCCGGAGCTGTCGGAGGATAACCCTTATCCTTCTCTCCCCGCGGCTATAAAAGGACGGTTCGGTTCTTCAGACAAACTAGTGCGAGAGAGTGCGTAGAAGAAGGAAGCAGAGCGGGTGTGAGAGAAGTTCGTGAAAGTGAGCAGAGAAAGAAGGGCGAGTGTTTCAGTGAGCAGTGAGGCTCAGCTGATAAATGTCCGAGCAGCAGACTCGACATTTCCCTTGTCCAGTTTATCCTGCAGCGTAGCCTGCAGATGTTGTTACTTCCTCGGTTGAGGAATTCTGTAACCCTAGTTGTTCATATGAATAAAGTTTGCTTTTGTCTGTGGCATATTTAGGGTTTGCAGTTGTTTAAGTCTTAACCTTGGTGTTCTCTGTTCCGGCGTTTCTCTCCTCATACGGGTCTTGCCAAGTCGGGCAAACCCAGAAGCAGCCACGTAGAAAACAAAGACGTTTGTTGCCGTTCGAAGTTGTTCGACGAGCACGGCGAAGTTTCTTGCCCAGAAAAGTTCGCTGCAACGGTCGCACTTCGGCAACTCAAAACTGCGAAGTTCGCACTCCGCGCGACTGCAGAACTTCGGCAGTCCAAAGCTGCGAAGTACGCACTTCGCGCTAGTGCCGAACTTCGGCAGTCCAAAGCTGCGAAGTACGCACTTCGCGCTAGTGCCGAACTTCGGCAGTCCAAAGCTGCGAAGTACGCACTTCGCGCGAGTGCCGGACTTCGGCTGTTTGGCCGTGCGAAGTTCGCACTTCGGCCGAAGTGCGCACTTCGGCTGTTTGCCCGTGCGAAGTCCGCACTTCGGCCGAAGTGCGCACTTCGGCCGTCTTGGCCTGCGCAGTCCGCACTTCGCGTGAGTGCCGGACTTCGGCCGCTTTGGCAGCGTCGTCCGCACTTCGCTCCCGAAGTCGGGAGTTGGACGTGCGCCCTGCGCAGTCTGTGTTGACAGACTCCGACGAGAAGGAAAAAGAAAAAATCGCATTTTTGCTCCTTCAAATTGGTATCAGAGCTGATAGTACCGTGACACGGAGATAGAAGCATGGCTTCCGAGAGAAACTCGTTGCAGTTGCAGATCCCGCGATTTAACGGTAAGAACTACGATTACTGGAGCATCCAGATGAGGATCCTGTTCGGATCTCAGGAGCTATGGGAGTTAGTCGAGAACGGCTACCTAGAACCGACAGATGCAAAGAAGACCGGCCGCCCTCTCTCAAGCGGCACAAGGATCCGTTGAAAGAGCACAAGAAGAAGGACCAGAAGGCCCTCTTCTACATCATGCAAGCGGTTGAGGAGACCATCTTCCCGCGGATTGCATCAGCCACCAAGGCCAAGCAGGCCTGGGAAACCCTGGCGAGTTCGTATCAGGGCACCGACAAAGTGAAGTTGGTGAAGCTGCAGATGCTCAGGAGAGAGTTCGAGAACCTGCAGATGAGCGAGTCCGAGTCGATGAGTGACTTCTTCACCCGGACGACGGACATTATCAACCAGATGCGGTTGAACGGAGAAAATGTCCAGAGCCAGAGAATCGTGGAGAAGATTCTCAGAAGTCTGCTTGCGAAGTTCGACTCGGTTGTGATAGCAATCGAAGAGTCGAGGGATTTGACAACCCTCTCGACAGACGAACTCATGGGTTCCCCGCGACCCATGAACAGAGGCTGAGCCGCTCAACTCGGTCTTCTTTGGAGCAAGCCTTCAAAGCGCAAGTCTCAGTCCGAGACAGCGGCAGACAAGACTCCCAGCACAGCGCCTCTAGTTCTCAAGGAGGAAGAGGCAGAAGCAGACGTGGGAGAAGGAACAAGCAAGGAGGGAACTCAAACCCTCAAGACGCTGAGCCAAGTTGCAACTTTCATCAGCAAGGAGGAAGAGGCACTGGCAGAAATCAGCAAGGTGGCTCTCAGCAGAAGAAGGACATGTCAAAGGTCCAATGCTACTACTGCAGCAAGTTCGGCCATTATGCCACACAATGCAGAAAGAAGATGGCGAACGAGAATCAGCAGCAAGCCCATTATTCGAAGGAACCTGAAAATGCGGCAGGAGGAATTGTGTTGCTGACTTGCAGTATTGAAGAGGAGAGCAAGAAAAACGTCTGGTATCTTGACAGTGGTTGCAGCAACCACATGACTGGGAACAGGGAGATGTTCTCACAACTGGATGAAACAGTCCAGTCCGAAGTCAAGATGGGGAACAACATCAAAGTTCCTGTGATGGGGAAAGGAAAGATCCTCATCCGCACCCGGCACGGTGATAGAAAAACAATTCAAGATGTTTTTTATGTGCCTGGGTTGAAGCATAATTCGCTAAGTGTTGGACAGCTTGTGCAGAAGGGGCACACTCGTACTCGTTCAAAGATGGAGTCTGCTCCATCGTAGACAAGGTCCATGGACAAATTGCATCTCGTGTCCATGACGAAAAACAAGATGTTTCCACCGCAGATTCGTAATGAATCTTTGTTGTCTCCGAGTGCAGCTGAGAAGGATGCTACCCGGCCGTGGCATCTCAGATTCGGTCACCTGAGTTTCAATGGCCTGAATCTGCCGCACAAGAAGCAGATGGTGAAGGGTTTACCCCTTATAGAGCAACCGAACCAAGTTTGTGAAGGTTGCCTGGTCGGCAAGCAACACAGGGATGCATTCCCTGTAGGGCAGTCTTGGAGAGCATCACGGCCTTTGGAGCTGGTGCACTCAGACATCTGTGGTCCCATGCAGACCACCTCATATGCCGGCAATAAGTATTTCCTGACCTTCATTGATGACTTCAGCCGGAAGACTTGGATTTATCCAATCAAGTTGAAGTCAGAGGCGTTTGCAAGGTTTAGGGAGTTCAAGGCTCTGGTTGAGAAACAGAGCGGTTACTATGTGAAGACTCTCAGAATCTGATGGAGGTGGAGAGTACATCTCCAACGAATTCCACAACTTCTGCAAGCAACATGGAATTCGGAGGCAGTTCACTGCCAGATACACGCCACAGCAGAATGGCGTAGCTGAGAGGAAGAACAGAACAATCATGGAGATGGCACGGAGCATGCTGAAGGCAAAGAGTTTGCCACATGAGTTCTGGGCAGAAGCTGTAAGTTGTGCAGTTTATCTGTTGAACCGATGTCCCACCAAGAGTGTGAGGGACAAAATTCCAGAGGAAGCCTGGAGCAAGTTGAAGCCAAGTGTGGCTCATTTGCGAGTTTTCGGGTGCATAGCATATGCACATGTTCCAGATGAGAAAAGGCAGAAGCTAGATGACAAAGCTGAAAGATGCATCTTCACAGGGTACAGCGAACCAGCGAAGGCATACAGGCTGTACAATCCTGTGACAAAGAAACTTGTCATCAACCGAGACGTGAAGTTCTTGGAGGATGAAGTCTGGAACGGGAAGTCAAAGACTGGTCGACTCGAACCAAAGAATCGTTGAGTCTCGTAGACTTGGAGGAAGACAGAGTTCAACCACCCGTGCCTTCAAGCATCAACAGTGGTGCCAGCAAGAAGACACCCTCAACATCCCGCTCACCTCCACTTGCAAGCGGAATACGTAACCCGAGGACTCCCGCAAAGACTCGGAGCTTGCAAGACATCTATGAGGTAACCCGTAATCATTTAGATGAAGATTATTCTGATTTTGCTCTCTTTACCGAATGTGATCCAAAGGAGTTTGAAGAGGCAAGTCGAATCGCAAATGGGTGAATGCGATGGATGAGGAGATAGCAGCCATTGAGAAGAATGAGACATGGCAGCTAACAGATCTTCCAGCACGAAAGAAGACCATTGGGGTCAAGTGGGTATATAAGACGAAGTTTAATGCCCAAGGAGAGGTTGACAGACACAAGGCCAGATTAGTGGCGAAAGGCTACAAGCGTAAGTCAGGAGTTGACTATCATGAGGTGTATGCACTCGTAGCCCGACTTGACACAGTCGTAATGATTCCGGCACTCGCAGCTCGTAAAGGATGGAGCGTGTACCGGATGGATGTCAAGTCTCGCCTTCCTCAACGGAGTGTTGGAAGAAGAGGTCTACATAGACCAGCCGCCCGGTTATGAAATACTAGGGCAAGAAGGCAAAGTCCTGAAGTCGAAGAAGGCCCTGTACGGTTTGAAGCAGTGCCCCGAGCTTGGTACAACCGGATTGACAGCTATTTTCAGGAGAATGGGTTTCATAAATGCCCATATGAGCACTCCCCGTACATGAAGTCAAATGCAGCAAGTGAGCTCATCATCGTCTGCCTGTACGTAGACGATCTGATATTTACTGGCAATAGCAAGCAACTTATTTGCGTAGTTTAGAACAGCCATGAAGTCCGAGTTTGAAATGACTGACATGGGGCTGATGAAATATTTTCTCGGCATTGAAGTTGACCAATCAGCAGATGGCATCTTCATTTCTCAGGGCAAGTATGTGAATGATGTCCTGAAGCGCTTCAAGATGGAGGACAAGAAACCTGCCATCACACCCGTAGCCACAGTGTTTGAAGCTGAGCAAGTTGGATACAGGGAGGTCTGTAGATCCAACCTTGTTCAAAAGGCTAGTTGGTAGTCTAATGTACTTGACTACAACTCGGCCAGATCTGATGTTCGGAGTCAGCCTGATCAGCCGTTTCATGGAGACTCCGAAGGACACGCACTGGCAAGCAAGCAAGAGGATCTTGCGCTATGTCAGCGGGACGCGGAACCATGGCCTATTTTACGCCAGACGGGACCAGTTGGAGCTAGTGGGCTTCACAGACAGTGACTGGGCTGGCAGTACTGACGATCGGAAGAGCACCTCCGGGTATGCTTTCCATCTCGGATCAGGGGCAGTCTCATGGGCGTCCAAGAAGCAACCCATTGTTGCGTTGTCCACAGCCGAGCAGAATATGTCGCCGCCACGACATCCGCATGCCGAGCAAAGATGGCCGCGAAGAGTTCCGAGCGAATCGTTTAATCCTCCGAAGGCGCGACAACAATTTTCTCGTGACAACAATTCGGCCATTGCACCGTCAAAGGATCCCGTGTTCCATGTCCAGACGAAGCACATTGATATTCATTATCACTTCATCGAAGAGTTGGTGAAGTCTGGAGAAATTCATCTGCAGTTTTGCAGATCCAAGGAGCAGGTAGGCGATATTTTCACGAAGCCTTTGAAGGAGGAAGACTTCAACAGATTGCGAGAGCAGCTTGGAGTCAAAGTGCTTGTGAAATCAGGTTTAAAGGAGGGTGTTAGAAAAATTAACCCAGATTTCACGCCTGTGCCCAACTGCGCTGCCGCAAATCCGAGATCCCGACAAAAGTGTGACAGGACGTCGCACTTATCTTCTGACAGATTTGACACCTGGCAGATCCGATCTCCGCAGGTGTTAATACCCAGTCGGCGTTTGTCAGAAACCCTAGATGTGGGTCGGTCCGAGGATGACCCTTATCCGAAGCTGTCCGAGGATAACCCTTATCCTTCTCTCCCCGCGGCTATAAAAGGCGGTTCGGTTCTTCAGACAAACTAGAGTGCGAGAGAGTGCATAGAAGAAGGAAGCAGAGCGGGTGTGAGAGAAGTTCGTGAAAGTGAGCAGAGAAAGAAGGGCGAGTGTTTCAGATGAGCAGTGAGGCTCACCGATAAATGTCCGAGCAGCAGACTCGACATTTCCCTTGTCCAGCTTTATCCCGCAGCGTAGCTTGCAGATGTTGTTACTTCCTCGGTTGAGGAATTCTGTAACCCTAGTTGTTCATATGAATAAAGTTTGCTGTTGTCTGTGGCATATTTAGGGTTTGCAGTTGTTTAAGTCTTAACCTTGGTGTTCTCTGTTCCGGCGTTTCTCTCCTCATACGGGTCTTGCCAAGTCGGGCAAACCCAGCAGCAGCCACAGAAAACAAAGACGTTTGTTGCCGAGCGAAGTTGGTCGACGAGCACGGCGAAGTTTCTTGCCCAGCAAAGTTCGCTGCAACTGTCGCACTTCGGCAACTCAAAACTGCGAAGTACGCACTTCGCGCTAGTGCCGAACTTCGGCAGTCCAAAGCTGCGAAGTACGCACTTCGCGCGAGTGCCGGACTTCGGCCGTTTTGGCAGCGTCGTCCGCACTTCGCTCCCGAAGTCGGGAGTTGGACGTGCGCCCTGCGCAGTCTGTGTTGACAGACTCCGGCGAGAAGGAAAAAGAAAAAAATCGCATTTTTGCTCCTTCAGTTCACATATTTAGGGTAGGATGCATACATTAGTTTCTTTGGCCGCTCTGACCCCCTTGCAAGTTTTGCTTGGATATCATCGTGAATATATGTGTAAAAAAAGAGGGCTTCCCTCCAAAGATCAGCATATATCCTTTATTCTACTTGCCTGTAGGATTCCTGAGGAAATTCTATTAAATTCATGAAGTAGTTTGATTCATATTCAGTACATGTAACTCTTCTATTTAGAATAGTTGAATATTGAAGTGTTTCATCTAGAAGAATGTAATATCTCAAATATTCTAATAATATTGTTTGACCATTCATCACAAAAGAATAATTATTACTGAGTTTTATTCTAGATAGGAAGGCTTTTACCATTTATAATCGTAAGAATGTGATTGATTAGCTACAGATAAATTCTTGTAATAAGGTGTTTTTTTTATGAGCTATAGAATTAGGAATAGCATTAGTATTTAAGGTGTCAAGATGTGAAAAGGTTTAAACTATGAATAGGCAAATCACCTCTACTGTTTGTAACCATCAAAGTAACTACTGGTAAATGAACCGCCATCATGCATATAAAGATTCTGTCATTCAATACCCTGTCGTGTGCTACGTCTCCTCAAAAAATATGTGTTGGGTAGGATCGACAACTATTACGAGCTCTAATTCTTTCACAGAATTTATGTAAAGAATCATTGAGAAGTAAGACCATCATAGATTTTTATTATAAGGCCTAGTTTGTATAAATTTAGTGTCTGAAACTATCTGTCCACCCAACATCTATGAAATTTTATTTAATGAAGGATGTATGTGAAAATATTTAATAATCGAAGTCTATAACAGCAATAGGCTTGTTGGTGTGTATTAAAAATGTTCTTGGTTAATTAATTTTCTTGGTTCTTCTAAAAATTACCGGTGTTTAAAATTTAAATTTGATGATGAATCACTAGAATTATTTACATTAGATTTCATTGTTGAAAACTTTAGTTGAAATGGTAAAAAATTTCAAATAATGACCAATATGGTTATAGTGCAAATTCTATTCTAATCCATCAGCCTCTTTCTTTTAGTTAAGCTCAAATTAATCATATAGACATCTAGTTTTATGATGAAAACATCTGGGTATGAAATAAAGTTTGGTTTCGCAGGATTTGTTATCTATCTACTGTTTTCACTAGAACAAAGAGGAATCATCTTGGATAGCATAGATGCGTGGGAGTATATGATATCCAGTTTATTAGGTAAACAAATTTTCAAGTTGGAAGATCTTTTCTAGAGGTTAACAACCGACAAAACCTTTGAAATTTAACATAGTTTTGTTTAGTTATGAAATAGAGAGCATATTATTAACAAGTGGTAAAGGGCTGAAATTATTGAGCAAACCTTAGATAACAAATCACCTTATGTATGTATGTTTGAAACCCGAAATGGCCATGCTTCCATTGTAAGCCTAGTAGGTCTCAAATATTAAAATATATCTCTTAAAAAAATTATGTTTTAGCTATTAAACAACTTTTCATATATTGAATGTGCCCGAAGACAACATTTCTTACTCGATAGAAAACATACGTCTTTAATATAAAGAGTATGTACTTTTTCTTGAATATTAAATACCACTTAATACCTTCCTTATAATAATGTGGCTAATACATAATAGGTTATATGACATCAAACACCTCTTCTGAGGGAAAGAAAACCTCTGACTTCATTATGATTAAGAAGCTTTGTACTCATTAATATATCCAAGTTTAACCATGATGTTTGACACCGTAAGTAGTTCTGGATGCTTGTCGAATGCCTTTTGAGATCTCCTGGCTGATTAAACATATGTGTTAGATTTTATTATTGGGTCATTTGAAGGCGAGATCCATTATTTTTTGAGTAGGGTAGAAAGCTAAATCATACCCCAAGTGAAATTGGAGAATGTGTCCTCATCGAGCTATAGGACATCAATGCTTAATCATAAAATTTGTGTGAAGTATTATACATCATATCAAGTCTGGTCATATTAAAATTTAGAAAATGTTTGGACAGTATAGGTAAACTCTTCTATGAAATTCGATATAGGACAAGCAAAGGATTTACGAGGCATGTATTAAAGTGTAAATTAAGTACTATTAACAAATTAAATTATAAAACAAACCTAGTTTAAAACAATGGATAAACAACTTAAAAATTTTGCATGATTTATGTTTTCATAAGTTTAGAATATTTTATTTAAACAAATATAAAAAATATATATTAAAATAAACTTAATCAAGCTTATACATTAGGAAACTCCTTTTCTCGTCTAAAATATAGAACTCCTAAAAAATCAATAAAAACCAAAACTTAGAATTATTAAATAGCAAAACTGTTATTAGAGTATTTGGGCATGAAAGATATTGAGGTATGATATAGTGCATGATAATATTTCCTTTTGCGGCAAAAAGTAGAGCAACATGTTGATCGATCTTATAGATACTTGTAAGTATAGATTTTAATTATTTAAAAGAATTAATTATTAAATAGATGATAATTATGGGAGATTAAACTATTTAATTTTATAATGTCTTACTTAGAATAAAAGAACTGTTTGAATAGTTTGTTATTTTTTGTAAAGCTTATAGATAAGTTTCCACATGTTTTTACATAATGTTTAATACCATTTATGTATTAAAATTTCTAGCTGGACTCTATGGTTGGGTAAAACATGGTACACCTTGAGCAATAGCAACAATTTATCTTACACTCAAATTTGGATAGAAAGACTAAAAAATAAGCACCTTTATAAAGTTATTTAAACTGTATTGTATATAAAATGTAGTTTTATTAAAGGAGTGAACATCTTGACTCCTTAATATTGGCTAAACCCTTAAGATCAAGACACAAGTTTTTAAAATTTGAAAATTTAGAGAATCCTTCGAGAAGGATGGAAATAAAAATAAAGTAAATCTTAAATGGTAATTGAAGGAAAGATAGTTACTATGTTATAGGGATAGTTGCGCTCTTGATAGGAAGGGTCAAGACAAGAGGTAAAAGAGGATGAAATGGACGTCACTCTTAGGTTATCACCTGATAGTACAAAGAGGTGTTACTTGTACTATGAACGATTTAAGGTTATCCAAATACAAGATGGAATGGGACATTGATCATCAATCAGTTCAAGTCAAGCTATACTAGGTATTTTACTAGGATAATGGTGGATCCTAGATGAGCTCCAGGGTAGTTGGTTGCTCGTCTAGCTCAAGTATGCACACGCTATTTATTACATGTCTTAAGATCATGGCAAGATCTAGAGAAAATACACGTCCAACCTCTAGGTGAAATGGGCCCTAGAGGAGAAACCCCTACCATAACTTGGGTTCTCGAGATGAGAGAAAAGTTCACTGGCGATAACAAATTGTAGGACCTGGCCAGTCCTGATCTCTTAGGTATTTCAACTGTAGTGGAATGGAAACCCAAGAAGAATTAGCATACCTCTTACTAAAAGTAAATACTAAAATTGGTTAAAAATTTTTATTTCATGATCTTCATGGAAGGACAACCAAGTAGGTAGAACTTGGGATGTTACAATTGGTATCAGATCTCCAGGTTGCAAACCCCTAGGCAGTTAAACTTTAGGAAAATCTATGCTAAAAATAATTTCTAGTAAAATTTATGATAAATTTTGAAAGCTTTAACCAAATTAACAAAGCTCTTCTTTGGGCAGGCGATGACATCCTACATGAAAGCTAGCTCCTCGAAGAGGCTTGTGGTGGTTCAGTGGGAAGGACTAACCTATAATCCAAAGAGAGTCCTCCGAAGGACAGTGAGGATGGGAGACTTGGATGAAGCTGTAGAAAATCCTCAAATAACTAGAAAAGAAAAAGAACTATCACAAAAAGGAAACAAGATGGTAAAAATGTTGCAATTAATGCAAGAACAGATGAGCCAATAGAAAGAGGAAATGGAGCAAGAGAGAGCTCAAATGGCAGAGAACATGGTCCAATAGAAGGCATAAATATTAAAACATATGGAACAACAAAAATCTTAGTTGACTCAATAGCAAGTGATGATTTCTCAACAATAAAAAATAATATAAAATTTATCCAAAGGAAAGGAACCAGTAAAAACTGAGGAAGAAACATCTGTTTATCCTAGGAGGAAAAAAGTAGGTTCCAAGTTAGATAAAGATATGTAGAGAATTTACATAGCCAAATTTTATGGTAAAGGTGATGGAGAAGAAGCGAAAATATGGTTGAACAATGTAGAGGCATATTTTGTCGTTAGAACCCTCACTTCTAAATCAAAAACTTCATGGGCAGTTTTTTGTTTGACTGGTGTAGTTGCAGATTGGTAGGACACCTATAAGAAAACTCATAAAGTGGAGGTTTTGGGTGTCCACTGGTATACATTTGTAAAATAGTTTAAATATAGATTCCTGACACCACAATTTTATTTTGAAAAGACTATAGAATTTTCAAGATTAACTCAGGATAGCATAACCGTAATTGAGTACTACTAGTGGTTTGTGCAACTGCTCATATATGCCTGAATATGAGCAGCAGACTGAAATAAAATTCCAAAAATTTCTCCTAGGATTACACCTAAATATTGGAAACCTGATTCTAATGCTGAAGCCTGCAACCCTTACTGCTGCCTATGATTTGGCTCAAAAAGAAGAGGTCAACTATAAGGCTAAGAAGTTCTATTACTATCGAAAATCCTCTAAGAGAGAAGAACCATGAAATAAAAATGATAACTCAACAAGGTGGAAAAGTACTTAAAAAAGAGAAATTAGGGTGGATATAGATCTTGATTTGACAAAAATAGTAGCAGATACCAAGGAAACCGGGGCAATCATGATAGTCGAGGCTATCAAGATAAGAGAAATTATAGGGAAAGAGAAGATCAAAGAATTCCTACACAAGGAGCGGGCACCCAAGAACATAATGCTGGTGAGAGGAGATAAAAATCCCCACGTGATGGATGTTATTATTATCGAGGAGCTCATTATACCAAAAAATGCCTAGAAAGAAAGAATAGAAGAAAAGAACCTAAGAAACCAGAACATAAGATTTATACTGCTATAGATGCCCAGTTGTCACCACATTAAGAACTACCCCATCAAAATTTGAACTAATCAAGCTGAAGAAAATAGAATAGTGTTATGTCTAGTAGGAAAAAAAATACTATTAAAAAACAATTTTCAAATTTTTTTGAACAATGATATAATAATATTTTTGGTTTGCAAAAAAGAATATATACTCCTATTATGTATGTATGCATGCTATTTCTACCATGATTATGCTTAAGTGTTGAAGATATAATTTGTTACTAAACATTGTTTACTTTTATGAGGAATGTAAATACAGAGATTGTTTAATCCTAGAGGGGGAGTATGTAACAACCCTTAGTTAAATTACCTTTTTGGTTGACTATTTTATCTGCAAGAATGTGGTAAATTTGATCCTTTTGTGGTTGCAGGTACATGTGTCACCAATGGAAAGAGAGTAGTGTAGAAAAAGTACACCTCCTCTTGTTAGAAAATGAAGATACCAGCGAAAGGTAAGTTGGCGGACATGATGAGTGGCGGGGTATTTGCCATTGTGAGGATCAAGAATCCTACTACCAGTACATTCGCCAGTGGTCCATGTAGATGCATTCATGTAGCTGCATTATAGGATTTTTGTGTGTTTTGCTATGGGCTATATTTTAAATAATATAATAATAAAATAATAATAATAGTAATATTAAAAAAATAATATATATATATAATAAAAATAAAATAAAACTAAAATATAAATTATTAAAATGCATAATACATATATAGACATATAGTAATAAAATTATTAAGTAAAGTAAAGTAATATATAAAATATATAATAAATAATAATAGAAATAATAAAATTTATTTATACAAAATTAAGATGATGGAATAGCATGTCACACTATGTTTGAGCACCTATCAAACTTCATGGTGAAATGCTGGAAAAGATGTTCCAGGTGTTTGAATGGGATGATATCATAGCTCTTCTATTTAAGAATAAGAAAAGACCCGAAAGGGGTATTCTCGAATCACCATGAAAAATATTGGGAAAGAAAATTCAGGTTCTGTGAATTGTGGACATAAGTGTATGAAATTTCTGTCAACTAGAGAATTTGAGTGATTAAAGGTTGCTCTGGTAGGTTGGTCATTCAATCATTTTTTTAAATTTTTACTTTTGTTTTGAAACCGTAAAGGAGGATTTCCTGAAAATAATAAATATTTGCATAGTCTATTTATTAAAAATTAACCAAATTATGTTCGAAAAAATTGTATGAAGATATGTATGTAGGTAGAGATTTACTATGTAAATATTATTTTATGTTGAATTTTTTCTTTAGTGCGTAAATATACTGTGTTGCATTTTGTTATTGAAAACATTAGCTTGTTGGCATATTTAGGGTAGGATGCATACATTAGTTTCTTTGACCACTCTGACCCCTTACAAGTTTTACTTGGATACCATGGTGGACAAACGTGTAAAAAAAGAGGGCTTTCATCCAAAGAGTAGTAGATATCCTTTCTTCTACTTGCATGTAGGATTCTTGAGGAAATGCTATTAAATTTAAGAAGTAGTTTGATTCATATTCAGTACATGTAAATCTTGTATTTGGAGTAGTTGAATATTGAAGTGTTTTGTTTAGAAGAATGTAAAATATCAAAGATTCTAATAATATTGTTTGACCATTCATCACGAAAGAATAATTATTTCTGAGTTTTATTCTAGATAGTATGGCTTTTACCATTTATAATTTTAAAAATTGTGTGACCGATTAGCAAAAGAGAAATTATTGTAATATTTTATTCTTTTTATGAGCTATAGAATTAGGAATAGCATTAGTCTTTAAGGTATCAATATGTGAAAAGGTTCAAATGATGAATAGGAAAATAACCTCTACTATCTGTAACCATAAAAGAAACTACTGGTAAACTAACCATCATCGAGCATATAAAGGTTTTGCCAGTCAATACCCTATCATGTGCTATGTATCTTCAACCAATATGTGCCAGGTAGGGTCGACAACTATTATGAGCTCTAAGTCTTTCATAGAATTTATGTAAATAATCATTGAGAAATAAGACCATCATATATTTTGATTATAAGGCTTAGTTTATATAATTAGTGTATGAAACTATCTGTTCGCCTAGCATTTTGTGATATTTGATTTAATGGAGGACGTATGTGAAAATATTTAATAGCCAAAGTCTATAACAGTGATAGGCTTGTTGGTGTGTATTAAAAATGTTTTTGGTTAATTAATGTTCTTGGTTCTTCTGCAACTTGTCGGTGTTTTAAGTTTAAATTTGATGATGAATCACTGGAATTCTTTACATTAGATTTCACTAATGAAAACCTTAGTTGAAATGGTAAAAACTTTTAAAGAATGACCAATCTGATTATAGTGCAAATTCTATTCTAATCCATTAGCCTCTCTATTTTAGTTAAGCTCAAATCAATCATATAGTCGTCTAGTTTTATGATAAAAATATTTGGGTATGAAATAAAGTTTGGGTCTCACGGGATTTTTTATCTATCTACTATTTTCACTAGAACAAAGAGGAATCATCTCATATAGTGTAGACGGGTGGAAGTATGATATCCATTTTGTTAGGTAAAAAAAAAATTAAGTTGGAAGATGTTTACCAGAGGTTAACAGCCAATGAAGCCTTTGAAATTTAACATATTTTTATTTAGTTTTGAAATAGAGAGCATATTATTAACAAGTTGTAAAGGGCTGAAATGATTGAGAAAACCTTAGATAACAAATCACCTTGTGTACGTATGTTTGAAACCTAAAATGACCATGCTTCCATTGGAATCCCAGTAGGTCTCAAAGATGGAAATATGCCTCTTAAAAAAATTATGTTTTAGCTATTAAATGAATTTTCATATATTGAATGTGCCTGAAGACAACATTTCTTACTCGACAAAAAATAGATGTTTTAATATAAACAGTATGCACTTTTCCTTCAATATTAAATACCACTTAATACTTTCCTTATAATAATACGGATAATACAGAATAGGTTAGATGACATCAAACATCTCTTCTAAGGGAAAAAAAACCTCTGACTTCATTATGATTAAGAAGATTTGTACTCATTAGTATATCCAAGTTTAAGCACGATGTTTGACATAGTAAGTATTTTTGGATGCTCGTCGAATGCCTTTTGATATCTCCTAGCTGATTAAACATATGTGTTAGGTTTTATGATTGGGTTATTTGAAGGTGAGCTCCATTATTTTTTTGAGTAGGGCAGAAAGATAAATCATGCCCCAAGAAAAATTGGAGAATGCGTCCTCATCGAGATATAGGACATCAATGCTTAATCATAAAATTAGTGTGAAGTCTTATACATCATATCAAGTCTGGTCATAAAAAAATTAGAAATTTTTGGACAATATAGGTAAACTCTTCTATGACATTCGATATAGGACAATCAAAATATTTATAAGGCAGGCATTAAAGTGTAAATTAAGTACTATTAATAGATTAACTTATAAAACAAACCTAGTTTAAAACAATGGATAAACAACATAAACTTTTTGCATGAATTTATGTTTTCATAAGTTTAGAATATTTTATTTAAACAAATATAAAAAATATATTTTAAAATAAACTTAATCAAGCTTATATAGTAGGAAAATCTTTTTCTCATCTAAAATATAGAACTCCTAACAATTAAATATAAACCAAAACTTAGAATTATTAAATAGCAAAACTGTTATTAGAGTATTTGGGTATGGAATATATTGAGGTATGATATAGTGCATGATAATATTTCATTTTGCGACCAAAAGTAGAGGAGCATGTTGATCGATATTATAGATACTTGTAAGTATAGATTTTAATTATTTAAAATAACTAATTATTAAATAGATGATAATTATGAAATATTAAACTATTTAATTTTATAATGTCTTACTTAGAATAAAAGAACTGTTTGAATAGTTCGTTATTTTTTTTTTGTAAAGCTTTTAGATAAGTTTCCACATGTTTTTACATAATGTTTAATACTATTTATGTATTAACATATAGTATTAAACATTTCTAGCTAGACTCTATGGCTGGGTAAAACATGGTACACCTTAAGCATTACCACAAATTTATCTTACACTCAAATTTAGACAGAAAGACTAAAAAATAAGCACCTTTATAAAGTTATTTAAACTGTATTGTATATAAACTGTAGTTTTCTTAAAGGAGTGAATATCTTGATTCCTTAATATTGGATAAACCCTTGAGACAAAGACACAAATTTTTAACATTTGGAAATTTAGAGAATCCATCAAGAAGGATTGAAGGAAAATAAAGTAAATCTTAAATGGTAATTGATGGAAGGATAGTTACTATGTTACAAGTACATAAGCACTCTTGATGGGAAGGGTTAGGATGGGAGGTAAAATAGGAAGAACTGGGTATCACTCTTAGGTTATCACCTGATAGAACGAAGAGGCATTACTTGTACTATGAATGATTAAGGGTTATCCAATAACAAGATGGAATGGGATATCGATCATCAATTAGTTCAAGTCAAGCAACACTAGGTCTTTTACTAGGATAATGGTGGACCCTAGATGAGCTCGAGGGTAGGTAGTTGCTTTTATAGCTTAGGTATGCACATGCTATTTCTTACATGGCTTAAGGGCATGTCAAGATCTAGGGAAAATACACATCCAACCTCTAGGTGAAATGGGCCCTACAGGAGAAACCCCTACTAGAACTTGGATTTTTGGGATGAGAGGAAAGTTTGTTGATGGTAAAAATTGCGGGACCTAGCCAGTCCTAATCTCTTGGGTATTTCAACTATAATAAAATGGGAACCTAAGAGGAATTAGCATACCTTGTACTAAAAGTAAATACTAAAATTGGTTGAAAATTTTTATTTTATGATCTTCATGGAAGGACAACCAAGTAGGTAGAACTTGGTATGTTATAGGAGTGAACACTCTATCTTTGCACAAAGCTCTTCCTTGTCCCATTAACTAGGAAAAGAGTAGATTATACAAAATCCATTGTTCAAAAGGACACCTTTCATAGAAGAATTTTTGTGAAAAGTCATAGAGGATCAAACCATAACACCAACTGACTCAGAGGCTCTCATACAAAAGGTTCAAAATGATCGAAAGGCTATAGAATCTACATTAGAGACCACATTTCCTAAAAAAATGGCTAAAGAGACTTCAACTAGTTTTAGCTTCCTAATAGAAGAGGGTGTAGGGGAAACCAAAATGAAAAACATATCCCATACCCATCTGCCTACCTTCAGGGGATACCCAACCAAAGATCCTGACCTATTTTTATTCAATTTCAATGTGTTATGTAGACCTATTGATTATGAATCAGATGCCCAAAAGTTGAAGCTCTTCCCTTCAATATTGGATGACTCAGCCATATATTGGTTTGTCAGCTTGGGAAAAAAATAGATAGCCACATGGGAGGAAATTAAGAGGCTCTTCCTAGAGTAGTACCAATACTTTGATAGAGCATGATATCTAGGGAGGAGGTTATAAGCATGATGCAAAAGGGGGATGAATCCCTAGAGGAGTACTGAGAGAGATTCAACTTTAATCTATAGAGATCCCCTCATACGAAGCTAGGCGACAAGTTCCTCAGGAGCATTTTCCTAAGGGGACTCAAATGAATCACTCAAAGGACTCAACCTAATATCTGGAGGTGATATTTACCAACATTGTATGAAATATATTTGATAATTGTTTCAGAACTACTCACAAAGAAGAGGTAAACCAGCTTCCAGAACCATGAAGGCAACTACTTTGGTCATGAAGATGAATATAGGCAATACGTTGGAGGATATAAAGAGAAAAATGATCTCCTGTCTAGCATTGTAATTGGACATGCTCCTGCTAGAGAAAAAGAAGTAAGAAAATGGAGCTGCATTAGCCTATTTATGTCTAAAATGTAGAGGGAAACACACAAGGAATGCATGCCAAAGAACAAATTTAGAATATGTGTTATTTTCCAGTAGAATCATAAGACTTGACTTTACCCATAGCTACCAAATATTAAGGAGGATGTTGAAGTCAGTGAAGCTTATTTTGTGGGTAATCGAAGAAACTAGCAGCAACCCCCTATGGGGAATATGCTAGGGGGTATGCTACCCTATGGAGGAGGATCTTACATGCCACAAGGGTAGGCTCCACCACCCAATATAGGATGGTGGGGACCACCACATAGATGAACACACCTTTAGGGACCATGTTTCCCAATCAGCATCCATGGATGTTGTACCAAAAATCTGAATAGTAGTGGATAAACCACGTATCATGGAACTCGACTTCGCAAAACATAGCTTAGGATCCACTATAGCAAATACTATTGGCTCTCCCTATAGCAAGACCTACATAGCTACTAGCACAGTTGATGATCAAACCAAATAATAAGGTAAACCAACCTATGTACCAACTGTAATAAGGGATGTATCCAATGTATAATATTAGTTGTAATCTAATTTAGCTTAGATCAAGTTGGTAATTAGTATTAGAAGTTCCTACCCTAGTAGAAGAGGAGGAAAATATAGGATAACCACCTCTTGTAGAAGAGGTTGAAGAAGAACACATTTTTGAGAAAATAGTAGCTCCATTTCCCAAGATGTTACTGTTGACAATTTTGTCACATTTCTTAAGGGGTAGAAAAAAAAACAAGTTTTGTATAGTATTAGTGTAAAATTTTGCTTTGTTATTTTTATTTTGAAAAGTTGCAGCAATTTTGGCTTCCAATGCCACCCATTTGTACATAAAGTAGAAAAGAAAGAACTTCACTGCCGAACAAGCTAGAGAAAAGAGCTTCACCGAAGGAAAATAAAAATAGCTTCGCACCCGAAGCATTTCTAGCACTACTTCAGGTAAAAGTTTTGTGAAGTAGTTTTTGCCAAAGTAAAACACAAGCAAAGAGAATGAAACTACTTTGTGCCCGAAGCATTTCCAGCAGCTACTTCGGGCAAAATTTGAGCGAAGCGGTGTTTAGAGGAAAAGAGAGCTTCACACCCGAAGCATTTTCAACACTACTTCAGGTGGATTTTTTTGCGAAGTAGTATACAAGGATAGCAATAGAAGAACTTCGGGCCCGAAGCACTTCAAGCAGCTACTTCAGGTAAAATTTTTGCGAAGCAATATGCCAAACCAAAATTCAAAAGAGAAGGCAAGAAAACTACTTCACACCCGAAGTAGTTCCATCAGTCACTTCAGTCAAAAAATCAGCGAAGCAGAACTTTAGGAACATTGAAAGTACTTCGCAAGGAAGTTGCCGAAGTACTCATTTTGGGACCCTCCATTAGTGAACCATTTTTACTTCGCCAAAAGCTCATTGCGAAGCATTTGCTTCGGCTAATTTTGTGTGAAGTACTTCTACCCGAAGTAAAGGAGTACAACATCTTTTGAAGACAATTGCTTCAGCTGAAACCTTCCCGAACCACAGTTTTGAAAGAAGATCACAATGAAGCATTTCTCCAAGGCATCAGTGAAATAGTTTTATCAACGAAGCAGCAAGGACGAAGAAGACCATTTTGGCAAAGCAGATATGCTTCGGCACAAACCAACCCCGAAGCAATTTTGTGAAGCTCAGTTTTGCGAAGTATAATCCAAGGAGTTTTGCTTCGGCCCAGAACCATAGTGGCAAATGAAAACTTAGGGAAGCACTTCACGGACATGCATTCCAAACCGGGTATTTTCCCGAGGTGATCAAGTGCCTCATAAATGCAAATTTTTGTGCCCAGCAAGCCCGTTGCTCATTTTTGGCAATCAAAAATGAAGTATCAAGCCATGATGGAGAGCTCGACGAGCATGGCGGCAACTCGAGCACTGCACTTGGAGACCAAGGACATCTAGATGGCTCATCAATGCACCTTTCATGGTTGACCCAGATGCAATTGCCAGTTTTGGTAACAGATTTGAAAGCTCGATCACAAGAGCCTCGGGGAGCCGATTCTTAGGGCTCGAGGGTGTACTCTTCTTTGCTATGTAATTATGATTCAGAGGTCCGGGTCCTCTATAAAAACCCAAGCATTGTAATGGAAAAAGGGGGGAACTATCTGCTAGAAAGCTGTTGTAACTTGATGTCCTGCGATTAATACTAAAAGGCTTTGAGCTCAATTCTTCTTTTTTATGCTGCCTTCTGTGCTTGATTCTTTTGTCTTTCTTTGTTTATTTACCGAGATGCTGAACCCTGCATTCAACGTGTGATCAGAGACTGTACCCTGAAACTCGCCCTGAAGGATACATAGGAGTAGAAAAGCATTGTATTGGATTTCTTTTATGCTACCTTTTGTGCTTGATTCTTTTGTCTTTATTCGTTTGTATATTGGATGCTAAACTCTGTGTCTGGTGTGCGATCGGGGAAGGTACCCTGAAACTCACCCGAAGGATACATAGGAAAATCGATATTACGTTTGTTTCATCTATCCTTGGTGTTCCTTGCTATTATTCGAGTTTCTAGTTAGGTATCCTGCTTCCTGTTCTCTCCCACCTTACATCACCAATTTCTCTAACCCTAACCCCTTTTATCTCTTTCCTGCACTCTTGTCTTCAAACACCCAAGTAGTTTAGTCTAGGAGCCGGTCTTTCTCCGAATATTGGCACAAGGGGCATCTCTTCCGTTCGGCCTTTCAATGTTGGTCTAGGTCTAGGGCACATACATTTACTCAAAAATCCTTTCCTAGGCAGATTTGATGACCAAAAATTTTTGGCACGCCCAGTGGGACCTACTATATCTGTCTTAGAAAGATCCATAACCAGTCAAGGTCCCATATTTTAATGAAAAACCCATCTTCATCGAGGCCAATAATTCTAATCAGTTCTCGATGTGACCCGGTCAGTCTCACCTGATTAGTGGTAGTGAGAATCGATGCTCTCATTACCGAAAGACTCTTAGCATCTGGCGACTCTGTTTACCCGAGAATCTCTAAGTCAAAAATACCAGTACCCAAATCTGTGCCTTCATGGCAAAAGTCCCCATGTTTTAAGGAAGTCTGAGTCGGTGAATCTCTGGCTTGCCCCCATCTGTCAAAATCACCCGGCGACTCTAATTGAGCTGAAAACCCAGATTCCTTCATCGTAGGTGCCTTTTAAGCTAAAATAAAACATCCCAAAAAATCAAGGCCACTGCCATAATGGAAAAAGCACGTTATCCTAGTTGGAATTCCCGTTCTCCTTTGAACCTTTAGGGTTATCATAAAATTCCTAGAGGAGCCTTGCATACATTGGCAAAATATGATGGCACTAAGGGAATGGCCCAAAGGAACCTGGAATACGTTGCTGCGTTGGCAAACCTCCACAACATAATCCATGAATATTTCATGGTGAGACTTCTGGTCATGTCTCTGGAAGGAGAAGTGATGCGGTGGTTCAGATTACTCGAGTATGAAAGAATCTGCTCGTGGAGCAATTTAGTAGAAGCATTGATCAAGACATTCGACAAATCTCAAGATCCCTCCCAGCTTTTGATGGATTTGTTCGCTATCATGAGAGCACCTTTGGAGAGCATCATGGACTTCAATGTCCAATTTTGCAAAAGTTGGAAGAGTATTCTAGTGGAGATCCAACCGACGCATGCCCAAGCTCACCTCTTCTATGTTTGCGCCTTTCACCCAGACATACGCCTTCTCTTACTACAATCAGGTGAACAAATATTTCCTTAGATATTGGAGGAAGCAATACAAGTAGAACAACTCTTGTTCCTATCTGGAAAGTGGCAGTGGGGAGAAAACCCATCACTATTCGCTGCTCTTGGCCATCCTACACAGTATTCATCATGGCAGACTCCTCATACTGAGCATAGGTCTAAGATGCGGTAATTTGGAGCTCAAGGAACAAATTTTGCCCAAGAACAGCAATGGGAATATGCAAGCTTTGACCCAACAATGAACAATGTGGCTACTTGCAATCTCCATCAGGAGGTAGTCCAAGGAGAGCAGTATCAAGCGGTAAGGCCTGAGAATGAGGAAGGCACCTTTTTGCACCCCTTTTGTATCCCAAGGGGTGAGACACAAGTACTCAGCCAGAATCCATTGAATGTGTCTCAAGAAGTAGAAGAAGAGGGAGAACCATATGCAGAAGTGCTCCCAGATGAAGTAAGAGGAGAAGGGTCTGGAGGTGCCTCTAGCCCAATAGATCAAGGCTAAAGGTTCTCCCACCCAAACGAGCTCGTTGCCCCACGAGTCGTCAAAAATGTTGACTGTCTTGACACATTACACAAGGGGTAAAAAACATAAAAAAAAGAAGAGAATTTCGAAATCTCCTTCAGGGATTTTTACCCAAAGTAGCAGTTGCGAGGAAGTAAAGGGCCAAACCAAAGTTCAAACAAAGGCATGAAAGAGCTTTGCACCCGAAGCATTTCTAGCAACCACCTCGGGTAGAAATTTTGCAAAGTAATTTTCAAAGTACAAGCTTCGGTAGGTAGTCCTTGCAAAGCATGATAAAGGATAAGTACCTCGGGCCCGAAACACAGAAGATCAGCACAAAGAAGAAGTTCGCTGTGAAGCATTTCCAAGTCCGACCCCAACTTCGTCGAACCAATAATGTGTAGGACAGGAGCATTTAAAGTATGTCTTGAGAAATGTGTTGACTGCCACCTTGAAAAGAGCTTGAAGCATACGAATTTAAGGCAAAGGTGGCAGGGCATGTCCCAAGGCAATTTAATTAAAGCTCGCACTCGAGTACAATATGTGCTTCTAATGCAAGGTGTAATAATTAGGGCACGTAACTCTGCATACGATGCCGCTAGATAGCCAATCAGATGGCACAGCAATTTCCTAGGCCACTAGCATAGGTTTAATTATGGAAAGAGCCATAAATAGGGGTAGTTGCCCCTTAAGGCTATAAAAGGTAGGCTTTAGCAAAGAAAAGGGTTATTTGAAAGTGCAAGATTGAAAGCACATTTCTGGTCCATGAATTCTGCTGCTACTCATCGAGAAGCTCCCTGACATCGAAATAGTCTGTGCGGCTGGTGTTGCTGCCATAATCATACAACATGGGAAAGAAAAGTTCTACGTAGAGAGGAAAGGAGCCAGAGGCGACAGTGCCTAAAAAAATGAAAGGTTTGGAGGAGAAAAAATAGAGACCTAAGAAGGTCAACACGAACCTCCGCCCAGAGAAACAAGTTGTGGAAGAAAGACAAGAATCTGAAGATGAACAACTTGTAGAGCCACCAGTTGACAGGTGGGAGAAAATTAAAGATACAGAACTCTCAAGAAGCATGGCCGAGCTTAGGTATACTATTGATTTTATGAAGAGCAGGCTCTCGGCCGACAACAAGAGAGCCACCGCATATTACTCCCAAATCTATTGGTATCTGACTCCTATACACCATTGCCCTGAGTTGATTTACGCCATTGCACAAAACTACCAACTAGCTTCCAGGAAAGTGCTGAATGCCGCTGGCCATAAGTTGTTTTCTATCCTAAAGGAGGACGTGCAAGCAACTTTCGTGCCACAGCAAGGGCCGTCGAAGGGATATACAGTTTGCAATGTCATTTTAAGCGAACAAATGGAGAGGTTCACCTCGAACAACTATGTATTGAAATTCCTACAAGAAAACCTCAAGAGCGGGCTCCCTTCAGGCAAGCTACCCCAAATGCCCCTACCTTTGGAGGCCTTCAATAACATAGACATTTTCTCCATCATTGCATGGGTTGCGGGCTTGTAAACCGATACTTCGGTATACCCTTGGCAGGTGTCTCTGGCTGAGTGTATTTACAGAGGGGAGTTCTAGGCTCCTGATGCTTTGAGGCCGGACACCAACACAGTCTTCTTTGATTGGATGGAATGGGTAGCCTGAAACCTACACACGTGGCTTACTGCGATGAAGACTTTTGGAGTGGAGCAACATTTCAGCCCATGTTATTTTCTTGTCTGGTTATTCTTTTATTGCACATATAAAAATTTCCCCCATATTGCGATTACATCAAGTGGCGAGGATGGAAATCCTCTGCCTATATACCAGTGGACTCGCCTCCTATTGAGGTCAGAGTCTTATTATTATTTCAATCAACAATTCTTGGGGCCTGCCATGCAATTTTGATAGGGTCCAGCCCTCGGGTGCCCTTCAATCTGAGAGACAGGGTGGTGTAGGCAAAAAAGGGGGATATTTTTCAACTTACACAGGGGCTTGTGATATGCCTATTCGACTTCGTGGGAAAGCCCTTCTTGCGACCGATTTTTCTATCCGAGTACCAATTCACACTAGAAGTCACTCGGCAAAGCGATGCGACCAATGAAGTTTACGGCCACGGCCGGAAGTGGGCACACACTTGTGACTTTCCTTTCAGAATGGGGGTGATTGAAGTTTTTGCATTAAAGTAGAACATCATTCTGGAAGAAAAGCTTGCTAATTTCGGCTTGCTTCAGATTCCTCAGAGGTGGCTTTATGATCCCATAGGGGTGATGAAAGATCACTTGAAATGTAAAAATTTTCATGTCTGCCCCCACCCCGAAATAATGGAGCAGAGAAACAATCCGAATGGGAGAAATCTAGAGTGGCATTTAGAAAAAATAAAGACATTACCTCCCTGGCATGACTTTTATCCCATGGAAATAGATTTCGATCCTGATCGATACCCATTTCCAACCCTAGACTCCACATTCTAGAGGAATGCCAAGGATGATCTGAAGGAAGAATTGAAGAGCTGGGATGAGGAACAACTGAGGGAATGGTGGATAATGAGAGTCCATCACCGAAAGATGAATTCCTATGGACTCTTGACAATGGATAGGGACTTTGCAATTGTCTATGAAACTAAGGTTGGATCATGGAAGCCCATATCCTTCGCCAATTTTCTCCCTCCAGCTACCCCAAGATCGGGCGAAAGCCTAGGGAAGACTGACGATGCCTTGGGAGAACAGAAAAAAGTTGAAGCTACACCAAGGGTATTAACGCAAGTGCCATCTAAATATACAAGCACCGAAGAATTAGAGCAACCATTGGAAAGGAAGAAGAGGAAAAGGCCAGAGCAAGTACAAGCGCCTTTGACCCATCCAAAGCGACCCCGTACAGGGCATCTAAATCTTCCTGCCGAACAACCTGCGCCAGCTTTGGTCGAAGTAAATGATGAAGATGTTGTGCTACCAAATATCGAGACAGTCCCAAACATAGACGTTATCAATGTGGAGGAACTCCTCCAACAAGAAGGGGATCCTGAAGTAGAATTCTTGGAGGTCGAAGGTGCCGAAGCCCAAAAAGGCCAAGAGCTTATCATGCAAGAAGTTACCATGGCTGCTTTTCCAGGAGGGCACATAGGTACGCTCTCTCTCCATTTTGCCTTGATCTTTGACATGTCCACCATGGTCCTGGTTGAGGGTCATCATCAACCCCTTCCCCCCATATAAGGCCAATCACCTCTCCAAGCATTGCCTATTTCTCTGCCTAACCCCATTCCACTTGAGTCATCCAACCAAGACAATCCTGTTGAAACACCTTCGCCCACCCATGCCACCAATCCTTCCATCCTTAGTCAGGGTGAAGATAGTATCTCAACACTTAACCCCGTGACCTAGGTTCCCATCATACACGATGATGTCTCACTAGCCGTGAAGAACACAAGCTTATACTAAGAGGGGGGGTGAACAGTATAAGACCTCTTTTTACTTTTTCCTTTATACTTCAAAACAGTAAAGCAATATACCCAAAGCAATATCAAAACAATGCACAATATCATCCACAAAGTGACACCAATTTTAACGTGGTTCACCTAGAATGGCTGGGCTACGTCCACAAAACTTTTCTCTAAAAGTTATCTCAAAGTTCTTTGGGAATCCTTCCCAATTACAATGTTTATGAGCCTCGGCCCAAAGGAGATACCTTCCCCCAATCAGAATTTATGAGCCTCTCCTCAAAGGAGATACCTTCCCCAATCTAAATTTATGAGCCTCTGCTCAAAGGAGATACCTTCCCCTCTGCTCTGGAAATGATCCCTCAGAAGATCAACTGCCTCTACCTCTTGCAAGCACGTGGAACTCCTTTCCACAGAAGACCTCCTGTCCTCAATGCTTAGCCTAAGAGACCTCCTGCCTTCTATGATCACGTCCATAGCAGCTCAACAACCTGTACCAAACACAGTCAGTCGGTCTAGTACAAGTCTTCCTCTGTCTGTCAGATCTGTCCAACACTTGAACAAATCAATCCTCTGCACACAAGCTGCACTATCTTCGCACACTCTATGCCCATACAGTAGCACTCCACGTTCATCTTTGCCCTTTGTGCTCTCTGCCTCTGCTCTCTCTGTGCACTCACAGCCGCACTTGGTCGAACTTCAACCTTTGCACTATCTGTGCAAACACAACGGCACTCAGAACAATTCACCATGACTCTTCGCTCACTCTGCACACTTCGATCGAATTTCGCACTCAGCTCTCGATGATCGAACTTCTCACTCTACGCTCTATCTACGAATGTCGCAACAACGATACACCCAACTCTTCAAAATAGCCTACCTTTTATAATAACACTTTCAAGATCAAAACCTTAATCTTAGTCGGTTGTAACCCTGATCTTTAGTCGGTTGCACAACCCTAAACTTCGTCGGCTCACATTTAACTTTGTCGGCTTCAAATGCCTCTGTAACTCTTCTGTAGCTTTTGCCGTGAAACTACAACATGTCGCGATATCGTGACACCTTTGCAACCATACACTTTCTTTTGGCTTTTGTCATGATATCGTGACACTTCAGCCTTTGTCGACTTCAACTAAGTTCTTGTCATGATATCGTGACACTTCTGTCTTTATCAGCATCAACTTTGCTTTTGTCACGATATCGCGACACTTCTCCCTTCATCGACCTCCTTTCTGCTTTTGTCATGAAATCATGACACTTCTGCCTCTGCAGACTTCGTCTTCACTTCTATCATGAAATCATGACACTTCTATCTTCATAACCTTCCTCTCTACTTTTGTCATGAAATCATGACACTTCTCCTATAGAAGACCTACTTTTAGTTTCTGTCACGAAATCGTGACACTTCTACTTTCGTCTCTTTCTTTTCTGCCTGTCATGAAATCATGACACTTTCTGCATCCGTACGCTTTCCCTTCATCCTATCGCAAAATCGTGACACTTTCTTCATCCGTACGTTTTCTCCACAACCTATCATGAAATCATGACAGTTCTCACTTCAAAACCTTTCCTTTGTTGCATGTCACGAAATCATGATAGTTCTCACTTGGAACATTTTCATCTGTAGCATGTCACGAAATCGTGATGGTTCTCACTTCGAACTCTGTAGCATGTCACGAAATCATGACAGTTCTCACTTCGAACTCTGCAGCATGTCACGAAATCGTGACACTTTTCGTGTTACTTTCTCTCTCTTCGAACTTGTCACGAAATCGTGACAGTTCACACTACGGACTCTCTCTTCTGCATTATGTCACGAAATCGTGACACTTTTTCTTTTGGACTCTCTCTCCTGCAATATGTCACGAAATCGTGACACTTTTTTGTCCGTACAACCTTCCTTGCAATATGTCACGAAATCGTGACACTTTTCCTTCTCTGCCTTCCTGCTCTTTTCAAGTCGCGAAAATGCGACATGTCGCGAAATCGTGACACTTTCCACCTTGCTCTCTTTCTCTGCCAACATGTCACGAAATCGTGACAGTTTTTCCACTTGCCTTTTTCTCTGCCAACATGTCGTGAAATCGTGACAGTTTTTCCTGCTTCTTCTCTCTCTTCCAACATGTCACGAAATCGCGACTATTTTTCTTGCCTTTGTATATGTCGCGATATCGTGACACTTTTCTTACTTGTCTTTTTCTTTGATCTTTTGCAAATGGGCCACTATGGTCTTCTTGGAAACTCACTGTCCATGCTCTGAATAACCTTTGAACTTGTCATGCCGTAACCTTCATCAAAACAAATTATTTGACATTAAATCAAATTCCTTCAAGAGCTTCTTGACATCAATGACAACTTATACATTTGAGCAAAGGCAATGTACCCAAAGTACCCAAAATTGCCAACAATCTCCCCCTTTGTCATTGATGGCAAACCTTTACTGAAAACACTTCTCAAGAGCCAAAACTGAAACCAACCGTGCTAACAACTGAGAATATTCCTTTGAAGTTTTGCTCCCCCTGACTTGAAGCTTTCCTCTTCACTTGAAGCTCTCCCCCTTACTCATATCTCTCCCCCTTTGTCATCAATGGCAAAGGGTCACCTTTGGGGCTCGGGACTAAGAATGAGCCTCTTAGCTTAGTCCCTCCCCCACCTCCCGATGAGGTGATTAATTCTGGGGTGGGAGTAAAACTCCCATTAGGCACTGATCATCATCAGCGTCTATAACTTCCTTGTCGGGCCTTCTCTTGAACTCTTTGTCCATATTCCTATTCTTGTCACTATTCTTGTTCTTGTTCTCATCCCTGTTCTTGTCCATGCCTTGATCCTTGGACCTGTTCATACCACTTTTCCTGTTCCTGTACCTTGGAAGTTCAGCTCTACACTGTCTAGTTGTGTGACCGTCATTGTTGCACTTATAACAAGTAACAATGTTATTTCTTTTAGGCATACCTGTTCTTTGAATCCACCAGTTCTGACCAAACTTGTTTGACCAAACTTGTTCTTGTTATTTGCCTTGCAATAAACTGCCTTGTGCCCAAACTATTGACAAGAGTAGCAATACCCTTGAAAGAAACTAGCACTTCTGAAATTGTCATTTACCTTCTTCATTTGAGCCATGCAATGTGAAGCCGTGTGACCAAACCTGTGACACGCAAAACATCTGCCTTGAAATTTTCCTTTATTTGACCTCTTGGGTCCCGAAAACTTCTTCTTCTCATTCTGAATTCTGTTTTCTGTTTCTACGCATCTATCATTCAAGGACTCATGATCTGAAATACTTTCCTCATCAGAACTCTCTTCCTTTTGGAGTCTCTTACTAGACTCTCCAACTTGTTCCTTGTGTGGCTTAACAAAACCAAGGCCTGTTTTATCTCGTTGTCTTTCTTTGACCTTTGATGAGTGACTTAACCTTTTTGGAGCTATCTTGAAACCTGTAAAGCTTATCCTTGTACTCTTTAGTTTCCTCTTTCAAAGAAGCCATTTTCTGTTCTAACTCACTATACTCAAGAACCTTAGACTCTAACTCATCCTTGAGTTCTTGTGTCTTAGCTATAGAGAAATCAAGATTTTCTATAAGATCATCTCTCTCCATACAACATTCATCTAACTTATCCTTGAGTCTAGCATTCTTCTTTCTTTCCTTTTTCAAAGCACTAAGAGCATTAATAAGTTCACTTTCAAGATCCTTTATTTGTTTGCTTTCTGAATCATCAAAGCCTTTTTCAGATTTCTTATCACTAGAGGTGCTACCTTTTTCAAAAACCATACAAGCATCTTCCTTATAGTTTTCTGAAGCATCCTCATACATACTAGAAACAAAATCATTATTTGTACAATCATCCTCAAGGTGACCAAAATTTCCACATCTAAGACATTTCATGATAATGAATCTATGTTTCGGTTCTTCCTCTTTTTTGATATGAACAACATCTCATTTTCATCATCACTTGAAGAACTTTCACTATCACTACTAGAACACTTACTTGCTTTGTCTAGGTAGAAACTCTTCTTGTGCTTGTGAGAATACCTCTTTCCTTGATTGTTGTGCTCATCTTTGTTCTTCCTGTGATGCTTGTGCTTTTTAGAATCCTTGCTCTTAGAATCCTGTTTATCTTCATCACTTTCATTCTTGGGAACAAGTACAATCGGTAGCATAATGACCAAACTTTCCACAATTGAAACATCTTATATTTTTCATGCTTTTGTGCTTTCTAGAGAACTTGCCTTTCTTGTTGTAATATGCCTCTTCATCACTAGAAGACTCATCACTCTCTTGAAGTTGTTTACCCTTGGATTTCTTGGTAGCCTTGAAAGTCGCCTCTTTCTTGACATCAACCTTCACTTGAGTTCTCAACTCAAATGCTGCAAGTATACTATGGAGCTCATCCTTTTTCAACTTATCCAAATCTTTAGCTTCCTCAATAGCAGAAATATTTTCACTAAATCTATTAGGAAGAGATCTTAAAATCTTATCACAAACATCATTTTCAGCAAGCTCAAGACCTAAGTCTTTCATGGAGTTAACAACCTCATCCATACGAAGCATGTAGTCACTAATATTTTCATCATCATTCATCTGGAGTTGTTCAAACATACCTTTGAAGTGTCTCAACTTGGCCTTTCTGACATTTGTATCACCTGTATGAACCACCTTCAACTGTTTCCACATTTCACTAGCTGTCTTGCAGTGAATCACTTTGGTGAGATCTGCTTTCTGTAAGCCTTTCAGGATTGCATTCATTGCTTTTGAATTGTTGTGATGTAGGAGCCTTTCTTCTTTAGTATAAGGACCATGTTTAGGAATAGTGTACTCATCTTCAATCACTTCCCAAACCTCATTCCCAAGTGCCATTAGATGAACCTTCATCCTTGCACTCCAAAGACCAAAATCTGATCCATCAAGAATAGGTGCTGCATTGCCACTTGAATAATCCATTGTGTTCTTTACTAGCTTTTCCTTCAAGTTGTTAAACTTTTCGAAGGCACCCGCTCTGATACCAATTGAAGAACACAAGCTTATACTGAGAGGGGGGGTGAACAAGTATAAGACCTCTTTTTACTTTTTCCTTTATACTTCAAAATAGTAAAGCAATATACCCAAAGCAATATCAAAACAATGCACAATATCATCCACAAAGTGACACCAATTTTAACGTGGTTCACCCCGAATGGTCGGGCTACGTCCACAAAACTTTTCTCTAAAAGTTATCTCAAAGTTCTTTGGGAATCCTTCCCAATTACAATGTTTATGAGCCTCGGCCCAAAGGAGATACCTTCCCCCAATCAGAATTTATGAGCCTCTGCTCAAAGGAGATACCTTCCCCCAATCTGAATTTATGAGCCTCTGCTCAAAGGAGATACCTTCCCCTCTGCTCTGGAAATGATCCCTTAGAAGATCAACTGCCTCTACCTCTTGCCAAGACGTGGAACTCCTTTCCATCGAAGACCTCCTGTCCTCAATGCTTAGCCTAAGAGACCTCTCGCCTTCTATGATCACGTCCACAGTAGCTCAACAACCTGTACCAAACACAGTCAGTCGGTCTAGTACAAGTCTTCCTCTGTCTGTCAGATCTATCCAACACTTGAACAAATCAATCCTCTACACACAAGCTGCACTGTCTTCGCACACTCTGCACCCATACAACAACACTCCACGTTCGTCTTTGCCCTTTGTGCTCTCTGCGCCCTCTGCTCTCTCTACGCACTCACAACCGCACTTGGTCGAACTTCAACCTTTGCACTGTCTACGCAAACATAGCGGCACTCAGAACAATTCACCATGACTCTTCGCTCACTCTGCACACTTCGATCGAATTTTGCACTCTGCTCTCGATGATCGAACTTCTCACTCTATGCTCTATCTACGAATGTCGCAACAATGATACACACAACTCTTCAAAATAGCCTACCTTTTATAATAACACTTTCAAGATCAAAACCTTAATCTTAGTCGGTTGTAACCCTGATCTTTAGTCGGCTGCACAACCCTAAACTTCGTCGGCTCACATTTAACTTTGTCGGCTTCAAATGCCTCTGTAACTCTTCTGTAGCTTTTGTCGCGAAACTACAACATGTCACGATATCACGACACCTTTGCAACCGTACACTTTCTTTTGGATTTTGTCATGATATCGTGACACTTCAGCCTTTGTCGACTTCAACTAAGTTCTTGTCATGATATCGTGACACTTTTGTCTTTGTCAGCATCAACTTTGCTTTTGTCATGATATCACGACACTTCTCCCTTCGTCGACCTCCTTTCTGCTTTTGTCATGAAATCATGACACTTCTGCCTCTACAGACTTCATCTTCACTTCTATCATCATTATGACACTTTGTCTTCATAACCTTCCTCTCTACTTTTGTCATGAAATCGTGACACTTCACCTATAGAAGACCTGCTTTCAGTTTCTATCATGAAATCGTGACACTTCTACTTTCGTCTACTTTCTTTTTTGCCTGTCACGAAATCGTGACACTTTTTGCATCCGTACGCATTCCCTTCATCCTATCACGAAATCGTGACACTTTCTTCATCCGTACATTTTCTCCACAACCTGTCATGAAATCATGACAGTTCTCACTTCAAAACCTTTCCTTTGTTGCATGTCACGAAATCATGATAGTTCTCACTTGGAACATTTTCATCTGTAGCATGTCACGAAATCATGATGGTTCTCACTTCGAACTCTGTAGCATGTCATGAAATCATGACAGTTCTCACTTCGAACTTTACAGCATGTCACGAAATCATGACACTTTTCATGTTACTTTCTCTCTCTTCAAACTTGTCATGAAATCATGACAGTTCACACTATGGACTCTCTCTTCTGCATTATGTCACGAAATCGTGACACTTTTTCTTTTGGACTCTCTCTCCTGCAATATGTCATGAAATCGTGACACTTTTTCGTCCGTACAACCTTCCTTGCAATATGTCGCAAAATCGTGACACTTTTCCTTCTCTGCCTTCCTGCTCTTTTCAAGTCGCGAAAATGCGACATGTCGCGAAATCGTGACACTTTCCACCTTGCTCTCTTTCTCTGCCAACATGTCACGAAATCACGACAGTTTTTCCACTTGCCTTTTTCTCTGCCAACATGTCACGAAATCGTGACAGTTTTTCCTGCTTCTTCTCTCTCTTCCAACATGTCGCGAAATCGTGACTAGTTTTTCTTGCTTTGCTGTATATGTCGCGATATCGCGACACTTTTCTTACTTGTCTTTTTCTTTGATCTTTTGCAAATGGGCCACTATGGTCTTCTTGGAAACTCACTGTCCATGCTCTGAATAACCTTTGAACTTGTCATGCCGTAACCTTCATCAAAACAAATTATTTGACATTAAATCAAATTCCTTCAAGAGCTTCTTGACATCAATGACAACTTATACATTTGAGCAAAGGCAATGTACCCAAAGTACCCAAAATTGCCAACAAGCTGAGGCCCCCGCTACACCTGTCGCAAAACCTTCTGGTGAGACATTCCCTGTCAACCCTTTATATTTGTTTACCCCTTTGGCTAAAGATCCAGCCTCATTTGAATCCGAGCTATCCATAATAAAGGAACATCCTCTAGTTGAAAAGCTACTTCAAACTCGACAAAACACAGAGAAGATGCTGAAGGAGGCTAGAAAGAAAAGAGGGCACTCTCTGGACCAAGGTTAGAAATGTGCAGTCTTTGATCTGGAGGCCAGAAAATTGCACAAAGTTAAGAAGGTCCCCAGGGTCCAGAAGCCTTTGGATGAGATGACCCTAGTAGATTATGATTATCAAGAGAAAACCAAGGACTTGGAGCACCTGAACATAGACAATGAGTCTTTGTCTATGCATGTAGGGGTCGAGACCTTTCGAGTGCACGCAAACATTGCAAATTTGCATAGATTCGAAGCAGAGAGCACCAATATTAAGCTAGAGGAAGAGCTGGAAAGAGTTCGGTCCAAGCTAGCGGATGTCGAAGAGCAGTGCAAGCTGATGAAAAAGGAAGCATATGCCCTAAAATCGCAAATAAACCAACTAGAATGTACAACTAAAAATCAAGCACAGAGACAGGCCGAGAATGAAATGAGGGCCAAAGAGCTCGAAGGAAAAATTTTACAGATGCAAAACCAACTGTATGAAAAGGAGGGCCTAGGGTTGTGTGACAGGAGCAGAATCAAGGAAATTCACTCGCATTTGCTAAAAAACTTTAGATCTCAGGCTTCCAGTGCTCTTTCAATTTTGGCCTACATCATGGAAGCCTGGAATGCCACTACCGAAGGAGGGCCAATCATCAAAGAGATCACTCAGAAAGCTAGAAGCCGACTCAAACTAGATTTCGATGTACAAAGCGCCAAGTATCAAAACTTGCAGGTCCCTGCGATGAGCCAGATAGCTAGGGACTGGTCCACAGCCTGAGCCATAGTATGCGCTTTCTTCTCTAAGGTGTAGAAAATGCAAAAGTCAAAAGACCTCCTGGACATGTTTGAGAATGAGCAGCGCACATCAATGGGCTATTTTTAGTATCTCTCTTCCATGGGCTTCCCAAGTTTCACAGATGATGATGGGCATCTCCTGTCCAAAGAAGAGATTAAGCCAACATGGCTTCAGTTTGAATGTGACATCTCAGAGATAGACGGATGGGCGGAGCCCATCACAAAAAGGTAGATCACAGATTACCTATTAAGATACTACAAGATCACGGCCTGCCTAAATGACCTGTATACTAGAGCACAACATGCAGATATCAGGCAAATTGATCAATTTCGAGTATTGATCAAGGCACTACAAGATTTGGAACCTTTCTCGAAGAGTGCCTAGTCCTAGGTACGCCGAATCATGAGGAAAATCTGTGAGCGCCTCGCCCTATCGCCGTCGTAGGAAGCAGCTCCAGAAGAGGGATTCGAAGAAGAAGGAGAACAAGAACTAGCTGTGGAAACATTCCAAGAAGGACAAGAAGAAGAAGGGTCTAGAGGTGACTCTGGCCCAATGGATCAAAGTTAAAGGGTCCTCCCACAGAGATGAGCTCATTGCCCTGCGAGCCGCCAAGAATGTTGACAATTTTGTCACATTTCTCAAGGGGTAGAAAAAGAAACAAGTTTTGTATAGTATTAGTGTAAAATTTTGCTTTGTTATTTTTATTTTGAAAAGTTGCAGCAATTTTTGCTTCCAATGCCACCCATTTGTACATAAAGTAGAAAAGAAAGAACTTCGCTTTCGAACAAGCTAGAGAAAAGAGCTTCACCGAAGGAAAATAAAAATAGGTTTGCACCCGAAGCATTTCCAGCACTACTTCGGGTAAAATTTTTGCAAAGTAGTTTTTTCCGAAGTAAAACACAAGCAAAGAGAATGAAACTACTTCGCTCCCAAAGCATTTCCAGCAGCTACTTCAGGCGAAAGTTGAGCGAAGCAGTGTTCAGAGGAAAAGAGAGCTTCACACCCGAAGCATTTTCAACACTACTTTAGGTGGAGTTTTTTGCGAAGTATTATACAAGGATAGCAATAGAAGAACTTGGGGCCCGAAGCGCTTCAAGTAGCTACTTCGGGCAAGATTTCTATGAAGCAATATGCCGAACCAAAATTCAAAAGAGAAGGCAAGAAAACTACTTCGCACCCAAAGTAGTTCCATCAGTCACTTCGATTAGAAAATCAGTGAAGCGAAACTTTAGGAACATTGAAAGTACTTCGCTAGGAAGTTGCCAAAGTACTCATTTTGGACCCCTCCATCAGTGAACCATTTTTACTTCGCCAAAAGCTCATTGCGAAGCATTTGCTTTGGCTAATTTTGTGTGAAGTACTTCTACCCAAAGTAAAGGAGTACAACATCTTTTGAAGACAATTGCTTCGATCGAAACCTTCCTGAACCACAATTTTAAAAGAAGATCATAGCGAAGCATTTCTCCAAGGCATCAATGAAACAGTTTTGTCAGCGAAGCAGCAAGGACAAAGAAGACCATTTTGGTGAAGCAGATATACTTTGGCACAAACCAACCCCGAAGCAGTTTTATGAAGCTCAATTTTGTGAAGTATAATCCAAGAAGTTTTGCTTCGGCCCAGAACCATTGCGAAGTGAAGTGGCGAATGAAAACATAGCAAAGCACTTCACGAACATGCATTCCAAGTCGGGTATTTTCTCGATGCGATCAAGTGCCTCATAAATGCAAATTTTTATGCCCAGCAAGCCCGTTGCTCATTTTTGGCAATCAAAAATGAAGTATCAAGCCATGATGGAGAGCCCGATGAGCATGGCAGCCACTCGAGCACCACACTCAGAGACCAAGGATGTCTAGATGGCTCATAAATGGTTGACCCGGATGCAGTTGCCAATTTTGGTAACAGATTTGAAAGCTCAATCACGAGAGCCTCGATGAGCTGATTCTCAGGGCTCGAGGGCGTACTATTCTTCACTATGTAATTATGATTCAGAGGCCCGGGTCCTCTATAAAAACCTGGGCATTGTAATGGAAAAATTGGGGGGAACTATCTGCTAGAAAGTTGCTGTAACTTGATATCCTGCGATTAATACTAAAAGGATTTGAGCTCAATTCTTCTCTTTTATTCTACCTTCTGTGCTTGATTCTTTTGTCTTTCTTTGTTTATATACCGAGATGTTGAACCCTGCATCTGGTGTGTGATTGGAGACTATACCCTAAAACTCGCCCTGAAGGATACATAGGAGCAGAAAAGCGTTGTATTGGCTTTCTTTTATGCTGCCTTCTATGCTTGATTCTTTTGTCTTTCTTCATTTGCATATTGGATGCTGAACTTTGCGTCTGGTGTGCGATCAAGGAAGGTACCCTGAAACTCGCCCGAAGGATACATAGGAAAATTGATATTACGTTTGTTTCGTCTATCCTTGGTGTTCCTTGTTGTTATTCGAGTTGCTAGTTAGGTATCCTACTTCCTATTCTCTCCCACCTTACATCACCGATTTCTCTAACCCTAACCCCTTTTATCTCTTTCCTGCACTCTTGTCTTCAAACACCCAAGTAGTTTAGTATAGGAGCCGGCCTTTCTCCGGATATTGGCACAAGGGGCATCTCTTCCCTTAGGCCTTTCAATGTTGGTCCAGGTCTAGGGCACATACATTTACTCAAAAATCCTTTCCTAGGCAGATTTGATGACCAACAGCTACACGAACAAAAAAAGTCGATACAACCTATGTTTGATATCCTTTCAAGCTTGAGGAACTTAACAATCACTATCCCACTTTTTCAAGCTATTAGAGATGTTCCTATTTACACCAAAGTAATAAAGGAAATCTATCTGAGAAGACCAAGATGAAAGACAATCCAGACCATCAATGTAGTAGGGAAGTTGGCTTATTTGATGATGGGAAATACGTGCTACCCTAAATACGTAGATCCAGGAAGCCTAGTTTTGATTGTAAAAATAGGTGGTCATTTTTTGGCTAACACTTTGGTTTATTTGGGTGTAGCCATCAATGTTATATCTAAGGAAACTATACAAAAGTTGAGACTCATATATTTGAAGCCCACCAAGATGGTACTACAACTAGCTGACATGTTGACTATAGTACCAGAAGAGATGCTCGAAGACATTATCATGACAATGGATTCATAGGAATACATAGAGGATTTATTTGTTCTATAGTACAAATTAGGATTGGGTGGTTACCCATTCATCTTGGGGAGGCCATGGCTAGCAACAAATAATGTCTAAATCAACTACCATGATGGACAAATGACCATTTCAAATGGTCAAATTATCAAAATGTTGATAATATCTCCCACTGCATAGTCCATAGACACGTTGGGAGAGCTCATGTGGGACAAACAAGAGGATGGGTTATTGTCAATGCTCCAACTAGTGATGGCACTGAAGGAATTAGAGGAGGAAGTTGATGAAGATGACATCATTACGAGATTCCTCCATGGAGAGTCCTCTCCCATTATTCTTGAATCACCTTTGGTTGACACCCAAGATCACCACACTAGGCAAATCAAAATAGGGCATGGTAGAAAATTAAAAATTGATAGCGGGTTAAAACCCATGTAGTTGATAGAATTAAAAGAATTTTTAATAAAAAATCAACAAGCCTTTGCCTGGGATTACTCAAACATGAAGGGAATTAGCCCAAAAATCTGCACCCATCAAATCTATCTCAAAGAGAAGGCAACTCTAATCAGATAGCCACAAATGATGATGAACCCTATGATAAAAGAAATCATCAAAGTAGAGTTATAGAAGATTTTATCAGTAGGGTTTATCTACCCCATATATAATCGTGAATGGGTGTCACCTCTAGTGGTGGTTCCCAAGAAAAATGGGAAATGGTGAATTTGTGTCAACTATAGGTCGCTAAACAAGGCAACCAAGAAAGATCTTTTTATTATAACCTTCGTTGATCAAGTATTGGATACACTATCAGGGAGAAAGTACTCCTTTCTAGATGGATTTAGAAAATAAGCAGATCCATATTGGAGAGGAGTACCAAGATAAGATGATGTTTATCTACCCATGAGAGATGTTCACCTACAGAATCTTGCCCTTCGAGTTGTGCAATACACCAGCCACCTTTGAGAGGGTGGTGATGAGCAAACTTCTAGGACATGATGGGGGAAGCAATAGAAGTTTACATGGATTATTTCACCATCTATGGTGAAACCTTTGATGAAGCGATGACTAATTTGGAATGAGTGCTCCAGCGATGTGAAGAAAACAATTTATCCCTCATAAACAAAAAAATGCTTCATGATGATGCACGAAAGAATAGTGCTGGGAAACCACCTCTCAGTAAAAGGTATTAAGGTGGACAAAAATAAAATTGAGGTCATAAAGGACTTGTGTAGTCCTAAGATGTAGAGGGATATAAGAAATTTTCATGGCTCTATCGAATACTATAGGTGATTCATCATTGAATTTAGCAAAATTTCTAAGCCTCTACACATACTACACTCCAAGGACATGGATTTAATATTGATAGAATACTATGAACGAGATTTTAAAATGTTGAAAGAAAAGCTAATTACTACACCAGTCCTGCGAGACCCAAATTGGGTCATCCCTTTCCACATTTATTTGGATGCATCCAACAATGTGATTGGAGCAGTCCTGGGATAGAAGGATGGTGAGGAATTCTATGCCATCTACTATGTTAGTAAGAACCTAGCTAGATCCAATATCAATTACATGATGATAGGGAAGGAGTTCCTCGCAGTCGTGCACGCCATCAACAAGTTTCACCACTACATCATGAGTTATAAGGTGTTCGTCCATACAGACCATGTGGCTATCTAATATTTAATGATTAAACCCATGATTAGTTGTAGAATCATTATATGGATCTTGCTTCTATAGGAATTTGATATTACCATCATGGATAGACTTGATAAGGACAACGTATTAGTAGACTTCTTATCCAGATTGATACCATCGTATCACGCAACCATGGAAGACCAATTCCTATATGAGCATTTGTTTATCATCAGTGAGAAGATGCCATGGTAGATGAACATAGCCCATTACTTGGCCACTTGTATAACATCCCCTACTCTTTCATCATGAGAGAAGTAGATAGTAATAAAAAAGAGCACATATTTTTCATGGATTGATGACCTCTTTCTTAAAATAGGGCCTAATCAAATCGTGAGGAGGTGCATAGTTGAGCATGAATTTTTGGAAGTTCTTAAAGCTTACCATAATGAGCCATGTGGAGGACATTTTTTAGGAAGAAGAACCATGTAAAAAGTCCTACAAACTGGGTATTATTGGCCTAAATTGTTCAAAGACGTAGCCAAATACGCTAGCCAGTGTGATGAGTGCCAAAGGATGGGTAAGTCAACCCACAGGGATGGAATGCCCTTCTAACCTCACGTACACATAGAGCATTTTAATAAATGGGGCATTGATTTTGTGGGTCCAATCAACCCACCTTTGACCGAAAAGAGATACATTCTAGTTTGCACTGACTATGCCACCAAATGGGTCAAAGTGTAGGCACTAAGGGACTCCAAAGAAGGAACGGTGGTAGAATTTCTATTTGCTCAAATTTTTATGAGGCTTGGAGTACCCAAAGTGATTAAAAAATATCATGGGCCCCAATTCACCTACAAGTTAATTTAGGAGCTAATGAAGTAATACATGATTCAACAAAATAAAATCACCCCCTACCATTCGCAGCGAATGGATAGGTAGAGGTGACCAATAGGGAGTTAGAAAACATCCTAAAAAAAACTGTGCAACAACACAAGAAATATTGGGATGCAAGACTACCGAAGGTAGTGTGGGTGTATAGAAAAACATGGAAAATGACCACAGACTTTACCCTGCTCCAACTGGTATACAGGAAGAGTACAATTATGCCCATCGAATTTGAAATTAAAACTCTTAGAGCTGTAGTAGAATTGAACTTGAACCTAGATGATGCATAGAGGGAAAGGATTCGACAAATAAATAAAATAGATGAATATCAAATGGATTACCTATAGAAGATAGAAATCATCCAAAGGTAAAGAAAATAGTGGCATGACCACCACATTAAGTCAAACCAATTCAAGGAAGGAGACTAGGTATTATTTGTATGATTCTAGATTCCATGAACGTAAGGGTAAGCTAATACAGAAGTGAATGGGACCATATGAGGTGGTAGAGCTTATTAAAAATGGTGATGTGTGTGTCAAGATAATTGATGATAGCAACAACATCTTGAAAGTTAACAACCACCAACTGCATCCATAGCACATATCCAAAGTTTTAATGGTGGATTCTAGAATAGGAATGGGGGAGACCCCATCCAATTGAAAATATGTCAACTTCTTAGCAACATGGTGTACATAGGGGTTTCCACTAAAAACAATGTAGTCTTAGTTTTATTTTATGTGTGTTGCAGGTACGATGCCCTCATGCAAGCTATAGATATTCTAAAAGCCAGGGCCTAACATGTATAGATTACACCATATTTGCATTTACTTGATTTCTAGTTTATAGTGTTTTTTGTAGGGACATCACTTGCATGCAAGCTACAAGCATATTGAGAGCCAGGGCCTAATAAACATAGATTGCATTTAACTACATTTTCCTTTTTGTTTTTCTTTTCAATTTCTTTTGTAGGTGAAATGACCTGATTGTACAAAAAATAGGCATCTTAGGAGACAAGGCCTAAACCAGCTTAGCATCCATGAACCTACACATTTTTTTTTAAGGATATAGTTCTAATATAAGTATAGATGTGGGCACTAATTACCCACAAAGAAAAAAATATGCACCTCTGTGCTTGGGCAAAGTAGACGCTGACATAACATGAGAAAAGTTTTTGGAGGACCTGATCAACCCTGTATCAACAAACATGTCAACTACTAGTAGTTTTTCAACATGAAGATAGTGCTTTAATCTTAGAGTAGTCACCATGACAAGGTTACCTTACTATATAGGTAGGTGCATTACTCTAGAGGTAGGCACATTACTCTTCAGATAGGTGCCTTACTCTTTAGATAGGTGCCTTACTCTTCAGGTAGGTTCCTTACCCTAGAGGTAGGCACCTTACTCTATAAGTAGCCACCTTACTCTATAAGTAGGCACCTTACTCCTCAAGTAGGCACCTTACTCTAGAGGTAGGCACCTTACTCTTTAGGTAGGTGCCTTACTCCATAAATAGGTGCCTTACTCCTCAGGTAGGTGCCTTACTCTACAAGAAGGTGCCTTAATCTAGAGGTAGGCACCTTACTCTTTAGGTATGTGCTTTACAAGGAGGCATCTTAATGTCCATCAGTGGAGGCACTCGAATTTGATTGAAAAGTAAAAAAAAAGTGACGAGGCACCTTGATGTCATGCATCAAGGATACATTGATTAATAATAATAATAATAATGAATAAGTGATGAGGCACCATGATCAAAGGCACCTTACTCCTTAGATAGGTGCCTTAATCTACAAGTAGGTGCCTTACTACTCAGGTAGGCATATTACTCTATAAGTAAGCACCTTACTCTAGAGGTAGGCACCTTAATCCTTAGGTAGGTGCCTTACTCTAGAGGTAGGCACCTTAATCTAGAGGTGGGCACCTTACTCCTTAGGTAGATGCCTTACTCTATAATTAGGAACCTTACTCTAGAGGTAGGTGCCTTACTCCTCAGGTAGGTGCCTTACTCTAGAGGTAGGCACCTTAATCTAGAGGTAGGTACCTTACTCTTTAGGTAGGTGTCTTACTCTACAAGTAGGCACCTTACTCTTTAGGTAGGTGCCTTGATCAATGACGTCTTACTCTTCAAGTAGGTGCCTTGATCAAAGGTATCTTACTCTTCATGTAGGTTCCTCGATATCATATAGGTACCTTGATCTAATCGAAATCACCTAAGTAATTTGATGGTATGAGGGAGCGACTGAAGCCAACGTCATCATTTCACATGATGGAAATCCGAAGTCACCCAAAAATATTATTAAATCATTGGGTAGGATTTCTACACATACCAAAGCCAACCAACAAAGAAGATATGCAACCTATTATCTAAACCTATCGGATCCCCAAAATTTTTAGCATAGGACCTTGGGCAAACCAAGGTTGCAGTGTCCAAGGTAATGTACTAAAAACATGGGAAATACAGTATCTCCCCTATCATAGGTTACCAAATCGACATGCTCCACAAAGCACAAACAACCAATTAGGTATGCACGTGATTTTTTTAAAATATTTACATAATATTTCATGATTAATACTTCTCTAAAAATAATGCCATTGCAAGAATAGCATTGGCCCCCCATGTCCAATACATCATGCCAAAAATCAATTTGGGTGGCATACCATATCAACCCCAATGTAGAAGTAATTCATTGGGTATTTGCCTTGATCTATAATAATATGCCTTCCTAAGAGAATAGGGCATCAAACCAGTCAAGGAAAAACCATGCACACAAGAAGAATGAGCCCAATAGTACTAAGGGAATTAGCGGTGAAGTTCATGAATGGATTGAGACGGCTAGGTGGACAAATTATTGTCTCATGGTCAGCCAAAAATAGGATCTTAAGGTATCAAAGGAGTTTGTTGTCACTGTGAGAGGGGAGGTCACTCAGCTGTGTGGGCTGGAAATTCCAGTCACACCAGAGTATATCTCCCTTGTTACCAGCCTACCCCTCACTGGAGAGTGCACTTACAAGGAGGGTGTGCCAGGTTAATGTGCAAAGCTGCTACTCAGGCAAGGGAATATCTAATTCAACATCATAGGGATTCCAAAACAAAGACTCCCAGAGAACTTACAAAATCTCTTCAAATAGGTAGCGAGGTTCTTTACATGCATAGGAAAATACTCGCACCTGAATGCAAACCACATGCAATTTTTAAATCACCTGGTGCATGGGTAGAAAATCAATGTGCCATTCTATCTAGTAAGCACTCTAAAGGACAAGGCTTCCTAATATCATAGAGGATCAAACTTTACCCAAGCCTATAATGGGCCAATTATATCCCTCATTAACTATATCGAGGAACATAGAGAGAACCTATTGGTAGAAGGGGTTGAAAATTCTGGAGTGCAAATGCAATTTGCTATTGAAGTAGGGAAAGAATCCAAATTACAAGGAATGATTGAGGAAGAAGAAGAATAACCCCAAACCTCCCAGGATGCTACAATAGAAGGACATATTTCCTTGCTCAATTATATAGAGGATAGGCCAGATTCTTCCAGCCCTAAACCAATAGCTCACCGAATAGAGCATATAAGCATTAGGAGGTGCCTACATAAATTGATTTTAATGAGTGAGGAAGAAGGAGAGGATATTAAGGTCAAGTTCATAGACCAAACATTATAGACTTTGGCCGCTCAAAGTACATAGGACCCATAACCTTCGACAAGCCTACGATAGTAGTTCAATTTAGCGTTGGAAGAAGGCCTCACTTGGTAGAGTGAGTATTTTGAGACAGACACTTTTTGATGGATTTAGGGAAATGAATGCAAGGAAAATGTAGAGGTATGAGGCCACCGTATCTCAGCTACAAAAACTAATTCAGCAACTCAAATAAGAAAATCAACAGTTGTAGGCCAGGGTGGTGGAATGAGTAGACGCTTACACCCAAAATATTGGGTAATTTAAGTGCCTATGAACTCTCCAAACTCACCAGAGAGGCTAGTTTCATTTGGGGTGATCAGGTTAGATGCCAAAAATGAAGAAATGGAGATAGGTGAGAGTTTTTTTGCATATGATAATATGACGATGGAGGAACAAGGGAACTCTATTTTTCAAATAGAGCCCCTTGTTATTATTGAATATGAAGACCACTCAGGTTACAAACAGAGGTAAGGCACTGGATCTGACACTAAGGAGGACTCTCTCAGGAGCAACTGGTACCCATAGTAGAAGGACCTATAGAATAGTCATTGGGAGATCACAAGATAGGGGAAGCAACTACGGGTGATTCAAGGGCAAAGCTATAGATTTCAAAACCCTCTAACGATAATAGGGAGGTATCTCCCATGGGAAAGGAGGACATCATCCTATAATATACTATAAAATGAAATAGGCCCAAGAGTAAGGTACCTATGAAGAGTGCCAAGAGAAATGCCAAGGTTACATTTGCAGAATTGATTATCTAGTCAGACAAAGACTGGGCGGAAGGTCTGTAAGGTTTTACCAAGTGGAAGGAGAAATTTGAAATACTCCATGAAGAATATGTGGTGGCAAAGGTAGCTCAAAAATATGCTAAGAAGGTTGAAAGGGGGCCTATAATTTGCATTTATCCTACTATAAAAGATCAATTATAGTAATTATACGGTTCATCCTAGGGTTGACCCTTCAAAATATGGAAGTATTTGGAGAGACTGGGGATATTCGGGCTAGAAGCAGAGGCAACAATGATAGATGAAGAAAATGCTAGCCTCACCTCTAAAGAGGCTTGGTTATACAAATCCAGGGTGGTCAGATGATAGAGGTATGACTCTAATATTCCATTTAGAGAGTTACGACCTCAACATACCGATATTTGGTAGGAAGTAGAAGCTACATTCTAGAAGGGAGAAACAACCATGGCTATGGTACCCAGAATAGGTGTTGGACCAAGCAAAATAGGAAGGTGTAGTTAGCATAGTAGGAAGCTAGCACAACTAAAATCTGAAAGCCAACCCATCATAGCCAGAAGCCAATGTAGTCGAAAGCCAACCTAGTCCAAAATTGTCACACAACAAACTAGTGCTCCTCAGTAGAAACGAAAACCCAAAAATTAAGGAAAGGCCAAGGTCACCAATAATAAAATAAAATAGAATGATATGGCCTACTGGAAGGGATTGACTACCGACTTCAGGTTCCATGAGGGCGTGGCACATATTAGGCATGGGGGGATGATGAGCATAAAAAATGCTCATATTTTTGTATGAGTTCTAATGGTTTTTGTGCGGTAGTATAATAAGAGTTGTATATTTTTATGAATTATTATGTATCTATTTAATAAAATTATGTGCATTATCTAATTTATGTATGAAGTGTGTTTTGTGTAGATAATTTCTGATTTTGTCATATTTTGATCAGTCAAGGTCCTACATGGATCTAGCATGCTTCTGTTTCATAAGTCTAAGGCATATTGGGAAGGCACCTTGATCTTCAAGAAGGTGCCTTACTCTAGAGGTAGGCACCTTACTATTTAGGTAGGTGCCTTACTCTAGAGGTAGGTGCCTTACTCTAGAGGTAGGTGCCTTACTCCTCATGTAGGCACCTCACTCTACAAGTAGGTTCCTTACTCTTCAGGAAGGTGCCTTACTATTCAGGTAGGTGCCTTACTCTTTAGGTAGGCACCTTACTCTAAAGGTAGACATTTTAATCTTCAAGTAGGTGCCTTACTCTTCATGTAGGCACATTAATATTAGGTGTTTTGATCGAGCAATAGAAGAAGGTCCTGATAATCATGATAAACCTTTGACTCCACATCACATAGGCTATCCTTGGAAGACTACCGAACGTATGATCTATCCCAACCATATTGGAAGAAATGCATAACCACTCAAAAAATTAGAACATGAAAAACACAAATATTGAACCTAAAAATATTATATCTCCAGGAAAATATGAAAATTGGTTTTACTATTTTTATCATGCACCTGTTACAGTAACTAAACTATCTTGGTTTAGACTATAACCGGGCCTTTTGTTGTAACAACACTATAACAAGAAGTTTTGTGTGTTTTATAAACACACAGAATTATTTGAGATAGAGAGTTAATTTTTCTAAGAGTGTTGACATATGTAAGCATTACACTACAATATTAATAAAGTTCTCAAGAGTTCTTTAGCATTCTATATTTGTAACTAGTTGGGTGGAAGCTACTGGAGCCTGGGCATACTCCAAGCTAGTATTTCACCCCTAATTTTTATTATTTTCTATATTAGATTAGTTATTGTAGTGTGTTGTATCTTTTATTTCTGCAAGTGTGATTTATTATTTTCCTTTATTTTCTAACACGGGTTGGTATGATTTACTTTCTTGTACTTTTCTATATGCATAGTTTAATTGGTGTGGATGAATCGATGTCATTTTATAAACACTCCCCCTAATGATACGTTTAATGGAATCATCTTAGAAATGGTGTTGTAATTAACCTTGAACATGGTACTTCAAAAGTTCACGAGTTCCCTGGTCTTACATATTAAATGAGAGGGTTGTGACATAAATAGGATCAAATTTAACTAGTATTTTTGCCCCAAAACACATTTACTTGCCCTTGGGGGACTTTTTCTTATAGAGTTTTACCTTTTTGTCTATGCAATGCACCTGCCACATTTTAGAGGGCAGTTTTGAGTATATTCTTTGACATGATTAGAGAAATTGTGGAGGTATACATGGATGATTTCAGTGTATATGGTGAAATTTTTAAAATAGCCACAAAAAATTTAGAGAAATCACTTAAGAGGCATGAAGAAACTAACCTGTCCCTCAAAAATGAGAAATATTACATGCTAATGAAGGAAGGGTTAGTTTTAGGACATCATATTTCTACAGATGGGATCAAAGTGGATAGGAATAAGATAGAAGTTATCCAAAACCTTCCTACTCCCAAAATACATAAGGATATCCGTAGTTTCTTAGTATCAACTAGTTACTATAGGAGGTTTATAGCAAACTTTAGCAAAACTTCTAAACCCTTGATAATATTGTTATCAAAGGATATAGAGTTTATCTGGATAGAGGAACATGAACAATCATTTAACACCTTAAAGGAAAAACTAATTACTACCCCAATACTAAGAGGTCCAAATTGGACCATACCTTTCACATATATGTTGATGCATCTAACAATACAATAGGATTAGTGTTGGGATAGAAACATGGTGATGATTTTTATGCCATATATTATGTTAGTAAACACCTCATAGGTGTTGAATTCAATTATACAACCACAAAAAAGGAATTTTTTATAGTTATACATGCTCTTAAAATTTTTTATCATTATATTACAGGATATCAAGTTTTTGTACATACTGATCACTCATCCATCAGATACCTAATAAATAATCCTAGGATTAGTGTTAAAACTATTATATGGTTGTTTCTACTATAGCAGTTTGATGTGATATTAGTAGATAAGCCAAGTAAAGATAATATGGTAGCTTATTTCTTTTCCAAGTTGACACCTCCAGATAATGCATCTACAAATGATAAATTTCCAAATGAGCATTTGTTTGCTCTAAATGAACAGATACCATGGTACATAGATATGTCTAGTTATTTAGCCATTGGTAAAGTATCCCCTGCACTTTTACCTCGTGAAACATAAACTTTAATTGAAAAAATTGTAGAATTATCATGGATTGATGGGTGCCTATTTAAAATAGTGCCTTATCAGATCATGAGAAGATGTGTTGCTGAGAATGAGATAATAGAAATATTGAAGGCCTACCATGATGAACCTTGTGGTGGCCATTTTATAGGAAAAATGAATCCATACAAAGTGTTACAGGCTAGTTATTACTGGTCTACACTATTCAAAGATGTAACCAAGCATGTGAGCCAGTGTGATCAATGTCAAAGGATGGGTAGACCTACTCTCAGGGATGAAATGCCACTCCAATCACATTTTCACATAGATCCATTTTATAAATGGGGGATGGACTTTGTACGACCCATTAATCCACAATCAAAAAGTAAAAGGTTTATATTGGTTTGTACTAAGTATGTAACCAAGTGGGTTGAAGTGCAAGATTTGTGTGATTTAAAATAGAATATTGTAGCAGACTTATTGTATTCATATATTTTTATAAGGTTTGGTGTTCCAAGGGAGATCACAATTCATAAAGGACCCCAATTTACTTCAAATATGATCTAGTACTCATGCAACAATATAAAATTAGACATAAAAAAACCACTCCCTACCATCTATAGGTGAATGGGCAAGTTGAAGTAACCAATCGAGAGTTGGAAAATATACTAATAAAGATAGTGTAACAACATAGGAAATACTAGGCCACTAGATTACCTGAAGTAGTGTTGGCCTATAGGACCACCTGGAAGACTACTACTGGTTTCACACCATTCTAGCTAGTCTATGGAAAAATGCCATGATGCCTATAGATTTTGAAGTAAAGACACTTAGAAATATAGCAAAATTGAATATACACCTAGATGATGCACATAAAGAATAGATTCAATAGTTTAACCAGCTGGATGAATACTATCTTGCTACTCTATAGAAAATAGAGATTATTCAAAAATAAAGGGTCAAGTGGCATGACCGCCACACCAGGTCAAAGAAGCTCAAAGTAGGAGAATAAGCATTACTATATGACATCTAATTCTAGGAAAGTAAATGTAATATCATGTAGCATTGGATGGGACCATATGAAGTGATTGAATTCATCAATAATAGAGTTGTGAGGATTAGAATAATTGATGATAACAACATTACATTAATAGTCAATGGTCACTATTTGCATCCATACCATGTGCCTGAAGCATACATGATTGAGTCTAAATTAGGCATGGGGGAGGCCCCAGTTGATTCTAAATTTAAATTGAGTCAGTAATATGTGTAACTGGCCCACACAGTCTCAAAAATAATTATTCTTTCATATTTTTTTCTTTTTTAGTTATATTTTTATTTTGTAAGAACAATGCCTTGAGTGTGACTGTTAGGCAGCCTAGGAAACCTAGGCCTAACAAGCACATGATCCATGAACCTGCACTTTACCAAATTTATAGAAGAATTGTTTGTGGTAGGAGTAGCTTATCCCCATTTAGGAAGAGGAATATTAAACCTGAATCTGCACAAGAGTGTTTGGATTAGTTTTTATGGAAAATAAAATAATCAACAACTGGTTCAGGGACAAATGCTTATTTTGTCCTTGTTATTCAACCAAAGTGCTAAAAATTCCTGATCAAACTTGAGTGTATATGATTAGGCATGTCAAGTGGACATTGCAATAAAGGAGTACCTATTTTTCATTAACTAATGGGAAAGACACTTGATTCCTGTTTTACGATAGAAGGTGCCTGATTCCCATATTTTAGAAAGGGTGGCACCTAATTCCCATTTATATGATAAAAGGTACATGATTCCTATTTTATGAAAGAAGGCATTTGATTCCTAGTATGTTAAGGATATGGTGCTTGCATTTCGTCTTCTAGCAGATCGACACCTGATTCTTGGATTTTCCAATAAATAGAGCGTTCGACTTCCATTTGTCAAGAAAGCAACTGAATCTTCTAAATATATAAAAAAATTTAAAAATTTGAGTTTGTATAAATTTTACTTTAAAATTATGGCACTTGATAGTCAATAAAAGATGTCTGCTTCCCATGTTAAGTAGAGCACCCATTTGGTAATGTGTCTACTTCCCATGTTAATTAGAGTGCTCATTTGCTAAGATGCTTGTTTCCCATGTTAAGTATAGAACCCGATTTCTAAGGTGCCTACTTCCCATGTTAAGCATAGCACCCAATTTTTGAGGTGGTTGTTTTCTATTTTTGAGGCACCTGTGTGCCATAATTCAAAAATAAGGCACCTGATTTCCACATAGAAAAGGTGCCTACTTTCCGTTTTCATGGTTGTTTCTACCTTGGAAGAATAAAACTTTAGCATTGGGAAAGTGGCCTGAGCCACATCAACACCCCACTCCAATGCAAATTCAACTCTTTCATGGAGAAAATTAAAATTTATCAGTAACCAAATATTGAGCAGGGGAAGTTTGTCATCCCATGAAGATATATTTTTTTTATTGTTTTCTAGATTAGATTATTTATTTTGGTGTGTTGTATATTTTATTTTTGCAAGTGTGATTTACTGTTTTCCTTTATTTTCTAATACAGTGTGGTGTGATTTACTTTCTCATACTTTCCTTTATGCATAGTTAATTGGTGTGGATGAATCAATGTCATTTTATGAACACTCCCCCCAACGATAGGTTTAGTGGACTCATCTCAGGAAATGGTGTTGTAATTAACCTTGAATGTGGCACTTCAAAATTTTACAAGTTCTCTAGTTTGAAAAATTAAATGAGAGGTTTGTGATAAAAATAGGATCATATTTAACTAGTGTTTGCCCCAAAACACATTTACTTGCCCTTGGGGGACTTTTTCTTATAGAGTTTTACCTTTTTGTCTATGCAATGCACCTGCCACATTTTAGAGGGCAGTTTTGAGTATATTCTTTGACATGATTAGAGAAATTGTGGAGGTATACATGGATGATTTCAGTGTATATGGTGAAATTTTTAAAATAGCCACAAAAAATTTAGAGAAATCACTTAAGAGGCATGAAGAAACTAACCTGTCCCTCAAAAATGAGAAATATTACATGCTAATGAAGGAAGGGTTAGTTTTAGGACATCATATTTCTACAGATGGGATCAAAGTGGATAGGAATAAGATAGAAGTTATCCAAAACCTTCCTACTCCCAAAATACATAAGGATATCCGTAGTTTCTTAGTATCAACTAGTTACTATAGGAGGTTTATAGCAAACTTTAGCAAAACTTCTAAACCCTTGATAATATTGTTATCAAAGGATATATAGTTTATCTGGATAGAGGAACATGAACAATCATTTAACACCTTAAAGGAAAAACTAATTACTACCCCAATACTAAGAGGTCCAAATTGGACCATACCTTTCACATATATGTTGATGCATCTAACAATACAATAGGATTAGTGTTGGGATAGAAACATGGTGATGATTTTTATGCCATATATTATGTTAGTAAACACCTCATAGGTGTTGAATTCAATTATACAACCACAAAAAAGGAATTTTTTATAGTTATACATGCTCTTAAAATTTTTTATCATTATATTACAGGATATCAAGTTTTTGTACATACTGATCACTCATCCATCAGATACCTAATAAATAATCCTAGGATTAGTGTTAAAACTATTATATGGTTGTTTCTACTATAGCAGTTTGATGTGATATTAGTAGATAAGCCAAGTAAAGATAATATGGTAGCTTATTTCTTTTCCAAGTTGACACCTCCAGATAATGCATCTACAAATGATAAATTTCCAAATGAGCATTTGTTTGCTCTAAATGAACAGATACCATGGTACATAGATATGTCTAGTTATTTAGCCATTGGTAAAGTATCCCCTGCACTTTTACCTCGTGAAACATAAACTTTAATTGAAAAAATTGTAGAATTATCATGGATTGATGGGTGCCTATTTAAAATAGTGCCTTATCAGATCATGAGAAGATGTGTTGCTGAGAATGAGATAATAGAAATATTGAAGGCCTACCATGATGAACCTTGTGGTGGCCATTTTATAGGAAAAATGAATCCATACAAAGTGTTACAGGCTAGTTATTACTGGTCTACACTATTCAAAGATGTAACCAAGCATGTGAGCCAGTGTGATCAATGTCAAAGGATGGGTAGACCTACTCTCAGGGATGAAATGCCACTCCAATCACATTTTCACATAGATCCATTTTATAAATGGGGGATGGACTTTGTACGACCCATTAATCCACAATCAAAAAGTAAAAGGTTTATATTGGTTTGTACTAAGTATGTAACCAAGTGGGTTGAAGTGCAAGATTTGTGTGATTTAAAATAGAATATTGTAGCAGAATTATTGTATTCATATATTTTTATAAGGTTTGGTGTTCCAAGGGAGATCACAATTCATAAAGGACCCCAATTTACTTCAAATATGATCTAGTACTCATGCAACAATATAAAATTAGACATAAAAAAACCACTCCCTACCATCTATAGGTGAATGGGCAAGTTGAAGTAACCAATCGAGAGTTGGAAAATATACTAATAAAGATAGTGTAACAACATAGGAAATACTAGGCCACTAGATTACCTGAAGTAGTGTTGGCCTATAGGACCACCTGGAAGACTACTACTGGTTTCACACCATTCTAGCTAGTCTATGGAAAAATGCCATGATGCCTATAGATTTTGAAGTAAAGACACTTAGAACTATAGCAAAATTGAATATACACCTAGATGATGCACATAAAGAACAGATTCAATAGTTTAACCAGCTGGATGAATACTATCTTGCTACTCTATAGAAAATAGAGATTATTCAAAAATAAAGGGTCAAGTGGCATGACCGCCACACCAGGTCAAAGAAGCTCAAAGTAGGAGAATAAGCATTACTACATGACATCTAATTCTAGGAAAGTAAATGTAATCTCATGTAGCATTGGATGGGACCATATGAAGTGATTGAATTCATCAATAATAGAGTTGTGAGGATTAGAATAATTGATGATAACAACATTACATTAATAGTCAATGGTCACTATTTGCATCCATACCATGTGCCTGAAGCATACATGATTGAGTCTAAATTAGGCATGGGGGAGACCCCAGTTGATTCTAAATTTAAATTGAGTCAGTAATATGTGTAACTGGCCCACACAGTCTCAAAAATAATTATTCTTTCATATTTTTTTCTTTTTTAGTTATATTTTTATTTTGTAAGAACAATGCCTTGAGTGTGACTGTTAGGCAGCCTAGGAAACCTAGGCCTAACAAGCACATGATCCATGAACCTACACTTTACCAAATTTATAGAAGAATTGTTTGTGGTAGGAGTAGCTTATCCCCATTTAGGAAGAGGAATATTAAACCTGAATCTGCACAAGAGTGTTTGGATTAGTTTTTATGGAAAATAAAATAATCAACAACTGGTTCAGGGACAAATGCTTATTTTGTCCTTGTTATTCAACCAGAGTGCTAAAAATTCCTGATCAACCTTGAGTGTATATGATTAGGCATGTCAAGTGGACATTGCAATAAAGGAGGAGTACCTATTTTTCATTAACTAATGGGAAAGACACTTGATTCCTGTTTTACGATAGAAGGTGCCTGATTCCCATATTTTAGAAAGGGTGGCACCTAATTCCCATTTATATGATAAAAGGTACATGATTCCTATTTTATGAAAGAAGGCATTTGATTCCTAGTATGTTAAGGAGATGGTGCCTGCATTTCGTCTTCTAGCAGATCGACACCTGATTCTTGGATTTTCCAATAAATAGAGCGTTCGACTTCCATTTGTCAAGAAAGCAATTGAATCTTCTAAAAATATAAAAAAAATTAAAAATTTGAGTTTGTATAAATTTTACTTTAAAATTATGGCACTTGATAGTCAATAAAAGATGTCTGCTTCCCATGTTAAGTAGAGCACCCATTTGGTAATGTGTCTACTTCCCATGTTAATTAGAGTGCTCATTTGCTAAGATGCTTGTTTCCCATGTTAAGTATAGAACCCGATTTCTAAGGTGCCTACTTCCCATGTTAAGCATAGCACCCAATTTTTGAGGTGGTTGTTTTCTATTTTTGAGGCACCTGTGTGCCATAATTCAAAAATAAGGCACCTAATTTCCACATAGAAAAGGTGCCTACTTTCCGTTTTCATGGTTGTTTCTACCTTGGAAGAATAAAACTTTAGCATTGGGAAAGTGGCCTGAGCCACATCAACACCCCACTCCAATGCAAATTCAACTCTTTCAAGGATAAAATTAAAATTTATCAGCAACCAAATTTTGAGCAGGGGAAGTTTGTCATCCCATGAAGATATATTTTTTCTAACCTTTGTTTTGAAACCTTGTAGGATGTCTTGAATGAATCATGTTAAAGCTATCAAGAACCAATCATGTGGAGATAAATTTAATAAATGGAAAATATGGTCATTATTGTTAGTTGAGGCTTATCTAGTCATCATCCATCAACCAATAATGATACACCATGGATATCCACACATGATGCACCCACAAAATGAATTTAGGTACATGATTAAATTTTATATTTTATGTTTATATTATTTTCATATGCATGTGTCTATGGAAAAGTGTCAGCACAACCCCATTATAGTCCTAACCACTTGAATAATTCCACTTGGAACTCTACTATGTATCATGGCTCTGCTTGATAAAATACTTATGGTTATCACCTTTGCACAATATGGAACATGCTCTAAGGAAATTTTGCATGGATAACCATAATTACTTATGATTACGATAGTTAGCCGCCTGCATCCAAGGAAGCAGCTGGTTTTAAAAATTGCTTACTAAAATAACTACTGTGCAAGGAGGAAAACTATAGAGTGTGGAAAATAAAAAAATGTAGAGTGTGAAGCAACAGTCGTACAAAGGGAATTTGCACTCTAAGCATGGGATAAAATCTAAGAACCATGATTTGAAGAAGAGTGAACCTATTGACTGCTCAAGTTTTCTGTGGATGTCCAAACCCAATTTTATATCGTAGGATGGATGAAGTACTATCATTTGGTTAGCCAAGGCTAGTATGTAATGGTAGCCAGTACGTTTACAAAATCCATGAAGGATGGGGTCATGCATATGTGAGGACTAGAAATTCCAATCATCGAAGAGTATATTGCCATGGTGATGAGCCTTCATATGATAGGGGAGCACACATACAAGGAGGACAACCCAAATATTAGTATGTAGATATTATTTTGTAGACTGATAGAACACCTAATGTGCATTATTTTTCCCAAGCAGCACATTCTTGAGATCTAGAGGGTGGTTTTTGAATAGATTGTACGGTTTTTCACTTGTTCTAATAGGTACTCTAAGCTAAACTCGAATCACTTTTGATTTCTAAACCATATACTACATGGGAAAAATATCAATGTCCTACATTACCTTACATGCACCCTCAAATATGAGGCCAAATGGTACCAGGTAGGCACAACATCTACCTTGGCTCACCATGGCCTAATTTTGGCCTTGGTATGACATGCAAAGTCACATAGAAATATGATGGTTGAGGAGATCGAGGGCACTGATGTAGTTCTAGGGGCACAAGAAGAGGTAGAGGTGCCATTATAGAATGAGTAGTCAGTTGATAGGGTTGTAGAATGAGAAGAGACAACACCTATATCTCAGCTTGAGGAAAATACACAAGAAGGAGGACAAGCCTTGTCCCCTATTTTTCCCTAATTTGATGAGGAAATGGGATAGGCTTTGTCCCCCACTAGTCTTCAATTTGATTATGAGGTAAGGCATGATTTGCCAAGCCCGAAGTCCATGCCAGTTTCCACCAAAACTTGAATTAGAAGGACGAATATGTCTAGGGTGGTTTCAAGCTCATCAGACGATGAACCAACAATCGATGAGATAAATAGGGAAGAATAATTGACCCAAATTTTACAAGATATTTCTAGAGAGAAAACTCCTCAATAGGAGGTTACAATAGAATATTTACCATTGAAGGGCCAGGCAAATCATTTGCAATAATAGATATAGTTATTGAGAGAGCAAGGCTCCACCGGGAAGATGCTGATGCACTGATATTCAGTTCACAGCTGATATAGAGCTTTCACATATGATATCAGAAGAGACAGCTATAGCTATAGTTATCATGATGATATGGCGACAGTCGCCTAAATGCAGGTGGCAGTATAAATCATGTACACAGATGTCGAGCGCTTATTGAAGTTATTATTTTAGGTATATGATAATATTAGATATTGCGTCGTTCAGATTCATGCGTTATATTCTGATGATGGCGGCAGTTATATATTCAGATGAGAACATGACATCTTGCGCACATATGTTGCATAATCTGTACTTTCCAGTTTGAAAGAGGTATGATCAGCGTACATTTTGTTCGATTATAAATGAATGGCTGAGTATGATGTTCTGAAATGATGAAGGTTCTACATATGGTTATGTCGATGTTCTATCATATTTATGAGTACTATTAGAGCTGCATATCTACATGCTACATCTATGGCGTCGATATTATCAATGCTATGGAGTACTCACAGAATATTTTAGAAATATATGATGAAATAAAGAAATAAATACATATCAGATATTATTGATTTATTAGATATGATGAAGATATTTACTATATACGCTACACTATAAGATATGTTATGCTTTATTAAGAAACTGATATGTCGATATTGCGTTATTTTTGTTATGATGTTGCTATCTAAGTTTACGTTTATAAATAAAATCATTTTGTTTATATTTCGTTCTTAGATATGATATTATGAGACACTATTTTCACGCACGATATATTATTTGATATTGTGATTTTGTGAGATTATTGTTTTATATATGTCTATTTATATTAGATACAATCTTCAGAGAAAGAGGTGAGATGTTTCATCATTATAAACAGAATGTTATATCATGTTAGTAATATTATTTCAAACATAATATTATTATGAAAACAAGAAAGAAAATATTATTTGAAATGATATATTATAGCGCTATATTATGTTCTGAGATGATGCTATTAAATTGATATCGCTATTGTGTATATTGAAATATTATTATTTAGATAAAGCTGTCATTGTTATTGATAAAACTTATTGAATTATTTTGAAAGTACGAAATAAAATAAATAGGAGGCAACCACTACCAGAGCACCAAAGGGATGAAATCCCAGAGACAAGGAAAAAGCAAAGGCCACTATAAAGAAAAGAAAAGAAACAGTTAGGACCTATTGGAAAGTTGTAAATAAAATTGGTAATTACTAGTATAAAATGGAACAGGGACATGCCAAGCCTTAAGCATGGAGGAATTATGAGCCTTGAAAATGCCTATTTTTTGTACTACTTTCCTTATAAACAATGATACTTATTTTTGTAGATGTATATATTTAATGAGAATTTTATATATATTTAACAGTTTATTTTACATGTTATTTAATATTTGTTTCTAAGTGCATTTTATGTATATTTCATAGAAATTGTTGTGTTTTAGCATATTTTCATCAATGTCCCACTCAAGCCTGGCACCTTCAATTTCATGAAGGCAAAACATTCATAGTACACCAATGTGAAGTGTTAAGTTAGGCAGTTGATTCCATTTGAAGCACCTAACTTCTGTTTGGTGCTTAACTAACGGGTGCTTGCTTCTTGTTAGGCACCTACTACCCATTAGGTACCTAACTCCCATGTTGGTGCATGCATCCTGACTTCTACAGACAAGGCATATGCTTCTTGAATTCTACAAATAAGGCACCTGATTCCTATTGAAGCCGAATTCCAACACAGCTCTATGGTTGGAAAAATAGAACATGATTTCAACAAGGAGTGCAATTGGAATTTCAACGTTGAAACCAGACTAGGGAAAATTTCAAATATTACTAACCATATATTTTTAGCTAGTATGTCAATATCTATGTAATTCAAGCAAAGTAAATATCAGACGTATTCTGATAAAATAGAATACACTAAATTAGTCCACATAGTTTGATATTTTACTCGATTTCTTGTATTCATGCATGAGGTTGTAAAGTAAAATCAAGAATTTGATTTGTTCCTATTTTGTAAAAGGTTGTGTCCACATATATTATAAATATGTAGGCCACCCCTAGAAATGTGATCCCAAATTACCCTTGTATATTTTCTACTGCAAGTTTTAATAAATATTTTCTGAGTCATTTTTGGTTAAATCAACTAGCATCTGATGAATGATTTAACATGGGTAGAACATGTTGGAAGCATGGGCCCACTCTCAATATTGTTATTCCATTTCCTTTCCCTTATTTTATATTTTATTTAATTTTATTTTATTTCTATAGATTAATTTAAATTTTTGTATTTCCCTTATTTTCTGTAAATTCTAGCAATGTGCAATTTTAATTTTTGAATGTAATTTAGGCATGTTTTCATAAACATAGGATAGATTAGTGGTTTGGAAAGAAAAATTAGAACTTTAATGAACACCAACACCCAAAAAACCATAAATATGATGAAATAATATTTGTGGAGGAAATTATAAGCATATATTATGCAAGGATGCTCACAAGTCTACGAGCTACCTCGGGTTGACAAATTAAATGAGGTAGTGAACTTAAACATAGAAAACTAACCAATGTTTTTTCCCAACACTCTTAGTTGCATATAACAACCATGATCGATTAAACCCTAACTTGTGCTCACAGTTGACATCCATAGTTGAGGGTCAAGTTAGAAATAGAAAAGAAAATTTGGGCTCTTTACTTTTCATTATTTCCTATTTGCAAGTTTTGATATTGAGAGCTCTAAGAGGTGAGATAAGACTTTTGATACAAAATGTCGCTAAAAACACCACAAAAAACCCATGGCTGACCAACCCAAGGCTTTGATTAGTGGTAGAGCTAGTGCTTCAAAGGTAGCACTTCCATCTCTCTCATGCAATACCTAGTTTAAAAATGAACCACATTAAGTAATGGGAATAAATAGACCTCGTTAAACCTATTGGTAATTAACCTCACCCTAGTTAGGATTAGATTTAGGTTAGATTAGAGGGATGGACATTTAATTTTTGGAGTTTCTTGGGGTGGGAATTTACCTTGAATGAGGTCATTCCTGTAGCTACGGGTGGCAGTTTTGGCTCCAAATTTTCTAATTGGAGGCCGTGGTTGTCAGCCATGATTGAGTTCAAACACTAACAGTCAAAAATTTGATCATTGGTGCTGGTGACAACCGTGGCTGCGACCGTGACTACGGTTGTTAACCACAACTAAGAAACCTTAGTAAAAAATTTCAATCATTTTGATTGTTTTGATATCTTACTTGATTTAATAGATTTTTTTTATTTTTTCAAGTGCATATTTGAATTTTTTGAACATTTTGAGTGCATTGTTGATTGCTTTTGTACTTTTATTTGATATTTATATTTTTTTTGAAATTTTTTCTTGGTTTATTTGATTTATTTATTTTTCTTATGATGCATAATATTATCCATCCTTAGAATTTTACTATGTGGGTGCGAGAGTCAGATTTACTTCGTGAGCTACTACCCCAGCTAAACCAGGTAGACCTAGATTGGTTTAGGGTTGTGGGCCTTGGATACATCCTGAGACTACCCACCATCAGGGCATATTAGGCCTATATGATAGTATTAGCTTGACATTGGGATGCGTGAACTAATAATTTTCATCTCCTAACTAAAGATATGATGGTTACACTAGAGGATGTGTACCGTATATTTTGGATTCCTATCTATGGCTAGACCATCACCTCTTCACCTATCGAAGCAAATACTATTGTATTTTAGAGGATTTTTTTTGGCAAGAGAGATGAGGCACTCATGGATATTGAGCATGATGGGTCCCCATTAGAGTGCTATTATAGGGAAGGTGTGTTATTACAATGCCAAAATGTTCGTATGCACCTCATCTACAATGTTGTTCTTCTAAATACATCTAGAGTGAGGTTCCTTTGGAACCTCCTGGCTATAGTACAGGACATTCTTGGGAGCACTACCATGTAGCCACTCATATTATCATGGGGGAGTGCTCTCCTTACCCATATCTATGTTGAACTATATTGCATCACATAGTGGGGGTGAGCTAGAGTAGGATGTAGTCTCCTACTTTAGATAAGTGTGTGGGAACATATCCAGATAGACCACCCAAGAGAACTACCTTTGGATATTTCTATAGTAGCAATTGCTTCTTAGTGCTACAAAGCTTGATAACCTTAGGATATGGAGTCCTATAGGAGCAGGTCCCATGCAAGGGACTTAAAAAATTATGTAGATTGACTGACAAGGTTATAGGCTAGTCAAGTCATATGGCACCCATACCTAGACTACCTAGCATAGGAGGAGGTAGACCGCTACTTGAGGTAGGATAGGTACGACTGTTGGGTCATCGGGTGCAAGCCCGATGTATGGGAGTTCTTCTATTTCTCTCATATCACCAAATAGTTTGGTATATTCCAGGATATCCCAGAGGAGCCAGTACTCTATTACTGCCTTAATGTAGAGACTCAGCTAGTATGGTCATAGGTTAATCCCCTAGTAGATGAGGATGATGTAGTTGTGGATACAGGGTTGGAAAATTCTAGTACTACTCCTGACTATGATGCCTGGTGAACAACTAGGCTATGGTAGGGTAGCAGTCCCCTAGGTAGATCTAGATATGGTAAGGTTATAGAGGTCATGGGTGATAAGTTTGCTAGAGGATAGAGAGTGAGTGGGGCTAGGTCTCAACTCTAGAGGAGGAGGCCCAAGATGAGTAGGAGGATGAGGAGGATCCATATGACAAGGTATCACAACTATAGGCCTAGTTACATGACTTGCAAGCATAGTTTTAGATGATGTAGAGATAGGTCTTGGATAGGGATACCTCCATTGCCACCCTATAGGATTAGATGGGTGGAATCCAAGCACATATTATAGTAGGATAGACTCAGTGGTGGGGATTTGAGGAGGTGAGGACTACCCTCTAGGAATAGGTTGACTCGGCCACCATGATGATAGAGAAGATCACTGCTCAGTGGTATATTGTCTAGTCATAGCTAGACTTCCAAACCATGGAGCATGATATGCTCAGGATGATAAGGGAGGCTCCCTCTACCTATCAGGAAATAATACTTATTCTAGCTACTCTAATACCTTTATGGATAGATGTCGTTGCAGATATCAGACACCTGTAGGGGCTCCTAGAGGATGCTACAGCTCAGATGTCTATGGATGTTGGGTATATTGTATCTTTATAGTGATAGATTAGGATATTTTGTGGTACTTCTAAAGAGTGGTCTACAATAGGGGGTTCCCACCAAAGTAGGCATAGTGAGTCAGAGTAGTCATCAGTGTATCCCAATCATAGGATAGGTGCACGATCAGAGATATTAGTGGGCATTAGCTCCAAGCAAACTCATAGAGAGGGTGGAGAGGGTGGAAGTAATACAGGTGGTGTAGGCCACTCATGATTGTATTTTTATCATGATTATATCATTTTTGAGTGTAAGGTCTGATGACCCACACTATTGTAGCCTATGAGAATTTTGATGTACCTCTATGTATACATTTTGACACACATTATATATGATATTTTATTATGGTTCATTATGTGTATTGTCTTTTATTGTTTTTATGTTTATGATATGCACATGGATGCAATGCTTATATGATATGTTGATTGATGCTATATGGATGCAATGTATTGATGACATGCACTAGCTAGATGATAGATGTATGCTTAGATACTTTGATGTACATGTTTGGATGCACTATGATGATGAGTACATATATGGATGCACTGCTTATTATAAAATGTATGTTTAATTTGTTTCAATTGTTTATGCACTTTAACTTATGTAATATGTGTAGATTAAAAATACACGCCAAACAAAAATAAATAAAATCACAATAACAGAGTACAGAATAGTTGCACAAAACAAATGATTTCTATTAATCGATGGAGTTTAAAAACTCCTTTTTGAATACAAGCTGGGCTCGTAACCCTTTATTTGTGATACACAGATACAAGTTATGCTAGGGTTCTCTAAAACCCTAGCTGGCACAAATGGTGGCGCTTCCGAAGAATGTATCTTCAATCCCAACCGAGTGAGTGGGCTTTGTTGTATCCCTTGCTTGGACCACTCCAACTTAATCAGCTGCCATCAATAAACCGGATCTGCTGTCAAAAACCTGCACACATTAACACTATCAAGGAGTTAGAAATTAATAAGAGGGCTCCACTGTGTGAGCCCTCGAAAACAATCTAAAACCCTAGAAAAATGAAATGCAAGAATTCAATAACAGATCAATAAAAGAAAAGAAGTTACTTGCTTTAAACTAATTTATACCTGTTCTCTGTTAACGCAGCTAGACCAGGCGACACCTGGAAGTAATGTGGCTGTCAAATCGGCTGCGGAAGGCGCCCTGGTGCACTCGTTGAACGCCCGCGTGCTTCTGGATTAAGGTTTCAGACGTCGGTCTGAGTCTGTGGCTGTGGGTAAACGCCCGCGGGCACTTGGTAAACGCCCGTGGGCACTTGGTAAACGCCCGTGGGCACTTGGTAAAGGGGTAAACGCCCGCGGGCACTTGCGACAAGAATGGGGGATTATGTAGAATGCTGCAGAAGAGATGGCGGTGAAAGCGGCGATGGAAGCGGCGATGGATGCGGCGAAAGGGTAGCGAGAGAGAGAGGAGATAGAGGTAGAAGAAGTTAGAAGATCGAGAGATAGAAGTAGCAAAAGACATAGGGTTTGAGCCATCAAGGTGACTCAATTTATAATCTACTCTTAGGGCACACTTTAGGGTTTTAACGACACTTTGAACGTGTGGCTAAGATTAAAGTGGATCTAAGGGTAGAGAATAAATCTAGGTTGTGAAATGGATTAAGATGGATGGACGGATGAGATTAAATGAAGGATGGACGGCTCAGATTAAATCACTTAAACTATTATTTAAATATATATATTAAAATATTAAAATATTAAAAAATATATATAAATATTAATTTAAATAAATTTGGGGATGAAAAATGGCGGGAAAGGTGAAATTGGGCCAAATAATGGCGGGAAAGTGTGGATTTGGGCCAAATAATGGCGGGAAGGTGGATGACCGACACGTGGGTGACAGGAAGGTATAGATGACTTGCAAGTGGCTGGATTTTGGTGTCTACGAGATGCCCCTTTTTGAGCTGCTTTGTGTGAAGACACAATGCGGCATAAAAACTTAGGACACTAAAAAGCTGGATCAGACGCAACTCTCTCTCAAGACTAAAGCACAACTTTGAAGACCAAAGAATAAAAGAATATTTAAAATTTATCAGCTTACCCCCTCAATTGGCGAGCGAGAATGGTTCTCACGAGCCAATTGGAAGAAATTCGGAAGAAAATGAACCGTTTTTGCCCCAACGGTGAAAAAGGGGTTGGTGTATGAACCATCTGTTTATGTCCCAACGGAAAAGGGGTTGGTGTACAAACCAGAAAATAATATGATTGAAGACGATATGAGTGATGTGAAAGATGAACCGTTTTTTGCCCTAACGGTTAGAAAGAGATTTTTGCCAAATTTTAAATTCCATGATCATGTAAGATGAATTCTACTATTAGGAAAGTTAAAAATTGATAACGGATGCCCCAACTCCTGTGGGTGAATCCATACTGTTGATGAAATTGCCTTGTTGGCGCCATTGATATGCAGAGATGCAATATGAAAGAGTCCAGAACTTTAGAGATGCTCCTAGTGACTGTATGGATAATTCCTCGGGTCGGAACCAATCAACCTAGGTAGCCTTAATCTCTAGCAAGACTCAAAATAATGATGATATTGAAGATTGTCCACGTTTAAGGCCCCATGAACTAGGCCATCAATGACAAGCTGTTGAGCAAATTAATCTTGGTATGAGGTCACTTGAAAAGTAGGATACCCAAAATTGATTTCCAATTTTCAAACAGTGAAATAATTGATGATGATAAATGGTAAGTGTCCTTATGGTGGTTTAATCCTCTTACCGAATTGCATGGATGCAAATCGCTGCAATCGCCAAGGTGATAGAATATACCACTAGATACGAGGTTTACTTTAATTTAATTTGGCAAAAATATGCATGATGAAAGAAGAATGAATGAAATTGACGATAGATCGGAAGAATTGATGAATGTTGTTAATTTTGTGAAGGTTTTGAATGTTTTTAACCCAATTTGTAAATCAATGATGAATGATGCGCTTTTTGAGCAAAATGACAAAATTTGTTTCCAAAACTGTTGTAACCTTCACAAAATGTTTTATTATGATAAGAAGAATGGATGGATGCAATTTGATGAAATTTGGAGGAGGTAAGCTTCAATTTTGTAAGTTTTGTTCTTTTATTCAATACTGACACCAAACGCCGGTATGCATTTGGAGGTGGCAGAAACGCCCGTCGGTGTTTGAATGCATCATGAAATGCCCCACTGCATCTGAATGCGCCATGAAATGCCCCACTGCGTTTCAGGGCGCCAAAACCAGCTATTTAAATAGTTTCAGCGAGAATTTCGCTCATTTGTGCGTTCGAGCTTGAGAGAAGTGCGTCTGAGGGAGTGGAATGAAGTGAAGTGAAGTGAAAGGTTGTGTGGGAGAGTGAAGCACGCGGGAGCTATGGCGGAGATGGGAGCGGACGCGCCAGTGCAGCCAGCTGAGGTATTTGTTTATTTAAGCAAGTACTTTTATTTGTTTTTTTTTTTTTTTGTTTTTTTTTTTTTTTTTGGAAAAAATTTGTAACCAATTTTTGTTTTGTTGTTTTGCAGCTTAGGGTGTTAGAGGCACGACACCGATTCTCCCCTATCATTCCGGGGATGAGGAGGTCATTGTACCGGGAAGGCTGGGAGATATTGGAGGCGATAGGGCTAGCGGAGGCAGCCCGGTTGGAGGTAGTTCGGGCGGGTGAGGGGTACCTCTCGGCTTTGGCCGAGAGGTGGGATCCGGATCGGGGGACGTTCCGGCTCCGACTGGAGAGATGACGGTGACGCTTGAGGATGTATACCGCATCCTCAAGGTGCCCGTGGAGGGGGCGCGGGTGGAGGTTGGACGAGATAGGGCCACAGAGATGGCCAAGTTGTTTGGGGATGAGCTGGAGGGAGATCCGGACGGAGAGCGGGGGATTCCTTACTTGGCCATGTATACGGCCAAGGAGTTGGTAGCGGTGGAGGCTTTGATGATGTTCGTATTGGCCAACATTGTGGCCCCGAACAGCACCGGGTGCAGGTTTCCATGGAACTTGATGGGTGTAGTGAGCGAGATGCTCACTAATAGGGTAGTGTATGCACGGGCGCCCGCTTTATTGGCGCGGGTGTACCGGGAGTTGTATGAGGTTCGGAGACGGGGCCGGAAGGGCCTAGGCTGCGAGTTTGGTTCTCCGGTCTTTGGGGTGGGAGCACTTCGAGTGGCCCGACCGGAGGGGTTGCCATGTGCTTACTGGGACATGAGCCAGGCTTATGGTAGGAGATGGCTGGTGGCGGAGGAGAGACAGCCGAGCCGCCCCGTGAGATCGGGGCAATGGTATAGGAGTTTATGGGCAGACTTGACAGATGCCCAAGTCATTTGGAGGCCCTGGCGGGAGGCAAGGTGGATCGGGGATGGAGAGCATCTGAGACGGGTGCGACAGGCTAGATGGGTAGTGGGTCGGGGCCACAGCGAGGCGGAGTACATACAGATGTCTCGAGTGCTCCGCCAGGTCGGATTGAGACAGGATGTCCCCGGTGAGCCAGTGCGCTATCGGAGGCACAGATCAGAGGGGGATTTGCCGTGTGTCGAGCCATGGAGGGAGGCGACAGAGGACGATGAGGACATGGAGATCCTCGACGTGGATGACGTCGGGGTAACAGTTGAGTATGCAGCATGGATGGCCGCAGAGCCGAGGTGGGAGCCACCATTGGTGGCTATTGGAGCTGGAGAGGACGAGGGAACCGTAGAGGTTCCCAAGCGCAGGGAGGGTCCCCGCCTTCGATCTGACAGTCGAAGGTGAAAGGGGAAGATGGCACGGTAGGCACCGAGGAGCGGAGATGACGAGGAGGATGATGGCGAGGGCCTAGGAGAGGCCGTAGGAGAGACTAGGGAGGTACCCCCTAGCGGGCACGAGGATGATCTGGCGCAGCTGCAGTAGTAGATAGCAGAGCGCGATGCTATGCTAGCTGTTCGGGATGAGAGGATAGCTCGGTTGGAGCAACAGGTTGTAGAGCGGGATGCCACGATAGGCTGTTCGGGGAGGAGAGGATGGCCCGGATGCAGGCGGACTTGGATGGAGCGACTAGGGTGCCCCGGGATGACGGGGTGACGAGACTCCGAGCAGAGCTAGCGGAGCGGGAGCGACGACACGGGATAGACATATCTAGACTTAGGTCTAGGACTCGTTATATTGAGGCTCCGGAGGACACATTGTTTAGGCATCACATTGTGTTGCACGATCCTCCATCCTCCTCTGTCTCTAGGCGTAGTGAGTCTAGGCACACCACTAGGTCTAGGGCTCCTACTAGGTCACGGGGATCCTCTTTTGATGGTTAGCTTAGTGCTTAGATGCACTCTTTATGAGCCTTGGTGCTCTATTGTATTTTGTAGCCTTTTGGCATTCACTGTACGTTTTGATCTTTATACAAATATATATACATGGCTTTTATTTTTAGTGTTTTACTTTCTTTTGTGTGAATGCCTATGTTTTTGTGATGCATGTTTTTATATGTTTTAATGCATATGTGATGGAATGGAATGCAAAGTTATAGATGATTAATGCGAGACTAAGTAAATGAAATATGCACTAAGAAGCACTCATACTTTTAGATAGTTAGATTTAGCCAATTGTTATCATAATTGTTTAATCAGGGGCACCGAACTTGGTAGCTTGTGAATGAATGACGTATGGAATGACATGAATATGGAAGAAGATATGGAGGTTGATATGGAAGAAAATATGGAGGAAGACTAGTTTTACAAAGACTCAAACATGCTAGTGGTATCAAACAAACTTACTAATACTGCCTAATTCAACTAGGACCAAATGTGTGTGCATGTGAGTTCATTAACCAAATCAGAAGCATGGTAGTGACTCTAGGCAATCAAAAACCTGTGTGTGTGCAAGTGTGTTCATTAACCTCATCTTGCACAAATTAGGTAACCCTGTTATGGAGAAGACCCCAAAGCTAGTTTGTCCGTATGAGCATTCAGAGGTCTCTTTTTTAGGAGAGACATGTCGCCACGCAAATGAGTATACTCCACTGCCAGTCAAGCGTCTATAGCCCCGGTGAAGGTTAACTCCATAGTCCATGTTGTTTTTGACCTTTGTAAGCCTTGGGGATGACTACCTATCCGTCTGACTGGACAAGTAGTACGATCCTTACAACTTATTTGGGATCGGTGGTGTGTGAAAAATGTTCATTTCCTTAGAGCTTTGGGGAATCGGATTCTCAACCGAAGTATGATGAGAATTTTACCCTATCCTTACTACTCTGTTTATATTTATATTTTGTGATTGCTTGTGATAGTGGTAAGAACCACTGTTTTATGGACTATGTTTGCATGATAGGACAAACGAGGATTACCCTTTTCACTTCAAGGCACAACCCAAGGATGGTGTTATCTCTCTTTGACACAAGATGTTTTTAAGATGTGAAAATGTGATAGGTTCAAGACCGCTTTTGAAATCATTTCCCAATACTCAAGATTTTATTTAGTGTAATTTGTGATATGGCCCTAGAGAACTTTGACATGCATTTCAAAGTTTGCTTAAAACACTAGAAATGGCTGAGTGATTGAAAACATTTTGGCAATGTAAATATGTGCAAATGGAAAATGGATGTACGAATGACAATTCGGTTTGATGGATTTTATGAAGGTGCCCCTGATTAAGGCAACATGACTTTTGCTTGACCAAATTTTATATCCAAAAGATAGAATGGTCTCTAACATGATATGCAACTATGGCTGAAAATGAAATGTTATGGTTTTCAATGAGATGTATGCACATGAAATGCAATGTTTTTGAATGAGATGTATGCAACTAACAATGAAATGCAAATTCTTTTTATTTTATTTGTTTTTTTTTTTTTTTTTACAAGCCATGTATATATGTACATATAAAATTCAAACTATGCGTAGAATGCCCTCAAGTGTATAACATTAAGTGGTTCGGGTTCTTCCTCTCCCTCTAAACTGGCAAGTCTATAAGTTCCATTACCCACTCTTTCGGTGACCATATATGGACCTAACCAATTAGCCGCGAATTTATCTCGAAGATGCGGCAATGCATTGGTGTTTTGTTGATTCTCTTTAAGGACAAGATCCCCTACTTGAAATTCTCTTAGATGAACTTTGGCATTGTAAGCACGTTTCAATCGGTCTTGATAAACTCGCAAATGCTCTAAAGCATTGATTCATTTTTCATCTATGAGTGTGAGTTGATCAAGACGTGCTTGTCTAGCAGGATCATATGGATTATGGAGCGGGGTGAATAAGTCTTCGAAATTCATTGTCGACTTATGGAAGAAAGGATGGGCGGAATGGAAGGGAAAACCGGTGAAGACCTCGGAAGACCTGAGATGCAAAACAACATAGTTTTTCAGTTTTTTTTTTTTTTTTTTTTTTTGGTAGTGGTGAAAACCACTATTTTAGTATATACATATAATACGGGTTTGGATTATGGCTTATGGATGTGGCGGAGGGGGTGGTTCACCTCGTTCTTGTGGAAGAAGCAAGCGAAAGATGGCCTCTTGGAGAGGGAACAATTGGAGATAAAACTCGTCTTGTTTAGTGAGGGGAACAATGGGCGCCGACTCTTCTTCAGATTCATCACCATTTGACATGACGTCAAATTCTTCATAGGCTTCATCTTCGGATTCGTCGGGGTGGAGGATTTCTTCTTATGAATTAAGATTAATGCTTTGAAAAGCTCGTTCAAAAGAAGAAAGGGATGGAAGTGGTTGGTAGCCCAGACCAAAACGCTCGGTGGGTCTCTGATATGGCATATCGATGCGTTCAGTTACCCCTTGCTCGTATCGACCTAGGCCAAATTGCTGCCAATTATGTCTGTGGAAATAGCGAGAGGGAAAACCCTCCATCCTTTCGATATTGGCTGGGACTGGATGCTTAGGTTCTAGTATGGTGGTAGGACTAGAAGATGACTCTATTCCCCCATATACAAAATTAATGGAATTTGGCATAGAACCCATGTTATAAACCGATCCAATGGATAAATGTTGGTCATGTGGACGACCAAAATCTTTAACTGTTTGCACATTGAACGGTGTGATGTGGACATCTTGGATGGCATACTCACCAATACCTGCATCAGTGAGATGGACCTTGACTTGGGAGGGAGATGGACTAGATGATGGAATAGAAGAATGTGGGATAGAAGAATTGGAAGGATTTGGTTGGGTTGATGCTTCACTAACTTGTGAAACATCAGTTGGTGATGGTTGGGAAGATGGAGGAATAATAGGTGATGTTGAAGAAGGTGTAGAAGAAGGGGGTAATGACGTGGAAAGAGATGATTGGTCATGGCCACATGTGCATGTGGTCAGTGATGAAGAAGAAGGAAGATTAGTTGATGAAGAAAGTGGTGAATGAGATGGAATAGCGGAAGAGGAAGATGGTTGCGATATGATGGGTAGCTCCTCAGGAATGGGAGCTTTAGAAGAAGATGGTATAGAAGAAGTAGATGGGGTCAAGAAAAGATGAGTGGATGGCAACACAATCTCATAAGGATTTGAGACATAGTTGCAATGTTTGAAGGGTTCAGTGTCAGCAGGTACACAATGAACCTGTCCCTCATATACATACTTCAGACATTGATGCAGTATAGAAGGGACACATCTCATCTCCCTAAGCCAAGGCCGTCCAAGCAATACATTGTATGCCATGGTCCCTTCCAAGATGTGAAACAAGGTATGCAAAGTTCGGGCCCCTACCTCAATGGGCAAGATAACTGTGCCAACCGTGGAAGATAAAGCATCATTGAATGCTTTAAGAGTAAAAGTCGACTTTGTGATAAGGGATGGCGACAGCTTTAGATGACTCAACGCCGATGTTGTAATGATATTGATTGAGGAACCGGTGTCAATTAAGACTCTCTTGAATGGCTTGTTATCGATCTTGGCCATGATATGTAGTGGAGGATCTATACTTTCTGTTGACATAGGTTTGATTTCAAAATCATAGAAAGTGATGGAGGGCTCCATGCATGTTTGAATACTCCCCACAAAGTTGTTGAAGGCATTAGTATCTTGAGTTTGAAGCTCGATTGACTTTAATATTTCCATTAATGCCTCTCTATGCGGGGGAGATTGTTGAATGAGGTCATAGATCGATAACTTGGCGAGAAGCCATTTTTAAAGCTGGTAGTTAACCGGCTACTCAATGACATGATGGGTCGTTGGCGTTGAGTAGAATGATTTAGCGGTTGTTGAGAAGTACTAGCACGTCGTTGGGTCATCTGTTACTGAGGTGGAGTGGGGGTTTGTACAGTGTGGCTGTGGTTCAGCCTGATTTGGTTGGTTCGCCCTTTGACCCCGGGTTACTACGTTAATAGTACCCACAAAACCTTGGTATTGTTGTACATGGTTGACTTGATTAGGAGGAGTTACCTGAGTTACTCCCCATGAAGTTGTTGGAGCTTCCTCCCGATGTGGAAGGGGTGTTTGAAATATACCAAGATTTTGATTTTGTTGGGCTAAGGGGCTATCCAATTTAATGGCTCCAATCTCAATAAGATCTTGGATCACATGTTTGAAAGCTGTACAATTATTGATATCGTGCCCATTTTGCCTATGATAAGGACAAAATAGGTACTCCTTGTAATACTTCCCCCTTCTAGATGGGTCTAAAGGTTTAAACTCAGGTAAAGTTAACTGATTTGTGCTATATAACTTGTTGAATATGACCGCATATGGTTCATCTAAAGGTGTGAATTGTCGCTTGGGACGATTGTTTTGCCAAGGTCGAGTTTCCATGGTTGGCCCGAGTATTGGGAGCTTGGTTGAGTAGGGGCGGGTACCGCATGATAAGCAATTGGTTGCGGTTGACTTTGCATTACTTGTTGTTGTTGAGCCATTACGGGCTGGCTCGCCACCACTTGATTAACTTGGTTAACATTTGAGGTCTGTACTAGCTTTGTGCTTGTTTGTTTTGGCCATAATTATTATTTCGTTGTTGGCCCTTTTGTTGCCATTCTTTTCTACGGGGTTTTAAAACACCCTCTTGGACTTTAATGTCTTCTATGATACTTGCTTGGGCCAAAGCCTCTTCAAAAGTCCTGTATTGTTGTAATTGGAGTAACCAAGAGATAGGTTTTAGACAACTGTGGGTGAACATTTTGGTTAACTCCTCCATTGGTAGGGAGAATGGCGGTTTATTAATGATAGCCCTCCAACGGTTTCCAAAGTCATAAACAGTCTCATCGTCATGTTGCTTGAGCTTGTATAAGTCGGACAATGAAACTCTCTTTTGTACATTCAGGGAGAATCGTTCTAAAAACAGATTAATCAATTGCTCGTAAGCATAAATGCTATGGTGAGCTAAATGATTGTACCACTGTACAACATCTCCTCCTAATGTCTGAGGAAAAGTTCTGAGCATAAGAGCATCATTATTTTGGATTCTAAAGCAAGCATGCATGAATGAGCTCACATGTTCATGAGGATCCTCAGTTCCTCGAAATTTGTCAAACTTCGGTAATGTGAAATCAGTCGGATATGGTGGTGAAGGTACCGAAGGATGAATTGGTTGATTGATCAATGACCTTAGCGTAGGTTTATGACTAGATGAGCCAGGCATGTTGAGCATAAGGTTGTCAATCTGTTGTTGCATAGCATGGAGTCGAGAATCTTCATGAAAATTTTGACTCGTTTGATGATTATGATGATGTAATGGAAGAGTGGAAAATTGATGAGATGGGATGAAATTGCCTGAATTAGGCGGTGTGGAATGGACAGGTTGTTGGTATGGATGATACCGAAAAGAAGGTGATTGGGGTAGATGATGAACTGGACTAGGTTGGGAGAAAGGTGGGGTAGGAATGGACACCACCGAAGATTGGGGTACCCAGGTGGGGCTTGAGCTAATAAAAGCTGGCTGGGTAGAAATTGGTTGGGGTGTAGGATTTACTACGACGGGTGGTTGAGCATTTTGTTGCTGTTGTTGCAAAATCAATTTGTCGAGATACTCCTTAACCTTATTAATCTCTAACCCAAGGGAGGTGGGATGATTGGATGAAGGTGGAGGGAGGCTGCCATGGTAGTCACAGGAGACTGCATAGCAGGGGCAATGAAGGTGGCTGAAGTAGGCGATACCTGGGAAGGAACAGTAGACTGTGTCCCAGGTAGGGTGAAACCATAAATGGTTTGGGAAGAAGAGGGTTGAAATTGGTTATGGCTAGAAGAGTTTCCACCAACTTCATAAAGAGAATTGGTGTACACTCGGGTACATGGAGGAGAAGGTGGTCGGGAAGACACTACATTTGTCTCCAAAGGAGGACAATTGAGCATCCGGGAAGATGTTGGAGATGAAGCCGGCTGAACAGATACCACATTAGCCTCAAAAAAAGGGTTAGTGTAGACCTGAGTGAAACCAGCGGGTATGGTTGATGCAATATCCTGCTGAAAAATAGAATCTTGCATAGGGGAATCTTGGATTGGCTCAAGGACATAGCCAATGCCATCTCTTAAGTGAGTTTGCACTTGGGCCATATCAATGTGGGTAATATGACAGGAATTGTCTTCCTCCATGGGCATGGCCATGTGGTAGATGGTAGAAGGACGTGAAAGTCCTGTAGGCGAACCTGCCTGAAATTCACTAGGATAAGTGGCCATGTTGGTGGTGGGGATGTTCTGTGAATTTCCCATTTGATTATTTAGATTTAACATTTTAGATTGATTCCTTGTTAAGACCATGGAGCAATAAATCTAAACAAATTCAGAAAAGAAGAATGCAAAACTAGAATGATAAATTTACACTAAAAAAATTATCAGAAAACGAGTCACAACCTAGGTTTCAACCAATGTGTCTTACCTTGCGGTTAATTAATTATTTTCTGATCTTAATCTGTAGTAAATTTTAAGTGTCCGGTTTATGAGTTTTGCATGTGATCTAATCTTGAATTATTCACAAAAAAGGTAAAAACTATGGCTAGGAAAGGACAACGAGATTCTTACTGGTGATGAAATCCAGCAAGTTTGCTCGGGGGTGACCTATGGTGTCTAAGGCAGAAGTTTAATGGATGGAGATGAATTCCACCGTCACTAAACTTCAAGCAATACCTGGTGATGAAATCCGAGATATTACTTGTTTTAAATGCAATATGAAAATGCAATGAATTTTTTTTTTTTAAATGTTTTAGTTATCTAATGTGTACATACAAGGCTATAAATCAAAAGTTCTAATGATCTAAGCAAGAGGCTACGAAAACATGTCATTTCCTCCGAAGAAGTGGAGTACACCGTTTAAAACCCCCTGCATACCAATGATATCAGATATCAAAGGAGCAACCGGAAGGTTCGTCCACTTCTCTGCCTGGAATCACCCAATGGCAGGAGTACTATTGACATCCAATCAATAGTCCTACTTAGATAATTAAAACAAATAATTCGTAGCTATTCTAATATGCAGCTAGGTATGCAAATTTTTTTTTTTTTAATGCAAGCAACAATCAATAATGCAATGCAAAGAAAAATGTAATTAAAAATAACTGTTCTTTTCCAGATTACTTAGTTTTTGTTCATTTTAAAGTAATGATCTGAAAAAGAAACAAAATATGGCGAAAAAACCAAAAACGTAAAAAGTACAGACACTTACTTGGAAGCCTACGCTTTTCTGTAAAACTGACTTCAAACGCCCACGGGAGTCTGCACAGGCTGAAACGCACCTCTGCGTTTCGTATTGGACTTCCAGACGCCCCTCTGCGTCTGCTGCGTTTTCTGCAAACTCAGAAACCCTAGTTCGCTGGAACAATGAATTTCACGATTTCTGGAACCTGCAAAATAAAACAGAAAACAGGAACAGATTAGTAAAGCAAGTATTAAAAATATGAAACCCTAGGGGGTCCCACCGTGATCGCCATTTGTAGATTAAAAATACACGCCAAAAAAAATAAATAAAACCACAATGAGAGTACAGAATAGTTGCACAAAACAAACGATTTCTATTAATCGATGGAGTTTAAAAACTCCTTTTTGAATACAACTGGGCTCGTAACCCTTTATTTGTGATACACAGTTACAAGTTATGCTAGGGTTCTCCGAAACCCTAGCTGGCACAAATGGTGGCGCTTCCGAAGAATGTATCTTCAATCCCAACCGAGTGAGTGGGCTTTGTTGTATCCCTTGCTTGGACCACTCCAGCTTAATCAGCTGCCATCAATAAACCGGATCTGCTGTCAAAAACCTGCACACATTAACACTATCAAGGAGTTAGAAATTAATAAGAGGGCTCCACTGTGTGAGCCCTCGAAAACAATCTAAAACCCTAGAAAAATGAAATGCAGGAATTCAATAACAGATCAATAAAAGAAAAGAAGTTACTTGCTTTAAACTAATTTATACCTGTTCTCGTTAACGCAGCTAGACCAGGCGACACATGGAAGTAATGTGGCTGTCAAATCGGCTACGGAAGGCACCCTGGTGCACTCGCTGAACGCCCGCGTGCTTACGGATTAAGGTTTCGGACGCCGGTCCGAGTGCGTGGGTATGGTAAACGCCCGTGGGCACTTGGTAAACGCCCGTGGGCACTTGGTGAAAGGGTAAACGCCCGCGGGCACTTGCGACAAGAATGGGAGATTCTACAGAATGCTGCAGAAGGGATGGCGAAAGCGGCGACGAAAGCGGCGATGGATGCGGCGAAAGGGTAGCGAGAGAGAGAGGAGATAGCAGTAGAAGAATTAGAATCAGAGATAGAAGTAGCAAAAGACATAGGGTTTGAGCCATCAAGGTGACTCAATTTATAATCTACTCTTAGGGCACACTTTAGGGTTTTAACGACACTTTGAACGTGTGGCTAAGATTAAAGTGGATCTAAGGGTAGAGAATAAATCTAGGTTGTGAAATGGATTAAGATGGATGGACGGATGAGATTAAATGAAGGATGGACGGCTCAGATTAAATCACTTAAACTATTATTTAAATATATATATTAAAATATTAAAATATTAAATATATATATATAAATATTAATTTAAATAAATTTGGGGATGAAAAATGGCGGGAAAGGTGAAATTGGGCCAAATAATGGCGGGAAAGTGTGGATTTGGGCCAAATAATGGCGGGAAGGTGGATGACCGACACGTGGCTGACAGGAAGGTATAGATGACTTGCAAGTGGCTGGATTTTGGTGTCTACAATATGATACATGATGTATAATGTGTAATGGAATGCATTAATTATATGATGATGATCTAATGCAAATGAACCTGTATGCTTTAATCACTTAAAACATAAGGAATGAATCTAATATGTGTTTACAAACTAATGGATGACACCACAGAATGTATAAAAATCATGAATGTAAATGGTAAATCTTATCATAAGAATTAATCATTTAAGCATCCATATGTGAGATGAGATGATGAGAGATGTATGGTTTTCCCTCATAAGATTTTGTAAATTAAAAGATATGCACAAAATAGTTAGTGGCTATCTAAATATCATTGTTGATATCCATCCGGTATCTATCCTATGTTATGAACACCCTTTAATAAAAAAACCTCATAAAATAAGTTGATGATTGATTGATTGATGTGACTTGTTGCTATAAGGGATTTTTGAGGTTTTCCATGAGACTCAAACACCCTAGTTGATTAATCAAAAGTTGTATAATCACTATACAAGACTCCTGAAAGACAAAAGCTTTTGTTATGAAGACCAAGATATTCATTATCCCTATGTGTGCAAATGAATATATTAGATGAGACATAAGACTACCTCATTGCCAGGCGAGATTCATTCAGCCCATTGTTGTAATGAGGATCACCAAATGTTCACCTTGATCCTAAGTTTGGATGCAGTTAGACTAGACCACTAGGTAATACAGGCCACCTAAAGCTAGCTCATTTGTAAATTGCTTAGAACTACCCCAATGCCAGGCGGGATTCATTCAGCCCATTGTTGTATTGGGGATCACTCAATGGCTTTGAGTAGTGACCATTCCAAGGATTCAAGCTCTTCACCCCCTTATTTTCTTCACATTTATTGGGATACTTGCTCATGCTTAGTGATGAAAATCATTATTTATTTTGCATTTTTTTTTAGCAAGGGATTTTGCTTTGATTTTGGGAATTTTGCTTATTTTGTATGAAAGCAAGGGATTTCTTTGGGTAGGGGGGAGCTTGTCCTTTTGTCAATGATCAACACTCTAGACCATGCGCATCACAAGATGAGCAAGTAAAAACCTTTCACTTAAGGTGACTAGGACCACTTTGTAGTGTTCATCTTTCCTTGTCTAGACTAGGATTGTTAATGTGTTTAATTAGTGATGGGATTTTGACATATGCTAGGTGCTATCAAAACTAGACCTCATCTCCAAAAGCAAAGATAGCTTTCTACAAAATCTGAGAAGATCACTAGGTATGGCTGAATGACCAAAAAACCCTAGTATATTCCTTATAGCAACAGGAAGGGTTGTGTTGAAAAACATAATTACTCACAAGGGTGATGGATGATGATGATGAATAGATGCATGATTAAGATACAAACGTGGTGTCATTTGTAAGATTGTAAACACAACCTATCCTAATGCAAGTGCAATGGATGAACATACCTAATGCAATGCAATTAAATGAATGCATGTGCAAAATGAAATGCATAATGTAAATATTTTTGTATTTTTGATGTTTTGCAATATTTTTGGATTTTATTGTTTTTTGATTTGTTTGGATTTTGTGTTTTCAATTATTTTTGAAATTTTTATTTTTATGTGTGGAATACCTTAAGATGAAGAATATTGAGAGGTTCAGGCTCTTCAACACCTTCAAGTGATGTTAGGTGATATGTTCCAGGTCCTATCTTCTCTAAGATGATATATGGACCTAACCAGTTGGCCATAAATTTGTCTCGTAAGTGCGGTGATAGGTTTGAGTTCTATTGGTTTTCTTTCAGCACAAGATCCCCAAATTTAAAGTCTCTCAGATGGACTTTATTATTATAAGCTCATTTTAGGTATTCTTGATAAACGTGGAGATGCTCAAGGGCATTCACGTGATGTTCATCAAGAAGCATCAATTGGTCGAGGTGAGCTTGTTGCACAGTGTCATCATCGATGAACTCTTTCAATGTGATGCGTAGGGTTGGAATTTCCAATTCTAAGGGCATAATGGCCTCAACACCATATACTAGTGAAAATGGGGTTGCCCTAGTGGGCATCCGTATACTAGTTCTGTAAGCCCATAATGCAAGGGGTAGCTGGATATGCCAATATTTATGGTTCTCTTGAATAATATTTTTCAAGATTGCTACCACTATCTTGTTAGAAGCTTCAGCTTACCCATTTTCTTGTGGATAGTATGGAGTCACAAAATTATGTTGTATATTATACTTGGATGTTAAAGCCCTTACAATTTTGTTTTTGAATGACGTTCCATTATCCGATATGATCTTGGATGGTATCCCAAAATGACATATGATATTGTGGAGTATGAACTCCATAATACATGCTCCTATTGTCATTGTTAAAGGGATTGCTTCCACCCATTTTGTAAAGTACTCAGTGGCCATTATAATGAATGTATGTCGACCCGATGATGGGGGAGAGATCTTACCAATTAGATCAAAACCCCACTGAGAAAATGGCCAAGCCACTTGGATGGGTTGTAAGGCCTATGATGGCAAGTGCATAAGATTAGCATGATGCTAACATTTGATGCATTTCTTGACATACATTATGCAATCCTTCTCCATAGTGGGCCAATAATAACCCATTCGAAGGATGTGCTTGATGATGGCCATGCCATTGAAATGGCCACCGCATGTACCATCATGAGCTTGTGAGATTGCCCAAGTTGATTCTTGGAGCTCAAGGTAATGAAGGAGAATTCCATCATAGCTACGATGATACAAAATATCTCCTAGCAAGACATACTTAGTCACTTTCTATTTGAATGCTCATTTTATGGCATGTGATAATCCTTATGGGATTATACCAAGCTTAAGGAAATCATGTATTTGTGACATCCAATCTTGATAGGCAATAACTTCAACTGACTGAATGACATGTTCCCACTATAGTTTGACTTGTACAAAAGTTGATTGGGAAACAACCTTATGGAGAATAGTAGTACCATTCTCTGTAGGACCCTACGAAAGCAAAGATCCCCAAGGTACCTTTTTTAGAAAGTCTCTAGCTTTGTAGAACCATTCATGGGTTGGTTCTATTTGAATCATGTGGACTGATTCTTGATTGTTTTGTGCCTCACATTGTATCATGGATTGCAATAGCATTTTCACTTGAATGGTAGTGAAGTCAGCAGATGGATTCTGAGGGATTAAGGATCCCAAAGATGCCATGGTGTCTACAAATATATTGGATGTTCGAGGGATTGCCTTGATGTCATACCATTCTAGTTGGGCTAGATATGTGTCCACAAGCTCTTTATATACCTTCAAAATGGGACATCTACACTGGTAGATCCCCTTAACTTGATTAACAATGAGCAAGGAGTCACCAAAGATATTTAGCTTTTTGATCTTCATGGTGAGCATTGTTTGGAGACCCAAGATTAGGGCCTCATATTCAGAATTGTTATTTGTACAAGGGAAATTGAGTTTAAATGACAAGGGCATTGGAGCACCTTGTGGCATGAAAAACATAATTCCTGCACCACCCCTTGCTCACATTTGGAACCATCAAAGAACAAAGACATATCTGCTTGATTATCAGGTTCTTTGGGTTTTGATGACTCCGATAATGCAAAGACTACATCATCGGGAAGCTCTATGACAAGAGGCCTATGATCCTGAAGAGGAGCCTCTACCAGTTGATCTGCTATGACTTATCCCTTGATAGAATTTTGACTTATGAATTCTAGATCGAATTCCATCAATAGCATGATCCACTTTGCAGTACGCATATTATGATACATTTTACTCATCATATACTACAAAGGATTTTGTTTTGATACCACATATGTCATATGGCTCAACATGTAGTGGCACAACTTCTTCATCACAAAGACTACTGCTAAGCATAATTTTTCCACATATGCGTATCGTAGCTCGTAGCTGACCAGAGTTCGATTGATGTAATATATTACTTGTTCTTTGCCTTGCACATTCTTTTGGGCTAACATGGTTCCCAATGCAAAGTTGATGGTAGATATATATAACAAGAATGGCACATCTGGTCGAGGTGGAGCTAAAACTGGTGGTATTTCTAGATATTGCTTGATCTCAGTGAAGGCCTTTTGATAGTCCTCATCCCAATTGAATGGGACTCCCTTATGTAGAAATCGATTCATGGGTCGACATTTATTCGATAATTATGTGATGAATCACTTTATGGATGCTACTTTGCCCTGTAGGCTTCTCAATTCCTTGATATTAGTGGGAGGACACATTTCTAAAATGGCCTTGACCTTTGCTGGGTCAACTTTGATCCCTCATTTAGAAATGATGAATCCCAAGAGTTTTCCTGATGTTATACCAAAGACACATTTCTTGGGATTCAACCTGACATTGTGCTCTATCAGGTGATCGAAGACTTTCCTGAGAACCTCGACATGCTCTGAATGTAGCAATGACTTCACCAATAAGTCATCGATATAATCTTCTAGGATCTTATGCATGTAGTCATGAAAGATATATGTCATGGCCCGTTGATATGTGGCACCAATATTTTTAAGACCGAATGGCATAACTTTGTAGAAAAATGTTCCCCATGGCGTTGTGAAAGTGGTTTTATGCTGGTCTTCAGGTTTAATCTAAATTTGATTGTAACCAAAAAAATTGTCCATGAGGGAAAGCATTTCATGACCTATAGTCGCGTCTACCAGAGCATCGATGTTAGGCAATAGGAATGAATCCTTTGGTGTTGCCTTATTGAGGTCTCTAAAATCTATACAAATACAGATTCTTCCATCAGGTTTTCCTATGGGTACCATGTTTGATACCCATTCTAGATAGTCGATGGAAATGATGAATTCTACATCCAATAGTTTTTGCAATTCATCTTTAACCATCAAAGCGATGGTTGGATGCATCTTCCTAAGTTTTTGCTTTACTGGCTTCTTGGTGGGGTCCAATGAAAGGTTATGAGTAACCAATTTTGGATCTAGACCCAACATATCCTTGTAAGTCCAAGCAAAGAGATCAGGTCTCTCTTTCAATAGAGGAATGAGGTTGGCATGCTCCTCAGGAGATAAGCTTTCTCCAAATTTAACCTTCCTTGGATTCATGGGATCTTCACTGATATCCACTTCGAAGGTTTCCTCTATTGACATATGTGACCCCTCCTCAAGATGGTGAGGTGTAGGGATCAAATGGATGTCATCTACTAGGTTTAAAGGTTCCACTAAATTAGAATTACCCTCAACATGATAAACATCATATGCATAGCCTAGCACAAAATGAAATGGTTGTAATATTTCTTTATTAGGGAAGAAATATTTAAGCTCTAAAGGTGAATTGGTATGATCAAAATCAATGGCCTCAGGATTGAGGTACAAAGGTTTCGAAGGGTCAGATGGATTGTGGAGTGGAGTGGTCAAATCAATGGAGATCATGTTGATGGAATGGATGAAATCTCCAAGACCACATGAAATGTAACCCACTATTTCTAGATTTCTCCCCATGCTCTAGATGTGGCTCTAGGCAGAATGGGGATTATCGGGTATACTCTAGGAAATAGATGAATAATTGGATCCTTAGGAGGAAGCAATTACCTTAAATTTGAAGGTCCAGGAAACACCATATGGTATATCTCTTCTAGATTTACTAGCCTTCTTTGAATGGGAGGACTTGGGAACACCTCATGATAAATGGGTTCCATATCAATAGGTTCCCTAAGATGATGTAAATGGTGAGGCCCAAGGTAGGCCAACTCTATCTCATCCTCATATTCCTCATCCTCTGAGGAATGTTCACCATCATCTTCTCCATAATTGTTTTCTGGTCCACCACTCTCAGAGATGGATTCTGAATCTCCTTCCTTAGAAGTAGCTTCTGATTTAGGCTCTATTATTGTACTAGAATTCTAGGTTTCAATGCTAGTGTCATCGACATATTCATGGTTTCCAATCACCCAATCGATTCTTGGAATATCATCTAGACTAGCCTCCATCAAAATATTGTCATGATAGATCAAAGGTGGTTCTATGGCAACCATAGTCACCGACCAATCACCCCTTCGAGAATATGAAGGGTTAGGATGGTAGGGGTTCCAATCAACATCCACCCCCATGCTTAGGTTCAGGTGATCTAGAGATATAGCTAGAAGCTCATCCTAACCTCTTATGTCATAACCCAATCTAAACCTATCAGATGGTAACTGATAGTGTGGTTCATATGGAGTTCGATACCCTTGTTCAAATAGACCCAGACCATAACCATGCCAATGGTAACACTCAAAATATTGAAGGGTAAACTTTGGGTTAGATAGATAATGAATGTTTACTATGAATGGTTCATCATCATATTCTTCTATAGGTGTACGATCTACAAGTTGATCTAAGCCTCCATAGATGAAGTTAGTTTGATTGGGTGGCACCCCTAGTGGTACCACCATCCCAATAGGAAAGCGATGGGCTTGAGGCCTACCCATATCCTATGTAGATTCGATGATTGGTGTGAAAGTCACATTCTACACTAGGTATTCTGCTAACCCAAGATTGACTAAATGAATTATCACCTATGGTGTAGATGACCCAGTTGAAGACACAGGTGAGGCAGGTTGAGGTACCTCCTCGACTTCATTTTATGAGTTTCCCTCCTCCATGGGATTTGGGACCTCGATAGTTGCTACATTGGGGATTTCTTTAGACTCTTTTTCACCCAATACTACCTTTAGCTTCTGATCATTCCTAAGCATTGTTGATGTCGTAGGCTTCGCAGAAGTAGTTGTTGTATGTGAAGATGGTCATGGTGCCGATGTTGAAGGATCGATGCACACTTCCTTTGATTTACCCATTGGATGCCGGATAGGTGATGTAGGTCTTACATCTAGATGCATCGATGGGAGGATAAAATCTCCTAATAAATCCACTTGATTAACATACTTGAATGGCTCCTCATTTGAAGGAACCACATGCACTTATCCCTCATGTACATATTTGATACACTGATGTAATATCGAGGGTACACATTGCATTTCTCTTATCCATGACCTACCTAAGAGAATGTTGTATTGCATCACACCTTCAAGCACGTGACACATCATAGGGATGGTCTTCAATCCCACCTAAATAGGAAGGATTATAGTACCCACTATCGAGCATAATGCATCATTGAATGCTCGTAGTGTGAAAGTCGAAGGCACAATATGTGATTTAGGTAATTTTAAATGTGCCAAGGCCTTTGTGGTAATAATGTTGATCGAAGATCCTGTGTCGATCAACACCCACTTGAAGGGTGTGTGGTTTACACATGCAATAATATGAAGTGGTGGGTCCACTATAGCAGTAGAGACTATCTTGATTTCATGATCATAGAATTGGATCACAGGCTCTTGACACTACTGCACATGTCCCACAAAATTAGTGAATGCTTCTGGATCTTGGGATTGTACTTCTATGGACCTCAGAATGTCCATTAGCATCTCCCTATGCCTAGGAGACTATTGTATTATCTCATAAATTGATAGCTTTGTTGAGGCCATCTGTAGACTTTGAATAAGCCTATTTCTTATTGTGACCACCGATCTAGTTGGTGGGCCTAGCAAGTTATTTTGCGTTAGCCTTTGAGGGGGTGCAACTTGAATTTTGACTAGAGCAGGAGGAGGATCTGGATGATTATACCTCCTATTTTTGGTGACTACATTCACCATGCCGACAAAGCCTTGTGTGGGTGGTTCGATCCACACTTGATTTACTTATCCAGCATTATTCCTCGATGGCTCATGATTCGATAGGGGATTTTTGAATATCCCCATATTCTAGTTGTTCAAAGCCAGAGGATTATCAATGATTAACTCATTCCTATCAATCATGTTCTATACCAGATGCTTGAAGCTATGGCATACTTCAATATCATGCCCTTTTTATCTATGGTACGAACAATATTGATCTTCCCTAAATCCTTTTGATTTAGGTTGATTAGGATCGAGTAATTTGACTTTAGGTAAAGTTATGGCCTTAGCCTCACACAATTGATTGAATATTGATGCCATAGTCTCAGATAATGGTGTAAATTGGTGAGGAGGGCATTGATCTTTGTTCTTACCCTACTTCTTGTTGTTGTACTGATTATACTATGCAAGGGGAGGTTGAGCCTGATAGTTTTGAGGTTGTTGGCCCTGATTCCCCTTTTGTTGATTTAACACAACCTGATTTACATGTGTAGGCTTGGCTTAGTGATTTTGGTTCTTTATGTTCTTATTATTCCACTCTTTTTTATCTAGAGTTTCAAGTCACCTTCTTGTAACTTGATATCCTCTATAACCTTGGCTTGCACCAAAGCCTCTTCAAATGTCTGGTACTGCTATAATTGTAATAACAATGAGATGTGTTTTACATAACTTTTAGTAAACATTCAAGTCAATTCAGTAGTGGGGATGGAGAATGGTAGCTTAGCCATTAGCTTTCTCCATATATTACCAAAATCCATGACTAGCTCATCATCATATTACTTTAAAGCTGCCAAGTCAGTCAAATTGGTTTTCTTCTTGATACCAAAAGAAAAGTGTTCAAGAAATGCATTTTCTAGTTATTCAAAGTTGGTAATGTTGTGCCTCTTCAATTGATTAAACCATTCCAGGGTGGGGCCTGAAAGGGTCATTATGAAGGTTCTTAGTAACAAGGCATCATTACTTTGGATCTAGAAGCACATGTTCATGAAGCTCATCACATGCTCTTGTGCATCTTCATCACCTTGGAATTTATCCAGCTTGGGCATCTCAAAATGATCGAGATATGTTGGGCTAGGAACTGAAGGGCATAGAGGTGCATTGTGAATTTTATTCAAGGTAGGCTTTTGATAAGTCATTCCTTATTTCTCAATAGCTCTCACCTTTTTAACCAAGGCTTTGTACGCTTGCGAGGATAAAATTTCCTCTTCCCTAAGGGGTCTCTATAGAGCTACTAGAGGTAGATTATTTTTAGGCCGAGGTGGAGGATTAGGCTCATCATCCACATCTACTAAGGAGATCTTGAGATACTACTGATCTTGCTCATCTCCTTCTGACTCTTCGTACTAGGTATGCCCAGGTTGTTCTAGCACTTGGAACTATTGCATGTTCTAGGTCATATGATGAGTATGATTTTCAACTTGCTTAGGGTGCAATTTTAGCTATGATGTAGCACATCTTTGGTTGCACTCCCTATACTCACTTTGAGGGGGTAGATTAGCTCGAGCTAGTCTATCCTCTCTCTCTTCATGCTCCTTTTGATCAAGGATGCATTGTTCTCGTATGCACTACTCATACAAATATTACCTAAGCAACATTTGACATTGAGAATCCTCATGCTCGAGGTGCTCACGCTCTATACGCACATCTTCCAATTGGTCTTGGAAGATACATTATCTCTGCTCTAAAGCCAACCTCTGAGATCGATCTATAAGATCGGTAGTGTGAGACCTCTAATTGTGCAGCTCTATACAAGGGGCTTTATTAGTATAAGCCCCAACAGACTTATCTACCACACTCTTGCCCTTATCTATGTAGATAGAATTTGTGTTATGTTGTAGTCTATTCTTTATGCCCACCTATGTGGATGGGGCACGTGCACTATGGGAGTACTTTGAGCATTCTCCTAGCTCAATGGTATACCTATATATGCTCTCACTACATGAACTCATAGAGCAAGAATGTGCAGAAGAGGCTCTATACCCTAGTTGCCCTAGAACTTATTCTAGTCCATTAAGCTAACTAGTCCTCCATGGTTCATTTGGAGGTGTACCATTAACTCCAATTGTGGCAAGATCTATTGTGAACCTTCTAGGTTCATTAGGGTTTGGAGTTCTTAAGGGTCTATGCTCTGATGCAGCCCTATCTTCCTACCCCTGATTGGGTAGATTTTCTCTATATCTACCATGGGATGATGGGGGCCTTGAGCCACCCTCAGTTCTATCCTATGAGGAGTGTATGTTACATCCTCTAACTAGGGTATTCTGAATAGAATCCCCATGCATCGAATTTTCACCTCTAATACTCATTAAACATCATTCAAGAGGATCTTGTGGTAGAGGTTCCAACGTGTTATCTTGTGTGTGTCCTAGAGCTTTGACCTCCACCTCGATTGTGTGTCGAGGTCGACCTCTCCGTGTGTTGACCATAATGTGAATTATCTCTTTTGTAAATTTTAGGAAATACAAAGCATACAAGGGTGTTTATCTCTTTTAAATATTCTTTGTGAGTCCTAAAACTATTTCGTGAGTTTTGGTTTGTTGAATACATAAACTATCTCTCATCGTGTTTGCATTTTTGTTGATGATATTCTTGTATAGTTTAAGGGTTTTCACCTGTATACTCACAGCTCGACAATTGGCAATGAAATTTTGATCACGTAAACCCACCAAAGTATGGAGATGAAGCCCATACCCGATCAAGGAGCATAGGTACTACCGATCCTCACCCAACACATCATGCATAGTGATACACCCCTTCGAAGAGGAGTGTATGCTATTTTGCATGGATAGGATAGTTCTTGGATCGGCCTTGGCCACGATCGGGTCTCGATAGTACAATATCAAATGAGCCAACCAAGTGGTAATGACATCCACCATTGGTCTCGATCAATGGGTTGGATGTGAGAGCCCAACACCATTGATGTTTAAGTGATACATGGTGTGTGGGGGTTTATTTTAATTTTGCATAAAAATAAAATGCATCATAGAGCATCCATGATTCTTCCTACATGCCTAGGAAATTGATGTTTTAATTTTAGAAAGGATGCAAAATTAAATGCTATTTCTAGAAAATATAATGCAAAATTACATGAAAAAATGGCCTTTAGATAGGCCCCAAGCATGCAAACCCTAACACACAATCTAAATGCTAGTCATTGTTCTGTACCACAGAAACGAGCTCGATTATGGATAGAAAAGCAGCTAAAAACTTAGTCATGGTTTAACAATGTAGCTAACAGATAACTATGATTTTCGATTATGACTAACAATAGACAAGGAAATTTTCATGTATTTTTCCTTTAAACTTTTTCTAGATGTGCTACTTAGAGCCTATTGATAGGAAAAACATAGAAAACAAAAAATGCAAAGTGGGATACTTACTTGGAATCCCTCATTCGATGAAGAGACAAGCTATCTACTATATTTTTCTCTGCTCTCTACTAGCATTGGTTGTTAAACGTGGCTGAAATGCTAGCCATGGGTGTTAACCATAATTGAGACTATGCACCATGGCTTTCAAATGCAGCTAAGACCTGCAACACAAAATAGAGAAAAATTAGTAAAAGATAGCAAAATTTGTGGGGTTTCTATCATGATCGCCACTATAGAAGGCTATGGAGACCACACAACTAAAGATATTGCAACATAAAGAAGGAAAAGCATGTAATCTAAGCAAACATTTGACAAAAAGGAAATAATAAAGGAAGCTCTCTTTTATTAATCAAATGAATCACTTATTACAAATTTATCCCTCTTAGGGATACCAAAGTTTGATACAAAGTTACAATATGTAAATAAATCCGAAGTGGGGGAAGATGTGTTTCACAATGGTCTTCATATCTCCATCAACTCTGCTTGAGGGCTTACAAGGATGCCTCCTTCTCTATTTGTCAAGAGGAATTTGATGTTGAGAGTGCTTTGAAGCTTGAAAGAACCTGTAACCTACATACAAGAAACAACAAAGCACATTAAACGCATATGAAGCCTCTCATGATGAGGCTATTGTCAAGAAATGCAAGAAATAAGGCTAAACTTGAAAGAAGCATAAAGATATGCAAAGATGCTCATGAAATGGCTAAATCAATGTAAAGCATGCTTTAAAACATATAGATCTAGCTAATCTAACATGTAATTTGAAGCATAAAGCATGAATAAAGCTAATCTATGAAGATTTATGGAAATAAGAAAATGTGACAAAGATTAAGGTAAAGCTACCTCTAATATTGCAAATTAACCATGCAAATATCTACTACAATGCTAATCTATGCTAGATTAAACTACTTGCATATATGAAGGGAAAAGAGCATCAAACCCTAGTCATGGGTGTTAAATGTAGCGTAGTTAGCGCATGGTCACAACTATGGTAAAACTCCTCTTTCTCTTGAAAACAGGGCCAGAAACTCTCAAATCCTCCAAGGAATTGATGATCAAGGGTCGCCTCGGTGTTCTGGAATAGATTGGCGGTTGAATTCACTGGAATTTGCAATGGAAGTGTGTCAATTGGTAAGCTTGCTCCTCAAGCTCTTGAAATCTCCATTGCTTCAAACGTAGGTATGATTCTCCAAATGGATAGCATGTAAGCACTCCTCAGGGGTTGCAAGTGGCTCTCCAATTCGGTAGGGCTTCACTGCATTCAAATTTGGGATCAATCTAGACCTCTCTCCAATTTTTAAGGGAGTCTTATAGCCTTCCTAACTCCTCATCCTAGCTTCCTTGAGAAGCCAAGATCAAGAATTGATAGGCTGGGGCAGTTGGGAGGAAACATCCAGAAGCTTCCTCACCCAAAACCACCTAGGATCAGTTGCACATGGCCGTTACAACTAATTTGGCTCGGCTCGGGAGGCCAAGATAGTTATAGAGCTAGCCATGGCTCCTAAACGTGGCTAGGACCCTAGCCATGGGTGTCAACCATGGCTAAGATCTTAGCTATGGATGCCATCCATGGCTAAGGCTGAATAGGCCTAGGATGCCTAAAATGAGTGGTTAGAACCACTACTTTGCCTTGGGAGGGTCCAAGGTCATTCATATGGTCTGCAAATATGCCCATATGAGTAGTCTCCTAAACATGACGTGTTTTAGGTGTCTACAGGGGGTTACAGCTTCGATGTCTAAAAATATATCTACCAAAATACATATTTTAAGATAGAGATATTACAGCCTATCATGGTAAATGAATTTTCATATACCCCAATGGTGTCAAATTAATTCAACCCTTACAACATGACTACCATGATGGTTATCCCCTTTGAGGTTACCTGATGAATCATCATATAATAAGTCATGGTTTTTTTAACTCTCTTTCATTAATGCAATAGGAATCTATTACATCAATACAGTAGGATTTTATTGGATAATAGCCAAATAAAATATTAATAATATATTGAGTAGTAGCCAAATAAATTCTTAATGAACTATTGAGTAATAACCAAATAAAACCATATTAAGGATTAAATCGTGATTCTACTCACAATAAAGTCTATTGAGAAATAGCTGAATAAAACCATATTAAGGATTGGGAAATACTTACACTTATAGGTACCCAGTATTTTCCATAGACTCCCTTCAAGCCTTATTTTGAACTTCTCTTCCTATGCTTTCTATCTCAAGCTCCAAGATATTATTTCCACAAAATCACCCTTCTTAGAAAAATACCCTAAGTACTCTCCTAAATCCTTTTGGTTTCTGATCTGTCAAGGTAGAGAGCATACTCCCTAAGCCTAGGATTTCCCTCCTATTCCATTGCTTGCTTCCCTTTTTATATATTTTTCCAGCTCTTCTTCCCTCATGAGCAAGTGGGTGAGTTTAATATTAAAATACTAGAAGGAACCTTCTTGGAGTTCACCTAAGTAGTAGGATTCCATTTTTATCATTTTTAAAATTAGGGACAAGACAAGAGAAGGTAAGGTGGAGTACTTTGCTCCTTTTAGTCTTCCCTTTTCTCCCAAGCACATGCATTGCCTATAACATTATGTGGAATGGAGAATAGTTCATCCACTAGAAAAATATGTATACTTTTAATATTTAAATATGACCTTGGTGAATGGTTCATCCTCTAGTCAAATATGTACATATTTTTTATTAAAATATGACTTTGTCCTTTTTGGGTCTTTTCAAAATTGGATAGATTTTGGGGTGCACCTAATTGTATTAGGTTTATCTTAATAAATCATTTTTGTGAAAGATAATTTCCCAAATTAATATTTTGCACAAGCTTTATTTTATCTTCCCCAAAGACCTACCAAAATCCCAATTAAATTCAAAACCCTTCCAATTAACTTGGTAGAGTGTAGATAGTTTTAAATTAGGGATTTTTATGGAATAATTTTACCATCCCCTAATTTTATTAATTGGCCCATTTTATTAATGCTTTGTAGCATTAATGGATTTTGGTTAATAATAAAATTCAAGGATTAATTGATCCTTTGGATCAATTAATGTCTTTTAGGAAGTCCAACGGGTGGGCTTTAACAATCCTTCCTAGGTATAGACACCTCTTAAAATTATCATATAGCCTTATTTTCCTATTGAACTAGGGCAATATGATGAACTGTAATCATTGAAAACCCTATATCATCAGTCCTTAATGCAAAAAATAATTACAAACATAAAATCCGTTTCCCTAAAGTAGAGTAGTTACTTGGTTAACTTGCTTCATTAAATTTATGAAAGTTTGTAAATTTGCCAAGTAAACTGACCAAGTAATTTTACACTCTTTGATGATTGGAAAAGCACTTCAAAACAAACTTGTTACAATCAAAACCTACTTTGTCTCATCTAACCATAGGCCAATTATTTGAATGTTGAAACCATCCTTGATTAATCATTAATACTACATCTCCTAGTTGACTTGTGAAACATCATTCTAGGCCAATATAATGAACACTTCCAAATCTCTATAATCATTGACAATCATATTTATCACAACATCTTAATTATACGAACAAAAAAATCATCTCACCTACATGTTGGATTGCCTACAAAGTTTGCATGATTGTATGTTGCATGTATGCTTGCTTGCGTGATGCATTTAGAATTAAAGGATTTTGCAATGGTGCAATGATGACAACTAGTTAGAATAGCTTACACTTCCATTTCACTTGCACTAAGTCTTTGATGATACTAGATCCCCACCCTTAGGACTATGTGATTGTTTGATGACTAGTTAATTTTTATATTATTTGTCATGCATAATTGTGTGATTGCACATTTATACCATATACACTAATTTCTTCCATAAATTTTATCCCCTTCAATAGTTTTGATAAAGGTGACATAACATTGGTAACACATCTAAGATAATGGATAGCCAAATGACATCTACAAGATCTTGGTACCATGTTGCTCACTAAATCAAGTTGTTTTCAGGAGATAAAATCATGGTCAAAATAGATCCTCTTCAACTCGTTTTCCCTAGGTAGATTTTTTATGATAATAAAATGATGTCAGTATAGGTCGGCCTTGTTATATTTATAACAATACAGTCATGGCAAAAAATCGACCAAAAGAGACTACTAAGATGTAATGATAACACTAGCTTGCTTGGCTTACACTTGAATTGCTTTTGCATTATGTAATTTCTTAAAAAGTTGTTAGGATGCAATAAAGAACCCTAATTAAGCATAAATTTATATGCATTGGATATCAAAAGCTAGCAATAATTTTCTAAAATTCCCAGTGTTTTGCTTTTTTTCATGTTTGTGAGAGCAAAATAATCGTTCACCAATAACAAAGCAAGATAACAATATATATAACTGTAAACATGATGATAAAACAATAAAAATATGGGGCCTTTTTTGTATTAGATATTTTAATTTTTCAATGTGTTACAATCAAGTCCCCTCTGAGGGGATGCTACCCATGCTACTATGAATACAAATAAATTTTCCAGGTGCACTGTAAATGATCTTCTTGCAATCATAAATAATTCTAGGATGGGATTTCCTTAACCACCATGGTGAGTATGATGTGAATTTTGTGCTCCTTTGTCATCTATTGGATCATGTAATATGCACATAAAGAAAATAGAGATGGATCAAAAGCATATGCTTGATAAATAAAATAGAATGTGATAAAATAAGATAAACCAGACCAAAGCATGTGAAATCTAAAATCTATCTAAATGCAGGAATGATAAAAATGTTGATCTAAGCTATGCTAAAAGAAAAATAGTAAAACTAGGTCTCTGCCAGAGTTCATCTTAGGGTTAGATGGCCTTACCTACAAGCCATCTTAAAGTGATATGGTCACTGTCATTGGACTGCATTTTCTCAAAACCAATCTTGAGAAGCATATGATATGTCTTGTATGTGTTGTTGATGTATTGTTGCACTTGCGAGAGGGACTTTATCGATCAGATAGATCATCGAGGCAAGGGTATTTGATGGTATGAAATATGGAAGTAAGTGTAGCTTCCAATCCTTTTCACCAGTATAGCAGCATGGCTTTCAATAGTGGGATGACTTGGAGGATCAAAAGTGGTTATGTTTTGTTTCTTGGAGAATTGGGAATTAAATTCGATAGCACTTCGTTGCACAAAATCAAAATATTTTGGATCTTAGAAACTTTGCACAAGAAATCAAGAATTAAGTTTGTAAGCTAGCTAGTATTTTAAATTGGAGGGGTGAGTGCCAATTTATAGAATTCCTGAAAGGAAGCTAAAAATTGTGAAAATACCCTTCATGAAAAAGCAAAGAGGTAGTTCGCATTACAAAAAGTGAATGCCTATATTTAAAATTTTATGTGATTGATTATTGTATGCATTTTTCTATTTTGGACCATGCAAAGCACTTAATATTTTCTTGCAAGATCATGTGTAGGGTTAACTGGTATTTTTGGATAATAGTTATGCACATTTTTATTTTTAATACTTGCTTTTGGTGACCTTCTTAGGTTGAGATAAACCATGGTTTGGCATCCGTCTCAAGGTGAGATGACCACATTTTATGGGGAACTGTACTCGTTTAAGTGGTGAAAATCACTGTTTTAGCACTGAAGTTGCCCAAGTGGGTTAGGTCGTCTAAAAGGAGTCCATTCAGGTAGTCTCCTCAAAATGATGTGTTTTAGGTGTCTACAAATACCCCTTTTTTGGGATGCTTTATGCGAAAGCACAATGTAAAGCAAAAATAGAGAATCTAACATGATTGATTTGATGGATAATGATATTCATTAACCAAATCAATGTAAAATTCCCCAATCATGAAAAGAGCATACACTTTGAATCATTGTTTCCAAATCATTGATGGATTTGATTTTAGTAAACTTTTCAGCCATGAGTAGACACTATGATATGGGTTTACAATCGATGGCTTTGAGTATACTATGTTTTTGGTAACCTTTCAATCATTGGTGGATATTATGATATGAGTCCACACTTTAGGCTTTAGGGATACCAATTAGGTAGTTTAGCTACCCAGTTTATTTTGAATTTTTTTTTTGCTTATTATTTGTCCCAAGCAAGGAGGGCGTATGATTGTCTTTAACAATGATTCTTGAACAAACACAATTTACAATTTTGAGTGTTTGATTATTGATTTGATTTTGAATTTTATAATTTATGTGACTACTTTCTCAAGTAATGAGTCAAGAGAGGAGATGGAAAATGATAAAAGTGGTGAGTCGTATGACCAAAATGAGATGGTGAACTTGGGTACTTTGGGAAAAATTTGAGTCAAGAGAGGAGATGGAAAATGATAAAAGTGGTGATTCGTATGACCAAAATGAGATGGTGAACTTGGGCACTTTGGGTAAAATTTAATATTTGTGGGAAGGTTTTTTATTTTGTAAAATTTTCATCATTTTTTATTTTTTTGTTTTTTTATGAGTGGCCTTATGGTAATTTACTAATCCTACCAGATTGCATGGATAACCAATTATTGTGACCACTAGGTGACTAGAGTAAATTACTAGATACGAGGTTCACTCAAGCTTTTGGAATTGGTTTGACCAAAGGGTTTAAGTGCCTTTGGAGCCTTTTGAGTTAGATTTGACCAAAGGGATGTTCCTTTGGAGATTTTTAGATTAGATTTTTGCCAAAGACATACCTAATTTGGAGAATTTTAAGTTAGGTTTGACCAAATGAGTTAGTTAGCTTTGGGGTATTTTTAATTTTTTTGACCAAAGGGATGCCTCCTTTGGATCATTTTGAGTTAGATTTAACCAAAGGGGTTAGTTGCCTTTGGGGTATTTTGAATTAATTTTACCAAAGGGATTAGGGGCCTTTGGAGCCTTTTGAATTGAAATATGATTTTGATATTATGGATGATAATAAAAACAAGTGTCCTTATGGTAATGTACCCATCCTACTGGATTGTATGGATAACCAATCATTGCAACCACCAAGTGACTAGAGTAAATCACTAGATACAAGGTTTACTTGAGGATCATTGGACCAAAGGGGTTAGGCCCTTTGGAGCTTGTTGAATTGAAATGTGACCAAAGGATTTTGGGTACCTTTGGAGCATTGTGAACTGATTTGACCAAAGGGTTTAGGTGCCTTTGGAGTTTTTAAATTGAAGTGTGAATGTGACCAAAGGAGTTTGGTGCCTTTGGAACCTTTTAGTTGATTTTACCAAAGGGTTTAGGTGTCTTTGGATCCTTTTTAACTAATTTTAATATGAGTGTTCTTATGGTGATCTATTTATCGAATTGCATGGATAATCAGTCATTACAATCGCTAGGTGACTAAAGTAAATCACTAGATACGAGATTCACTCAAGGTTTTTGGCTTGATTTGACCAAATGAGTTAGTTACCTTTGGATACTTTTGAAATGATTTGACCAAAGGGGTTAGGTGCCTTCGGGGTTTTTTGAACTACAATTGGATGACATCTGCCAAAGTATCCTTATGGTAATTTACTCATCCTATCAGATTGCATGGATAACCAATCACTGCAACTATCAGGTGACTAGAGTAAATAACTATATACAAGGTTCACTCAAGTATTTCGAATTAATTTGGCCAAAGGGGTTAAGTGCCTTTGGAGCTTTTTTAATTCATTTGACCAAAATATTTAGGTGCCTTTGGAGCCTTTTGAATTGATTTGACCAAAGGAGTTATGTGCCTTTTGAGCCTTTTGAATTGATATGTGACCAAAGAGGTTATGTTCCTTTGGAGAACTTGAACTAGAATTTTGAATTTAGAGATGGCGAGGCAAAGGGCACAAACTTTGAAAAAAGGATGCAATATTTTAAGCCTAGCAATTAATTTTATTGATGTGAATGCGAGGTAAAGAGCTCAACCTTTGATAAAAGGACATAACCTTTCCTAGCATGTGATGTATTGATTGATTGAATGTGAGGCAAAGGGTGTAACATTTTAAACCTAGCAATTGATGTGTTGATTGATTGAATGTGAAGCAAAGGGTGTAAACTTTGACAAAAGGATACAACCTTTTGAACCTAGCAATTGATGTATTGATTGATTGAATGTGAGGCAAAGAGCACAATCTTTGACAAAATGATATAACCTTTTTAACCTAGTAGTTGATATGTTGATTGATTGAATGTGAGGCAAAGGGCGCAACCTTTGACAAAAGGATACAACTTTTTTTGAACCTAGCATGATGTGTTGATAAATATAAATGCAAGGCAAAGGGTGCAACCTTTTTTAAACCTAGCATGATGTATTGAATAAATGTGTGCATTGATAAAACCACACCAAAGGCTTGTTGGTGAGGAAAAAGCACTTGATTGATTAAGCCTTTTGTTGGATTGGTTGAATTGATTGATTAATACGGAAGGTTGTGATGCCTTGATTTCCCCAAGTTGTATTTGTGTTTGATTTATGGTCAGGGAAGGTGTGATACCTTGAACACCCCAGATTTTTATTGATTACTTGATGTGATTGTTGGGGAAGGTGTAAGATATTGAACCCCCCAGGTGGTGTTGATGATATGATATGATGATGCATGTATGTTAGATGAATATTTTTGATATGATAGAGCTATTATGTATGCATGGAACTATGTATGTATGTGATGCACTAATGATATGATGATGCAAAATATAATTTTTATGTTTAAATGTTATAATGGGTGAACCTAAGATGCAAAAACAAAGTGTAAGCACCACAAAATATATAAAAATAATGAATCAAAATGTTAACCTTTTCACAAAAATCATGAATTTGAAGGTGAACTATATGGGATAAAATGTACCATGATAATATGTAAATGATGGATGGATAACAGTGAGAGATCACAAGGGAACAAAAAGGTTTTTCTTGAGACTCAAACACCCTATATGACCAATCAAAAGTTGTATACTAACAATGCATGACTCTAAAAGATAAAAATCTACTAGGAAGACCAAGATATTCAATATCCATATGTGTGCATAGTGAATTCATTAATGTGACGCATAATATTACCCCATTGTCAAGCTGGCTCTTAGAGCCCATTTATATTACCTTTATTTTGTACTTGGTTGGACTCAATTACTCTATAATGCAAGATCTAAAAAGCTAGTGAGTCCTTATGTGTCATGTATAGTCTAATTCTAGGGTTTTCAATCTTTGGGAAGTCAGATTTAGAATCACTCAAATCAAGTCTTGATGATAATGAAATCCTATCCTTACTACTTGAAGTATCATTATTATTATGTATTTATAAATAAATTTAGAGCTTTGGGGAATTGGATTCTCAACCACTCAAACCAATTCTTGATGAGAATTTAGCCCTTATCCTTACTAATGATAGTACTATACAAGGGGAGGTTGAGCCTGATAGTTTTAAGATTTTTGGTCCTAATTCCCTTTTTGTTGGTTCAAAACAACCTGATTTGCATGTGCAATATTGGCTTGCTAATGTTGGTTCTTTATGTTTTTATTATTCCACTCATTTTTTGTTTGGATTTTCAAGTCACCTTCCTGTAACTTGATATCCTCTATGAACTTGGCTTGCACCAAAGCCACTTCAAATGTCTGATACTACTGCAATTGTAATAAAAATGAGATGTGTTTTGCATATTTTTTATAAAAATTCAAGTCAATTCGGTAGTGGGGATGGAAAATGGTAGGTTAGCCATTAGCTTTCTCCATTTATTACCAAAATCCATGACTGATTCATCTTCATATTGCTTTAGAGCTGCCAAGTCAATCAAATTAATTTTCTTCTTAACTCTAAAAGAAAGCGTTCAAGAAATGTATTTTCCAATTATTCAAAGCTGGTAATATTGTGCCTCTTCAATTGATTAAACCATTCTAGAGCGGGGCCTAAAAGGGTCATTATGAAGGTTCTTAGTAATAATGCATCATTACTTTAGATCTGGAAGCACAAGTTCATGAATCTTATCACATATTCTTATGCATCTTCATCACCTTGGAACTTGTCCATTTTGGGTATCTTGAAATGGTCAGGATATACTGGGCTAGGAAATGAAGGGCATAGAGGTACTTTGTAAATTTTATTCAAGGTTGGATTTTGATAAGTCATTCCTTGTTTCTCAATAGCTCTCACCTTGATAAGCCATTCCTTATTTCTTGTGCATCTTCATCATCTTGGAACTTGTCCATTTTGGGTATCTTGAAATGATAAAGATATTTTGGGCTAGAAACTGAAGGGCATAGAGGCAGTTTGTGAATTTTATTCAAGGTTGGCTTTTGATAAGCCATTCCTTGTTTCAAATCTGGTAATTTTTTGCCTATTAAATTGATTAAACCATTCTAGAGTGGGGCCTAAAGGGTCATTATGAAGGTTCTTAGTAATAATGCATTATTACTTTAGATCTGGAAGCACATGTTCATGAAGCTTATCACATATTCTTGTGCATCTTCATAACCTTGGAACTTGTTCATTTTGGCTATCTCAAAATGATCAGGATATGTTGGGCTAGAAACTGATGGGCATAGAGGCACTTTGTGAATTTTATTCAAGGTTGGATTTTGATAAGCCATTCCTTATTTCTCAATAGCTCTCACCTTTTCTACCAAGGATTTGTACGCTTGCAAGGATAAGATATCTTCTTCCCTAAGAGGTCTCTATAGAGCTACTAGAAGTAGATTTTTGTAGGCCGAGGTGGAGGATTAGGCTCATCATCCATATCTACTATGGAGATCTCAAGACACTGTTGATCTTTCTCATATCCTTCTAACTCTATGTACTAGATACACCTAGGTTGTTCTAGCACTTGGAACTATTACGTGTTATGGGTCATACAATGAGTATGATTTTTAGCTTGCTTAGGGCACAGTTTCAACTATGATACAACACATATTTTGTTGTGCTCCCTATACTCACTTTGAGGGGGGAGGTTAGCTCAAGCTATCCTATCCTCTCTCTCCTTAGGATAATTTTGATAAAGGATGCATTATTATTGCATTTACTACTTGTACAAACATTGCCTAAGCAACCTTTGATGTTGAGTATCCTCATTCTTGAGCTACTTGCACTCTATGCTAACATATTCCAATTGATATTGGAAAATACACTATCTCTGCTCCAAATCCAGCCTTTGAGATTGATTTATAAGATCGGTAGTATGAGACCTCTAGTTGTGCAACTCTATTCGAGGGGCTTTATTAGTGTAAGCCCCAATAAACTTATCCACCACACTCTTACCCTTGTCTGTGTAGATAGAATTTGTGTTATATTGTAGTCTATTTTATGTCTTCTTGTATGGATGGGTTACGTGCACTATGAGAGATCTTTGAGAATTCTCTTGGATTAGTGGTATGCCTATGTAGGCTCTCACTATGTGAACTCGCAAAGCAAGAATGTGTAGAAGAGGCTCTATATCCTAGTTGCCCTAGAACTTGTTCTAGTCCATCAAATTGTCTAGTTCTCCATGGTTCTTTTGGGGGCATACCATTAACTCTAATTGTGGAAATATATATCGTGAACCTTCTAGGTTCATTAGGATTTAGAGTTCTTAAGGGTTTGTGCTCTAATGCAGCCCTATCTTCCTATCCCTGATTGGGCAGATTTTCTATATCTACCATGGGATGTTAGGAGCCTTGAGCCACCCTCGGTTCTATCCTATGAGGAGTGTATGTTACATCCTCTAACTAGGGTATTATAAATAGAACCCCCATGCATAGAATTGTCACCTATAATACTCATAAAACATCATTTGAGAGGATCCTATGGTAGAGGTTCCAACGCATTGTCTTGTGTGTGTCCTGGAGCTTTGGCCTCCACATTGATTGTGTGTTGAGGTCAACCTCTCTGTGTGTTGACTATAATGTGAATTAACTCGCTTATATATTTTAGGAAATTTAAATAATACAAGGGTGTCTATCTCTTTTAAATATTCTTTGTGAGTCCTAAACTATTTGGTGAGTTTTGGTTTGTTGAATACATAAATTATCTCTCATCGTGTTTACTTTTTTGTTGATGATATTCTTGTATAGTTTAAATATTTTCACCTGTATACTCACAACTTGACAACTAGCAATAAAATTTTGATCACGTAAACCTAAAAAAGTATGGATATGAAGCCCATACATGGTTAGGGAGCACAAGTATTATTGATCCTCACCCACCACACTGTGCATAGCGATACACCCCTTCAAAGATGAGTGTGTGCTATTTTGCACAAATAGGACAATTATTGGATTGGCCTTGGCCATGATTAGGTCTCGATAGTACAATATCAAGCGAGCAAACCAAGTGGTAATGACATCCACCATTGGTCTTGATCAACGGTTTGGATGTGAGAGCCCAATACCACTGATGTTTAAGTGATATGTGGTGTGTGGGGGTTAATTTAAATTTTGCATAAAAAATAAATTGCATCATAGAGCATCCATGATTCTTCCTACATGCCTAGGAAATTGACATTTTAATTTTATAAAGGATGTAAAATCAAATGCTATTTCCAAAAAATATAATGTAAATTTACATGAAAAATTGACCTTTAGATAGGTCCCAAGAATGCAAACCCTAACACACAGTTTAAATGCTAGTTGTGGTTTTGTACCGTAAACAACATACTCATTTGTGGGATATAAATATAGCTAAAATCTTAGTCATAGTTGACAAATGTAGCTAACAGTGCTAGCTATGGTTGTCGGCTGTAGCTAACAACAGACAAGAAATTTTCATATATTTTTCCCTTTAACATTTTGTTACATGTGCTAATTAAGCTTACTGATAGGAAAAACATAGAAAACTAAAAATTTAGAATAGGAATACTTACTTGTAATCCCTCATTCGATGAAGAGATAGACTATCTACTATATTTCTTTGCTCTCTGCTAGTTGTGGTTGTTAAACGTGCCTAAAATGCTAGCCACAGGTGTTAACCATAGCTGAGACTGCGCACTGCGGCTTTCAAATGCATATAACACCTGTAACACAAAAAAAAGAAAAATTCATAAAATATAGCAAAATGTATGGGGTTTCTGCCATGATTGCCATTGTAGAATGGTATGAAAACCATACAACTAAAGCTATTGCAACATAAATAAGGAAAAGCATGCAATCTAAGAAAACATTTGACAAAAAGGAAATGATAAAGGAAGCTCTCTTTTATTAATCAAATGCATCACTTATTACAAATTCATCCCTCTTAGGGATACCAAAGTTTGATACAAAGTTACAATATGCAAATAACCTTGAAATGGGGGAATATGTGTTTCACAATGGTCTTCATATCTCTATCAACTCTTCTTGAGGGCTTACAAGGATGCCTCCTCTACTTATCAAGAGGAACTTGATGTTGAGAGTGCTTTTAAGATTCAAATAACCTGTAACGTACATACAAGAAACAAAAAATCACATTAAACACATATGAGGCCTCTCATGATGAGGATTTTGTCAAGAACATGCAATAAATAAGGCTAAGATTGAAATAAGAATAAAGATATGCAAAGATAATCAAGAAATAGCTAAATCGATGCAAAGCATGAAGTAAAACATAGAGATCTAGCTAATCTAACATGTTATTTGCAATCAAAGCATGAAATGAAGCTAATCTAAGAATATTTATGAAAGTAATCAAATGTGACAAAGATTAAGGTAAAGCTACCTCTAATATTGCAAATTAACCATGCAAATTCCTACTACAATGCTAATATATGCTAGATTAAACTATTTGCATAACTAGAAATGGAAATATACTACTAAAATGAAGGGAAAAGAGCATCAAACCCTAGCCATAGGTGTTAAATGTAGCAAGCTCTATTAGCCATGGTTACTGTAAAACTACCCTTTCTCTTGAAACCAGGGCTAGGAATGTTCAAATCCTCCAAGGAATTGATGGTCAAGGGTTGCATCAGTGTTTTGGAATAGATTGGTGGTTGAATTAACTAGAATTAGCAATGGAAGTAGGTAAATTGGTAAGCTTGCATCTCAAGCTCTTGAAATATCCATGGCTTCAAACGTAGATGTGAATATCCAAATGGATAGCATGTCGACACTCCTCAAGGGGTTGCAAGTGGCTCTCCAATTTGGTAGGACTTCATTGCATTCTAATTTAGGATCAATCTAGACCTCTCTCCAATTTTTAAGGGAGTCTTATAACCTTCCTAAATCCTCATCCTAGCTTCCTTGACAAGCCAAGATCAAGAATTTATAGGCTAGGACAATTGGGAGGAAACATCCAAAAGCTTCCTCACCAAAAATTACCTATGATCAGTTGCATATGGTTGTTACAACTGATTTTGGCTCAGCTTAGGAGGTCGAGACAGTTATAGAACTAGTCATAGCTCCTAAACACATTTGGGACCCTAGTCGTAGGTGTCAACCATGGATAAGATCTTAGTTGTAGATGCCATCCAAGGCTAAGGCTAAATAGGTCTAAGATGCCTAAAATGAGTGGTTAGAACCACTTTTTGCCTTGGAAAGGTCTAGTATCATTCATATGGCCTAAAAATATGTCCATATGAGTAGTCTTCTAAACATGACATGTTTTAGGTGTCTATAGGAGGTTACTACTTTGATTTTCGAAAACCTCTCTACCAAAATACATATTTTAAGGTAGAGATATTACAACCTATCATGGTAAATGCATTTTCGTATACCCCAATGGTGTTAGATTAATTCAACCCTTACAACGGGATTATCATGATGGTTATCCCCTTTGAGGTTACCTGCTGAATCACCATACAATAAATCATGGTTTTTTTAACTCTCTTTCATTAATGAAATAGGAATATATTACATCAATACAGTAGGATTTTATTGGATAATAGCCAAATAAAATATTAATAATCTATTGAGTAGTAGCCAAAAAAAATCTTAATGAACTATTGAGTAATAACCAAATAAAACCATATTAAGGATTAAATCGTGATTCTACTCACAATAACGTCTATTGAAAAATAGCTGAATAAAACCATATTAAGGATTGGAAAAGACTTACACTTACTTATAGGTGTCCAATATTTGCCATAGACTCCCTTCAAGCCTTCTTTTTAGCTTCTCTTCCTATGCTTTCTATCTCAAGCTCCAAGATATTATTTCCACAAAATCACCCTTCTTGGAAAAATAACCTTAGTACTCTCCTAAATCCTTTTGGTTTATGATCTACCAAGGTAGATAGCATACTCCCTAAGCCTAGGATTTCCATCCTATTCCATTGCTTGCCTCCATTTTTATATATTTTTCCAGCTCTTCTTCCCTCATGAGCAAGTGGGTGAGTTTAATATTAACATACTATAAGGAACCCTCTTGGAATTCATCTAAGTAGTAGGATTCCATTTTTTATCATTTTTAAAATTAGGGACAAGACAAGAGAAGGTAAGGTGGAGTACTTTGCTCCTTTTAGTCTTCCCTTTTCTCCCAAGCACATGCATTGCCTGTAAAATTATGTGGAATGGAGAATAGTTCATCCACTAGACAAATATGTATGCTTTTAATATTTAAATATGACCTTGGTGAATGGTTCATCCTCCAATCAAATACGTACATATTTTTTTATTAAAATATGACTTTGTCCTTTTTGGGTCTTTTCAAATAGGACAGTTTTTGGGCTGCACCTTATTTTATAAGGTTTATCTTAATAAATAATTTTTTTGAAAGATAATTTCCAAAATTAATATTTTGCACAAGATTTATTTTATCTTCCCCCAAGACTTACCAAAATCCAAATTTTCAAAACCCTTCCAATTAACTTGGTAGAGTGTAGATAATTTTAAATTAGGGATTTCTATCAAATAATTTTACCATCCCCCTAATTTTATTAATTGGCCCTTTTTATTAATTCTTGGTAGCATTAATGGGGTTTGGTTAATGATAAAATTCAAGGATTAATTGATCCTTTGTATCAATTAATGTCTTCTAGGAAGTCCAACAGGTGGGCTGTTACAATCCTACCTAGGTATAGACACATCTTAAAATTATCATATAGCCTTATTTTCTTATTGAACCAGGGCAATATGATGAAGTGTAATCATTGACAACCCTATATAATCAATCCTTAATGCAAAAATAATAACAAGCATAAAACCCCTTTTCCTAAATTAGAGTAGTTACTTGGTTAAATTGCTTCATTAAATTTATGAAAGTTTGTAAATTTGCCAAGTAAAATAACTAGGTAATTCTACACTCTTTGATGATTGGAAAAGCACTTCAAAACAAACTTGTTACAAGAAAAACCTACTTTATCTTATCTAACCATAGGCCAATTATTTGAATGTTGACACCATCCTTGATTAATCATTAATACTAAACTTTTTAGTTAACTTGTGAAACATCATTCTAGGCTAGTATAATGAACACTTCCAAATCTCCATAATCATTGCCAATCATATTCATCACAACACCTTAATTATACTAACAAAAAAATAATCTCACCTACCTGTTGGATTGCCTACAAATTTTGCATGATTGTACATTGCATGTATGCTTGCTTACGTGATGCCTTTAGAATTAATTAATTTTGTAATGGTGCAATGATGACAACTAGTCAAAATAGCTTACACTTCCATTTCACTTGCATATAGTCTTTGATGATACTATATCCCCACCCTTAAGACTATGTGATTGTTTGATGACTAGTTAATTTTATATTATTTGTCATCCATAATTGTGTACTTGCATATTTATACCATATACACGAATTTATTCCACGAATTTTATCCCCTCCAATAGTTTTGATAAAGGTGACATAGCATTGGTAACACATCTAAGATAATGGATAGCCAGATTACATCTACAAGATATTGGTACCATGTTACTCTCTAAATCAAGTTGTTTTCAAGAGATAAAATCATGGTCTAAATAAATCCTCTTCAACTCGTTTTGTTGGGTAGATTTTTTATGATAATAACATGATGCCAATATAGGTCAGCCTTGACCAAAAGAGACTACTAAGATGTAATGATAACACTAGCTTGCTTGGCTTATACTTGAATTGCTTTTGCATTATGTAATTGCTTAAAAATTTGTTAGGATGCAATAAAGAACCCTAATTAAGCATAAATTTATATGCATTGGATATCAAAAGCTAGCAATAATTTTCTAAAATTCCTAGTGTTTTGCTTTTTTTCATGTTTGTGAGAGCAGGAAAATCCTTCACCAATAACAAAGTAAGATAACAATATATATAATTGTAAACACAATGATAAAATAATAAAAATATGGGGCCTTTTTTGTATTAGATATTTTAATTTTTCAATGTGTTACAATCAAGTCCCCTATGAGGGGATGCTACCCATGATACAATGAATACAAATAAAATGTCCAAGTGCATTATAAATGATATTCTTGCAATCACAAATCATTTTGGGGTGGATTTTACTTAACCACCATGGTGAGTATGATGTGAATCTTGTGCTCCTTTTTCATATATTGGATTATGTAATCTGTACACAAAGAAACTAGAGACGAATCAAAATCATATGATTGATAAATGAAATAGAATGTGATAAAATAAGATAAACTAGACCAAAGAATGTGAAATTTGAAATATATCTAAATGCAGGAATAATAAAAATGTTGATCTAGCTATGCTAAAAGAAAAATAGTAAAACTAGGTCTCTGCTAGAGTCCGTCTTAGGGTCATATGGCCTTGCCTATAGGCCATCTTAGTGTGATATGGTCACCGTCATTGGACTACGTTATCTCAAAATCAGTCTTGAGAAGTGTACAATATGTCTTGGATGTGTTGTCGATGGATTTTTGCACTTGTGAGAGGGACTTGATGGGCCATATCGATAACCGAGTTAAGGGTATTTGATTGTATGAAATATGGGAGTGAGTGTAGCTTCCAATCCTTTTCAACAGTCTGGTAGCATGGCTTTCAATAGCGGGATGACTTGGAGGATCAAAAGTGGTAACACTTTATTGCTTGGAGAATTGGGAATTAAATTTGATAGCACTTTATTGCACAAATTCAAAGGCTTTTGGATCTTAGAAACTTTGCACAAGAAATCAGGAATTAAGTTTTCAAGCTAGCTAGTATTTTAAATTAGAGGGGTGAGTGCCAATTTATAGAATTCCTGAAAGGAAGCTAAAAATTGTGAAAGTACCCTTCATGAAAAAGCAAAGAGGTAGTTTGCATTATGAAAAGTGAATGCCTATATTTAAAATTCTATGTGATTGATTATTGTATGCAATTTTCTATTTTTGTCCATGTAAAGCACTTAATGTTTTCTTACAAGATCATGTGTGGGGTTAACTGGTATTTTTGGATAATAGTTATGCACTTTTTTATTTTTAATACTTGCTTTTGGTGACCATCTTAGGTTGAGATAAACCATGGTTTGGCATCCGTCTCAAGGTGAGATGACCATAATTTATGGGGAACTGTACTTGTTTAAGTGGTGAAAATCACTATTTTAGCACTAAAGTTGCCCAAGTGGGTAATGTGGTCTAGAAGGAGTCCATTCAGGTAGTCTCTTCAAAATGATGTGTTTTAGGTGTCTATAAATTTCCCTTTTTGGGATGCTTTATGTGAAAGCACAATGCAAAGAAAAAATAGAGAACCTAACATGATTTATTTGATGGATAATGATATTAATTGATCAAATTAATGTAAAATACGCCAATAATGAAAAGAGCATGCACTTTTGAATCATTGCTTCCAACTCATTGATGGATTTGATTTTAGTAAACTTTTCAACCATGAGTAGACACTATGATATGGGTCCACAATCGATGGCTTTGAGTATACTATGTTTTTGGTAACCTTTCAATCATTGGAAGACATTATGATATGAGTCCGCACTTTAGGCTTTAGGGATACCAATTAGGAAGTTTAGCTACCCAGTTTATTTTGATTTTTTTTTGCATATTATTTGCCCCAAGCAAGGAGGGCGTATGATTATATTTAACAATGATTTTTGAACAAATGCAATTTACAATTTTGAGTGTTTGATTATTGATTTGATTTTGAATTTTGTAATTTATATGACTACTTCCTTAAGCAATGATTCAAGAGAGGAGATGAAAAATGATGAAAGTGATGAGTCGCATGACCAAAATGAGATGGTGAACTTGGGTACTTTGGGAAACATTTGATCTTTGTGGACAGGTTTTTTTATTTTGTAAATTTTTCATCATTTTTTATTTTTTTGTTTTTAACGAGTGGCCTTATGGTAATTTACTAATCTTGCAAAATTGCATGGATAACTGATTGTTGTGACCACCAGGTGACTAAAGTAAATTACTAGAGACGAGGTTCACTCAAGCTTTTGGAATTGATTTGACCAAAGGGTTTAAGTGCCTTTGGGGTCTTATGAGTTATATTTGACCAAAGGGATGTTCCTTTGGAGCTTGTTAGATTAGACTTTGGCCAAAGATATACCTCCTTTAGAGCATTTTGAGTTAGGTTTGACCAAATGGGTTAGTTATATTTGGGGTATTTTTAATTTAATTGACCAAAGGGATGCCTCCTTTGGAGCATTTTGAGTTAGATTTGACCAAAGGGGTTAGTTGCCTTTGGGGCATTTTGAATTAATTTGACCAAAGGGATTAGGGGCCTTTGGAGCCTTTTGAATTGAAATGTGATTTTGATCTTATGGATGATAATAAAAACAAGTGTCCTTATGGTAATGTACCCATCCTACCATATTGCATGGATAACCAGTCATTGTAACCACCAAGTGACTAGAGTAAATCACTAGATACAAGGTTTACTTGAGGATCATTGGACCAAAGGGGTTAGTCCCTTTGGAGCTTGTTAAATTGAAATGTGACCAAAGGAGTTTGGATACCTTTGGAGCATTGTGAACTGATTTGACCAAAGGGTTTAGGTGCCTTTGGAGTTTTTGAATTGAAGTGTGAATGTGACCAAAGGAGTTTGGTGCCTTTGGAGCCTTTGAATTGATTTGACCAAAGGGTTTAGGTGTATTTGGAGACTTTTGAACTAATGTGATGATGAGTGTTCTTATGGTTATATATTAATCTTACCAATTGCATGGATAATCAGTCATTTCAACTGCTAGGTGACTATAGTAAATCACTAGATATGAGATTAAATCGAGGGTTTTGGGTTGATTTGACCAAAGGAGTTAGGTGCCTTTGGAGCATTTTGAAATGATTTGACCAAAGGGGTTAGGTTTCTTTTGGGATTTTTAAACTACAATTGGATGACATCTATCCAAGTGTCCTTATGGTAATTTACTTATCCTATCAGATTGCATGGATAACCAATCATTGCAACTTTCAGGTGACTAGATTAAATCACTAGATACGAGGTTCACTCAAGTCTTTTAAATTGATTTGATCAAAGGGATAAGTTCCTTTGGAGCTTTTTATATTGATTTGACCAAAGGTTTTAGGTGCCTTTGGAGCCTTTTGAATTGATTTGACCAAAGGAGTTAGGTGCCTTTGGAGCCTTTTAAATTGATGTGACCAAAGAGGTTATGTTCCTTTAGATGCCTTGAACTAGAATTTTGAATTTAGATATGGCAAGGCAAAGCGCACAACCTTTGATAAAATAATGCAACCTTTTGATCCTAGCAATTAATTTAATTGATGTGAATGTGAGTTAAAGAGATAAACTTTTATAAAAGGATGTAACCTTTTGAACCTAGCATGTGATGTGTTGATTGATTGAATGTGAGGCAAAGGGTGCAACCTTTTAAACCTAGTAGTTGATGTGTTGATTGATTGAATGTGAGGCAAAGGGTGCAACCTTTGACAAAAGGACACAACATTTTGAACCTAGAAATTTATGTATTGATTGATTTAATGTGACGCAAAGGGCACAATATTTGAAAAAAGGATATAACCTTTTGAATCTAGCAGTTGATATGTTGATTTATTAAATATGAGGCAAAGGGCACAACCTTTGACAAAAGGATACAACATTTTTTTAACCTAGCATGATGTGTTTATAAATATAAATACAAGGCAAAGGGTGTAACCTTTGACAAAAGGATGCAACATTTTTTAAACCTAGCATGATGTGTTGATTAAATGTTTGCATTGATAAAACCACACCAAAGTCTTGATGGTGAGGAAAAAGCACTTGATTGATTAAGCCTTTTGTTGGATTGGTTGAATTGATTGATTAATATGGAAGGTTGTGATACCTTGATTTCCCCAAGTTGTATTTGTGTTTGATTGATGGTCGGGGAAGGTGTGATACCTTGAACACCCCCAAGTTTTATTGATTACTTGATGTGATTTTTGGGGAATGTGTAAGACCTTAAAGACCTCTAGTTGGTATTATGATGTGATATGATGATGCATGTATGTTAGATGAATATTTTTGATATGATAGAGCTATTATGTATGCATGGAACTATGTATGTATGTGATGCACTAATGATATGATGATGCAAAATATGATTTTTATGTTTAAATGTTATAATGGATGAACCTAAGATGCAAAAAAAAAGTGTAAGCACCACAAAATATATAAAAATAATGAATAAAAATGTTAACCTTTTCACAAAAATCATGCATTTGAAGGTGAACTATATGGGATAAATGTATCATGACAATATGTAAATGATGGATGAAGAACAATGAGATATCACAAGGGAACAAAAGATTTTTCTTGAGACTCAAACACCATAGATGACCAGTCAATATTCATATACTAACTATGCATGACTCTAAAAGATAAAAATATACTAGGAAGACCAAGATATTCAATATCCATGTGTGTGCATAGTGAATTCATTAATGTGACACATAAGATTACCCCATTGTTAGGCCAGATATTAGAGCCCATTGATATTACCTTGATTTTGTACTTGGTTGGACTCAATTAATATGTAATGCAAGACCTCAAAAGCTAGCGAGTCCTTATGTGCCATGTATGAGCATAGTCCAATTCTAGGTTTTTCAAGCTTTGGGGAGTCAGATTCAGAACCACTCGAATTGAGTCTTGATGAGAATGAAATAATATCCTTACTACTTGAAGTCTCATTATTATTATGTGTTTGTAAATAAATTTAGAGCTTTGGGAAATTGGATTCTCAACCACTCGAACCGATTCCTGATGAGAATTTAGCCCTTATCCTTACTACTCATTTCATGATTTTTTATTTTTGTGATAAGAATTAGAGCTTTGGGAATCAAATTATCAACCACTTGAACTAAGTCTTGATGAGAATGTTATCTTCATACTTACTATTTTTGTCATTTGTGTAAGGTTTTGCATATATTTCAAGTGGTGAAATCACTGTTTTCATTGTTATTTTAGACTATGTGCATAGTAGGATAGAAAGGGAAACCTTTCACTTAAGAGGCCATGATGACTTAATTATTCCATATTTCCTTATGCTAAATCATTTTAATATGTGAAAATGTATTTGGAATTTGGAGATATGGAAGGTACTATCAAAGCAAGACCCTACCTTCAAAAATTAAGATATCTTTCTATAAATATGAAAAGAAAATGAGAAATGGTTGAATGACCTAAAGACCCTATTGAACATCCAATTACAACTTACTAGGTTAGGGGAAATACACAAACACCAAATATGGGAAATGTGGATGGATGTGATGTGTTGTATGTGTGTGTTTTCCTTATGGAGTTTTGAAAACTAAGAGACATATGTAAGATAGTCAGTGGTCATATGAACATCATTGTTGAAGGTCATCTAGTATCCACCCTATCTTACGAGGATCTCTTAATCATCAAAATAGCATAAGAAAAAGTGCAAATGATGACAAGAAAGAAGATTTGATTAAGACTAATGACAATCATACAAGCATGGTGCTCTAAAAAATGTAAATAGTGAAAAATAATGTGTAGTGTGTAAGTATTTTATGAACTTTCAAACATTAAGAGGTGTCCATAAAATAGTTAGTGGTCATATGAACATCATTGTTGATAGTCATCCAATACCTATCCTATCTTACAAAGACCCTCAAATGGGAAAAAGACCACAAAGACATGTGTAAGTGATGATAATATGTAGAATGGAGTGATGCTAATTCAATTATTGATATGCCTAAAAGAATTAACCAATGAAATACAATAATGTGTAATGAATGATGATATATGTAATGCAATGTTTTTGTAATTTTTTATTTCAGATTGTTTTTGTTGTTTTTGTTATTTTATTACTTTTTAATGTTTTTGATGTTTTTTTGTATTTTTATTGTTTTTGATGATTTTGATTTTTTTTTTTGTGTGAGGAAGGTGTGATACCTTGAGCACCCCCAAATTACTTTATGTTTGTGATGTAATTTATGGGGATGGTGTGATACCATGAGTATCCCCACTCTGGTTTTGATGGCAATCAAGATTCTGATTGGATGGAGTGAGCAAATCATCTATGGAAGAGGTCCCCCTATTGATAAGATATTGGACAATATTTTTAAATGCCATGAAAATATTGGTGTTGTGACCAGCTTACCGATGATAGAGACAATAGTGACCCTCCCTATACAAATTTGGTTTAGGTATTTTTGGGTTGAGAGGGTGTATGTCATGTAAAGCAATTATTTTTACTTCATATAACTTGTGAAATATTATTGACATGGGCTTAAATATGGGAGGTCCAGGTATAAGGCTAACATTTGGAATTAGGTGGACAAGGTGGATGAATTTTATGTGATGAATGTAGGGATGGTATGATACCTTGAGAATCCTCAAATGGTTTTATTATCTATGACGTGGCTAACGGGGAAGGTGTGATACCTTGAGCATCCCCACTTGTCTATTTCTCTCGATGTGATGTAATTGATTGGATCAAGAGAAGTGATAGAATTTGATACCTCATATTGAGGCAAGGAGGTCTGGTTGATGCTGAGGTTTTTATTGTGTGGTGCAAGTAGACTATTTGTGGGAATGGCCCCCTTCTCAATAATATCTTGAACCAAATTTTTAAATTTAAAGCAATAATTGATGTTGTGACCCTTCAATCTATGGTAAACATAGTAGTGATATTTGTTGTAAGACCTAGATTTAGGTTTATTTGGATCCTTGGGTTTCATTTTTGGTAAGGTGATTGCTTGCACCTCATAGAGCCTCTGAAATATGGTTGAATAAGGTTCTGGAAGTGGTGTATAATTGTGAGCTTGATGCCTATTGCGCTTAGCTAGTTGTAGTTGATTTTGAGGTTGCAGGGGAGGTGGTGTGGTTTGGCATGTGGTTTGTTGAGGTGGTTTTTAAAAATATTTGGGTTGATGAGGTTGATTATGACTCAAATTTAGCTCAATGTTTGTGAGTTGATTTAGGATTTGTTGTAGAATTGGAGTGTTTTGGTAACTCAATTATAGCTCAATGTTGGCTAGTCGATCTAAGATATGTTGTAAGCCCAATGGAGGTGGTTTTTGGTATTTTTTAGGGGGTTTTTGGTGTTATGAAGATATATTGGATGTAGGTGCTAGGAGATAATTAAGCATATGTGGATCATAAGTCCTCAAAATATGAGCATATGTGGATGGTTCATGATGATATTATCTATTGGGTATATCCACATGCTCATGTCCATGATTCAACTCAAGTGTTCAGTTGTGGTAGCTTGATTATCCCTATTTTAATTTAGTGGATACACCTATTCTTGATTATATGGATATGTTAGGTGAGATGGAGTAGGTGTTACTATATTTGGTAGTGGTAGTATTGGTGGCATGGAGGGAATTTTGGATGGAACTTTAAGGTGTGTAGATTGATTTGGGTATTATTGGTCCCCTGTCACCATACTAATCATTCCCACAAAATATTGGTGAGGTGGATTGGCATGCACCTAATTCACCTACTTAGATTGTTATGGTTTATTATAGGTGTTGTGTTTTTTTTATGTGTAGGTAAAGGATATTTGAAGACTCATATGTTTTGATTTTTTGAAAAATATGATTATCAATTTGAATTTCCTTCCTCTTGATCATATCTTATACTATATTTTAAAACCATAACATGTTTGTATCTCATGACCTATTTATCACCGGTAAACACACTATAGATCCTCCCTATAATACTTGGGTTTAGGTTGATTTAGGTCTATTGGATATATTTCAAGGAGAAGGATTGTGTGTGCCTCACATAATCGATTAAAAATAAATACTAATGATTTCAAAAATTGAGTATATTGCCATGGTGGCTGATGCTATTGGTTTTTGCCTTTAGTTCTATTGTGGATGGTACTATGTTGGTGGAGGTTGAGCCTGATAATTAAGTTGAGCTGGCAGTTGTGGTGGTTTCACTTGGTTTGAGGATCCAGGGATACTCAAAACAACTTGATTTACTAGGGCTACCTTATATTTCATATTGCCTCATTTAGCATTCTTTTTTATTCACTCTTTTTTATGAAGCTTAATATCACTTTCCTAGACCTTAATGTCCTCAATGACCTTAGCCTATGTTAGGGCTTCCTCAAAGATTCTATATTGTTGTAGTTGTAATAGAAGTGATATTTTCTTTGAATAACTTCTAGTAAATAATCATGTAAGCTCCATTATGGGAAGGGTAAAAAATAATTTGGTTATAATTGCTCTCCATCAGTTTCCATAGTCCATGATTGGCTCATCTTCAAATTGTCTAAGATTGTACAAATCAATCAAAGTTGCATTTTTCATAATGCTAAATAAAAAGTGTTCTAAGAAGGCATTAGAAATTTGTTCAAAAGAATGGATGCTATGTTATGGTAGATGGTTATACCATTCTAGAGCAGGTCCCTCAAGAGTTATTAGAAATGTTATTAGCATGAGGAAATTGTCATCCTAGAGATGAAAGCATACATTCATGAAATAAATGGTGTGCTCTTCAGTTTCTTCCTCTCCTTTGAAATTATCCAATTTTGGTATTTAAAATGCTCAGGCTATGGGGGTGATGGCAAATATAGGTGCAATGGATGATTGTGAAGTTGTCGTAAGGTAGGTTTTTGGTAACCTATGTCTGAATTTTTATTCTCTAAGAAATTAATATGGTCTATCATCACCATTTGATAAAATTATTTCATTCACTTACCTCTATCCTCAAGGAGGAAGTGGAGGTGGTTGGGTGTTGTCAACAAGGATGTCCCTATAAGGTAATTCAAGGTATGTTTCTATTGGTTCTTGATATTCTAATTGTGGCTTCTCATAGGGATCATACTCCTCTAGGTAAGTGTAATGCCTATTTTGCTCAGGCAATTGGTGCCTTTTAAAATGTATGGGTGGTTGATTTGATCACACACAAGGCAAATGACTTTAGTTTGGCCACAGTAGGAGGTATTGGTACTGCACAAGATGCCTTGTGTTGTTGTAGCCTATGGGTACTAGGTGTGGGTAGCATTTCATGAAATACATTTTGTAATTATTATTGTTATACCATTTTTTGGTATAACCTTTATAGATGTGACCATTTTTTGTCCACCCGTTGCTAATTTAATCGTCGATAATCTAATTGTAATTAGTCCAACTACTATTATTGGTTAAGGTTTGGCCTAGTTGCTTGATAAGTATGATTTATTTTCTCAAATGTATGGGATTTGTTTACCCTTGTATTTGAGATATGGATTGGCTTATCTTGTTGCTCACCCCTATTAGAGTCTACAACCTATTTTCTAAGATCTCTAAAGGTTGCATTAACCTGATACTCAAGTTTGAAGGTGAGGTCTATATAATCTAACAGCATAGAGATGCATTGTTCTTGAATGAACAGTATTTCTTGAAACATATTAGGATTTGGATCACCTTTTTATATGATGAATGTGAGAGCCAACATAGGTTTCTTGTGAGGATGATGGTTAATACGTGTATTCTCTTGATCATGTTCTTAGTTTATGGATGCTCAGTTGGAGAACCCTAATGGTATTAATATTAGTATGGGGTATACTCTTATTCTACTTCTAATAGTTTCCTAGGATGAGTTATGATGCAAATGCATGGAACTACCCTACTAGACCCCTCAGTGGGTGGATGATTCTATTTATAGAAATCCAGCAAGGTATCTAGATCAAGGAGATCTCCTTTTTTATCATACTTGGAACATGTGGGTGCTTCTCGAATAGGGATTTCTTGAAGGTTTGATTATTTAAATGATATATCCCATGCATGATATGTATCCGGGTTATATTCAAGGATGGTAAGTGTGAAGATGAAAACACGACACTTAAAATAATAAAGAGATCAAATAACTCAAGGAAACACAATATTGCACAAATAGATAAATTTATTCAATAAACGGGTGGGAGCTAATAAACTCATTTTGATACAATTTGTACTCAGTGAGCCTTTGATACAAAGATTTAAAATATTCTAGGGTTATCTGAAACCCTAGCTACAATAATTAAGTGTCTTCAAATAATGTGTCCTCACTTCCAAAAAAATGAGTGGGTTTCAGGTATCTGATGCTGGACCACTCCAGCTTCAACAACCATTCAACAATATGTAGAATCTATAGATCTGCATACACAAAAATAGAGAAAGGGATTAATAACACCTGTGAGGGCTCCACAATGTGAGACCCTTAGAAATCAGTAAACCCTACCTAAAAAAGGATCAAATGGCATGCAAAATCTACAAATCATGTAACAGAATAAAAATAATAAAGATATACCTTGCTTGTGATGATTCATTGTTTCATTGTTGTAGTTTTGACAACAGATGGTATGATGCAACATGATCTGATTCATGTTTATGTGGTTGTAGCAGGCTTAGATGTGTACTAGGTAGGATCTGGTGTGAGCTTTGTAGGCTCTAGAGTGAGCCTGTAATATAATAGATGCAGGTGTACGCTTGGCAAGCTCTACATTGATCTTTGCAAGATCAGGAGGGCACCTATGGTGAGGATTAAATCTACAAAAGTAGATCATGGGGGATGCGATGAATGTGGCAGATGGGTAGAAGTGGTGACAATGGCAATGGAGGAGGGTAAGGTGGAAAGGATGGATATGGGGGATGGTTGGAACAACAAAAGTCCTATTGGCTAGCTATGGCTTTGGATTTTTAGGGCTCTATCTCTTTCTTCTTCGCTACGGCTTCGCCAATGATCTCCTCAAGATGCAAATTCTAATATGAGGGTTCCAAGGTTTTAGCATTTGCAAATGCCCTTATTTATAATCCAACCTAGGGTTTTCTTAGGGTTTTAGCCTTACACTTTTGATCATGTAGCTAAGATTAAATTAAATCCTAAGGTTGAGATTATTTTTTTAGATGTGGCATGGATTAATGAAGATGGACGGTGGAGATTAGATTGGATCGGATGGCTGTGGTTAATTGAGTTTATATATATATATATATATATATATTATAATAAATATATTATATTAAATATAAAATAATATTAAAATAATCTCAATTGGGTTAGAAAATAATAGAAAAGGGCTAAAGTGGGCCTTTTGAAGGTGAGAAATGTGGAATTGGGCCAAATAATTGGCGAGAAAGGTGTATGGTGGATAATTGGGTGGTGGAATGGTTAGGATGGAGGATTATTGGCTGTAATTTGGTGTCTACAGATGCCCCTTTTTGTACCATGTTGCATGAAACATAATATGGTGAAAAAATATGAGACACCTGTTTGGGCTATGGGCACAAAAGTAGCTTCTCTCTATCGTTGGATTTGAGCACTAATGTTGAAGACAAAAGAATAAAGAATTTTTTGGAATTTTGTAGCTTACCCCCTCAATTGGTGAATGAGTTACGAATGTATCTCACAAGCCAATTGAAAATATTTTTTGTGCTAATAATGCATGATGTGGTTAATTTGTGGTAGTTATTAATGAATGGTGCGAAATGCAATATGATTGTGAATGATATGAATGATGTAAAATGTGATACTATTTATGCCCCCAGGGTGGGAAAGGGGTTGGTGTATAATACCATGTGATTGTGGATGATATGAATGATGTAAAACATGATACCATTTATGTCCCAATGGTGGGAAAGGGGTTGGTGTATAATACCATATGATTATGGACGATATGAAAGATGTAAAATGTGATACCGTTTATGTCCCAACGGTGGGAAAGGGGTTGGTGTATAATACCATGTGATTGTGAATGATATGAATGATGTAAAATGTGATACCGTTTATGCCCCAACAGTGGGAAAGGGGTTGGTGTATAATACCATGTGATTGTGGATGATATAAATGATGTAAAATGTGATACTGTTTATGCCCCAACGATGGGAAATGGGTTGGTGTATAATACCATGTGATCATGGATGATATGAATGATGTAAAATGTGATACCATTTATGCCCCAACGATGGGAAAGGGGTTGGTGTATAATACCATATGATTGTGGACAATATGAATGATGTAAAATGTGATACCATTTATGCCCCAATGGTGGGAAGGGGGTTGGTGTATAATACCATGTGATTGTGGACAATATGAATGATGTAAAATGTGATACTATTTATGCCCCAATGGTGGGAAGGGGGTTGATGTATAATACCATGTGATTGTGGATGATATGAATGATGTAAAATGTAATATCGTTTATTCCCCAATAGTGGGAAAGGGGTTGGTGTATATTACCATGTGATTGTGGATGATATGAATGATGTAAAATTTGATACCATTTATACCCCAATGGTGGGAAGGGGGTTGGTGTATAATACCATGTGATTGTAAGAAGTATCCTATCATGGGAAATCATAATCAAATTGTGATCGCCCCAAACTTTAGGATTATTCAATGTTGTTGAATAAGATGTCACAATGGCATCATTGAGTATGCAATTTATGAAGATGCATGATGACTAAGTCAACATAGGGGTGGGTTAATGATTGTGGAAATTTCATCGCTAATTCCATAATGGAACCAATCAACCTACCGATATGTCTTGTATGGTGACTGTTGTCAAATGAATGAGTGTTTGTGATTTTGATCATCTGTGTTTTTGTGCCCCACAGAAAAGGGCATCAATTACCGCCTTTGAGCAAATTGTTCTTGGAAAAGCTGTACTCAAAATGTGAGGTGCCAAATGTGATTATGATATTTGATGATGTGATAATGGATGATGATCATTGTCAAGTGTCCTTATTGTAGATTATTCATCTTACCAAATTGCATGGATGACCATTGCTACAATCGCCAAGTGTATAGAATAACCTATTAGATAAGAGGTTCATTTAACTCCAATTTTTGCACAATTGTATGCGATTATGAAGAATGTAATGCAGAATGATTAGATGCAAGTTTTGTGAAAATTTAGAATATTTTACTACATTTTGTGCCTCAATTAGCGTATTTTTAAGATTTGGTTTATTCTAAAAAATTATGCTTGCAAAACGATTTCTATTTTTACAAAACCTAATTTTTGGATGTGTATGATGTGTGGATGAAATTTGGTGAAATTTTGAGGAGGTAAGCGACCGCTTTGATTGATTTTGTCTTTGTGCCATTTTGTTTCCAAGCGCATGGATGTGCTTGTGGTGTCCTGCAGGTGTGCAGATGCACCTGGGTGCACCTGCAGGCACCCAGGCGAGCCTACAAATTTGCAAGCATAGACCTACACCTGAATGCACTAGGTAAAGCTATAAATAGCTTTCTGAGTGAATTGTGAGGCTCACTTGTGCATTTATGACTTTGATAAGATATGTTTGAGGAGTGGAGTGGGTGTGTGAGCTTAGTGAGGCTAGTGATAAATTACGTGGAAGCTATGGCGATGGAGGTATTGACTGTTGCTAGTGGAGCTAAGGCACCATTTACCCTGATAATGTTTAAAAACACTTTATCTCTTGTGCATTTTTTTGTTATTATTATTATTTTTTTATTAATGAAATTGTTTGTTGCTACAATTGAGGGACATAGAGCCTCAACATCGATTTTCTCCTCTCATTCATGGGATGAGGAAAAAGCTGATGCTCGATGACTGGGAGTTGTTGGGGAAGGTGGGCCTAGAGGGTGTAGCTAGGCTAGATGTGGTGAGGGCAAATGAGGGATATCTCTCATCATTGATAGAGATATGGGACCCTAATAAGGGGACATTCCAGCTATCGATTGGGGAGGCTACTATTATGCTTGAGGATGTATACCGCATTCTCAAGGTGCTAGTAGAAGGGGATAGGGTGGTAGTTGGTCATGATAAGAAGGTGGATATGGAGTGGATTTTTGAGGACCGATGGTGAGATTCATAGATGGGGGATGGGGGTATATTCTATCTAAGCATGTACAAGGTCAAGGAGCTGGATGTGCTTCCCACCTTGATCATGTTTGTGCTAGCAAACATAGTGTTACCTAATAGTACTAGTTGTAGGTTCCCTTGGAACCTATTGGGATTAGTGAGTGATTTGTTGATAGATCCTCAGGAGTATGCCTGGGCACCTACCTTATTGGTGTAGTTGTACCAAGAGTTATATGAAGTGATTTGAAGGGAGAGGAAGGGGATTGGATGCAGCTTCCTCTTTAAATGTTGGGCTTAGAAGCATTTTATTGTGGCTCGGCCTGAGGGGTTGCCATGTACAACATGGTAGATGTGGGAGCCTTATTCTAGGCGATGGGAAGTGATAAATGAGGTGAAGCCGATTTGAGAGGTGCATACTATCCAATGGTATCAGGATATATGGTCAGGATTGACTCAGTTAGATGTGATATGGAGGTCATGGCGAGGATCTTGATGGGATGGTGATAGGAGATAGCTACATTAGGTGAGGTAGGCTCTATGGTTGGTTGGGTGGAGGGATGATGAGGTGGAGTACTTCCAGTACTCATGGGTGCTAAGGCAGTTTGGATTGCCTCAAGGTGTGCCAAATGAGCTGGTGTTGTATCAGCATCGATGAGATGAGGGGATGCTTCCATGTGTAAAGCCATGGTGGATGCAGATAGAGGATGATGAGCAGTTATAGATCCTCAATATAGATGATTTTAGGGTGACTCTAGAGTATGTGGAGTGGTTTTATGCCCAACCAGTATGGGTACCAAAGGTTGCAGGTGATGAGGTGGTAGTTGCGGGGTCAAGGGTGACTCCAAAGAGGATGAGGGCTCAGAGATCAACGAGTCAGAGACAGTCTAGGGGATCGACTCAATAGACTTCAAAGATGGGGTTTGCGGATGATGATATGGAGGATGATGAGGGATTGGGTGAGATCTATAAGGTGGTAAGATTGTGGGTAGAGTTGGAGTAGCTTTGCAAGGAGCGTGAGGTTATGCTTGAGTCTCATAGGGAGTCACTAGATACTATAGATCGGTTGGAGATATAACGGGAAATAACTATGGCTAGTGATCATGAAATGGTCATGCAACTTCAAGTAGAGATTTTGGTGAAGGAGCATCGACATTAGATGGATTTACGATGTTTGTGGGCTAGTGAGGCATATGCACATTTCTTGGAGGATGTGTGTATGCAAAACCATATTACATTGTCAGATCCTCCTTCCTATTCTATAGCTGAGTCATCTAGGTATACTGTGTCTAGGTAGAGTACTAGGATGAGGGCTCCTAGTAGGTCTCAGGGGTCCTCTCATGGACATTAGTGTAGTTCTTAGATGCACTATTTTGCATATGAGCCTTGGTGCTCCCTTGTAGCCTTTTTGGCATTCATTGTATATGCAATTTTTATATATATACATGGCCTTTTATATATTTGTGTTATCTTTTGTGTGAATGTTTTTATGTTTTATGCAATTTGTGTTGAATGTTTTATGGATGCTTAATGTAGGCTAATCATGATGTGTATGCATAATGCCTATATGGATGATTAATGCAAGCTAAATGACATGTATATGAATGGTGTTTATGTGGATGATTAATGTCATATAAATGATATTTGTTATGGATGATTAATGCAAGTAAATGTATAATGAATGTGAACTATATGAAAGGAATGCATAGTGTTCGAATGATCTTTTTATAGTTCAAAAATTTTATTGGCCATTTTTGTTGTCCATTTTTTGGCAATCGGGGGTACCGAATTTGTTGGCATTTTTGCAACTTGACTTTTAATGAAGACATGGATGTTGATATGGAAGCATATATGGAAGAAGACATGGATGTTGATATGGAAGAAGATATGGATTTTTATATGGAAGAAGATATGGATGTTGATATGGAAAACTGAATGGTTTTCAAAGACTCAAACATACTAGTGTCATCAATCAAACTCACTAAGGTTGTCTGACTTTATTTAGGACAAAATGTGTGTGCGAGTGAGGTTGAATTACCAAGTCTTGAGTATGACGATGACCCTATCTAATCAAGTACCAATGTGTGTGCATGTGAAGTTAATTAACCTATTATGAGTAAATTTAGGCATGACCTGTTATGGAGATGACTTGAGGCAAGCATGTCCTTATGTGCGTTCAGAGGTATCCCCTTTGGAGGAGAGACATGTCACCTCGCATGAGCTTACTCCACTTCCTGTCAAGCATCTATAGCCCCAGTGGAGATTTACTCCATAGTCCCATGGGATTGATCTTTTAGGCCTTGGGGATGACTACCCATCCTTGTTAGGGGTGTGTAGTACGAATCCTTATGACTTTAGGGATAAAGGGTATTTGGGATCTTATTTGTTAGTTTTGTATAGAGCTTTGGGGAATTAGATTCTCAACCAAGGTGTGATGAGAATTTTAACCCTATCCTTACTACTCTATGTTTTTATGTTTATGTTTGGAGTATTGTTGGTAGTGGTGAAAACCACTATTTTTGGACTATGTTGCATAATGGGACAAGCAAGGGATATCTCCTTTTTTCCATGAGGTACTACCCAAGGATGGTACTAGCCCCCCTATCTCATAATGTTTTTAAGATGTGATGGAATGTGATTGGTTCAATACTATTTCGTGATCGATCGGTAGTGCTCAAGACTTTCTTAGTGTATCAATTATGTTTTTGGTCCTAAAGAAAATCAGACATCCGTTTAGAGGTTTCTTACTATACTAGTAATGGTTGAGTGACGAAAAATCTAGGCCTTTGTGATTTTGGCATGTGATGTGGTTGACATATGAATTTTGTGAGGATTGCATATTTTCTTTAAACTAGGTACCCCCAATTTTTATAATTTGACTTTTTGTTTATGACCATATCATCATTACTATGTCAGATCATTGAACATGGGATAGGATGAATGCAAATGTATATGCCTAATGCAATGGAGTATTGATATGTAAATGGAAATTGTACAATGCCATGGAATGTGTATGATTTAATGTATGAATGCAAAAAGTGAAGATGCATGTCAAATGCTTAAATGTAAATGCAAATGGAATGTATGCAATGTGTGCATGCCTATGTGATATTTTATTTTTATTTTATTTTTTTATTTTATTATTATTATTATTATTATTTTAATGCGAAAAAACATGTATATATACATATAAAGTGTCACCTTTAACAATATAATGTATTTAAATGAAACTAATTAAGTGGTTCGGGTTCCTCTATTCCCCCTAAATTGGAAAATCTATAAGTGCCATTACCCACTTTTTGAGTGATTATGTATGGACCTAACCAATTTGCTGCAAATTTGTCACGAAGGTGTGGCAAAGCATTGGTGTTTTGTTGGTTCTCCTTGATCACTAGATCCCCTAATTGAAATTCCCGAAGATGGAATTTAGCATTGTAAGCATGCTTTAGGCGGTCTTGATAAACTCGTAAATGTTCTAATGCGTTGACTCACCTTTCATCTAGGAGCGTGAGTTGGTCAAGTCATTCTTGTCTAGCTGTATCATCATCTATGAATTCCTGCAAGGAAACTTGTAAGGAGGGAATCTAGAGCTCAAGAGGCATGATAGCTTCTGTTTCGTAGACCAAGGAAAATGGTGTTACTCCTGTTGGTGTTTGGATGCTTGTTCGATAAGCCCAAAGTACCAAAGGAATTTGTGTATGCCAACATTTATGATTTTCTTTGATGAGCTTCTTAAGAATGGTAATCAAGGTCTTATTGGTAGCTTCAGCTTGTCCATTTGCTTGTGGGTAATAAGGAGTCGATAAACTATGTTGGATATTATACTTTTTGAAAAGTGCTCGAACATCCTTTTTCTTGAAAGAATTACTATTATCCAAAATTATTTTAGAGGGAATGCCAAAGCGACAGATGATATGATGGAGTATGAAATCCATAATTCAAGGTCTTGTCGTACTAGTTAGAGGTATGACCTCAACCCATTTTATGAAGTATTCTATGGCGGTGATGATGAATGTATGTTGTCCCAAAGAGGAGAGAAAAATATTGCCAATTAGGTCTAGGTCCCATTATGAAAAGGGCCAGAGACTTTGTATCAGCTGTAAAGCTTGTGATGGTATGTGAGTTAAATTGGTGTGTGTTTGACATTGTTTGTAATTTTTGACATATGTGCAACAATCATGTTCCATTGTGGGCCAATAATAACCCATGCATAAAAGATACTTTGCAATGGCCATTCCACTAAAATTACCACCACAAGTACCATCATGGGCCTCATGAATGGCCCTTTGGGCCTCCTCGTGTTCGAGACAACAAAGCAGGATTCCATCATAACCACTTTTATACAACACATCACCCAAGAGAACGAAATGGGCTACTCTTTGCTTGAAAGTGTGTTTGGCAGACCGAGACATGTCTACTGGGAGTGTTCCAAATTTTAATAAGGCTACTATTGGGCTTGACCAAGACTCACATGATTCTGTATAGATAAAGCAAACGTCTTGTCCATATTTTGGGTCAACATGCACAATGGTTTCTTTACAGATTGTTGAGATTATTAGGGGCTATAACTCTCCTAAGTCATTCTTTGGAATCAAGGATCCAAGAGAGGACATTGCATCTGCAAATATATTATTCAAATGAGGTAAGTTATTGATTTCACACCATTCAAATGTTGAGAGCAATCCCATTGCTAGTTCATGATAAATTTTAATGGTAGGCTCTTTGCATTGGTATTCTCCTGTTACCTATTTCACTACAAGTTGAGAATCTCCAAATATTTGAATATGCTTAATATCCATAGCTATAGCTGATTGAAGACCTAGTATTAAGACTTCATACTCTATTGTTTTGTTTGTACATGAGAAGTCTAACTTGAATGATAAGGGGATAGGAATCCCCTGTGGTGTATGAAAGATAACTTTCACACCTTGACCTTGCTCACACTTAGATCCATAAAAGAATAATGTGATATCGACATCTTCCTCAGGAATGACATCATTGTCTACTTTAATGATTGAAAATACCGAATCATCTGGGAGCTCAATAATCAAAGGATGATCACTAGGTAGTGGAGCTTCTACAAGTTGATCGACGATAACCTGACCTTTAATGGATTTTTGGCTAATAAATTCAAGATCAAATTCTGTGAGTAGCATTATCCATTTAGCGGTACATGTGTTGTTATAATTGCAAGACATCATAAAACATAGAGGATTTTCTCTAGCTATAACATAGGTTGTTTGAATTAGCATATAATAGCGTAGTTTCTTAGTGTCCAAGACCATTTCTAGGCATAGCGTTTCTACTTAAGTGTATCTTATTTCATAACTTACCAATGTTCGACTAATGTAATAGATTGCTTGCTCTCAATTTTGTTCATTTTTTTTGTGCAAACATCATCCATAAAGTAGCTTTTGTGGCTAAGACATAGATGAAAATGGACCCCTGGCCTAGGGGGAGTTAAGACTGGCAGAGAATTTGGGTATTGCTTGATATCCTCAAATGCTTTTTGACATTCATCTATCCATACGAATGACACCCCCCTTTGTAGGAAGTGATTAAATGGTCTACACTTATCAAAAATTTATGCAATGAAATGTTTGATTGATTGAATTTTGCCTTGCAAGCTACGCAATTCCTTAATGTTAGTTGGGAGTGTCATTTCTATAATGGAATTGACCTTGTTTGGGTCCACTTCAATGCCTCTTTTTGAGACAATAAATCCTAAAATTTTACCAGAGGTAACACCAAAGACACACTTTTTAGTATTTAACCTCACCTTATATTCTAGAAGTCGATCAAAAATCTTTTCCAAGACATCAATATGTTCTTGTTGAGTTTTAGATTTAACCAAGAGATCATCGACATAATATTTGATGATTTTATGCATGTAATAATGACAAATATAAGTCATGGCTCTTTGGTAAGTAGCTCCTACATTTTTGATACCAAAGGGCATAACCTTAAAACAAAATGTCCCCCAAGGTGTTGTGAATGCGATTTTGTGTTGGTCATCAAGATTTATTTGAATTTGGTTATATCCTTAAAAACCATCCATCAGGGAAAGAATTTCATGGCCTACGCAGGTGTCAACAAGAGTATCAATGTTTGTAAGGGTGAAGTCATCCTTAGGACATGCTTTATTTAGATCTTGAATGTCATTACACATGCGTATCACCCCGTTGGGCTTGTGAATGGGTACTGTTGACACCTTTTTTGTCACATTCTACAAGGGGTAGAAGAATAGTAGAATTTTGTATAATATTTCCTTGTTGAAAGTTTTTCTTTTATTTTAAGTTGCAGCAATTTTGACTCTCCCTATCGCCCCTTTTATAAAATGAAGAAGAAAGAGATTCGCTACCAAATAGGCCAAGGAAAATAGCTTCATCAAAAGAAAAGGAGGAGAATGTGAAAAGAGCTTCGGGCCCGAAGCACTTCAAATCACCACTTCGGGTGAAAACCTTGCGAAGTAATTTCGTCGAAGAAAATACAAAGATAACGCTTCGCACCCGAAGCATTTTCAGCAACCGCTTCGGGTGGAAGTTTTGCGAAGCAACATCCAAACGACTTCGCTGAAGGAGGAGAGCATAATCCAAATCAGCCAAGGCAAGGAAACTACTTCGGGCCCGAAGTATTTTTGACACCTACTTCGACCAGTTTTCACCCGAAGCGGTGGTGCCCAAAGCAAATTGGCAATGTTTCGAAAACAGAGAAGTGCTTCGGGAGGATATTCCCCAAACCATAGTTTTGAGAAAGAATCGGGCCGAAACATTTTCCAACCGAAGTAGTTTCGCCAGCAAAGGACAAAGAGCCCCATTTCAAAGATGGAATCCGCTCGGCACTCAACATCCCCGAAGTAGTTTCTGCGAAGCATTATTTTGCGAAGAACAAATCAAGGAGAATCTACTTCGGCCCAAGGCTTTGGCAAGGCGGATATGTAGCGAAGCACTTTTTGGGCCCATGTTCCAAGGCGGGTAGCTTCCCAAGGTGATCGAAGGCCCCTTATAAGTACCCCCTTTCTTGCTCGATAAGTCCGCTGACCATTCTTGGCAAACGAAAGGGACATAACAGTCCTCAAAGTAAAACCCGATGGGCGTAACGATCACTCAAGCACAGCATCCAGAAGCCAAGGACACTCGGGCGGTGCATTAAATGAATGTTTCCATGGTTGACCCGGTCACAGTTGCCAGTTTTGGCAACCGATTTGAAAACTCAGTTGCAGCAGCCACGAGGAGCCGATTTCTCAGAGCCCGAGGGTGTACTCTACCATTTTTGTAATAATGATTCAGAGGGTCGGGTCCTCTATAAAAACCTAGGCTTTGCAATGTAAAAGGGGGGGAACTTTCTGCTAGAAAGTTGCTGTAACTTGATGTCCTGCGTCTAATACTAAATATTTTTGTACTCCATTTCTCTCTTTTATGCTGCCTTCTGTGCTTAATTCTTTTGTCTATCTGCACTCGTATACTGAGACTTTGAATCCTGAATCCGGTGTGCGATTGGGGATTGTACCCTAAAATTCACCCTGAAGGATACATAGGAGAGGAAAAACATCGTATAAGCTTTCTTTTATGCTGCCTGGTGGGTCGTGGTTTCTGTTATTCCCTTGTCTTAATCGTTGTTACTCTGAACCCTAAATTCCAGTGAGAGAGAAAGGAGAACCCTATGAACTCATCCAGAGGATACATAGGAAAGCGAGTATCACGTTTCTTTCATCTATTCTTGGTGTTCTTTGCTGCTATTCGAGTTATTAGTGAGTGATCGTGCTTCCTGTTCTTCCCCACCTTGAATCATCAATCTCTAACCCTTATCCTTTTTATTTCTTTCTCTAACCCAAACTCCTTTTATCTCTTTCCTGCACTCTTATCTCAAACCCCAAAAGTAGATTAGTATAGGAGCCGACCTTTCTCCGAAGATTGGCACGAGGGGCATCTCTTCCCCTTGGCCTTTCAACGTTGGTCGTAGGTCCAGGGCACGCAAACCCCATCGAAAGTCCTTTCCTATGTGGATTTGATGACCAACAGTTTCTGGCACGCCCGATGGGACCCAAGGTCCCATATTTGAGAAAATTTCTAGCCCTTCTTCACCAGAGCCAGTAGTTCTAACAAAGTTCCCGATGAGATCTTATTAGTCTCATCTTCTGAGTAGTAGTAAGAATCGATGCTCTCATTACTAAAAGACTCTTAGCATCTGGCGACTCTATTTTACCCGAAAATCTCTAAAGTCATGAAGACCAGTGCCTAAACCTAGTTTTCGTAACCAGGACTCCCCGTGTCTTAAGAAGGTCCGAGTTCGATGAATCTCTGGCTTGTCTTCATCTGATAAAATCACCTAGCGACTCAGTTGAGCTGAAGATCCAGATTTCCTGGTCGTAGGCGCCTTTCAAATCTAAAAGAAGATATCCCAAAGGAATCAAGGTTCGATGAACAACCTTGACCTCACAAGCGGAGAAAGAATGTTCACCTGGTGACTCCGACTCAGCGGTGATAACCGTGATATCTGTAGACCGCTGCTATAATGGTAGGGGTAAGCTTTCCTAGCTGGGATGACCGAGGCCCCTTGAACCTCCAAACCTACCACAAGATTCCCGACATCGCCTTGAAGGCATTGACAACATATGATGGCACCATGGGAATGGCCCGAGAGCACCTTGAAGCTGTTACCGCTTTAGCGTTCATCTATGACATAATCCACGAAGATGTCATGGTCAGACTTCTGGTCCTATCTCTGGAAGGAAGGGCGTTGCAGTGGTATAGAATGCTCGGGCCTAAGAGCATCTGCTCATGGGACGACTTGGTGGGAGCACTATTCAAGACATTTGATGGCTCTCAAGATCCCTTCCAACTTTTGACGCACCTCTCCACCATCAAGAGAGCATCTTTGGAGAGCGTCACGGACTTCAATGTCCGATTCTACAGAACTTGGAAGAGGGTTCCAGGGGAGATCCAACCGACGTCCGCCCAAGCCCACCTCTACTATGTTCGAGCTTTTCACCCGGACATAGGCCTCCTCTTGCTATGATCTGGTGAACAAAGATTCCCTCAGATATTCGAAGAAGCAGTACACGTAGAATAGTTTCTATCGGGAAAGTGGCAGTGGGGAGAAGCCCCATCACTTTCTTCGATAGTTGCTGCTCTTGTCTATCCAACGAAGTATTCTTCATGGCAGACTCCTCATACTGAGCAGAAGCCTGAGATGCAGTCATGTGGAGCTCGAGAGGCAGATCCCATCCAAGTCCAACCATGGCAATTTGCGAGCTTTGCCCCGACGATGAACAATATGGTTGCTTGCGATCTCCATCAGAGGACTGGCCAAGAAAAGGAGCAGGCTCAAGTGGTAGAGCCTGAAAATGAAGAGGGCCCATTTTTGCACCCTTTTTGTACCCCTGAGCATAGCACGCAAGTACTCAGCCAGAACCCATCAAGTGCGTCTCATCAAAGAGCTGAGCCTAAAGAGATCATAGAAGATTGCTCGTTGCTGGAAGAACCCTGTTACAACATCAAGAAGATGGAAGAACCTGTACCCAGCCCACAGTTACTAGACTCTTCGGTATTCTAGTTCCAGCCATCACTACAACCAGTACCCCAAGGAGGTCCTCACGTGGTGAACTTCTTCACCACATCTTGCATCAGCAGTGCGGGTACTGGCAGGAGTGACAACCTGCTGCATTGCTTCCTGTTTGCAGCATGGAGAACTTTGAGAAGAGGCCAACCGGATTTCAAAGATCAACTGAAGTTCAACCTGATCTGGTCGGGTCACTGCAGGTTCACCGGATAATCACCTAAAGTGAATCCATGGTGGTGGCATGCCAATTATGCCGCAAGCTTGTGTAGATACTGTAAAAAGTTTGGCTATTAAATAAAGTGTTGCTTAGAAACTCAGGTTGAGTTTTACTTCAGCAGCTATATATATATACAAAAAAAAAAAAACTCCTTCGGGAACTTGGCTTGTGAAGTAGTGGATGCAAAGCGGTTCACCACGAAGTATGTCGGCTCCGATTTTGGCTTCGCTGACCCAAAGATGCACAAGGCAGAAGCATTTATTGCGTGCCTAAGAGGAGCATGCCGATAGCCGCCTTCAAAAGGCATCCAAAATAGGTGAGTTAAATGAAAAGGCATCGGGTACATCCTCAGGGGATTCGACTGAGAGGAAAGTCCACCCCCAGGTACCAGGTGGCAGCCAACTGCATTCCCAAAGCAGTCACAATCATCATAACGCATGGCCCTGTGTACTATGCCACCGAGGGACCAATCCAATGAACCGATGATCTCTCGGGTGAGAAGTGTAGGATTAATTGTGGTACATGCCATAAATGTGGGTAGTTGTCTTTTGGTGGCTATATAATATAGTCTCCAAGTAGCCAGAAGATTACTCGCTCAACAACTCATACTGACCCTACTGCCAACCTGCAATTTTTTTCCACTTCGCACTCTAAAGCTTCGACGCCAATTTTCTCCATACTGCAAACTCCGTTACCCTAAGCATCAACGATGGGCAAAGAAAGTTCCAAGGAGAAGGGAAAAGAGCTAGAAGTAGTAGCCCCCGAGAAGCCAAAGGTAAAAGGCCATGGAGGAAGGCCGAAGCCAAGGCCCATTGATTCGGGCCTCCACCTAGATAAACATGTCTTGGAAGAAAAGGGGGATTTCGAGGACGAGCAACCCCTAGAACCACCAGTCGACAGGTGGGAAAGAATCAGGGATACGAAGCTGTCGAAGAGCGTAGCTGAGCTCAGAAGCACCATTGAGCTCATGAGAAGCAGGCTCTCGACAGAGAGCATACGAGCTGCAACCTACTACTTCTAGATATACTGGTATCTGATGCCCCCCACTCACCATTGCCCTGAGCTGATCAATGCCATCGCACAGAATTACTAGCCCGCCACCAGGCAGGTGTTAGACACATCTGGCCAGAAGTTATTTTCAATTTTGAAAGAAGATGTGCAGGCAGCTTTTGCACCATAGCAGGGCCCACCCGAGGGGTGTATGGTTCACAACATCATTTTGAGCGAACAAATAGAGAGGTTCACGTCTGCTGGCTACATGATCAATTTTTTGCAGCAAAGCCTCAAAAGCGGGCTTCCTTCGGGCAAATTGCCCCAAATGCCCCTACCCTTGGAGGCCTTCAAAAATGCCGACCTCTTCTCCATCATTGCATGGGTGGCAGGCCTATCTATCGATGCCTCGGTATATCCATGGCAGGTGTCCCTGGCCGAGTGCATTTCCAGAGGGGAGTTCAATGCCCCTGATACTTTGAGGCCGAGTACCGACCTAGTTTTTGTCGACTGGGCAGAATGGGTGGCCAGGGGCTTACACGCGCAACTCACCAGCATGAAGAATGCTGGGACCAGCCAGTGCTTCGGGCCCTGCTCCTTTCTTGTTTGGCTATTTTTCTTTCATGTTCATAATAGTTTTCCTCATATTGCCATTACGACAAGCGACGAGGATGGAGGTCCTTTGCCAGTATATCAGTGGACTCCCCTACTGTCGAGATCAGAGTCCTACTACCCCTTTAATCAACAATTCTTGGGGCCCACCATGCATATGTTAGTAGGGTCCTCCCCACGAGTTCCCCTTGGCTTGAGAAACAAAGTGGTCCGGGAGAAGAGGGGAGACATTTTTCGACTAACATAGGGGCTGGTGATTCGCATCTTCGGCTTCATAGGGAAGCCCTTCTTACTACCAGTTTACCCCTTCGAGTATCAATTCGCGTTGGAAGTCACTAGGCAGAGCGATGCAACTAATGCCATCTATGGCAAGGGTCAAAAATGGGCCCACACTTGTGACTTCCCTCTCAGGATAGGAGTTATCGAAGTGTTCGCCCTGAATCAGAACGTCTTCTTGGAAGAGAAGCTTGCCAAGTTTGGCCTACTCCAAATTCCCCAGCAATGGCTTTATGATCCTTTGGGAGTGATGAGGGACCATATACGGGTCAAGAGCTTCCATGTTTGCCCCTATCCAAAAATTGTGAAACAAAGAAATAATCCTCGGGGAGAGGATCTAGAGTGGCATTTGGAGAGGATGGAAGCCTTGCCTCCCTGGCACGAATTCTACCCAATGGAGGTCGCATATGACCCAGATCGGCATTCACTCCCGAGCCCCAACTCCACCTTCTGGAAGAAAGCGAAATATGACTTGAAGGAAGGAGTAAAGGATTGGGATGCGGCTCAGCTGAGAGAATGGTGGATAATGAGGGTCCACCGGTAGAAAATGAACTCTTATGGATTCTTGGCAATGGACAAGGACTTCACAAAAATTTATGAAGCCAACGCTGGAAAGTGGAAGCCTTTGTCCTTCGCCACCCTCATCCCTCCAGCTATCCCAGGCTCGGGCGAAAGCCCAAAAAGAGATGATACTACTTCGGGAAAGGAAAGGGAGGAGAAGGCCCAAGCTACACCTCCAAGATCACCTCAGGGACCTGTAGGAGGCCGCGACTTGGGCACTGAAGGGGCAGAATAGTCATTGGTGAGGAGGAAAAGGAAAAAGCAAGAACAGACCCTGGTGCCACCAAAGCACCCAAAGCAATATCGCATAAGATTTGTAAGCCCCTCCACTGGGCGACCGATATCAGACCCATCCAAAGCAAGTGTCGAGGTTGCTGCCCTATCGAGTGCCGAAACCAAGAAAGAACAAGATGCGGCTGCACCAGAAGTCACCACTGCCACAATGCCAGGAGGGCACACAGGTATGCATTCTCCTCCCCTTGCCCTAGCCTCACACATTTTTGTCATAACCCCAGCTGAGAGTTCTCACCAGTCTCCCCTGCATAGCCCATCACCCCATCACACGTCACCTATCGTTGGTCCGGCCTCATCCCACGATCATGATGGGGGTAAGACCATTGACCCTACTTCACCCTTCCACACTACCATTCCCCTGGTCATTAGCAGAGGTAGGGGTCCCACTTCAACATCGAGTCCCACCCTCCAATCCCTTGTTTCATGTGAGGAAGCCCCGATTGCCAAAATTCCCACCACGTCTATCGCCAAGCCTTCTGGTGAGGCATCCCCCGCACATTCTTTATATTTGTTTACTCCCTCGACTGGAGATCTAGCCTTGTCTAAATCAGAGATGTCCTTAATTAAGGACCACCCCCTTTTCGAGAAGCTATTCCAAGCATGGCAAAACACTGAGCAAATACTAAGGGAGGCAAGGAAAAGAAGAGGGCGCACGACGACATCAGTTGAAAAATGCATCATTTTTTATTTAGAGGCCGGAAAGGTGCATAAAATCAAGAAGGTCCCCAAGGTACAAAAGCCTCTGGATGAAATGACTCCAACAGACTATGATTATCAAGAGACACCTAAGGACCTAGAACACTTGAATGTCGATGATGAATCGGCCTCTATGCATGTCCGAATCGAGACTTTTCGGGCCCATGCGACCATTGCTAACCAACGTAGGTTTGAAGCCAAGGCCGCCAATGTCAAGCTAGAGGAAAACCTGGCAAAGGTCCACTCCAAATTAGCAGAAGCTGAGGAGCAATGCAAATTGATGAAGAAGGAGACGCTCGACCTAAAACAGCAGGTTCAACAGCTCCAGTCTACAGCCGAGAGCCAAGCGCAGAAATAGACCGAGAGCGATCTAAAGGCCAAAGAGCTGGAAGGCAAAATTACACAAATGCAAGCCCAGCTGTATGAAAAGGAAGACCTGACGGTGTTCGATAGGAGCAGAATTAAGGAGATTCATGCCCATTTGCTCAAGAATTTCAGGTCTCGGTGTTCTAGCGCCCTCACAATATTAACCTTCATCACCGAAGCCCAGCACGCTATTGTCGAAGGAGGGCCAATCATTGATGAAGTCACACAGAAAGCCAGGCGCCAGCTCAAGTTAGCCTTCGACGTCCAAAATGCGAGATATCAAGACTTGCAGGTCACTGCAATGACTCGGACGGCTAGGGATTGGTCCACGGCTCAAGCCATGGTTCGTGCCTTCTTCTCCAAGGTGCGAAAAGCTCAGAAGGCAAGAAGCCTCCAAGACATCTTTGACAATGAGCAGCATGCCTCAATGAATTATTTTCAAGACCTTTCTTCCTTGGGTTTCTCGAGTTTCACAGACGATGACGGGAACCTTCTGACTAAAGATGACCTCAAGCCAGTATGGCTCTAGTTTGAGGTCGATGTCTCAGAGATAGACGAGTGGGCGGAGCCGATCTCAGAAGGGAAGGTGACCGAATTCATCTTGAGATACTGCAAGATTGTCGCATGCCTAAACGATTTATTCATCAGGGCCAAACATGCTGACATCGGGCAAATTGATCGATTTCACATTTTGGTTAAGGCATTACAAGATCAAGAACCATTCCAAAAGAGTGCCTGGACTCATGTCCGAAGAATGATGAAGCGCATCCATGATCGCCTCGAACCATCACCTCAGCCAGAAGCCACGCCAGAGGAAGAAGAAGAAGAAGGAGAAGAGGAACAAGAGGAGGGACAGACCGCAGAAGTAGAGTCCGGGGAAGACCAGTGACTCCATAGCCCAATGGATCAGGACTAAAGGGTTCTTCCACCGAGACGAGCTCGTCACCCCACGAGCCGCCAAGAATGTTGACACCTTTTTTGTCACATTCTACAAGGGGTAGAAGAATAGTAGAATTTTGTATAATATTTCCTTGTTGAAAGTTTTTCTTTTATTTTAAGTTGCAGCAATTTTGACTCTCCCTATCACCCCTTTTTATAAAATGAAGAAGAAAGAGCTTCACTACCAAATAGACCAAGGAAAATAGCTTCGTCGAAAGAAAAGGAGGAGAATGTGAAAAGAGCTTCGGGCCCGAAGCACTTCAAATCACCACTTCGGGCGAAAACCTTGCGAAGTAATTTCGTCGAAGAAAATACAAAGATAACGCTTCGCACCCGAAGCATTTTTAGCAGCCACTTCGGGCGAAAGTTTTGTGAAGCAGCATCCAAACGACTTCACCGAAGGAGGAGAGCATAATCCAAATCAGCCAAGGCAAGGAAACTACTTCGGGCCCGAAGTATTTTTGACACCTACTTCAGCCAGTTTTCACCCGAAGCGGTGGTGCCCGAAGCAAATTGGAAATGTTTCAGAAACAGAGAAGTGCTTCGGGAGGATATTCCCCGAACCACAGTTTTGAGAAAGAATCGGGCCGAAACATTTTCCAACCGAAGCAGTTTCACCAGCAAAGGACAAAGAGCCCCATTTCAAATATGGAATCCGCTCGGCACTCAACATCCCCGAAGTAGTTTTTGCGAAGCATTATTTTGCGAAGAACAAATCAAGGAGAATCTACTTTGGCCCAAGGCTTTGGTGAGGCGGATATGTAGCGAAGCACTTTCTGGGCCCACGTTCCAAGGTAGGCAGCTTCCCAAGGTGATCGAAGGCCCCTTATAAGTACCCCCTTTCTTGCCCGATAAGTCCGTTGACCATTCTTGGCAAACGAAAGGGACGTAACAGTCCTCGAAGTAAAACCCGATGGGCATAACGATCACTCAAGCACAACATCCAGAAGCCAGGGACACTCGGGTGGTGCATTAAATGAATGTTTCCATGGTTGACCCGATCACAGTTGCCAGTTTCGACAACCGATTTGAAAACTCAGTCGCAGCAGCCACGAGGAGCCGATTTCTCAGAGCCCGAGGGTGTACTCCACCATTTTTGTAATAATGATTCAGAGGGTCGGGTCCTCTATAAAAACCCAAGCTTTGCAATGTAAAAGGGGGGGAACTTTCTGCTAGAAAGCTATTGTAACTTGATGTCCTATGTCTAATACTAAATATTTTTGTACTCCATTTCTCTCTTTTATGTTGCCTTCTGTGCTTAATTCTTTTGTCTGTCTGCACTCGTATACTGAGACTTTGAATCCTGAATCCGGTGTGCGATTGGGGACTGTACCCTAAAATTTGCCCTGAAGGATACATAGGAGAGGAAAAACATTGTATAAGCTTTCTTTTATGCTGCCTGGTGGGTCATGGTTTCTGTTATTCCCTTGTCTTAATCGTTGTTACTCTGAACCCTAAATTCCAGTGAGAGAGAAAGGAGAACCCTGTGAACTCGTCCAGAGGATACATAGGAAAGCGAGTATCACATTTCTTTCATCTATTCTTGGTGTTATTTGCTGCTATTCGAGTTATTAGTGAGTGATCATGCTTCCTGTTCTTCCCCACCTTGAATCATCAATCTCTAACCCTTATCCTTTTTATTTCTTTCTCTAACCCGAACTCCTTTTATCTCTTTCCTGCACTCTTATCTCAAACCCCAAAAGTAGATTAGTATAGGAGCCGGCCTTTCTTCGAAGATTGGCACGAGGGGCATCTCTTCCCCTCGGCCTTTCAACGTTGGTCGTAGGTCCAGGGCACGCAAACCCACCGAAAGTCCTTTCCTATGCGGATTTGATGACCAACAAGTACCATGTTTGACAACCACTCAAGATAGTCAATAGGAATGATAAAATGTACGTCCAATAGCTTTTGTATTTCCTCTTTGACTATGAGGACCATAGTAGGATGCATTCTCCTAAGTTTTTGTTTGACCGACTTGGTGTCAGGATGCAAGGTGAGATTATGGACAACAAGATCAGGGTCAAGTCCAGGCATATCCTTGTAGGACCATGTAAACACTTCTTTCTTTTTTTTGAGGAGAGCAATGAATTGCTCTTGTTCGTCGAATGTTAAACTTTTTCCAATATTGATAACTTGGGGTTTGTCGAGATCCGAACTAAGGTTCACATAGATGGTATCTTCAATGGACATGTGTGAGCCTTCCTCAAGTTGATGTGGTGTTGGGATCAAATTTATGTCATCTAAGATGTCATCAAAATTTTCCTGCTTATCATTGCCTAACTCTACCTGAAAGACCTCGGGACCTCTATTGAAAGGTGATGTAGGTGAATGTGGTGATGAAGGAGGAATATAGCTGGTCGAAGCCCTTAGTAGTTACTTAGATAGGATGAGCTCCAAAAAGTAGGGTGGGGAGGAAATTCAGTCCAAGTCAATAAGGCTAATGTCAGTTGGAATTGGCCTAGCCAGATCATATGGATTACGAAGCAGGGTGAATAAGTCAATAGGATTCATATTGACTTAGTGGAATGAAGGGCAGATTGGATGGATGAATGGATGGTGGGATGGTTGGAGCTGAACCGATGTCGAATGGTGTTATACCTATAATAGACATGGCATTAACATGAGAAACACTTTTTTGCTTTTTTTTTGTTGTTTTTTTTTAAATATGTACATATATTACATTTCTTGGCTTATGTGTGGGGCTCAAGGTGGATTTCCTGGCAGGTCCACTTGCTCTTGTGGAATAAGAAAACAGAATATGGGATGATGGATGGGAAACATTCGAAGGTAAAAATCTTCCTATTGGGTGACGGGGACAATGGGATGTGACTCCTATTTAGAATCATCAGAAGCATCTGACATGACTTCAAATTCTTCATAACTTTCATCATCAAAATCAAAGACATGATATGAGAAGTTTATGGGGTCATCCTTGTTTACTTCATCGATGCAAAGTTCTTGAAGGGCTTATTCAAGAGAAGATGTTGAGTGTAATTGGTGGATGGGGTGATCTTCATCATTAAGGCTAAGCTTTTTAAAGGCTTGCTCAAGAGAAGTAGTGGAAGACAATGGGGTATAGCCTAAACCAGAATTATTATGGGTGCCTCTATATGGGACCTCTAAAATATCATGTATCCCTTGCTCATGGGAACCTAGACCTTGACCTTGCCAATTGAACATGTTAAAGTAGCAAGCGGAAAAATCCTCTATGTTAAGTATATTGGCACTCCTAGGATCTTGTGGTTCTTTGGGTGGGTTTACCCCAGTTTAGAAATCCAACCCTCCATAAACAAATTTAATGCTATTTGGAGTTGCACTCATGTCGTAAACAGTGCCTATGGATAAAGAACGGTCTCTAGGATGTCTAAAATATTTGGCTATTGGAATGTCTAGGGGTGTTATGGTGATGTCTTGGACCACATATTCACCTATACCAAGATTGAGAATGTGGACTTTGAATTGGGCTAGTATGGTTGATGGTGGGGACTTAGATGGCTCTGGATTATTTATGGATGGTGGTGAGTTAAATATGTCACAATCTAAGAGTTTGAATTGTGAAACATCAGATGAGGGAGTGGGATTGGATGGTGGTGTGGAATTAGAATATGGAGGATGGGGTAATGATGGAATAGAAGAAGTGGTTGTAGAAGAAGGGGTAGGCGTGATGTACGATGTGCTACTAGTAGACTGACTATGACCACATGTACAATAAGAAATGGATGTTTCAGGAGGTGATGTGATGGGTAGCTCTTCTAATATGGGATCCTTAGAAGAGGACGCAGATGGATTGGAAGAAGGTAGATTAAGAGATTATGTGGATGGATTCTATGATGGCACAAAGAATAAATGGGTGGAAGGTAACATGGATTCATAAGGATTTGAAATGAAATTATAATACTTAAAATGTTCAACATCTGTAGGTATGCAATGGACTTGTCCATCATGAATATTTCAAGCATTGGTGGAGAATTGAAGGGACATATTTCATTTCCCTCATACAAGGTCTACCAAGGAGTATCTTATATGCCATGGCTCCTTCCAAGATGTGAAACATGGTGTGCAATGTTCTGGCCCCTAATTCTATAGGTAAAACAACAGTGCCAACTGTGGTACACAAAGCATCATTAAATTCTTTGAGGGTGAATGATTATTTGGAAATGTGGGATGGAGGTAATTTGAGGTGGATGAGGGCAGCGGTAGTAATGATATTGATTGATGAGTCGATATCAATGAGGACTCTCTTGAATGGCTTTATGTCTATTAGGGCCATTATGTGCAATGGAGGGTCTACTGATTCTGAATTTATTGATTTTACCTCAAAGTCATAAAAGGTAATTGATGGCTCCATGCACGTTATAACACTCCCTACAAGGTTTTTGAAGGCATTAGATTCTTGGGATTCTAACTCAATTGACTTGAGTATTTTCATTAAATCTTCTCTATGTGTATCACTCCAAATTTTTCACACCCTTACCTTCAGGCTATAGGATCTGTGCCCGAAAGGGGGATGTGAAAAGGATGGCGCGGTACCTCAGAATGAGATGCCTTGTGAAGGTCACGCCTCTTGGGGGAGGTGTATTATGGTGATTTTTTGACAGATGGTGGGTTCACCGGGAAACATTTGAATGGCAGTTTCCACGCCTAGGTTGGGAATGTGTTTAATGTGTTCAATTTTATCTTTAACCATTCGAGTCCTAGGTTTGGCCAAATGAATCTAAGTTGTTTTATTATGAAAATGTAGATTAAATGAAATACAACAAATAGATTTGAATAGAAATAGAGAGAAAAAGATAAATTACAGAGCCATACCTGATCCAGATGTCTAATGGAGGTTCTGATTCTTGAAGCAGACAGGATCGTCTAGAATTTTACGGGATCGTATTCGACCTACAGGATCATCTGAGATCTGACAAATTCGTCAGAGACCTGCAAATAGAGAAATAGACACAAAATACAAAAAATGCAGCAATGCTAATAGAGGATAATGATGTAAAATGACAATAAGGATGTTAACAGATAATCCCAAATAGAAATGCAAGTGAACTACAACACTTTAATAGCTAATCATGACCTTATTATGCAATTAAAATATATGGGTGAACTCCAAGATGCAGAATAGCAAAAAATAATAAGTAAACTAACTAGTTGCAGAATAAAACAGTAGATGAAAAGAGAAAAATGCAAACTCTGGGCATTGATTTCCCCCAACGATGATTGCAGTCGAAATCATCTCGGATTGGTACGAAATTGTCTCGAATTGAACAGGATCGTCTACAATGATCTGAGCTTGCTCCGGCTAAAGAATAACAAGGTTCTTGCAACAAAATTTGGATAGGACAAGTGTAGATGGTAATTCAGGATGTTTTAGTGCGTGTAGAGTCAAGTTACAGGAAATTTTAGCCAACGAGATGCCAAGGGGGAGTCCTAAGTTTAAATAGGCTTAGGAGGGAGGTTAGGTGGTTGGAGATCATCCCAATTTTGGAGATCTCCAATGGGGGAGGGTCTCTAACGACGTAGATATGCTTCTGCCCAGATTAGAGACGCCGTTGGAACTAAGACTAATTGTGAAAAATCAATTTTGGGACAAGATCGTCTGGACGTCCTAGCCCAGATGAAATCATCCGATCTGAGGCGATATCGTTTGATCGGCGACGATATCATCAAACGGTCAAAACAACCTCTAAAAATGGTGCGAGAAACAAAGAAATGGGTTAAGCGGCGGTTTAGGAGCGGTTTTGGGGGTTAAAATTGAATTTGAATTATTTACTAGAGTAAGTGCAATTATTAAGGTTTTACTGCGCCAATTTTAGGGTGCTACATTTTGCCCCCTCTTTAGCAAATTTTTTGAAGAAAATGCGTTAAATATGAGTTCTTCTTGATTTACGAGAAAGCAAAAATTATTCCCATTTTTAGGTGATGATTCTAGGTCGAATCGTACGATAGCTTACTATGGTGCCCCCTCCGTGTTTTTACCCAAATCGAATGTTTGAGGTAAAAACGCAAAAAAGCAAAAAAAATTTAAAAAAATGTTTAAGTGTTTTGAATAAAATTGAGAAAAATAGGGTAAAACCCTAATTCATTTGTTACTGTTCATTTTTTCTAGTTTCTGGAGCTCTAGAGACAAGATGGTCGAGACAGCGCACAGATCGACAGAGGTCCAGCGCGGGCTACGGGTAAGGGTCTAAACTTATTTTAGAGTGCTTTAATTTAGAATTTCATGCTTTTTAGATTAGATTTGACTGATTTTTGAGCATCATAGCCGTTTTTGGGCCGTCGACATTGTCGGGATGAAATCATCTCGATTTCACCGAAATCGTCTTGATATCGTCGATTTCGTCCAATAAGGGACGATTCCCTCATGCAAAATCAAAGACGAATTTGCTCAAATTTGGGATGATATCATCCAATTGTGGGCGATATCATCATTTGTGAAAGTGAACTGATTTAATGATTTTTATTAATGATTTTTGATTGTTTTGTTGTTTATGTTGCAGAGAGGATTACTAAAGAGCTGAGAATGGAAATACGACGGACTAAGGGATGACTTGGCCGCCCTGTCTCAGGTAGAGTGAGATCATCTTGTAGCATGTGGCAAAAATGCCACAAGCGTCTACATACATGGGTCTATTGACAGCCCTAGCAGAGAGGTGGTATCTGGGTTCTTGTTTCTGATTACCGACAGGGGAGATGACTCCCACACTAGAGGATGTAAGGAGAATTTTGAGGATCCCCATACAAGGATGACTAATCACTCCCATGTCCAATAAAGGCCACGTGATGATGCAACTATGCAGAGACCCGAGCTTCACCCTAGAGAAGGGCAGAGTGAACATCGAGTCCCTACGCCAGATGCCTGGGGCATCCAGACTAACACAGGTTTTGGCTGGGGTGGTAGGTGGTCTGCTACTATGCCATCAGAGTGGATGCAGGCTACCATGGTTTCTAATAGATGTGGTCAATGACATGAGAGACCATGGATACAGGTTTTCTTGGGGGAGCTTTGTTCTATGTTGATTGTATAGGATCTTGCATGGGGTCATTTACAAAGGCGATCGATGTCTAGTCATAACATCGCTATTGCAGGTTTGGTGCTGGGAGCACATCGTGGTGCAGAGGTCGGTAGGGCTCCCACTGATAGGGATTGATAGGGAGAGGCCCCAAGTTTTCTATTGGTGGCTCCGGAGAGGATCATAGTGGTAGATAGATCTGCCAGTGTCCTGAAGACTACTTGATGACCTTGTCTCCAACCAGATCACCTGGAGGCCTTGGAGAGATCATCTAGGGTGGGTCAAGGATAGATAAGAGCTAGCTCGTGTTAGGCAAAACTGCTGGCTAAGGATGGAGAGGGAAGAGGTGGACCTCCATCGATATGACTGAGTTTTGAGGCAGTTCGGTCTACAGCAGGGGATCCCATCTCTCAGAGACTACATGTTTTCCCAGACTATTCGAGATAACACTACAGTTAGTAGGGCTTTAGATATGCAGCGCTTCTGGATTCAGGACACGGATGATTCCCCCATTCAGCCAGTGGATGGGGATAATGTAGGGGTTGTAGATGGCTATGATGCCTAGTACACAGGCATCCACCCTCCTCGGATGACGAGGGCTCAGGGTCTGATTCATGCAATTGTGCGTTGGATGGGGAGGCAGTGCCAGGTGGCCATTGAGGCGACATAGGGTCATGACGGGAGAGAGCCGAGGAGACCACAGGCTCAGCAGAGGCAATGGTAGTGGGAGAGGAGGGAGGAGAGACCCCCTTCTCCATGGAGAGAGATACCACCATCGCTCGACAAGGGCAAGGATGTCGAGGCAGGAGAGAGTAGTGAGATGGCTACTCTTCGAGCGAAGATTGTTCATCTCCAAGCTCAGGTGTAGTCCTTGTAGGATGAGGCTGCATGAATCAGGGCTCGAGGCAGAGGGGTGAGCACTCAAGATTTAGCATGAGCTATTGCCCAGGTTACATTATATCAAACTTTATATTACCAGGTGGTTCCAGTAGAGCAGAGGGTGCCATTACCAGCTCATATTGCAGAGCCTGTCATGATGGGGTCATCTAGGACATCATCACGATCGGCATCCAGGACTCATGGCACGACACGAACTACGATGGGGTCACCTCCTCCACCTTAGGGCGAGGGAGGAGATGAGGCAGAGAGATTGAGGGCTTCTCGAGACTAGGCTACTACACTGCATAGACTGGATATATGATTGAGAGGATTGAGTATGCCAAGATGTAGATTGTGGCATATCAATCTAGTTTTGATATGATGTACATATTGTTGATATATATATAGATGAGATATTTTTGATCATATGACTTGTATTATGTATTTGTATGATGCTTTAATGTTTTGAATTGATTGCTTATTGGATTGATGATTCATGTAATTATGTCGTTTGGAAATATTATAATTTGATGTCATGCTTTTAAAATTTAAATGAAATAATCTGATGTAAACAAATTGATTGTTTGTGGGATGATTTGATAAAAAAATAAAAGGGACTTCTAACAATAATTTCAAAGGATATTGTCGCTATTATAGACCATTTCATGGAGTCACCACTCACTCGGTCGTCAAGCTAATCTCAGTATAGAAATATTGTTAAAAAGTAAAAGAGTGCTTAAGAGACTGTCTTAAGACTTTGTGTTGTAATGATGGAGATAATGATGGTTTGATGATTTGTTTTCAGATTTTCATAAAAATAGTATGCATGAGATACAAAAAGAAATATGATTTTTCTAGGCATAAATTCCTAAGTGTGATAAAATTTTGAATAATTCCTTAGAAATTATACCATGGTTGCAATATTGAATTTGAACATAATGACATGAAATAGAAGAAGTTGCATTCTTTGAAAGCATAATTGTGTAACATAATGATTTAAGTCATATGGTTTTTATGATTTGAAATAAATGGAAAATAAAATTAGTTCGATGGTTTGCGCTAGGCATAGAATATTTAGGTATAAACTTATACCATCATCATGAAATCCGAAGAAGAAAATAATAGTTTTATTGCACAGTTGTTTTTTAATTTTTTGAAAATAAATAGAAAATATGAAGATGAGGACTTGATCTAGGCATAAAATTCCAATTGTGGTTTTGGAATTATACCATCGTCGCGAAAGTCAAAAGTTATATGTAACTTTATTGCATATTTTTAAAATGATTTTTATTTTTTTGGTAATGCATGTGGTTGTCTTTATACTAAACAACTGCTCTCAGAGAAGAAAATGAAATTATTTCAGACAATTTGCAAAGATATTTCAAGGTATCTTAAAGAAAAAATTTAGATTTATAAGGAATCCCATGTGCGTATGTGAGTTCATTTTCGATCTTGATTTATCATAATGATACACAAAATCTCTCAAATACAAATGTGTGTGCGATTGTATTGTTCATTTACCAGGTTTGAGAAAGATACTATGATACAAGTGATTTAAATTAACCAAATAAGTGTTCATTAACCATGATTTAGATGCATATAACCATACCAGACTACTATGTAAGTCAGGTTATCAAGAGCTATCTAATCCATAAGAAGACATAGGTCTGTACAAAATAAGGTCGCTAATGTGATAGACATATCACCACGCTAGGAGTTACCCAAGGCCAAGCGGGTTGGGCACAAACCACCTGTTATGGGGCTTACCTCACAATTTTTGAATAATTGAGAATTCCAGGGATTCAAGCTCATCAACCCTTCTTTTCTTTTCAAGGGGTAGGGAAAGGGATTTTATTGCTTTTGCTTTTGCTCATTTTGCTTTCTTTTCTTTCTTTTCTCTTTTTTTTTTTGTATCTTTTGCTTTGATATTTGAGATAATGCTGAAATAGTGCTAAATTATTTTGCTTTATTTTGCTTGATTCTTCTTTTTCTTTTGCTTCCTATTCTAGGGATACTTGCTCGGATTAGTTGTATAGCAAGTGATTTTTATTCCGGGTAGGGGTGAGCTTGTACTTTTGCCAATTCTCAAAGATTCTAGACCATGTGCATGATAGGATAGTAAGGGAAACTTTTCGCTCAAGAAACCACTTCTACTATGTAGGATAGCATGGACATTACAAATATAATCATTTTATTGTGAAAATATATGCTTGGTTTAAGTAAATAACAAGATCAATTCTCTATGCTCAAACTTTATTTAATTGAATTTTGTAGACTTTGATATAAGAGAGATTAGTAATCATGCCAGATAAAATCAAGACATTTATTCATGTGAATGTGAAGGTGTGGGATTCCAAATAAATGCTAATTTATCCAAAATAATTTGAAAATATAACTACAAATATGTCACAATTTGAGAAGTACAAAAAATAAAAGATGTTTTTGAAGATTTTGATGATTTTGAATGTTTTTGGTATTTTTATAAATTGAAAGAAATACAAGATAGTGGTTTTTTTGAAATATTTTAAACAAATATATACAATGATGAAATGACCAATTTTGTTACGCATAGTAACGTTTAAGATACAAAATGTTCATGGGTTCTTTAAGTTCTTTACCATCTAAGGTAGATAATTTGTATGCTCCCGATTCAAATTTATCAGTGATAATATATGGTCCAAGCCAGTTGGGCTCAAATTTACCTTTAAGGTCTTTAGTTGCATTAGTATTCTTTTGATTTTCTTTTAAAACAAGATCGCCGACCTCAAAGGATCGATGACAAACTTTCTTAGCATATGATATTTTAAGCTTGTTTTGGTAAGCATGAAGATGCTCCAAAGCATTGATGCGCTTTTCATCTAGGAGTTCCAGCTGACTGAGTCTGCCAACTTGATATTCATCTCCTACTTCGGTATCTTGAAGTAGTAGAGACAAAGAAGGAACTTCTAATTCGAAGGGAAAAATGGCTTCAGTGCCATAAACCAAAACAAAAGGTGAAGTACCTATGGGAGTACGAACACTAGTTCGATAGGCCCACAAAGTTGGATATAATTGAATGTGCACCAGATTTATTGACCAATATTTTGAGAATTTTGATTAAGGTTTTGTTTGAAGCTTCTGCTTGGCCATTACCCTGAGGATAATAGGGAGTGGACCAGCGATGTTGAATCTTATATTTTTTGCATAATTTCTTAACATCTTTATTTTTGAAACAAGTTCCATTGTTTGAGATGAGATTTGCAAGAATTCCGAACCTACAAATGATTTGATTAAAAATAAATTTAGAGACTTGTGTTCTAGTGCAAGAAACTAAAGGCATAGCTTCAACCCACTTTGTGAAATACTCGATGGCGGTTATGATGAATTTGTGTCCATCAAATGACACAGGATTAATTTTTCCAATAATGTCTAAGCCCCATTTTGAAAAGGGCCAAGGAGATGAAATAGCCTGCAGTTCTTGTGCAGGGGCATGGACAAGGTCAGCATGTTTTTGGCACTTGTCACAATGGCACACATAATCATGTGCATAATTCTCCATGGTAGGCCAAAAGTATCCTATCCTAAGGATATTTTTAGCAATGACACTACCACTGAAGTGTCCTCCACAAGATCCATCGTGGGCTTCACTCAAAGCTGATCCGGATTCTTCTAAATTCAAACATCTCAATAGGATACCTTCAAAATATCTCCTATATAAAGTATTGCCAATTATTACAAATCGACTTGCTCGTCTACGTAATAACCGACACTGGTTTCTATTAGAATTGGTAGGGAAAGTCCCATTTTGAAGAAAATCAAATATATCCGTATACCAAGGTTCAGGGATAGTTTCATTGATTAGAAACACATACAAAGGTTCTAAGCATGACTTATGTGAAGCAGGTTCCTGGAGTCGATGAATAATGATGGTGGCATATTCGTCATCTAACTCCAAGGGCAGAAGAGATGCAGCTATGGCCATAGCGTCAACCGCATGGTTGCTAGTTCGAGGAATAGCTTCCAAGGTAACTTGATCAAATAGAGATATTAATTATAAAACATAAGCTTTATATGGGCATAGTTTATCATCTTTGGTCTGATAAATTTCATTAATTTGGTTTATAACAAGTTGAGAATCACCAAAAACTAACAGATGTTTAATTTTTTGAGCCAAGGAGGCTCGTAATCCAAGGATTAGAGCTTCATACTCAGTAGTATTATTAGTGCAAGCAAATGTTAATTTAAAGGACAAAGGTATAATGTGCTTTTGTGGAGATATTAAAATAATACCTGCACTAGCCCCACTCATGCATCGGGCTCCATCAAAGTATAAGGACCATTGTTCAACATGGTCTACCTCTAATTGAAGGCATTCATCAGGAAACTCAATGATGAGAGGATGGGTAGACTCTAAAGGTGCAACAGCTAATTGATCTGCTATGATTTGACCCTTAACAGACTTCTATCCTATAAACGTGAGTTCAAACTCACTTAGAGAAAGAACCCACTTGGTTGTGCAACCCGATAAATAAGGTCGACTCATAAGATACCGCAAGGGATCATATTTAGCAATGACATAAGTTTTTTGACTGAGCATATAATGGCATAATTTTTGCATAGAAAATATGACTGCTAGACATAGTTTTTCTAATGTTGTGTAGCGGGTTTCATAACTAATTAAATTTTGGCTAATATAATAATTAGCATGTTCTCTTTTCTCATCATCAAGTTGAGCTAACATAGCTCCTAAAGCAACATCTGAAGCTAAAATATACAGGATAAATGGACAATCAGGTCTAGGCAGTGAAAGCACAGGTGGGTTAAGGAGGTATTGTTTAAGAAGTTCAAAAGCTTCCTTACATTCATCGTCCCAATTAAAAGGGACATCCTTCTTAAGGAGCTTAAGAAAGGGACCAGTTTTGTTTGCCAACTTATCGATGAAGCGACAGATAGCTTGAAGTTTACCTTGTAAACTTTGTAATTCAGATATATTGGTAGGTGTGGGCATATCAGTGATAGCCACAATATTAAGAGGGTCAATTTTGATGCCACAGAAAGAAACTATAACCCCTAATAGTTTACCGAACTTAACTCCAAATATGCATTTGGCTGGATTTAATCGAATAAGATATTCTCTTAGTCGATTAAAAACTTTTCTCAAATCATCTAAATGATCATCTTCATTAATAGAGTGAGCTATAATATCATCTACATAATCATGTAGGATATCATGCATCATATCATGAAAAATATAAGTCATAGCTCGTTGATAGGTTGCACCTACGTTCTTTAGGCCGAATGGCATCACTTTCTACCAAAAGGTACCCCAGGGGGTAATAAAGGCTGTTTTAGCCTAATCTTCAAGAGCTATCCTGATCTAATTATAGCCAAAGAATCCATCCATTAGGGACATCATCCCACTCCCAGCAGTAAAATCAATGATTTGATCCATGTTTGGAAGAGGAAAATCATCTTTAGGGCATGCAGCGTTAATATCTCTAAAATCTGTGCAAACCCTAACTTCGGTAGCTTCTTTCTTGGTGACTGGAACTACATTCGAAATCCATTCAGCATAATCAATAGCTTGTATAAAAACAACATTCAGGAGTTTTTCTAACTCCCCTTTGACTAGTAAAGCCACTTTGGGATGCATTTTTCTAAGTTTATGTTTAACAGGTTTAGCATTCAGATGGACTACTAGGTGATGCATGACTACAGAAGGGTCTAAACCTGGCATATATTCATATGTCCAAGCGAAGACATCTTCATATTCTTTAAGAAATGCAATGTATTGCTCTTGTTTTTCTTGACTTAATTCTGATCCAATATTGATTATGTGGGGATTATCCTTAGTTCCAATGTTAATTTTAATGACATTTTCTACTTCCATGTGTAGATCTCTTTCAAAATTAGGTGGTGCGGGTGAGACGCCCAATTCTTGTAATTCTTTTAAGGTTAACTTAGATAAGTCATCTTGATGAGTAGTGGCCTCAGTTGGGCTATAGTAGTTATAGAACCATCAAAAATAAAAACCATTGTGTAACATTTCTTCAACGGGGACATCATGAAAAATATCTCCTTCCAACTCATCATCGGATTCAACAATCATTTCAGGATAAGCTATGGATAGCATATTGCATGTAAATGGCTGATTTTTTAGAGGCAAATCATCATGCCCATCCAAATAATCTTGATAACATATAAGTTGATCATCATCTTCAAAAGGGAAGGGTTGACCCTTACTAGGAAATAGGCCCACACCACAGTGGGTAGGCCACGGTTCTACCTCGAAAGGTTCTTTCATACCATTTTGGAAAGGTCCCAAGCCTTTCCCTTTATATCCCATTTTAAGCATTATAGGTTTAGCTTTAATACACTCATTAATAAAATAACATCGAGCATAACCCTCATGATGAGTTTTGATGTTCCTGGGTATTCTTCCCCAGTCATATCCTTTATAAATGAAGGCACAATCCCAACTTGGTAAGTACTTCCCATAGGTTGTGGGAGGCCCAAAGTACGAGGAGATGGTGGAAAATTACTTAAGATAATGGAATTTTGCATAGAAGCATTTGTTTTTCTGATATAAGAATTTTAGATAAATTAGGTAAGAGTTCATCAGAAAGAGCATAAGATGTATAAGGATCATTCCCTATATCTTTAGATGTGGAAGGTATGATAGATGTAGATAATGTGGAGGTGTTAATAGATGGGTCTATAGGTTTTGAAATGATAGGGATGGAACATGAAGGACTGGTTGTGGATTGAAGATCTTTTTGAGGTTCTAGAGTGGTTTGTTTAAAAGATTGTTGATCTATATATGAGGGTGAAATTAATGGAGGAGAAATATTTTTTTGATCTGTTGAAGCACCGCCCGAGTATCCTCGACAGAGGTAAAACCCTAAGTCAAAGATTGTTGATCTATATATGAGGGTAAAACCGAATTTAGAGTGCCTTACTTTAGAATTTCATGCTTTTTAGACTAGATTTGCTTGATTTTTGAGCATCGCAACCGTTTTTGGGCCATCGATGTTGTCGAGACGAAATCGTCTCGATTTCGCCAAAATCGTCTCGATATCGTCGATTTCGTCCAAGGGCGAAATCGGCGATAGGGGGACAATTTCGTCCAATAAGGGATGATTCCCTCATGCGAAATCAGAGATGAATTTGCTCAAATTTGGGATGATATCATCCAATTGTGGACGATATCATCATTTATAAAATTGAACTTACTTTGACTTGAATTTTTAATTAATGATTGATTTATTAATGATTTCTATTGTTGATTTTGTTTATGTTGCAGAGAGGATTACTAAAGAGCAGAGAATGGAAATATGGAGGGTTGAGGGATGACTTTGCTGCTCTTTCTCAGGCAGAGTGAGATCAACTGGCTCAGGCCAGCTTGTAGCATGTGGCAGAGATGCCACAAATTTCTACAGATATGGGGCTATTGACAACCCTAGCAGAGAGGTGGTATCTGGGTTCTTCATGTTTTCGGTTATCGATAGGGGAGATGAATCCCACACTGGAGGATGTATGGAGGATTTTGAGGATCCCCATACAAGGACGACTGATCACTCTCATGGCCAATCAGAGCCATGTGATGATGCGACTGTGTGGCGATACAAGCTTTGCCCTGGAGAAAGGTGAAGTGAATATCGAGTCACTGCGTCAAATTCCTGGGGCATCTAGACTCACATGGGTTTTGGTTGGGGTGGTAGGTGGACTTCTGCTGTGCCACTAGAGTGGATGCAAGTTACCATGGCTACTGATAGATGTGGTCTACGACATGAGAGACCACGGATATAGGTTTGCTTGGGGGATCTTTGTACTCTATTGATTGTATAGGATCCTGCATGGGGTTGTGTACAAGGGCGGTCGATGTCTGGTTATGACATCGTTACTGCAAGTTTGGTGCTGGGAGCACATCGCAGTGCGGAGGCTGATAGGGCTTTCGCTGACAAGGATTGACAGGGAGAGGCCCCAAGTTTTCTACTGGTGGCTCTGAAGAGGGGCACAGTGGCAGATAGATCTGCCAGCATCCCGGAGACTACTAGACGACCTCATCTCCGACCAGATCACCTAGAGGCCTTGGAGAGATCATCCAGGGTGGGCTGAGGATAGACAGGAGTTGGCTCGCATCAGGCGAGTCTACTAGCTGAGGATGGAGAGGGGAGAGGTGGAGCTCCACTAGTATGACCAAGTTTTGAGGCAGTTTGGTCTAAAGCAAGGGATCCCATCTCTCAGAGACTATGAGTTTTCTTGGACTATCCGAGATAACACTACAACTAGCGGGGCTCCAAATATGCAATGATTCTAGAGTTAGGACATAGATGATGCCCCCATTCAGCCAGTGGATGGGGACAACACAGGGGTAGCCGACAACTATGATTCCTGGTACACAGGCATCCACCCTCCTTAGATGACGAGGGCTCAAGGTTTGATTCATGCAATTATGCATCAGATGGGGAGGCGATGCCAGGCGGCCATTGAGGCAACACAGGTTTGCAGTGGGAGAGAGCAAAGGAGACCACAGGCACAGTAGAGGTCACAAAAATGGGAGAGGAGGGAGGAGAGACCCCCTTCTCCATAGAGAGAGAGGCCACCATCACCCGATAAGTGCAAGGGTGTTGACACTAGGGAGAGCAGCGAGACATCAACTCTTCGAGCAGAGACTGTCCGTCTCTAGGCACAGATGTAGACATTGTATGATGAGGCTACATGCCACCGAGCTAAGGTTACACAACTCAAAGATGATATTGCATGCCTCAGAGCACGGAGCGGAGGAGTGAGCACTCAAGATTTAGCATGTGCTACTGCCCAGATCACATTCTATCAAGATCTATACTACCAGGCGATGCTAGCAGAGGAGAGGGTGCCATTACCAACTCATATTGTAGAGCCTATCATGGTGGGGTCATCTAGGACATCATCACAATCGGCATCCAAGACTCATGGCACCACACGGACTGCGATGGGGCCACCTCCTCCACCTCAGGGCAGGGGAGGAGATGAGGCTGAGAGCTCGAGGGGTTCTCGAGACATGGCACAAAGGATATATGATTGAGAGGATTGAGTATGCCAAGATGTAGATTGTGGCATACCAATCCAGGTTTTGATATGATGTACATATATTTGATATATATATAGATGAGATATTTTTGATCATATGACTTGTCTTATGTGTTTTTACGATGCTTTAATGTTTTTGATGTGTGATTTGATTTGATGATTCATGTAATTATGTTGTTTGGAAATATGTATGGTTTTTAATGAATGCTTTAAAATTTAAATGAAATAATCTGATGTAAACAAATTGGTTGTTTGTGATGTGATGATTTGATAAAAATAAAAAGGACTTTTAACAATAATTTCAAAGGACATTGTCGCTATTATAGACCATTTCATGGAGTCGCCGCTCGCTCGGTCATCAAGCTCATCCCATTATAGAAATATTGTTAAAAGTAAAAGAGTGCTTAAGAGACTGTCTTAAGAATTTTGTGCAATGGTGCAAATGATGATGATGATGGTTTGTTTTCAGATTTTCATAAAAATAGTATGCATGAAATATTTTGAAATGATTTTTGCTAGGCATAAATTCCTAAGTGTGATAAATTTTTTGAATAATTCCCTAAGAATTATACCATCATTGCAATTTTACATGTTGAAAAAATGACATGAAATAGTAATAATGTTCGTTCTTTTGAAAGCATAATTGTATAACATAATGATGTAAGTCATATTTTTTTGATGAATTGATTTGAAATAAATGGAAAATAAAATTAATACAATGGTTTGCGCTAGGCATAGAATATTTAGGTATAGACTTATACCATCATCGCGAAATCCAAAAAGAGATAGTTTTATTGCATGGTTGATTTTTTAATAAACAAAAAATATGAATATGAGGACTTGCGCTAGGCATAAAATTCCAATTTTGGTTTTGGAACTATACCATCGTTGCGAAAATCAAAAGTTATATATAAATGTAACTTTATTGCATATTTTTAAAAATGATTTTGATTTTTCTGGTAATGCCTGTAGTTGTCTTTATACTAAACAACTATGCTCAAATAAGAAAATGAAATTATTCCAGAAAATTTACAAAAATATTTCAAAGTATCTTGAAGACAAAAGTTAGATTTATAAAGAATCCCATGTGCATATGTGAGTTCATTTCCAATCTTGATTTATCATAATGATACACAAAATCTCTCAAATACAAATGTGTGTGCAATTGCTTTGTGCATTGACCAGTTTTGAGCAAGATAATTTGATACAAGTAATTTGAATTAACCAAAATAAGTGTTCATTAACCATGATTTAGATGCATATAACCATACCAGACTACTATGTAAGTCGAATTATCAAGAGCTAGCTAATCCATAAGTAGACATAGGTCTATACAAAATAAGGTCACTAATGTGACAAACATATCACCACGCTAGGAGTTACCCAAGGCCAAGCGGGTTGGGCACAAACCACCTATTATGGGGCTTACCTCACAGTTTTCGAATAATTGAGAATTCCAAGGATTCAAGCTCATCAACCCTTATTTTCTTTTCAAAGGGTAGGGAAAGGGATTTTATTACTTTTGCTTTTGCTTTCTTTTGCTTTCTTTTGCTTTCTTTTGTTTTTCTTTTGCTTTCTTTTGTATTGTATTTTTTCTTTCGTTTGGAGATAATGCTTGGAACATTGCTGTAATGATATAAAATAACATTTTTCTTTTTCTCTTTTTCTTGAACTTTGCTTTTCTTCCTATGCTAGGGATACTTGCTCGGATTAGCTGTAGAGCAAGGTATTTTTATTCTAGGTAGGGGTGAGCTTGTCCTTTTGCCAATTCTCAAAGATTCTAGACCATGTGCATGATAGGATAGCAGGGGAAACTTTTCGCTCAAGAAACCACTTCTACTATGTAGCATAGCATGGACATTACAAATATAATCATTTTATTGTGAAAGGATGTGCTTGGTTTAAGTAAATAACAAGATCAATTCTCTATGCTCAAACTTTATTTAATTGAATTTTGTGGACTTTGATATAAGAGAGATTAGTAATCATGCCAGATAAAATCAAGATATTTATTTTTGTGTTTGCAAAAGTGAGGGATTCCAAATAAATGCTAATTTATCCAAAATAATTTAAAAATATAACTGCAATACTTGTAACAAGAAATATATACAAATATTTTTGAGGAGTTTGATAATTTTGACTCTCTCTTTCCTTCTTTCTTTTTGTTTTTTTTTTTTTTGAAAGAGTCAATAATATTGATGTTTTTTAATTTTTGTTTGTTTTTTTTTTTTTTTGTTGAAAGAATTAACAAGTGCCATAAATACAACAAATAGTTTTGAATATTTTTATGATTTTGAATGTGTTTGGTATTTTTGAATTTATAAATTGAAAGAAATACAAGATAGTGACTTTGAAATATTTTAAACAAATATACACAATGATGAAATGCCCAAATTTATACATAGTAACGTTTAAGATGCATAATATTCATAGGTTCTTTAAGTTCTTTACCATCTAAGGTGGATAATTTGTATGCTCCCGATTCAAATTTAGCAGTGATAATATATGGTCCAAGCCAGTTGGGCTCAAATTTTCCTTTAAGGTCTTTAGTTGCATTAGTATTTTTTTTATTTTCTTTTAAAACAAGATCGCCGACCTCAAAGGATCGATGACGAACTTTCTTAGCATATGATCTTTTAAGCTTGTTTTGGTAGGCACGGAGATGCTCCAAAGCATTGATGCATTTTTCATCTAGGATTTCTAGCTGACTGAGTCTGCCAACTCGATAATCATCTCCTACTTCAGTATCTTGAAGTTGTAGAGCCAAAGAAGGAACTTCTAATTCAAAGGGAAAAACGACTTCAGCACCATAAACCAAAACAAAAGATGAAGTTCCAGTGGGGGTTCGAACACTAGTTCGATAGGCCCACAAGGTTGGATATAATTGAATGTGCCGATCATGGCCAGATTTATTGACCAATATTTTGAGAATTTTGATTAAGGTTTTGTTAGATGCTTCTGCTTGGCCATTACCCTAAGGATAATAGGGAGTGGACCAGCGATGTTGAATCTTATATTTTTGGCATAATTTTTTAACATATTTATTTTTTAAACAAGTTCCATTGTCTGAGATGATATTTGCAAGAATTCTGAACCTACAAATGATTTGATTAAAAATAAATTTAGAGACTTGTGTGCCAGTGTAGGAAGCTAAAGGCATAGCTTCAACCCACTTTGTGAAATACTCGATAGCGGTTATGATGAATTTGTGTCCATCAGATGACACAGGATTAATTTTGCCAATAATTTCTAAGCCCCATTTGGAAAAGGGCCAAGGAGATGAAATAGCCTGTAGTTCTTGTGCAGGGGCATGGACAAGGTCAGCATGCTTCTAGAACTTTTGGCAATGGCGCACATAATCATGTGCATAATTCTCCATGGTAGGCCAAAAGTATCCTATCCTAAGGAGCTTTTTAGCAATGACACTACCACTGAAGTGTCCTCCACAAGATCCATTGTGGGCTTCACTCAAAGCTGATCTGGATTCTTCTAAATTCAAAAATCTCAATAGGATACCTTCAAAAGATCTCCTATATAAAGTATTGCCAATTATTACAAATTGATTTGCTCGTCTACGTAATAACCGATCTTTGGTTTCTATTAGAATTGGCAAGGAAAGTCCCAGTTTGAAGAAAATCAAATATATCTGTATACCAAGGTTCATGAGTAGTTTCATTGATTAGAAACACATCCAAAGGCTCTAAGCATGACTTATTTGAAGCGGGTTCCTGGAGCCGACGAATAATGATGGTGGCATATTCGTCATCTAACTCCAAGGGCAGAAGATATGTAGTTGCGGCCATAGCGTCATCTACATGGTTGCTAGTTCGTGGAATAGCTTCCAAAGTAACTATATCAAACAAGGATAACAGTTGCAAAACATATGCTTTATATGGGCACAATTTATCATCTCTGGTCTGATAAACTTCATTAATTTGATTTATAACAAGTTGAGAATCACCAAAAACTAACAGATGTTTAATTTTTAGTGCCAAGGTAGCTCGTAATCCAAGGATTAGAGCTTCATACTCAGCAGTATTATTAGTGCAAGTAAATGTTAATTTTTAGGACAAAGGAATAAGATGTTTATGCGGGGATATTAAAATAATACCCGCACCAACCCCACTCATGCATCGGGTGCCATCAAAGTATAAGGACCATTGTTCAATATGGTCTGCCTCTGATTGAAGGCATTCATCAGGAAACTCAATGATGAGGGGATGGGTAGACTCTAAGGGTGCAGTAGCTAATTTATCTGTTATGATTTGACCCTTAATAGAATTTTGTCCTATGAACATGAGGTCAAAATCACTTAGAGCAAGAACCCATTTGGCTGTGCGACCTGATAAATAAGGTCGATTCATGAGATACCGCAAGGGATCACATTTAGCAATGACATAGGTTTTCTGACTAAGCATATAATGGCATAATTTTTGCATAGCAAACACGACTACTAGACATAGTTTTTCTAATGCTATGTAGCGGGTTTCATAACTAATTAGAGTTTGGCTAATATAATAAGTAGCGTGTTCTCTCTTCTCATCATCAAACTGAGCTAACATAGCTCCTAAGGCAGAATCTGAAGCATAAATATACAAGAGAAATGGGTGATCAGGTGTAGGTGGAGAAAGCATAGGTGGGTTAAGGAGGTATTGTTTGAGAAATTCAAAAGCTTCCTTACATTCATCATCCCAATTAAAAGGGACATCCTTCTTAAGGAGCTTAAGAAAGGGACCGGTTTTGTCCGCCAACTTATCGATGAAACGACGGATAGCTTGAAGCTTACCTTGTAAACTTCGTAATTCAGATATATTGGTAGGTGTGGGCATATCAGTGATAGCCGCAATCTTAAGAGGGTCAATTTCGATACCACGTAAAGAAAATATAACCCCTAATAGTTTACCGGACTTAACTCTGAATATGCATTTGGCTAGATTTAATCGAATAAGATATTCTCTTAACCGATTAAAAACTTTTCTCAAATCATCTAAATGGTTATCTTCTTTAATAGAGCGAGCTATAATATCATCTACATAATCATGTAGGATATCATGCATCATATCATGAAAAATATAAGTCATAGCTTGTTGATAGGTTGCACCTGCATTCTTTAAGCCGAATGGCATCACTTTCCAACAAAAGGTACCCTAGGGGGTAATAAAGGTTGTTTTAGCCTGATCTTCAGGAGCTATCCTAATCTGATTATAACCAGAGAATCCATCCATTAAGGACATCATCCCACTCCCGATAGTAAAATCAATGATTTGGTCCATGTTTGGAAGAGGAAAATCATCTTTAGGGCATGCAACGTTAATATCTCTAAAATCTGTGCAAACCCTAACTTTGGTAGCTTCTTTCTTGGTGACTAGAACTACATTCGAGATCCATTCAGCATAATCAATAGCTTGTATAAAAACAAAATTTAGGAGTTTTTCTAATTCCCCTTTGACTAGCAAGGCCACTTTGGGATGCATTTTTCTAAGTTTTTGTTTAATAGGTTTAGCATCCGTATGGACTACTAGGTGATGCATAACTACAGAAGGGTCTAGACCTGGCATATCTTCATATGTCCAAGCGAAGACATCTTCATATTCTTTAAGGAATGCAATGTATTGCTCTTGTTTTTCTTGACTTAATTCTGATCCAATATTGATTATGTGAGGACTATCCTCAGTTCCAATGTTGATTTTAATGACGTTTTCTACTTCCATGTGTAGATCTCTTTCAAAATTAGGTGGGGCGGGTGAAATGCCCAATTCTTGTAATTCTTTTAAGGTTAACTTGGATAATTCATCTTGAGGAGTCGTGGCCTCAAGTTGGGCTATAGTAGGTATAGAACCATCAAAATAAAAACCATTGTGTAACATCTCTTCAATGGAGACATCATGGAAAATATCTCCTTCCAACTCATCATCGGATTCAACGATCATTTCAGGGTAAGCTATGGATAGCATATTACATGTAAATGGCTGATTTTTTAGAGGCAAATCATCATGCCTATCCAAATAATCTTGATAACATATGAGTTGATCATCATATTCAAAAGGAAAGGGTTGACCCTTACTAGGAAATAGGCCCACACCACAACGGGCAGGCCACGGTTCTACCTCGAAAGGTTCTTTCATACCATTTTGGAAAGGTCCCAAGCCTTTCCCTTTATATCCCATTTTAAGGATTATAGGTTTAGCTTTAATATACTCATTAGTAAAATAACATCGAGCATATCCCTCATGATGAGTTTTGATGTTCCTGGGTATTCTTCCCAGTCATATCCTTTATAAATGAAGGCACAACTCCCGACTTGGTAAGTACTTCCCATAGGTTGTGGGAGGCCCAAAGTACGAGGAGATGGCAGCAAGTTATTTAAGATAATGGAATTTTGCATAGAAGCATTTATTTTTTTTTATATAAGAATTTGAGATAAATCAGGTAAGAGTTCATCAGAAAGAGCATAAGATGTAGAAGGATCATTCTCTATATCTTTAGATGTGGAAGGTATGATAGATGTAGATAATGTGGAGGTTTTAATAGATGGGTCTATAGGTTTTGAAATTATAGGGATGGAACATGAAGGATTGGTTGTGTATTGAAGGTCTTTTTGAGGTTCTAGAGTGGTTTGTTTAGAAGATTGTTGATCTATATATGAGGATGAAATTAATGGAGGAGAAATAGACGAAGTTATGGGTGTGCGTTTCACATTTTTAGATGAAAAATAAGAATTAGGATGTGTGGATGACAGAGCAGGGCAAAATTGAACTCCAATAGGTTCTACCAAGGCACACATATCAAAGGGTCTAGGATCACCATGGATAGTGACCAACTGATTTTTAAATTCAAATTTAACACATTGGTGTAAATTTGATGGGACAACCCACATTGCATTGATCCAAGGATGACCCAAGAGTATATTGTATGATGTGGGGCAATGTACAATAAACACGGTCGTATCTAAGGTTCTAGGACCAACTTGCAATGGGATGGTAATAAATCCACATGTTTCTTGTGTTTCGTCATTGAAAGCTTTTATGATCATGTCAGTTTTCTTCATTTCATCACTTCTAAACCCAAATCGTTGGTAGAAATCAAAAGTGCAAATATTTAGAGATGAACCATTATAATCAAAACTCTTTTAACGACTACATCTCCAATTAGGGTAGTGATGTATAAGGGGTTATCCTTATGTAAACTATGTTGTGGTATATCTTTATCCCGAAAGTCAATACAATCGACTTCCCTAGTGATGATAGTATTGGCCATGGCTTCAAGTTGAATGTTTTGAGGTACCATAATTTGGCTTAATGTAAGCATTAATTCATCTCTATGGGTAGGAGAAGATCTTAATAAATCCAAGAGAGAAATTATGGCTGTAGTATTGGATAATTGGTCATTAATATTGTAAGGGGGTTTAGGTTGAACATTGAAGCATGATTCCCTTTATTGGGATTTTTCAAAATAAATGGAGCTGATCCATCATTCTAGTTTGGTTCTTGTTGAGAATTTTGAGCCTGTTTTCTGGTAACGACTTCGATGGTACCTACAATGTTGTATTGAGGACATTGAATAAGTCTTGGTCTAGGATTTATAGCTTGTTCATTATAAAGGAATTGATCAGAAGAGGGTCAAGTAGTAACTCTTCTAGGAAATGGTTCTTCTGGAATCATAGCATCTGTAATAGGTTGAAAAGGATCTGATTCATTTTTAGAGCTATTCGATTGGTTTGAAGTGATTTCCATGTCACTTTCAGTATCTGATTCGATATCACTAGGATCTAGAGTTTGAGTGTTATGTAGGGGCCTGGTTGTGAACATGGATAAAGTTGTGTCAAATTTTTATAAATCATGATTAGGTAAATGTCCGCTAATAGTTCCTACATATTGAGTAGGAGGAGGAACATTATGATGCTCAATTTGATTGGCCATATCTTTACCATGTCTTGGTAAAGGATGTTGAAATATGTCTAATGATTGATTAGCATTTTGATTTTGATTTTGGGGAATGTTCTTTTAAGAATTATTAGGAGCATTTTGTTTAGGTTGGAAGGCTTGCACCTCCATTTCATTATTATCAATCAGATCTTGTATTTTATGTTTTAACCTTTTACAAGCGTTAGTAGAGTGTCTAGGTCCTCTATGGAAATCACAGTGTAAGTCAGCTCTGTATCCGGGTATGGTTGGATCAGGTTCTCGGATAGCTAGTAATTGAATCAAACCTCTTTCGAGTAATTGAGGTAAAATAGTTGATAACGGTTGATTCAATCTAGTAAATTCTCGAGGAGGTTTATCAGGAGGTTTCAATATAAATTTTTTTGTTGTCTTCGTTGCATTGATATTAGCAACATTTTTGCTATTAGTGACTTCGTCACCTACGACTTGTTTGTTTTTATATTGATTTATGGATGTTTTCTCATCATCTTTCTTCCTAAGTTGACCTCTCCTAATGAGGGCATCTTCTACTCTTCAAGCTAAATCTATAGCCTGATCGAAGGTAGTTAAAGTAGCATTTGATAACTCATAAGATATTTGTTCTTGTAAATTATTAATAAAAATGTCCAACATTTCCCTATAAGGTAGCACAAAGTGCAGTTTTCCTATCAACTGCCTCCATCTAGCTAAGAAATCAGCAAAACATTCATCTTTGTCTTGTTTTAAGTTGTATAAATCTTTAATGGTGACATGCCTCTCGATGTAGGCTCTAAATTGATGGACAAAATATTTAGTTGTTTCTTCAAAGTTTCTCAAAGAATGAGTGGGCAATTGATAGTACCACTCTAATGCCATTCCACCTAAACTTTTTGGGAACATTTTTAGTAATAGCAAGTCATCATGTGATATATCATGACATGCTATCCTAAACATGCGAAGATGCTCTATGGGATCTTCGGTTCATTTATATATAGGCAGGACCGACATAGGGAAGTGTTTGGGGTATGGTTGTGCTACAACTATGGGATCCAAAGGTTGACTACACATCTCTCGATAATTGTATGAGGGACGATAGGGATCTATCTGGTTGATGCGGAAAGCTAACTACTTCACCATGGCTTCCAGATTACTGGTTTGCCCACCATATTGGTTTGGTAGGGCATTAATATGGGATTTGTGAGCATATGATGGAGGGACATGAATATTAGATGCTATATTGCTAGTGTGTAATCTGTTGGTAGGAAGGGTGTTATGAAGAAGTTTTGAAGTTATATTATGTTGTATTCCAGATTGTTGGAAATTGGTATTTGGCTTCATTTTAGGTTTTTGTTGATTTGAAGCATATTGATCAATAGTTTGGCAAAGTAAAGCAATGAAGGAAAGTTTCTTTTGTGTGGGAATGATTTTGGGCTCAATAACAGGTTCTTTGGGAGGTTGGGTAACCTGTTGTTTTTGCATGTTCTAAATTATAGTGGCCATATCTCTATTGGATGGTCCAGCCTTATCACTTTCTTGATCAACAAAGGACAAGGGATTAGTGTGTATATTAAACACATCTTCCATGGCTGCTTGAGTGTCACTAATTTGTCCTTTATCAATACGAACTGCCATATTAAGAGCACCAATGTTATTATTGAAAAATTTCTAGAAATGATCTAAGTTATCAAAAGCAATAGTTCCATCTAGAGTTATTCTAGGGGATGAGGATCCATCCTCTTTAACATTTTCTTCTTGTTCATCTACAACAAGCTCATTGTCTTGCTGGTCTAGAGTTTCTTATTTCAGGATTAGATCCTCAGGAAGGTCATTTGGGTTTCTTGTTTTGTCTCCTAACCAATCTTCTTCTTCTCCTTCAGTTTGTTTACCATTCCTAAGTTTAGGCATTGTGCTTAAATTAGATTTCAGCAAATTATATATATATATATATATATATATATATATATATATATATATATATATATATTTGCAACCAACTTAAGAGGTATATATTAATTATATACCTACTACAATATTTAAAATGAAATGTTTTGGTTTTTGTTATGTTTTTTAGTTTTTCTTGTTTTTTTTTGTTTTAATAACAATAATATAAATATAACAAACAACATACGAAACGCAAGAACTAATAATAATGAAAGCAATGATCTAGTTTTCTATAAACAATTTATAAATATCATTAATGGGCTCAAGTTCTTCAGGAGTCATGAAGTGTTCTTCTTCAAATTGAAAATTTTCTTTCAAGAATTTAATGAAAAGGGCTATAGTGATATTATCGGTCTCATATTCTGGTTGATAGAAGTAAAGCTCGTGGCAATACTCTCGATATAACATAGCTCTAGGAACTCTCTTCCATCTTTCCCTATCCATAAGAATGACCTCTTGGTCTTCTACATGACCTAGGAACTAGTGTATAGTGGCTGGGTTCTAGAGGTATTCCTCGAAGGTGAACAATTCTGAAGACACAAAAGCTCTCCTATAAGCTAACCATCTATGGCAGGCTCTTTGAAGTTCATGATAAAAAATGATTTGATGAGGATCCAAGATTCTATCTAGGACAAGCCTTTTGATTTGTTTAAGTTTTGTTGACCTAGATGAAATGATACCTAGTCTTCTATCAAGTTTGTCCCACAAAAGTTGATTTCTATCTATTTCAGGCACACTAAGCACAGAATTGATTTCTATGGCTACTAATTGGTTTTCAACATTTATAGTAACTGCTAGTATTTTCTTAGGAGCTACCATCTAAACATGATATGCAACTTATTAGTTTTAAATGATTTGAAATGCATCTATATTTTTTTGTTTTTGTTTCCAAAAGTTTTTAAATGCATTCACGTCGGGTTCACCAAAATGTATTGCTCCAAATTTTTCACACCCTTACCTTCAGCCTATAGGATTCATGCCCAAAAGGGGGATGTGAAAAGGATGGTGTGGTACCTCAGACTGAGAGGCCTTGCGAAGGTCCCGCCTCTCGGGGGAGGTGTATTATGGTGATTTTTTTATGGATGGTGGGTTCACCAGGAAACGTTTGAATGACAGTTTCAACGCTTAGGTTGGGAATGTGTTTAATGTGTTCAGTTTTATCTTTAACCATTCGAGTCCTAGGTTTGGCCAAATGAATCTAAGTTGTTCTATTATGAAAATGTAGATTAAATGAAATACAACAAATAGATTTGAATAGAAACGGAGAGAAAAAGCTAAATTACAGAGCCATACCTGATCCGGATGTCTGATGGAGGTTCTGATTCTTGAATCAGATAGGATCATCTAGAATTTGACGGGATTGTCTCCGACTTGCAGGATCGTCTGAGATCTGATGAATTCATCAAACGAATTTGTCAGAGACCTGCAAACAGAGAAATAGACACAAAATACAAAAAATGCAGCAATGCTAATAGAGGATAATGATGTAAAATGACAATAAAGATGTTAACAGATAATCCCAAATAGAAATGCAATTGAACTACAACATTTTAATAGCTAATCATGACCTTATTATGCAATTAAACTATATGGGTGAACTCCAAGATGCAAAATAGCAAAAAATAATAAGTAAACTGACTAGTTGCAGAATAAAACAACAGATGAAAAGAGAAAAATGCAAACTCTGGGCACTGATTTCCCCCAACGATGATTGCAGTTGAAATCATCTCGGATTGGTACGAAATAATATCGAATTGAACAGGATCATCTGCAACAATCTGAGCTTGCTCTGGTTGAAGAATAACAAGGTTCCTGCAACAAAATTTGGATAGTACAAGTGCAGATGGTAATTCAGGATGTTTTAGTGCATGTAGAGTCAAGTTACAGGAAATTTTAGCTAGCGAGATGCCAAGGGGGAGTACTAAGTTTAAATAGGCTTAGGAGGGAGGTTAGGTGGTTGGACATCATCCCAATTTGGGAGATCTCCAATGGGGGAGGGTCTCTAACAGTGCAGACACACTTCTGCCCAGATTAGAGACGTCATTGAAACTGAGACTAATTATGAAAAATCAGTTTTGGGACAAGATCGTCTGGACATCCTAGCCCAGATGAAATCATACGATTTGAGGTGATATCGTCTGATCGACGACGATATCGTAAAATGGTCAAAACAACCTCTAAAAATGGCATGAGAAATGAGGAAATGGGTTAAGTGGTGGTTTAGGAGCGGTTTTGGGGGTTAAAATTGAATTTGAATTATTTACTAGAGTAAGTGCAATTATTAAGGTTTTACTGCGCCAATTTTAGGGTGCTACACTATGCCTAGGGGATTTTTGGATAAGCTCATACATAGAAAGTTTGGCTGATACCATTTTCAAACTAGTGGTTAATCGACTGGTTAAAGTTACCACTAGCCTTATTGGATGAAGGATGGACTGATTGGATGGATTGTATATATTTATTTATAGAGATAGATTTGGTGATGTTTGGATGGGATGTGGGTTTGAAGGTTGTTGAGGATTTTGTTTATTTTGCCTTTGCCCTCTAATGACCACATGGACTGCTCCTACAAATTTTTTGTATTGTTGGACATGATTTACTTGATTAGGAGGTGGTTTTTGATTGTTACCTCCTACATTATGTTGGACCTCCCCATGGTTAGGTAGCGATGTTTGATATATACCTAAATTTTGGTTTTGTGGAGCTAAGGGGTTATCCACATTAATGGCCCCTAGGTCTATGAGGTCTTGCACTATATTTTTGAACATATGGTAGGAATTGATATCATGCCCATTTTGCCGATGGTATGGGCAAAACAAGTGCTCTCTATAATTTTTAGGTCTTTTGGTGGGATCATCGGGCCTAATTTTTGACAAGGCTAATTTTTTGGTCTCATATAACCTTCAAAATATGGATGAATATGATTTCACTAAAGGAGTGTATTAATGTTGGGGCTGATTGAATTGGCGGTGGGTAGGTTGTTCCATAGTTGGTGTTGTGTTGTGTACTGTTGGTACTTGGGTTACTGATGGGACCGTATGATAGGCAATTTTTCTTTGCACTAGTTTTTAAGCCATTACCGACTGGCTCATGACCACTTGATTGACTTGATTAGTTGTGTTAGCCATTGAGGCTTATGTTGATTTGGTTTGGCCAATTTGATTATTTCAGTATTGGCCCCTATTTTGCCAATATTTCTTCTTAGGCCTAATGACACCCTCTTGGATTTTTATCTCCTCAATGACACTAGCCTATGCTAAATCCTCCACAAATTTTCTATAAGTATTGAGCTATAGCATCCAAGATATGGGTTTTAAGCAATTCTTGGTAAAAAGTTTGATAATTTCTTCCATTGGGGGGGAGAATGGCAACTTGGTTATGATTTCCCTCCAACGGTTTCCAAAATCATAGATAGGTTCCTCATCCCATTTTTTCAAATAATATATATCTGATAAGGATACCTTCTTTCTAATATTAAGGGCGAAGCATTCCAAGAGTAGATCTATAAATTGATTAAAAGTATAGATACTATGTGTAGGCAATTGATTGTACCATTCAATGGCATCTATCCCTAATGTTTGAGGAAACATTCGGAGCATAAGAGCATTATCATCGTTAATACAAAAATATACGTGTACAAATGAACTCACATGCTCCTTAGGATCCTCAATTCCCCTAAACTTGTTAAATTTTGGTACCATAAAATCTATTGGATATGACGGTGATGGTACTGAAGGGTGGATTGGTTGATGGATTAGTTGTCTTAATGTGAGATTTTGGCTTGTAATTATTGGTGAATTTTGCATCAAATGATCAATTTGCTTTTGAATTTCCTAGAACCTAAGATCTTCTACTGGAATGTGAGGATCTTGGATTGTGTGGTGGTTGGTTAATGGGTTGGATGGTAGATGTTGGGGTGTGACCAACATGGTATTATGAAATGCATTGGGATGGGTGTGTTGTGAAGCTATATGGTTAAGGGATGGGAATGATTGATGAGGATGTTGATGGAAGAATGAGTTGTGTGGTTGGTTGGTGGCAATAGTAATTGGTGTGGTTGATGTGTGGATTGATGGTGGATTAGGGATGGACACTATGGAAGGTTGGGGAACCCATGCTGGATTTTGATTGGTGAGTGGAGGTTGATTTGGAACTACTTGGGTCATAGGGTCTTTGTTAACTGGTTGTTTTCCATTTGTTTATTGTGAAAGCAACCTATTTATGAGCCCTAATGTTTTCGTAAGTTCCTTATTTGACTATGTATCAAAGGATGGTGTTGTGGTTGGATGATATTATGGGAAAGTGGATGATGATGGATGAGAAGACATGGGTATGGTGGCTAAGTAAGATGATGGAGGGATGGATGATGATGGATGAGAGTACATGGGTATGGCATAAGTTGCATTTGATGTGACAACTTGGTGGTTAGGGATTTGTGAGGCAACATTGTGAAAGCACGAGATTCCGGGCAAAGGAAACACTAATTATGCAATGTAAGACGAAAATGCAATGCTTTGATCCTATGCACTAAAACAGAGAAAGGAGACAACTCGGAAATGAAAGACAAGATGCAAAGAAATCACAACCCTCTTTATTCAAATATCTTATCCTCGGTTACATAGACGTCTCCTCCCATTTTGGGGGCTAGGAGCGTTAAATTTGTCTTCATTACAATGTGTGACCTAGTCTTCCTCTTCCCGTGTGCTCACGATTGCAATGGGCGGGCCAAGATGCTGCCGCCGCTGATGTGGATAAATTCTTCACCTCTGATTGCTTTTCCTGTAGTCAAAGAAACAATGAAAATGTCAGTAGCACCTACTGCAAATGAAAGGGGTTCGTTCTCTTAAAATCAACAAAATATGCATGTAAACATCTGCCTGAAACAGTAAATACAGTGAGTCCAAATGGCTTGAAAACTTGACAAAAGACAAAAAATGTTACCAAAAGGCCATTGCCCCTGAGACAGCCGGCCAATCTGCTTTCACCTGGTAATCATCCCTGGTAAGGACGATTTCTACTGTTAATCGTCCCTTAGCAGGACGATTGCTACTGTTAATCGTCCCTCGGCAAGACGATTGCTGCTGTTAATCGTCCCCTGTAGGGACGATTGATACTGTGTTGAAGAAGCCGACCTATCGTTGCTCCATTTTCAATTCCTGAGACCTGCAAAATGCCTACAAACAAGGGGGTTACATAATTGGGGCCATTTTGGGACGACCCAGATGGTCAGATTCTCCCAATTTGGCCTCCATCACCAAGAAATTGGACGTTGTTACCTGCAAGTCAGTGGGACAACCAAAATAACAAAAGCATGATAATATTCGATTTAAACCTTTTGAAATCAAGATTCAAGATTCTAAACTATTGAACAGAAGAGAATAACATGGAATATGAACAAATGAAAGAAAATGAACTACAACTAAATCCAAAAGGTGTGGGGTGCCCAAGTGGGCAGCCCACCGATGGAACTTGATTTTGGCACCAATCCACTTGGGATGGGCCCAAAATCTCTTAGGAGTGGGGGGTCGGCGAATTGGTTGGTTCAGGTGTCCATGTGTTGGAATTGGGTCAGATTCAAGCTTCCAAAAGCCAACCAACAACCTCCCTTGCAAAAGAGATTGGTGGATGTTGGAAGATGAATAAAAGGGGATGCAAGTGGGTCTCCAATTCGGCAGCACTTCGTTGCTTGAAAACTCCTTTTACCTATTTTTTTGGGTGAGAAAAGTCTCACCTTTTATAGACCCAAGGGGTCTCCTTTGGGAAGGAAGCACAAACGCCATGTGTTGGTCATAGGCGCCATGTGGCAGTCTTGTCTTCCCAAGAGGGAATGGAGTCCTCCATTGACTTGTGTTTTCATAATTGCTTATTGTGACAGTCCTCTAACGACCCTTATGTCCACCTACACACGCGTGCAAGGCAGGAGTCATAAAATGACTGTTCTGGGCTGCCACTTGGCGTCGTTTGTCGTTTTGCCCGTTAAACTTGGTAATCATCCTTGGGTGGGACGATTACAACAATCATCCCTGGGTGAGACGATTGCAAGTTAGTAATCGTCCCTGGGTGAGACGAGTATCGGGCAAAGTGTCTAAATGTACCAAATTGCTTCCTGACCTTACAAAATTGCTATGAAAGTGGTTAAGACCACTTGTTTGACCTCTCGAGGGCTGCCCCGGGGGCTGTGTTTGTCAAAGCGATCAGTGTTTACAGTCACATAATCGGATTGGTGCTGTTTTGGTGTCTATAGATGCCCCTTTTTGGGAAGCGTTGCGGGTGATGCAGTGCTGAGCAAAAAAATAGATAACCAAAGCACTAATGATTAGGGTTTCTTGGTAACCTAACCAACTTTTGATGCCCCAAGTATGGAAAGGGCATGCATTCTTGAATCCTTGCTTCTGACAAGCTAAGGAATTTGATTTCAAGTGTTAACCTATTTTGGTGAGGTGTGACTTGAACTTAGACATTGATCGGTCATGAATAGGCGAAGGGCGTTTTTACCTCAGGGGAACCTTGTATTCATGATTCATGAAATGCCAAGTGTTTGATTGATTTGATTGTTGCTTGTTTACTACCCCAAGCAGGAGCGTGATTGTCTTTGTCAATGATTCTTTGAATGCATGTCCTTTTCCTTAATTGGGTATGTGATTGTTGGTTGGTGACTAAGTGTGACTACCCCCTCAAGCGACGAATCGATGAGGGAATGACCTTCGTGAGAGAAGCGACGAGTCGCTTGACCCAAGATGACTTGTGCAGGGGTGCCTTTAGAGGGTTTACCATTAAGCGTGTGCAATTTTTTCAACATATGGACCTATTTTTGGTGGGTGTTAACCATTTTGGTGATGCCGTAATGAGGTGAAATCATCGAAAATCTAACTTCCCGTGGAGCGGTCCGGCTATTTTAGCCTTCTTGGGGAAGTAGGAGTGCGATAATTTGGACCTCGACATCAATTTTCTTTGCCTAGAGGTTAAGTGCAAGAGCACTTATGTCCGGCAATTCTTATTGCTTTGTTTTTTTGTTGCATGTTTTGTTGTTTTTGTTGTTTTGTGACACCATTTGGGGATTAAATTGTTTGAAATCCATTTTCCCGTGGAGCGGTCCGGCTATGATAGCCTTCTTAGGGAGTAGGATAGTGACAATGTAAACCTCGATATCCATTTTGCTATGCCAAGAGTTTAAGTGCAAGAGCACTTGTGTCTGGCAATGTTTATTGCTATGTTTTTGTGTTGCTTTTTTGTGATGTTTTTGTTGTTTTGTGACACCATTTGGGGATTAAATTGTCTGAAATCCGTTTTCCCGTGGAGCGGTCCGGCTATGATAGCCTTCTTAGGGAGCAGGATAGTGACAATGTAAACCTCGATATCAGTTTTGCTATGCCAAGAGTTAATATTCTATATGCCAATGCTAATTTTTATGGATACAAAAAATATGAATAAATGCTAAACATAGAGAATGTGCCGAATGAGATAGAACATACCTAATTTCGGATGTCTGATGAAGATTCTAAGTTTTGTAGCAGTCCAGATCGTCTCAACTCATACGTAATCATCTAAAATTTCACATAATCATCTCAAATCACAGTCAGTCATCTGAGATCAGATGGAATCGTCTGAGATCTGAAGAATTCATTAGACGAATTCGTCAAAAACCTGCAATAACAAAAACAAATACAAAATACCGAATATGAAACTTCAGAAGCAAAATAGAATGATAGAAATCATAGCAAACATACCTAAATAATAGATTCAAATAAAAAATAAGAAAATGCAATAGATTTAATGATTGATTTTAACTTTATCATGTGATTATGCTAAATGAGGTGAACTCTAAGATGCATAAATATAATAACTAAGATAATGTATAAAGGAATGTAGAAAAAATGATAAAGAGATGCAAAATCTGGACTCTGATTGCCCCCAATCTAGACTACAGTTGGGATCACCTCCAATCGTACGATATCGTCTATGCTCCTTTATAGGATTGTCTGAAATCATCCAAAATCACTTACGACGATCCGATCTAGCTTTGACTAAAAAATAGTAAAGTTCCTACAAGAAAACATGAAATATAGAATGCAAATGATGGTGTGAGGGTGCTCTAAGGTGCATGGAAGTTCATGGGGTTTAAGTAGAGTTTCATGCAGAGAGTCATGGGGATAAACTGAGAAAATCTTAGTTTATATAGGATTAGGGAGAGGTTAGGAGGTTGGAGATCATCCCAATTTGGGAGATATCCAACGGATGAGATTCTAACTGTGCAGACACGCTTTCTGCCCAGGTTAGAGAAGCTGTTGAAATAGAAGCTAATTATGAAAATTTGGTTTTGGGACAAAATCATCTGGACGTTCTGTTCTAGACGAATTTGTCAGATCTGGGATGATTTCGTCTAATCTGCGATGATATCTTCCAATGGTCAAAACAAATCCTAAAAATGGCACGAAAAATAAGGAAAGTGGGTAACAGACGGTTAACGGGCAGTTTGAGGTTAAAATTTGAATTTTTATCTTTTACTAAGGTTTAACTGTGCCAATTTTAGGGTGCTACATTTAGATATTTCTTACTCAAGGCACACTTAAAAGTTCCATGATATCCTATTCTTTAAATACTCTTGTCTATAATATTATTGCTTTTTACTACTAACAAAAGGAATGTTGAGGCTTTAGAAAGTTCCTAAAGTGACCAAATATTTTTCCAAGGGAAATCATATGGAGTAGAAAATTTATATTGCTAACAATCCTTATACCCCAAATTGATTAAGTGTCATAATTTGATATATTCCATACCAAATCATATTTTAGCATAAAAACAATAAAATAAAACTCTTAAAGCATATTTTAAATCTCATCCTATATTTGTTTGAATTCCTCTCCTTTAACTAGGTTTTTAATAGATTTTTGACCTTCGAACCTTTATAAGATAAATATGCCTAAGCCAATAATTGCCATTTTAGATCATAAATAAGAGGATAAGGCTTAAAATAGGAATAAAACTAAATATTTATAGAATCTACCCTATTGAATTATCATCTAATATTTTTCTTGAAAAATAATAAACTATATAATACAGGATGGAGATTGGGTGAACCGGTCTTAACTCCATATGGTGATGATCTCTCTCAGGGTAATGGAAGTTTTTGAAGATAAAAGAGAATATTATCAACAAGAGAATATTAAGGGCAAGAAGATATTTTTAGAAGAGGATATTACCAAAGGATAATATTACTAGCAAAGAGAAGTAATTTGAAGATTACTAGAAAAGAGAAGTGATTTGAGTTTTAGCTACAATATCTTGTTTACCAGAAAAATAATTTTCGAGAATTATTGTCACTATCATTAAGAAGAAATGCACTATAATCAAAATTTTCCATGTTTCTTTACAACAACAACAATCTATGTAATAGTGTTGAACCCTTTGTAGGAGAATCTTGGTAATGGATTACTGCAAAGTCATAATAGACAACTACATTCTTTTTTATGTCAATTATATTGCATTTAAATTGTTCTATTGGTGATAAAAAGGATTAAAGGAGTTTAAAAAAGAGAAATTTTTGAAAAACCCTAGTTTTTTTTCTTTCCAAAACCCTAGCTACTTTTGGAATTTTTTTGGATTGAGATCACAGAGTTTTCAATCTTCACTGAAAATGATGACATTAATTCTTGAGAATGAGGGTTGAAGTTTAGATCTCTATATTATGGTAATATTTTTTAGAGTTGTAATTTTTTTTTATCTTTTAAAAGAGGAAGCTCATGATTGGTGGGATATTATTACTAATGAAATGCATGCTAAGAAAAGAACTTGGACTTGGGATGAAATGGATCATGCATTATTGAGTCAATGAAATATTAATAAAAATATGGCTAGTTTGAAGGTCACCATTAAAGTATATGAAGAAGAAATAAAAAGGTTTTTGAAGAACACAAGCTTATACTGAGAGGGAGGGTGAACAGTATAAGACCACTTTTTACTTTGCTTTTCAATTCAATATTATGCAGAGGATAGGCATATCAATAGCAATAATCAAAGCAATGCACAGAACACCATACACAATAGAGACACAGATTTTAACGTGGTTCACCCAATGTGGGCTACCTCCACAGAGAAAATATTTCTTCTAAATATTTCTCAAATAATATCTTTGGGAATCCTTCCCAATTACAATGTTTATGGACCTCTGTCCAAAGGAGATGTTGATCCCCTAATCTCAAGTTCGTGGATCTCTTCCATAGGAGAACTCTTTCCCCTTCTGCTCTGGCTAGTGATCTTCTAGAAGACTTTGTCTCTCTGCTGCATTGACTGGTGGATCTCTCTCCACTTGAAGACTCCTCACTCAGAAGATCTATCTTCAATTGTCCTGGCTGTTGGATCTCTATCCACTGAGACTCTATCCTCTATACTCTGTCACCTCCAAAGCTCTATCAATAGGCTCACTCAGAACCTTCTCAAATCTGCTCAATAGGTTCACTTAAAACCTACTCAAATATACTCAATAGGTCCACTCAAAACCTACTCAAATCTGCTCAATAGGTCCACATAGAACCTATCCAAATATGCTCAACAAGCTCACATAGAACTTGTCCAAATCTGCTCAATAAGTCCTCTCTAGGACTTGCTCAAATATGCATTGCAAGCTTCCACAAAAGCTTACACAAAATCAGTCCACAAGCCTTCTCAAAGACTTACCTCAAATCTTTTAAAATCCAAAAAAATTTCAATCACATAGAATCATAAAGAGAATTGTTAGAGACTCAATATGTTCTATACTCAATGCTCAATCAATATCTCAACTCAATCTCATAGAAGCATAAAGAGAATTGTTAGAGACTCAATATGTTCTATACTCAAATCCCAATCTCAACTCAAATCAATCTCATAGAAGCATAAAGAGAATTGTTAGAGACTCAATATGTTCTATTCTCAAATCTCAATCTCAACTCAAATCAATCTCATAGAAGCATAAAGAGAATTTTTAGAGACTCAATATGTTCTATACTCAAATCCCAATCTCAACTCAAATCAATCTCATAGAAGCATAAAGAGAATTGTTAGAGACTCAATATGTTCTATTCTCAAATCTCAATCTCAACTCAAATCAGAATATAGAATAGTTTGTTTCATGGAACTTGAACAACCACTTCACACAATCACTTGACTAGGCTCAATCAACTCTACTCAACCAATCACCTCAAGGATCAATCCTTTCTCACAAACCCTAGTCCAAGCATGTATCAACCAACTCAAAATATTTCCAACAATGCTCAACAACAAATCTCACATAACAATGATACTCATGTTCTTTTCTAACTCAAGTTCAAGTTCTTTGCACAACCAATGGGCTTCAACAACAATGCTTATAAACAAGGTTTAATCACAACTCTCAATTCAGAAAACCTTGAAGCATTAAACCAACAACTCTCAAAAATGTTAACCACAATCAATCCTTTTCTCTCCAAAGATATTTTCAGAAATCAATCACCCACATAAGTCAATGAAGAATATTGCCCATACCTTTTTGATGCCTTATGAGTTGTCCATTAAATCTGCCACACTCAACACACTTTATTTTTCCAATATCAACAAGGGTTAGAGGTCATGAGTAATAACACAATAATCAAAATAATATCTCAATAACACCTTATTACTCCTACTCAATAAAAATGCACCAAACCCTCTTATGCAAGAAATAATCCCTCAAAAGAATGAATCAAACTTACTTTTGGAACTCCTTGACAAAACTAGAAATATCTTCTTGCACACACCTTATTTCTCCCTCAAAGCAATCTAAACAAGTAGCTCTCAAAAATAGCTTTCCAATGATATATAATATGATATACTTCCACAAAGAAAATCAGCAGAAATATTTATCTTTCCTAGGGCATACCATAACCTTATTTCTCCTTAGGCAACCTTGGCAGAAAATAAAATATTAAACAAAAATTAAATTTACTTGCCTTGCCCTCGATGGGATTCGATCCCCCGACTATTTTCTTCCCAATGCCTTAGCCGCAGCCAAGCCATCATTGGGCCATGCACCGTGACGTGTCTAAAAGGGCACGTCCACCATGCAATATCTTCGAACAATGAACCTCCAAAAAACAACAAGCGCGTAGAGCGCTTCTTCCTTGCAATCCAAAAAATAGACCTCACATGAATCAAACTCAGAACCTCCTCCTTAGCACCGAGCCAACATACCACTAGGCCACACTGGCCTTTGCGCTTAGGGCTTTCGAATCTTCACAACTTTAACCTTCACGAAAATCGTAAGGCTTTCAAAACAGAAATCTCTTTCGCATGCACTTCGAAAAACAATAGCAAGGGATACTTGGTAAATGAATTTGTTTGGCATTTATATAATGCCTTTTGCCTTCCTTAGCATCACGTCGATGCTTCGAATGAATTCGACGTCGGCGTGATTTAATTTATAATAAATTTAAATTTAATTTTAAATTTAAATATTATAAATTAAAATCAACCTTAGAACTTTGTCTTAAAGAGCCAACCTTAGGTTTAATAAAACCTTAGAACCTTGTCTTAATGCCCAACCTTGGTATTATTTATAAAATTTAAATTCCTTGTGAATTTAAATGATTTATAAATAATTATTAAACCTCCTTTTTAACTTTTGCAATAACCCATCTTGGGTTTTTATAAACCAATCATTTAACCTGTGCTCCCAATAATATTAAAATATTATGGAGCCTTTTTCCTTTCACTTTTGCACTGATGAAGCTTTTTCCTGGATGACTTGGGTGACTTTATTTCTTGCCGAATTCCTTGAGATGAGTGATAACTCTATCAGGTGACATCAATGACAACTCTGACTTAGAGGACTCAAAATGTCCAACAATCTCCCCCTTTGTCATTGATGGCAACCCTTATCCTTTTACTGAAACCTGACCTTATTTTATACTCCCCTTAGGACTTTGCTCCCCTTGGCTCAATGCTCTCTCAAATATCAAATCTCTCCACATAACAAATCTCTCCCCAATACACAAATCTCTCCCCTTTGACATCAATGGCAAAGGGTCACCTTTGGGGCTCGGGGCTAAGAATGAGCCTCTTAGCTTAGCCCCTCCCCCACCTCCACATGAGGTGGTTAATTTTGGGGTGGGAGTATTTCTACTCCCGAAAGCACTGCTCTTTATCTTTATCTTTTTCTCTTCTTTTCTGAGTTTTCTGAATCCTCTCACTGTTTCTTTCCAAGTCATCATCCCTGTTCCTATCATCACTTATGTTCCTATTCCTATTCTTGTTTTCATCCATGTTCATGTTCCTATTCCTATTTCTATTCCTGTTCTCATCCATGTTCCTATTCCTATTCCTATTCCTATTCTCATCCATGTTCTTGTTCCTGTTCTCATCCATGTTCATGTTCCTATTCTTGTTCTTCTCTATGTTCCTATTCCTGTTCATGCTTGATTCTGGAATATTTTCTCTACACCATCTTGCTATGTGACCATCATTATTGCACTTATAACACTTAATGTTATTATTCCTTGGATGTGCAACTATCTTAGAATTTCTCCTAGTGAAGCCATATCCTCTTCTGTCATGAACCCTACAATTTATTGCCTTGTGACCAAACTCATTGCATGAGTAGCAATATCCTTGGAAAAGTTATCCTTTCCCATATACCTATCTTTCATGTGTCCTGCACTGTGAAGCCATGTGCCCAAACCTGTGACATGAAAAACATCTTCCATTGAAGAAACCTTGCCTAGACCCCATTGGTCTTCTAGTTCCTCTTGACCTATTCTGATTGTTGTTCCATATGAATCTTCTTTGTTCATTGTCCCTATTCCTATTGGACTCACTACAATCTGACTCATCCTTAGGAGTTTCACTTTCACTTCCGCTCTCATATGAGAAACCCTCTTCTGAAGTATCCTCTTCTTCTAAAGTGTCTTCAGAACTGGTAGTTAACTTGTCTTCTTGAACCTGTTTGGAACCAAGACCTATCTTGTTTGTTGCTCTTCTTTGTATCTTGACTATTTTATCCACACTCTTTGCACTATTTACATACTTGTATAGCTTATTCTTGGAATCCTCTAGATATTCTTTTAATAGGGCCACTTCTTGTGTTAACTTTTCACATTCCAAGATCTTTGCTTCTAACTTATCTTTGAACTTGCTTGCCTTAGCCTTTGACTTTTCTAGATCCTCTATGAGCAATAATATTTCTTCATCACATTCTTGAAACTATCTTTCAAGCTTAGAGTGTTGCTTTCTTACCTTATTTACTATGTCAAGGGCATAGATAAGTTCTCCCTTGAGATCATATCCATTCTCTACTGAATAATCCTCTATTTTTTTACCTTTGTCCATATCATTACTTCCTTTTGGCTTGTCTTCTATAGAATCACTCACTTCTTCTTCTAATGCCATTAGAATATTTTCATCTGGTCTATCAAGTGCATCTTCAAAATCATCATCACTAAAACTATAACCATCCCTTGTGCAATCATCTTCAAGATGTCCAAATCTACCACATCTAAAACACTTGAGAATAACTGGAGTCTTTTTCTTAACTGGATATCTTTTTCTTCAACCATAAATAAGACTTCATCTCTATCATTGTCTGAAAAACTAGTATCACTATCAACTGAGTACTTACTTGCATTATCCGCATAGTAGCTTCTCTTTTGTCTTTGGAAGAACTTCTTCCCTTGTCTATTTTGTCCATCCTTGCTCTTCTTCTGGTACCTGTGTCTTTCTGATTCCCTGTACCTGTGATCCTATTTTTCTTCTTCATTGTTGCTCTTGGGCTCTTTGCACTCTATTGCATAATGTCCATACTTTCCATAATTGAAGCACTTAATAGATCTCATATCTATGGGTCTTCTAGAACCTTTATCTCTTCTACCATAGTTAGCTTCTTCATCACTGGAAGATTCACTGCTTGATTCTGACTTCTTACCCTTTTTCTTTTTGTCCACTTTGAATGCAACTTCTTTTGGAGGAATAGGATCTTTTGTTCTTATCTCAAATGTAGTAAGCATGCCAAGCAAAGAATTCCTTGTCAAAGAATCACTATCAATTGATGTTTCTATAGCAGAAACCTTTTCACTGTACCTTTTTGGAAGAGTTCTCAATATCTTATCACAAGCATCTGATTCATCAACCTTCATTCCAAGACCTTTCATCTCATGTATGAGTTCATCAACCTTGATGAGATAGTCATGAATGTTCTCATCATCCCGCATTCTTAGGTTCTCAAATTCTCCTTTGAGATTTTTGATCTTAGCCTTCCTGACATTTTTATCTCCTTCATATATGGTATGCAATAGATCCCACATGTCTTTTGTTGTCTTACATTCCATAACCTTCATAGATTTTGATCTATGCAACCCTTTTATAATTGCATTCATAGCTCTTGAATTTGCATGCATTAGAAGCTTACCTTCCTTATCTGTAGGAGGATTGGCTCCTGAATCATATCCAAATTCCACTGCATCCCAAACTTCATTGCCAAGTGCCATCAGGTGAAATCTCATCAGCACACACCAATACAAGAAGTCACTCCCATCAAATACTAGTACTGCATTATTGAAGAACCCATCCTTTTGATCCATTGTGTTCTTAGACCACTTTTCCTTCAAGCTGTCAAACTCTTCTGAAGGAACCCGCTATGATACCAATTGAAGAACACAAGCTTATACTGAGAGGGGGGGTGAACAGTATAAGACCACTTTTTACTTTTCTTTTCAATTCAATATTATGCAGTGTATAGATAGCAGTATCAATAGCAATAATCAAAGCAATGCACAGAACACCATACACAATAGAGACACAAATTTTAACGTGGTTCACCCAATGTGGGCTACCTCCACAGAGAAAATATTTCTTCTAAATATTTCTCAAATAATATCTTTGGGAATCCTTCCCAATTACAATGTTTATGGACCTCTATCCAAAGGAGATGTTGATCCCCTAATCTCAAGTTCATGGATCTCTTCCATAGGAGAACTCTTTCCCCTTCTACTCTGGCTAGTGATCTTCTAGAAGACTTTGTCTCTCTACTGCACTGACTGGTGGATCTCTCTCCACTTGAAGACTCCTCACTCAGAAGATCTATCTTCAATTATCCTAGTTGCTAGATCTCTATCCACTGAGACTCTATCCTCTATACTCTATCACCTCCAAAGCTCTATCAATAGGCTCACTCAGAACCTTCTCAAATATGCTCAATAGGTTCACTCAAAACCTACTCAAATATGCTCAATAGGTCCACTCAGAACCTACTCAAATATGCTCAATAGGTCCACATAGAACCTATCCAAATATGCTCAACAAGCTCACACAAAACTTGTCCAAATATGCTCAATAAGTCCTCTCTAGGACTTGCTCAAATCTGCATTACAAGCTTCCACAAAAGCTTACACAAAATCAGTCCACAAGCCTTCTCAAAGACTTACCTCAAATCCTTAAAAACTCAATCACATAGAATCATAAAGAGAATTTTTAGAGACTCAATATGTTCTATACTCAATGCTCAATCAATATCTCAACTCAATCTCATAGAAGCATAAAGAGAATTGTTAGAGACTCAATATGTTCTATACTCAAATCCCAATATCAACTCAAATCAATCTCATAGAAGCATAAAGAGAATTGTTAGAGACTCAATATGTTCTATTCTCAAATCTCAATCTCAACTCAAATCAATCTCATAGAAGCATAAAGAGAATTTTTAGAGACTCAATATGTTCTATACTCAAATCCCAATCTCAACTCAAATCAATCTCATAGAAGCATAAAGAGAATTTTTAGAGACTCAATATGTTCTATTCTCAAATCTCAATCTCAACTCAAATCAGAATATAGAATAGTTTGTTTCATGGAACTTGAACAACCACTTCACACAATCACTTGACTAGGCTCAATCAACTCTACTCAACCAATCACCTCAAGGATCAATCCTTTCTCACAAACCCTAGTCCAAGCATGTATCAACCAACTCAAAATGTTTCCAACAATGCTCAACAACAAATCTCACATAACAATGATACTCATGTTCTTTTCTAACTCAAGTTCAAGTTCTTTGCACAACCAATGGGCTTCAACAACAATGCTTATAAACAAGGTTTAATCACAACTCTCAATTCAGAAAACCTTGAAGCATTAAACCAACAACTCTCAAAAAGGTTAACCACAATCAATCCTTTTCTCTCCAAAGATATTTTCAGAAATCAATCACCCACATAAGTCAATGAAGAATATTGCCCATACCTTTTTGATGCCTTATGAGTTGTCCACTAAATCTGCCACACTCAACACACTTTATTTTTCCAATCTCAACAAGGGTTAGAGGTCATGAGTAATAACACAATAATCAAAATAATATCTCAATAACACCTTATTACTCCTACTCAATAAAAATGCACCAAACCCTCTTATGCAAGAAATAATCCCTCAAAAGAATGAATCAAACTTACTTTTGGAACTCCTTGACAAAACCAGAAATATCTTCTTGCACACACCTTATTTCTCCCTCAAAGCAATCTAAACAAGTAGCTCTCAAAAATAGCTTTCCAATGATATATAATATGATATACTTCCACAAAGAAAATCAGCAGAAATATCTATCTTTCCTAGGGCATACCATAACCTTATTTCTCCTTAGGCAACCTTGGCAGAAAATAAAATATTAAACAAAAATTAAATTTACTTGCCTTGCCCTCGGTGGGATTCGATCCCCCGACTATTTTCTTCCCAATGCCTTAGCCGCAGCCAAGCCATCGTTGGGCCATGCACCGTGACGTGTCTAAAAGGGCACGTCCACCATGCAATATCTTCGAACAACGAACCTCCAAAAAACAACAAGCGCGTAGAGCGCTTCTTCCTTGCAATCCAAAAAATAGACCTCACGCGAATCGAACTCAGAACCTCCTCCTTAGCACCGAGCCAACATACCACTAGGCCACGCTGGCCTTTGCGCTTAGGGCTTCCGAATCTTCATAGCTTTAACCTTCACGAAAATCGTAAGGCTTTCGAAACAAAAATCTCTTTCGCATGCACTTTGAAAAACAATAGCAAGGGATACTTGGTAAATGAATTTGTTTGGCATTTATATAATGCCTTTTGCCTTCCTTAGCATCACGTCGGTGCTTCGAATGAATTCGACGTCGGCGTGATTTAATTTATAATAAATTTAAATTTAATTTTAAATTTAAATATTATAAATTAAAATCAACCTTAGAACTTTGTCTTAAAGAGCCAACCTTAGGTTTAATAAAACCTTAGAACCTTGTCTTAATGCCCAACCTTGGTATTATTTATAAAATTTAAATTCCTTGTGAATTTAAATGATTTATAAATAATTATTAAACCTCCTTTTTAACTTTTGCAATAACCCATCTTGGGTTTTTATAAACCAATCATTTAACCTGTGCTCCCAATAATATTAAAATATTATGGAGCCTTTTTCCTTTCACTTTTGCATTGATGAAGCTTTTTCCTGGATGACTTGGGCGACTTTATTTCTTTCTGAATTCCTTGAGATGAGTGATAACTCTATCAGGTGACATCAATGACAACTCTGACTTAGAGGACTCAAAATGTCCAACAGTTTTAGAGGGAACTGAAAGAAATGAATAAAGAGGATATAATAGAAGAAAAATATATAGATGACAACATGTGAGTTCATGGTTACATTCAAAAGGAAAATCTTAAGAAGTGTTGTATAATTTTACATTATTTGTTATATGCTAATGTACCCCCATGGTACCTTCATGGTATATTTTTAAATAACATATTAGGGTTGAGTCAATGGTTTAGTGTGTGATTTATATTTCCCTTTTATGTAAGTGTGAATATGCAAGAAATGCACAAGTGTCATGTAAAGTTGTAATATGTAAGAAATGCACAAGTGTCATATGAGTTAGAGTGCAAGTGTAGGTTGAGTAAATATGCACAAGTGTCTTGTATGTATGAGAACAAATATGTAATATAAATATGTGCACAAGTGTCCTAGATTAGGTGTGCAAGTAGTAGAAGTGTAAGAGTCATGTAAAGGTGTGCAAGTATTATAGAGTCAAGTGTTCATCAAGTATGCAAGTGTCAAGTAGATAAGCCAAGAGTCATGAGACTTGGCATATGGAGAGCAATAGTCAAGTATCTAAAGAGTCACATTAATATTGCTATATTATGGAGATAATGCTCCATATAATAAATGTAATTCATTCAAGTATCAAGCACTGTGATTTGAAGTTGTAACTAAAAAAGAACAATAAATCTTATATACATTTTGAGCAATTAATATTGTAAGTTATATTTTATGCATAGTATATAAATGGCTTAGGCTATTTACATTCATATTTCAACATATAGATGAATGTTATTTGATTTATTATATGCCTTGATATACATATTAATTTGATCATATTATTCTACTCATTATTATTTTGATATTTATTACATTATGGTTATTTTATATTGGGTCCTATGTGAAATAACCTATGATATATTGTGGTAGTATAAGGCTTATAAATCCATCAAGAAGAAAGGATCCAAGAAGAATCAAGAAGTAATTATGGTAAGGGAACAAGTTGAAGAATCATTAGAAAACTCAAAATTTGAATTTAGAGTAGTAACAACAATAGAGTACATGGAAGAAGCAACATCAAAGTCCAAGGAATACTTATTAGAAGTGCATGAGGATGCACCAAAATAAAGGTATAAGAGAGAATATTGTGAAGAACACAAGCTTATACTGAGAGGGGGGGTGAACAGTATAAGACCCTTTTTAACTTGATCTATCACTACAACTTTCAAATCATTAACAAGTAGAATAAGATAGCAGTAATGACAGTAGTAAAACAGTGCACAAGAAGCAATCCGCAATGAGACACAACAAATTAATCCATGGATAAAAACTTTTCTTCTAAAAGTTATATCAAAACCTCTGGGAAACCTCCCCGATTACAATGTTTATGAGCCTCAGCTCAAAGGAGACACCTTCCCCTAATTCAACTTTGCTAGTGATCCTCTAGAGGACCTCTATCTCCTCTACCCTTAGCAAGTGGAACTCTTCCCACAGAAGACACCTGTCTTCCCTGCTCTGGCTGGAGATCTCTGTCCTCAACTCTGTCACAGCAAGCTGGTCCTCAAATTCTGCACCAAAACATAGTCCTTCGGTCTAGCACAAATGTCCTCTTTTTGCCTCAAATTCTGTCCTCAATCTGGTCCTCAAACTGGTGAAAGAAGAATGGTTCACAAGCTCTTCAAATGCTTGCACAAAGCTACCTCCAAGTCTTTACTGTTCTGTTACAATCGTGTTTGGTCGAAACCAACTCTCGCACAGTTCTACGCAGTTACAGCAGTACACAAAAATACACAGCACTTCGGTTGTTGAACCCTTCACTTCTACGTGTTGTCTTTGAATGTTGCAACAACAACACCTTCTGCTCCTTTGCGCATCCACCGTAGTACTGTCTTCCCTCTCTGTGCAACCACAACAGCACACAATAGTACACAACACTTCGACTGTCGAACCCTTCACTTTTGCGTGTTGTCTTCGAATGTCACAACACCAACACTTTCTACTCCTTTGCGCATCCACCGTAGTACTGTCTTCACCCTTTGTGTAACCACAACAGCAAGACTTTCCACACTCAACTTCTTGACGATCAAACTTATCCCCCGCACTTTACTTGCGTAGATCGCATTACGAACGCACACTTCGATCACACACAAAAATGCTCAAATAGTCTTCCTTTAATACTCACAATCTCAAGATGAAATCTTTGATCTTTAGTCGGTTGTTCAATCTTCTACCACGTCGGCTGTAAGACTTTATACTTTGTCGACAAAGGTTAACTTCGTCGGCTTCAAACGCTTCTATTGTTCTATGGCTTTTTTCCCACGACACTCAAATATGTCGCGATATCGCTACGCCTTGGTCTGTCGTACACCTTGTATTACACGCTGTCACGAAATCGTGACACTACTCCTGTCGAGCGCCTTCTTTGATTTGTTGTCACGAAATCGCTACACTACAGCCTTTGCTGACGTCATCGCAAATCTTGTCACGAAATCGTGACGCTCTAGACTTCACTGCCTTCTTCTCCTTTGCTGTCGTGAAATCGCGACGCTACAGCTTTTGTTGACGTCATCATGAATCTTGTCACGAAATCGTGACGCTCTGGACTTCACTGCCTTCTTCTCCTTTGTTGTCGTGAAATCGTGACGCTACAGCTTTTGCTGACGTCATCATGAATCTTGTCATGAAATCGCGATGCTCTAGACTTCACTGCCTTCTTCTCCGCAACTGTCGTGAAATCGTGACACCTTTGCCTCTTGCTGACGTCATCATGATTTTGGTCATGAAATCGCGACGCTCTGGACTTCACTACCTTCTTCTCCGCAACTGTCACGAAATCGTGACACCTTTGCCTTTTGCTGACGTCATCAGCAACTCTGTCATGAAATCGTGACACCTCTTGCTTCTTCGTCCTTCTCTTGGTTTGCACTGGCAAAAATGAAACATGTCACGAAATCGCGACGCTTTCGTTGCCTTAGAATATTTCTTGCCAACTGCTCGTGAAATCGGAACATGTCGCGAAATCGTGACACTTTCTTGCATCCGTACGACTTCTTCGAAACTTGTCGCGAAATCGTGACACTTTTTGCCCGCTGTGCTTCGCCTTCCTGCATGTCGCGAAATCGTGACAGTTTTGGCCAAACTTTCTCTCTCCTCAAACATGTCGCGAAATCGTGACACTTTTGCCCGCTTTGCCTCTGCCTTCCTGCATGTCGCGAAATCATGACAGTTTTGGCCGAACTTTCTCTCTCCTCAAACATGTCACGAAATCGTGACTTTCTCTCTCCTCAAACATGTCGTGAAATCACGACAGTTTTTCCAGCAGCCTGCAAACTTTATTCTACTTAATATTTTTCTGGATTTTTGGCAACTGGGCTACTCTGATTTTCTTGGAGACTTACTGACCAACTAAAACCTTCAACAAAAACACATCCTTGGACATAAAAACAAGTTGCTCCAAAGGTTCCTCGATATCAAAAACAACATCTACCAATAACTCTTTGACATCAATGACAACAACTAAACTTAGCCAAAAGCAATGTACTCAAGGTACCCAAAATTGCCAACAATCTCCCCCTTTGTCATTGATGGCAACCCTTAACTAAAACACATCTTCCAAGAGCCAAAACTGAAACCAATCTCTTCAAGTTTTGCTCCCCCTGACTTGAAGCTCTTCTCTCCACTTGAAAACTCTCCCCCTTACTTAAATCTCTCCCCCTTTGTCATCAATGGCAAAGGGTCATCTTTGGGGCTCGGGACTAAGAATGAGCCTCTTAGCTTAGTCCCTCCCCCATCTCCTGATGAGATGATTAAAATAGGGTTGGGAGTGACACTCCCATTAAACACTCATCATCATTAGTGTCCAAGATTTCTTTGCCGGGCCTTCTCTTGAATTCTTTTCCTGTATTTTTGTTCCTGTCACTGTTCTGATCCTCGGACCTGTTAATACTACTCGTTCTCTGTTTCTTTTATCTTTTTCTGTTCTTATCCAGTACCTTTGATCCTTGGACCCTTTCCTTTTTTTTTTCCATTTTTGTCCATGCCTTGATTCTTGAACTTGTTCATGCTGCTATTTCTGTTCCTGTATCTCAGAAGATCAGCTCTACACTGTCTAGCTAGGTGTCCTTCATTGTTGCATTTATAGCAGGTAACAATATCAGTCATGGTTGTTCTTTGAATTCGCCTGTTCTGACTAACCCAGTTCGTGTTATTTGTCTTGCAAAAAATTGCCTTGTGCCCGAATTGTTGACAAGAGTAGCAATACCCTTGAAAGAAATTACGTCTCCTGAAACTGTCATTTACTCTCTGCATTTGAGTCATGCACTGTACAACCATGTGACCAAATCTGTGACACACATAACATCTACCGTGAAATTTTCTTTTGTTCGACTTCATGGGTCCCGAAAACTTCTTCTTCTCAGTCTGAATATCGTTTTCTATTTCTGCGTATTCATCACTTACGGACTCATGATCTGAAGTATTTTCTTCAACAGGACTCTCTTTCTTTTGAAATCTTTTGCTAGATTCACCAACCCTGTTCCTTGTGCGGCTTAATAAAACCGAGACCTGTTTTATCTCGTTGGTTTTCTCTGTCCTTCGATGAGAAATTTAACCTTCTTGGAGCTATCCTGAAATCTGTAGAGCTTATCCTTATACTCTTTATTTTCTTCTTTCAAAGAAGCTATTTCCTGTTCTAACTCACTATACTCCAGAATTTTAGATTCTAACTCATTTTTGAGTTCTTGTGTCTTAGCCATAGATACTTCAAGATTTTCTACAAGTTCATCTATCTCCATACAACATTCATCTACCTTAATCTTGAGTCTATCATTCTTCTTTCTTTCCTTTTTCAAAACACTAAGAGCATTATTGAGTTCGCATTCAAGATCCTCTATTTGATGGCGCTTTGAATCATCACAACCTTTTTCAGATTTCTTATCACTAGAGGTGCTACCTTTTTCAAAAACCATACATGCATCTTCATTGGGGTTTTCTGAAACATCCTCATACATACTAGCAGCCAAATCATCATTTTCGCAATCATCCTCAAGGTGCCCAAAATTTCCACATCTAAAACATTTCATGATAATGAATTTGTGTTTCGGTTCTTCCTCTTTTTCTGAAATGAACAACATCTCATTTTCATCATCACTAGAAGAACTGTCACTTTCACTTCTAGAACACTTACTTGCTTTGTCCAAGTAGAAGCTCTTCTTATTCTTGTGAGAATGCCTCTTTCCATGATTGTTGTACTCATATTTGCTTTTCTGGTGATTGTTGTACTCATTTTTGTTGTTTCTGTAATACCTGTGCTTTTTAGAATCCTTGCTTTTAACATCCTGTATATCTTCATCACTTTCATCTTTAGAAACAAGTACAGTCAGTAGCATAATGACCAAATTTCCCGTAGTTGAAACATCTTATATTTTTCTTGCTTTTGTGCTTTCTGGAAAACTTGCCTTTCCTGCTGTAATATGCCTCTTCCTCACTAGAAGACTCATCACTTTCTTGAATCTGTTTGCCCTTCGATTTCTTGATAGCTTTGAAAGCTGCCTCTTTCTTTACATCAACTTTCACTTGTGTCCTCAATTCAAATGCTGCAAGAATACTATGGAGCTCATCCTTTTTCAATTTATCTAAATCTTTGGCTTCCTCAATAGCAGAAATATTTTCGCTAAATCTATTTGGAAGAGATCTTAAAATCTTATCACACACATCATTTTCAGCAAGTTCAAGACCTAAGTCTTTCATAGAATTAACAACTTCATCCATCCGGAGCATGTAGTCACTAATATTTTCATCATCATTCATCTTGAGTTGTTCAAACATACCTTTAAAATGTCTTAACTTGGCCTTTCGAACATTTGCATCACCTGTATGAACAACCTGCAATTGATTCCACATTTCATTGGCTGTCTTGCAGTGAATAACTTTAGTGAGATCTGCCTTTTGTAAACCCTTCAAGATTGCATTCATGGCTTTTGAATTGTCTGTGATGTAGAAGTCTGTCTTCTTTAGTGTAAGGACCATTTGTAGGAATGGTATATCCATCTTCAACAACTTCCCATACCTCATTACCGAGAGCCATTAGATAGACTTTCATTCTTGCACTCCATAGACCAAAATCTGATCCGTCAAGAATAGGTGCTGCATTGCTACTCGAGTAGTCCATTGTGTTCTTTGTAAACTTTTCCTTCAAGTTGTTAAACTTTTCGAAGCTCTGATACCAATTGAAGAACACAAGCTTATACTGAGAGGGGGGGTGAACAGTATAAGACCCTTTTTAACTTGATCTATCACTATAGATTTCAAATTATTAACAAGCAGAATAAGATAGCAAGTAATGACAACGAGTAAAACAGTGCACAAGAAGCAATCCGCAATGAGACACAACAAATTAATCCATGGATAAAAACTTTTCTTCTAAAAGTTATATCAAAACCTCTGGGAAACCTCCTCGATTACAATGTTTATGAGCCTCAGCTCAAAGGAGACACCTTCCCCTAATTCAACTTTGCTAGTGATCCTCTAGAGGACCTCTATCTCCTTTGCCCTTAGCAAGTGGAACTCTTCCCATAGAAGACACCTGTCTTCCCTGCTCTGGCTGGAGATCTCTGTCCTCAACTCTGTCACCACAAGCTGGTCCTCTTATCTGCACCAAAACACAGTCCTTCGGTCTAGCACAATTATGTCCTCTTCCTGCCTCAAATTCTATCCTCAATCTGGTCCTCAAACTGGTGAAAGAAGAACGGTTCACAAGCTCTTCAAATGCTTGCACAAAGCTACCTCCAAGTCTTTACTATTCTGTTACAATCGTGTTTGGTCGAAACCAACTCTCGCACAGTTCTACGCAGTTACAGCAGTACACAACACTTCGGCTGTTGAACCCTTCACTTCTACGTGTTGTCTTTGAATGTTGCAACAACAACACCTTCTGCTCCTTTGCGCATCCATCGTAGTACTGTCTTCCCTCTCTGTGCAACCACAACAGCACACAGCAGTACACAACACTTCGACTGTCGAACCCTTCACTTTTGCGCGCTGTCTTCGAATGTCACAACACCAACACTTTCTACTCCTTTGCGCATCCACCGTAGTACTGTCTTCACCCTCTGTGTAACCACAGCAGCAATACTTTGCACACTCAACTTCTTGACGATCAAACTTATCCCCCGCACTTTACTTGCGCAGATCGCATTACGAACGCACACTTCGATCACACACAAAAATGCTCAAATAGTCTTCCTTTAATACTCACAATCTCAAGATGAAATCTTTGATCTTTAGTCGACTGTTCAATCTTCTACCACGTCGGCTGTAAGACTTTATACTTTGTCGACAAAGGTTAACTTCGTCGGCTTCAAACGCTTCTGCTGTTCTATGGCTTTTTTCCTGCGACACTCAAATATGTCACGATATCGCTACGCCTTGGTCTGCCGTACACCTTGTATTACACGCTATCACGAAATCGTGACACTACTCCTATCGAGCGCCTTCTTTGATTTGCTGTCACGAAATCGCTACACTACAGCCTTTGCTGACGTCATCGCAAATCTTGTCATGAAATCGTGATGCTCTAGACTTCACTGCCTTCTTCTCCTTTGCTATCATGAAATCGTGACGCTACAGCTTTTGCTGACGTCATCATAAATCTTGTCATGAAATCGTGATGCTCTAGACTTCACTGCCTTCTTCTCCTTTGTCGTCGTGAAATCGTGACGCTACAGCTTTTGCTGACGTCATCATGAATCTTGTCATGAAATCGTGACGCTCTAGACTTCACTGCCTTCTTCTCCGCAACTGTCATGAAATCGTGACACCTTTGCCTCTTGCTGACGTCATCATGATTTTGGTCGTGAAATCGCGATGCTCTGGACTTCACTGCCTTCTTCTCCGCAACTATCGTGAAATCGTGACACCTTTGCCTTTTGCTGACGTCATCAGCAACTCTGTCGTGAAATCGTGACACCTCTTGCTTCTTCGTCCTTCTCTTGGTTTGCACTGGCGAAAATGAAACATGTCACGAAATCGTGACGCTTTCGCTGCCTTAGAATCTTTCTTGCCAACTGCTCGTGAAACTGGAACATGTCGCGAAATCGTGACACTTTCTGCATCCGTACGACTTCTTCGAAACTTGTCACGAAATCGTGACACTTTTTGCCCGCTGTGCTTCTGCCTTCCTGCATGTCACGAAATCGCGACAGTTTTGGCCAAACTTTCTCTCTCCTCAAACATGTCACGAAATCGTGACACTTTTGCCCGCTTTGCCTCTGCCTTCCTGCATGTCGCGAAATCGTGACAGTTCTGGCCAAACTTTCTCTCTCCTCAAACATGTCGTGAAATCATGACTTTCTCTCTCCTCAAACATGTCGCGAAATCGTGACAGTTTTTCCAGCAGCCTGCAAACTTTATTCTACTTAATATTTTTTTGGATTTTTGGCAATTGGGCTACTCTGATTTTCTTGGAGACTTACTGACCAACTAAAACCTTCAACAAAAACACATCCTTGGACATAAAAACAAGTTGCTCCAAAGGTTCCTCGACATCAAAAACAACATCTACCAATAACTCTTTGACATCAATGACAACAACTAAACTTAGCCAAAAGCAATGTACTCAAGGTACCCAAAATTGCCAACAATCTCCCCCTTTGTCATTGATGGCAACCCTTAACTAAAACACATCTTCCAAGAGCCAAAACTGAAACCAATCTCTTCAAGTTTTGCTCCCCCTGACTTGAAGCTCTTCTCTCCACTTGAAAACTCTCCCCCTTACTTAAATCTCTCCCCCTTTGTCATCAATGGCAAAGGGTCATCTTTGGGGCTCGGGACTAAGAAAGAGCCTCTTAGCTTAGTCCCTCCCCCATCTCCTGATGAGATGATTAAAATAGGGTTGGGAGTGACACTCCCATTAAACACTCATCATCATTAGTGTCCAAGATTTCTTTGTCGGGCCTTCTCTTGAATTCTTTTCCTGTATTTTTGTTCCTGTCACTGTTCTGATCCTCGGACCTGTTAATACTACTGTTCCTATTTCTTTTATCTTTTTTTCTATTTTTATCCATACCTTGATTCTTGAACTTGTTCATGCTGCTATTTCTGTTCTTGTATCTCAGAAGATCAGCTCTACACTGTCTAGCTAGGTGTCCTTCATTGTTGCATTTATAGCAGGTAACAATATCAGTCATGGTCGTTCTTTGAATTTGCCTGTTCTGACTAACCCAGTTCATGTTATGTGTCTTGCAAAAAATTGCCTTGTGCCCGAATTGTTGACAAGAGTAGCAATACCCTTGAAAGAAATTACGTCTCCTGAAACTGTCATTTACTCTCCGCATTTGAGTCATGCATTGTACGACCATGTGACCAAATCTGTGACACACATAACATCTGCCGTGAAATTTTCTTTTGTTCGACTTCATGGGTCCCGAAAACTTCTTCTTCTCAGTCTGAATATCATTTTCTATTTTTGCGTATTCATCACTTACGGACTCATGATCTGAAGTATTTTCTTCAATAGGACTCTCTTTCTTTTGAAATCTTTTGCTAGATTCACCAACCTGTTCCTTGTGCGGCTTAATAAAACCGAGACCTGTTTTATCTGTTGGTTTTCTCTGTCCTTCGATGAGAAATTTAACCTTCTTGGAGCTATCCTGAAATCTGTAGAGCTTATCCTTATACTCTTTATTTTCTTCTTTCAAAGAAGCTATTTCTTGTTCTAACTCACTATACTCCAAAATTTTAGATTCTAACTCATTTTTGAGTTCTTGTGTCTTAGCCATAGATACTTCAAGATTTTCTACAAGTTCATCTATCTCCATACAACATTCATCTACCTTAATCTTGAGTCTATCATTCTTCTTTCTTTCCTTTTTCAAAACACTAAGAGCATTATTGAGTTCGCATTCAAGATCCTCTATTTGATGGCGCTTTGAATCATCACAACCTTTTTCAGATTTCTTATCACTCGAGGTGCTACCTTTTTCAAAAACCATACATGCATCTTCATTGGGGTTTTCTGAAACATCCTCATACATACTAGCAGCCAAATCATCATTTCCGCAATCATCCTCAAGGTGCCCAAAATTTCCACATCTAAAACATTTCATGATAATGAATTTGTGTTTCGGTTCTTCCTCTTTTTCTGAAATGAACAACATCTCATTTTCATCATCACTAGAAGAACTGTCACTTTCATTGCTAGAACACTTACTTGCTTTGTCCAAGTAGAAGCTCTTCTTATTCTTGTGAGAATGCCTCTTTCCATGATTGTTGTACTCATCTTTGCTTTTCTGGTGATTGTTGTACTCATTTTTGCTATTTCTGTAATACCTGTGCTTTTCAGAATCCTTGCTTTTAACATCCTGTATATCTTCATCACTTTCATCTTTAGAAATAGTACAGTCAGTAGCATAATGACCAAATTTCCCGTAGTTGAAACATCTTATATTTTTCTTGCTTTTGTGCTTTCTGGAAAACTTGCCTTTCCTGTTGTAATATGCCTCTTCCTCACTAGAAGACTCATCACTTTCTTGAATCTGTTTGCCCTTCGATTTCTTGATAGCTTTGAAAGTCTGCCTCTTTCTTTACATCAACTTTCACTTGTGTCCTCAATTCAAATGCTGCAAGAATACTATGGAGCTCATCCTTTTTCAATTTATCTAAATCTTTGGCTTCCTCAATAGCAGAAATCTTTTCGCTAAATCTATTTGGAAGAGATCTTAAAATCTTATCACACACATCATTTTCAGCAAGTTCAAGACCTAAGTCTTTCATAGAATTAACAACTTCATCCATCCGGAGCATGTAGTCACTAATATTTTCATCATCATTCATCTTGAGTTGTTCAAACATACCTTTAAAATGTCTTAACTTGGCCTTTCGAACATTTGCATCACCTGTATGAACAACCTGCAATTGATTCCACATTTCATTGGCTGTCTTGCAGTGAATAACTTTAGTGAGATCTGCCTTTTGTAAACCCTTCAAGATTGCATTCATGGCTTTTGAATTGCTGTGATGTAGAAGTCTGTCTTCTTTAGTGTAAGGACCATTTGTAGGAATGGTATATCCATCTTCAACAACTTCCCATACCTCATTACCGAGAGCCATTAGATAGACTTTCATTCTTGCACTCCATAGACCAAAATCTGATCCGTCAAGAATAGGTGCTGCATTGCTACTCGAGTAGTCCATTGTGTTCTTTGTAAACTTTTCCTTCAAGCTGTTAAACTTTTCGAAGGCACTGGCTCTGATACCAATTGAAGAACACAAGCTTATACTGAGAGGGGGGTGAACAGTATAAGACCCTTTTTAACTTGATTTATCACTACAACTTTCAAATTATTAACAAGCAGAATAAGATAGCAGTAATGACAGTAGTAAAACAGTGCACAAGAAGCAATCCGCAATGAGACACAACAAATTAATCCATGGATAAAAACTTTTCTTCTAAAAGTTATATCAAAACCTCTGGGAAACCTCCCCGATTACAATGTTTATGAGCCTCAGCTCAAAGGAGACACCTTCCCCTAATTCAACTTTGCTAGTGATCCTCTAGAGGACCTCTATCTCTTTTGCCCTTAGCAAGTGGAACTCTTTCCATAGAAGACACCTGTCTTCCCTGCTCTGGCTGGAGATCTCTGTCCTCAACTCTGTCACAGCAAGCTGGTCCTCTTTTCTGCACCAAAACACAGTCCTTCGGTCTGGCACAATTCTGTCCTCTTCCTGCCTCAAATTCTGTCCTCAATCTGGTCCTCAAACTGGTGAAAGAAGAACGGTTCACAAGCTCTTCAAATGCTTGCACAAAGCTACCTCCAAGTCTTTACTATTCTGTTACAATCGTGTTTGGTCAAAACCAACTCTCGCACAGTTCTACGCAGTTACGACAGTACACAGCAGTACACAACACTTCGACTGTTGAACCCTTCACTTCTACGTGTTGTCTTTGAATGTTGCAACAACAACACCTTCTGCTCCTTTGTGCATCCACGGTAGTACTGTCTTCCCTCTCTGTGCAACCACAATAGCACACAGTAGTACACAACACTTCGACTGTCGAACCCTTCACTTTTGTGTGCTGTCTTCGAATGTCACAACACCAACACTTTCTACTCCTTTGTGCATCCATCGTAGTACTGTCTTCACCCTTTGTGTAACCACAGCAACAAGACTTTCCACACTCAACTTCTTGACGATCAAACTTATCCCCCGCACTTTACTTGCACAGATCGCATTACAAACGCACACTTCGATCACACACAAAAATGCTCAAATAGTCTTCCTTTAATACTCACAATCTCAAGATGAAATCTTTGATCTTTAGTCGGCTGTTCAATCTTCTACCACGTCGGCTGTAAGACTTTATACTTTGTCGACAAAGGTTAACTTCGTCGGCTTCAAACGCTTCTGCTGTTCTGTGGCTTTTCTCGTGCGACACTCAAATATGTCACGATATCGCTACGCCTTGGTCTGCCGTACACCTTGTATTACACGCTGTCACGAAATCGTGACACTACTCCTATCGAGCGCCTTCTTTGATTTGCTGTCATGAAATCGCTACACTACAGCCTTTGCTGACGTCATCGCAAATCTTGTCACGAAATCGCGATGCTCTAGACTTCACTGCCTTCTTCTCCTTTGCTATCACGAAATCATGACGCTACAGCTTTTGCTGACGTCATCATGAATCTTGTCATGAAATCGTGATGCTCTGGACTTCACTGCCTTCTTCTCCTTTGCTGTCATGAAATCGTGACGCTACAGCTTTTGCTGACGTCATCATGAATCTTGTCGCGAAATCGCGACGCTCTAGACTTCACTGCCTTCTTCTCCGCAACTGTCATGAAATCGTGACACCTTTGCCTCTTGCTGACGTCATCATGATTTTGGTCACGAAATCATGACGCTCTGGACTTCACTGCCTTCTTCTCCGCAACTATCGCGAAATCGTGACACCTTTGCCTTTTGCTGACGTCATCAGCAACTCTGTCACGAAATCGTGACACCTCTTGCTTCTTCGTCCTTCTCTTGGTTTGCACTGGCAAAAATGAAACATGTCACGAAATCGCGACGCTTTCGCTGCCTTAGAATCTTTCTTGCCAACTGCTCGTGAAACTGGAACATGTCGCGAAATCGTGACACTTTCTGCATCCGTACGACTTCTTCGAAACTTGTCGCGAAATCGTGACACTTTTTGCCCGCTGTGCTTCTGCCTTCTTGCATGTCGCGAAATCGTGACAGTTTTGGCCAAACTTTCTCTCTCCTCAAACATGTCACGAAATCGTGACACTTTTGCCCGCTTTGCCTCTGCCTTCCTGCATGTCGTGAAATCGTGACAGTTCTGGCCAAACTTTCTCTCTCCTCAAACATGTCGCGAAATCATGACTTTCTCTCTCCTCAAACATGTCGCGAAATCGTGACAGTTTTTCCAGCAGCCTGCAAACTTTATTCTACTTAATATTTTTCTGGATTTTTGGCAACTGGGCTACTCTGATTTTCTTGGAGGCTTACTGACCAACTAAAACCTTCAACAAAAACACATCCTTGGACATAAAAACAAGTTGCTCCAAAGGTTCCTCGATATCAAAAACAACATCTACCAATAACTCTTTGACATCAATGACAACAACTAAACTTAGCCAAAAGCAATGTACTCAAGGTACCCAAAATTGCCAACAATCTCCCCCTTTGTCATTGATGGCAACCCTTAACTAAAACACATCTTCCAAGAGCCAAAACTGAAACCAATCTCTTCAAGTTTTGCTCCCCTTGACTTGAACCTCTTCTCTCCGCTTGAAAACTCTCCCCCTTACTTAAATCTCTCCCCCTTTGTCATCAATGGCAAAGGGTCATCTTTGGGGCTCGGGACTAAGAAGGAGCCTCTTAGCTTAGTCCCTCCCCAATATCATGATGAGATGATTAAAATACGGTTGGGAGTGACACTCCCATTAAACACTCATCATCATTAGTGTCCAAGATTTCTTTGTCGGGCCTTCTCTTGAATTATTTTCCTGTATTTTTGTTCCTGTCACTGTTCTGATCCTCGGACCTATCAATACTACTGTTCCTGTTTCTTTTATATTTTTTGTTCTTATTTGTACCTTGATCCTTGGATCTGTTTATATCTTTTTTTTTTTTTTTTTCCTGCCTTGATTCTTGAACTTGTTCATGCTACTGTTTCTGTTCCTATATCTTAGAATATCAGCTCTACACTATCTAGCTAGGTGTCCTTCATTGTTTAATTTATAGCAGGTAACAATATCAGTCATGGCTGTTCTTTGAATTCGCCTGTTCTGACTAACCCAGTTCGTGTTATGTGTCTTGCAAAAAATTGCATTGTGCCCAAATTTTTGACAAGAGTAGCAATACCCTTGAAAGAAATTACGTCTCCTAAAACTGTCATTTACTCTCTGCATTTGAGTCATGCACTGTACAGCCATGTGACCACATCTGTGACACACATAACATCTGCCGTGAAATTTTCTTTTGTTCGACTTCATGGGTCCCAAAAAATTCTTCTTCTCAGTCTGAATATCATTTTCTATTTCTGCGTATTCATCACTTACGGACTCATGATCTGAAGTATTTTCTTCAATAGGACTCTCTTTCTTTTGAAATCTTTTGCTAGATTCACCAACCTATTCCTTGTGCGGCTTAATAAAACCGAGACCTATTTTATCTGTTGGTTTTCTCTGTCCTTCGATGAGAAATTTAACCTTCTTGGAGCTATCCTGAAATCTGTAGAGCTTATACTTATACTCTTTATTTTCTTCTTTCAAAGAAGCTATTTCCTGTTCTAACTCACTATACTCCATAATTTTAGATTCTAACTCATTTTTGAGTTCTTGTGTCTTAGCCATAGATACTTCAAGATTTTCTACAAGTTCATCTATCTCCATACAGCATTCATCTACCTTAATCTTGAGTCTATCATTCTTCTTTCTTTCCTATTTCAAAACACTAAGAGTATTATTGAGTTCGCATTCAAGATCGTCTATTTGATGGCGCTTTGAATCATCACAACCTTTTTTAGATTTCTTATCACTCGAGGTGCTACCTTTTTCAAAAACCATACATGCATCTTCATTAGGGTTTTCTGAAACATCCTCATACATACTAGTAGCCAAATCATCATTTCCGCAATCATCCTCAAGGTTCCCAAAATTTCCACATCTAAAACATTTCATGATAATGAATTTGTGTTTCGGTTCTTCCTCTTTTTTTGAAATGAACAACATCTCATTTTCATCATCACTAGAAGAACTGTCACTTTCACTGCTAGAACACTTACTTGCTTTGTCCAAGTAGAAGCTCTTCTTATTCTTGTGAGAATGCCTCTTTCCATGATTGATGTACTCATCTTTGTTTTCTCGGTGATTGCTGTACTCATTTTTGCTATTTCTATAATACCTGTGCTTTTCAAAATCCTTGCTTTTAACATCCTGTATATCTTCATCACTTTCATCTTTAGAAACAATACAGTGAGTAGCATAATAACCAAATTTCCCGTAGTTGAAACATCTTATATTTTTCTTGCTTTTGTGCTTTCTGGAAAACTTGCCTTTCCTGCTGTAATATGCCTCTTCCTCACTAGAAGACTCATCACTTTCTTGAATCTGTTTGCCCTTCGATTTCTTGATAGCTTTGAAAGCTGCCTCTTTCTTTACATTAACTTTCACTTGTGTCCTCAATTCAAATGCTGCAAGAATACTATGGAGCTCATCCTTTTTCAATTTATCTAAATCTTTGGCTTCCTCAATAGCAAAAATCTTTTCGCTAAATCTATTTGGAAGAGATCTTAAAATCTTATCACACACATCATTTTCAGCAAGTTCAAGACCTAAGTCTTTCATAGAATTAACAACTTCATCCATCCGGAGCATGTAGTCACTAATATTTTCATCATCATTCATCTTGAGTTGTTCAAACATACCTTTAAAATGTCTTAACTTGGCCTTTCGAACATTTGCATCACCTGTATGAACAACCTGTGAGATTCGCATTTTGTAAACCCTTCAAGATTGCATTCATGGCTTTTGAATTGTTGTGATGTAGAAGTCTGTCTTCTTTAGTGTAAGGACCATTTATAGGAATGGTATATCCATCTTCAACAACTTCCCATACCTCATTATCGAGAGCCATTAGATAGACTTTCATTCTTGCACTCCACAGACCAAAATCTGATCCGTCAAGAATAGGTGCTGCATTGCTACTCGAGTAGTCCATTGTGTTCTTTGTAAACTTTTCCTTCAAGCTATTAAAATTTTTGAAGGCACTGGCTCTGATACCAATTGAAGAACACAAGATTATACTGAGAGGGGGGGTGAACAGTATAAGACCCTTTTTAACTTGATCTATCACTACAACTTTCAAATTATTAACAAGCAAAATAAGATAGCAGTAATGACAGCAGTAAAACAGTGCACAAGAAGTAATCCACAATGAGACACAGCAAATTAATCCATAGATAAAAACTTTTCTTCTAAAAGTTATATCAAAACCTCTGGGAAACCTCCCCGATTACAATGTTTATGAGCCTCAGCTCAAAGGAGACACCTTCCCCTAATTCAACTTTTCTAGTGATCCTCTAGAGGACCTCTATCTCTTTTGCCCTTAGCAAGTGGAACTCTTTCCATAGAAGACACCTATCTTCCCTGCTCTGGTTGGAGATCTCTGTCCTCTACTCTATCACAGCAAGCTGGTCCTCTTTTTTGCACCAAAACATAGTCCTTCGATCTGGCACAATTCTATCCTCTTCCTACCTCAAATTATGTCCTCAATCTAGTCCTCAAACTGGTGAAAGAAGAACGGTTCACAAGCTCTTCAAATGCTTGCACAAAGCTACCTCCAAGTCTTTACTATTCTGTTACAATCATGTTTGGTCGAAACCAACTCTCGCACAGTTCTACGCGTTACAGTAGTACACAACACTTCGGCTGTTGAACCCTTCACTTCTATGTGCTGTCTTTGAATGTTGCAACAACAACACCTTCTGCTCCTTTGCACATCCATGGTAGTACTATCTTACCTCTCTATGCAACCACAATAGCACACAGCAGTACACAGCACTTCGACTATCGAACCCTTCACTTTTGCATGTTGTCTTCGAATGTCACAACACCAACACTTTCTACTCCTTTGCGCATCCACCATAGTACTATCTTCACCCTTTGTGTAACCATAGCAGCAATACTTTCCACACTTAACTTCTTGATGATCAAACTTATCCCCCACACTTTACTTGCACAGATCGCATTATAAACACACACTTCGATCACACCCAAAAATGCTCAAATAGTCTTCCTTTAATACTTACAATCTCAAGATGAAATCTTTGATCTTTAGTCGGCTGTTCAATCTTCTACCACGTTGGCTGTAAGACTTTATACTTTGTTGGCAAAGGTTAACTTCGTTGGCTTCAAACGCTTCTACTATTTTGTGGCTTTTTTTTTTGCGTGACACTCAAATATGTCGCGATATCGCTACGCCTTGGTCTACCGTACACCTTGTATTACACGCTGTCGCAAAATCATGACACTACTCCTGTCGAGCGCCTTCTTTGATTTGTTGTCGTGAAATCGCTACACTACATCCTTTGCTGACGTCATCGCAAATCTTGTCGTGAAATTGTGACGCTCTAGACTTCACTGCCTTCTTCTCCTTTGCTGTCACAAAATCGTGACGCTACAACTTTTGCTGACGTCATCATGAATCTTGTCATGAAATCATGACGCTCTGGACTTCACTGCCTTCTTCTACTTTGCTGTCATAAAACCGCGACGCTACAACTTTTGCTGACGTCATCATGAATCTTGTCATGAAATCGTGATGCTCTAGACTTCACTGCCTTCTTCTCTGCAACTGTCACGAAATCGTGACACCTTTGCCTCTTGCTGATGTCATCATGATTTTGGTCACAAAATCATGACGCTCTGGACTTCACTGCCTTCTTCTCCGCAACTATCATGAAATCACGACACCTTTGCCTTTTGCTGACGTCATCAGCAACTCTGTCACGAAATCGCGACACCTCTTGCTTCTTCGTCCTTCTCTTGGTTTGCACTGGCGAAAATGAAACATGTCACAAAATCATGATGCTTTCGCTGCCTTAGAATATTTCTTGCCAACTGCTCGTGAAACTGGAACATGTCGTGAAATCGTGACACTTTCTGCATCCGTACGACTTCTTCGAAACTTGTCGCAAAATCGTGACACTTTTTGCCCGCTGTGCTTCTGCCTTCCTGCATGTCGCGAAATCGTGACAATTTTGGCCAAACTTTCTCTCTCCTCAAACATGTCACAAAATCGTGACACTTTTGCCCGCTTTGCCTCTACCTTCCTGCATGTCACGAAATCATGACAGTTCTGGTCGAATTTTCTCTCTCCTCAAACATGTCGCGAAATCATGACTTTCTCTCTCCTTAAACATGTCGTGAAATCGTGACAGTTTTTCCAGCAGCCTGCAAACTTTATTCTACTTAATCTTTTTCTGGATTTTTGGCAACTGGGCTACTCTGATTTTCTTGGAGGCTTACTGACCAACTAAAACCTTCAACAAAAACACATCCTTGGACATAAAAACAAGTTGCTCCAAAGGTTCCTTGATATCAAAAACAACATCTACCAATAACTCTTTGACATCAATGACAACAACTAAACTTAGCCAAAAGCAATGTACTCAAGGTACCCAAAATTGCCTACATATTGTGGAGCAAAATTCAAAAAAAAAAAATTGTTGAAGAATCAAAGGGAACAAAATGTCAAGTTAAGGTTGCAGCATATCGACACCCACACAACCTTGACCAACAACAATATTGGAGGTATGGCTTAAGGTATCAATATTTTAGATCTATATAGAGTCCAAAAGGCATCAAGTATGGTAATGTTTGGAAAAAAGCATAATGTTTATAGATTTCAAAGGGGTGTAACAACATCAAGGAACAATAGGACGAACCATTCAAAATATCAAGGCAGAGCAGCAAAAGTATGGAGCCAACAAAGCAGTAATGAATATTCAAGTGGCACAATGGCAACTTGGCATCATAAAAGACCATCACTAATCAATATTTCACTTGTATGGATGGATGAACAATATTGGAAATTCTCAAGAAAAAGGATGTTGAATATTTCTATTTAGAAAAATTAAAGAAGATCCAAAAAAATGAATATAAAAAAATTATATTATTTGTGAAAAAAAATGTAGGTATCTAGTTATAGCATCTCAATTGAGATGAGAATTAAATATGTTTGTAAAACTTGATGTAATAAAAAAAAATTAATGTTTTCCATAGGCATTAAATTGTTTAGGTTTTTAATGTTGTCCACAGACATTAAATTATTTAGGTGTTTAATATTTTGCATGGACATTAAATTATTTAGGTGTTTAATGTTTTCCACAAGTATTTAATTTTTTTTCCAGGTAGATGGAATGCCTGGATTTAAATGAAAAAACTACTAATTGGGAGATGTATTTTCTAGAGCATTGTAATAGTGCGGTATGGGTTATTATCATCGTAAATAGAAAAATCATTGTTTTTTTTAGTTTTGTCTCTGGAAAACTACATGTATTAGAGCTAGGTTTGATCTTGTAGAAATCATGGAGGTACAAGTATATAGTTTTTATTTGTGTTCATTACCATATTTCAGAGCAATATTAGAAGAGGAAGGCCTAGATATGCTTAGATGAGTAGGCAAATCCAATATTTGTAGAGGCAAATAACTCAGATTGTAATTATGGTGAATCATCTGAGACCAAGAAACACCAATGATGTGGATACTAAATTGGGTGAAATTCCACTCGTAGAAGGGAAAGAGGAACCCTTGGAGGTAAAGTCATTTGAGGAAATATTGATCATTGCCTTGGAATGTAAGAATGATGGGATGAAGGTTGATGTCCCCGAGTATGGAGGAGGGTTACAACCAAAGGAGTTATTATATTGGCTGAATCATATGGAGAAATTATTTGAATGGAATAATATAGCAAAAGATAAAAAGATAAAATTAGCATGTACTAAGATGAAGGGCCATACATTGGTCTAGTAGGATCACCTCCAAAAGGAGAGAAAAAATGGGAAAAACAAAATCAAAGTTTGGAACAAAAGAGAGAAGAAATTAAGGGTAAAATTTTTGAAATCAAAGGAAAAGTATAATAGAAACAATTTTAGGAAGAATATGGGAGTAAAGAGAGGATCATTATTTTCCCTCTTTTCTCCATCAAGAGGAAATGGAGGGTTTAATCCTGTCAAAGGAGAATCCTCAAATACAATAGAAATTGTTGGAGAAGAAGACTTTGTTTTAGAAAAAATCTTCATGTGGAAGAAATTAAGATAGAAGAAATGGTAGCAAAAGAATTTGCTGAAGAAGAAATTATTCTTATGGGAGAAGAAATTTCTAAAGAAAAATTGGAAGTAGTACCTGGAATCAAACCAGGATCTATGGGTATGGAACCCATCATCCTTCCCTTGGACCATATTGTTGTTTTTCCTATGCTTTCATAAATTTTACCCTCAATTTCTTCTCCATTTTGTTCCAAACCCTGATCTTGTATTTCCTCTTTTTTATCTCATTTTGGAGGTGATCCCACTAGACCAATGCATGGCCCTTCAACTTAGTACATGTAAATTTTACCTTTTTATCTTTTGTCATATTCTTCCATTCAAATAATTTCTCCATATGATTCAACCAATCTAATAGCTCCTCTGGTTGTAACCCTCATCCATACTCAGGAACATCAACCTTCACCCATAATTCTTACCTTCCAATGTCATGAGAAAAATTTCCTTAAATGGATTTACCTTAAGGGGTTCCTCTTCCCCTTCTACAGGTGGAATTTCACCCAAGTCACTATCCACATCATTGGTATTTCCTGTTCTCAAAGGATTCACCACAACTACGATCTGAGCTATTTTCCTCTACAACTCTTGGATCTACCTACTCATTTGGGCATATCCAGACCTTCCTCTTCTCATATTCCTCCAAAATATGGTAATGAACACACAAAAAAAACCAGATATTTGTACCTCCACAATTTCTACAGGATCAAACCATGTTGTGATACCACTTGATGTAATTTTCCATGTTATCTTTTGATGTAATCAGCAATGGAAGATAACAATCACAAGATGCAGAATAATATAAAATAAAGTAAATCTACAAGATGACTGAAGTATACTAAATAGAAATAAAATAAATGAATACAATGCATCTATGGAGGAAATGAACACTTCATTAATGAAGCTACCAAACTACATTGTACCCATCACCAATTGTAGAGGGGAAAAACTACCCTACCATATACAATTCCCAAAAAGGCTAGATCCACAAAGGTAGAAAGCCTTATGGGGTGAACCATGGGGGTATGTTGTACTCTACACTCGGTGCTAGGGGGAAGGGTTCACCAGGAATGGTTTAAGGACTCGCTCCAAGTCCTAAGGATATTTAGGAATAGTTTGATGTATTTAGATTTAAGACAAACACCTAAGTTTGGCCTTTCTAGATCTAAGCTAGGAAAGATAAAGGACAATGTAAAAAATAGAATGCAAGAATACAAGAGCTAACCCTAGAATGATTCTTTCTTTTGAATGCTCACTAACCTAGGGTTTTAAATAAAAATATTTTAAGCAAGGGCTCAAGAGAGAATGCACAAATAGAATTAACCCTAAGTGCACACTATATGTTGTTTATATTTCAATGCCTAGAAATTAATTAAATGTATTTCCTTTTAAATCAGATCTAGGGTTTACAATAGAAATATAAAGCACTCAACAAACAACCTAAATATTAATCAAAACACTTAGCTTATTCGGTGGTTGATCCTTGCTTTTATCCTTTGATCCAATGCTATCAATAATTCATGTTCCTACAAGATAACTTAAGAAACACTTGAAAATATGATTAGCATTAGGAGGCCTACTTAGGCCATTGTACAATAATGTAGCAGTCAAGCCCCCTAGGTCCTTTTAGATGACCTTTGAAAATAGAAGTGGAAATTGACCTTTGGAAGAAGAAGAAGCATAACAAAATATAGCAGAACAGAATAATGAAATGGAGTACAGAATGCCCTAATATGGTCTAAATGCAGTCTATAACATAGATCTAGGGTTTGGGGGTAGCAACTTGCCCCCAAACATGGTCTATGCAAAATTGCATGCCCGTAGGGAGCGATCGTGATATCGCATAGCGAAATCGCGCCCCGTAGAACCCAGGTGCAATTTCGTAGAAGCTAAGAGAAAAATCAGAAAATGCAAATTAAATAGATGCATAATAAAAAACCTAACTAATATGCAAAGTAAAGAAGAACAAAAACAACCTGGTAGTAGTGAAGAAGCAAGCAAAAGGGATGGAGACCTCCAAGTAGTAGATTCCTCCTTAGGGCTTCAACACTTGTCCACCAAGAGTAGCAACACACAATCCAATGCAACAGAAAATAAAGCTTCAATAGATCACACTTCACACTTGTAAGTTAGCTTGCTTGCGAAAAGAAGAAGAAGAAGACCTCAAGAAAATAGAGTTAACATGAACTTGCTTCATAAAAACTTGATTGCTTGGATTGAAGAAATAAATTTCAAACCCTCCTTATATAGTGGATTTGAAACAAGAATAGGGTGGAAAAACCTAAGCACAACCAACCCTAAAAATATCAACTTTGAAAATTAGGGTTTCCTTAAGATAAAACCCTAAAATGCAAAGTCACGCTCCATAAAGACGGGGCGCGACATCGCACCAGCTAGACCCTTGTATGGTTTTAATGCATTTTGGAGGGTCAACATGAGTCAAAATGGGTCATATCATATACCTTTGGAAATATATTTTCGATCCCGATCCAATGGTATAGGATTTAGGAAGAATGGATAAGATTTGATAGGGGAAAAATAGGCTCAAATATGACCCTACTTTTCCAAGGAGAAAACAAGGGATCTAGGGAAAATTACTCACCTTAGTGGGTCAATTTTCCGTGTCTACATTTTACCCCCTCTTTGATGTATTTAAGGCCAAGTAAATGCATCAAAGAAATATGTAAACTCCTATGGGCAAGAAGACAAAAAACACAAAAAAGGGGTGGCCAGGTTTGGGCAAAAAGGGTGAGACATTACTACCATTAATGCCTCTATGGCTAGGGTGCCCCCTCAAGTTTCGAAAGGAAAGAAAATTCCTTAAGAAACTTAAAAAAGGTAAAGAAAGAAAAAGAAAAACATAGAAACATAGAGAACAAAGCAAGCAAACAAACAATAGAGCAAAGAGCATTGGGTACAACATGAATCTAATGCAGCTAGCATGAAATGCATGGATGAATAGAAGAAATGGAAAGAAAGAAGAAGGGAAGAGAGGAGAAGAAGAAGAATAAGAAGAACAAGAAGAATCCAAAGGTCAACCATAGAAATCAAGAGAAGCTGATCAAGAACCCTAAATGAAGGGTGTTATGCCCAAAAGATAAGGTCCAGATGTGGAGTGAAAACCCGCTATGGGTGTAGTACTCGCTAAGATGGACAGATGGGAAAAATATGGAGCGTAACCCACTATGGGTGATTGCTCAAATGATCAAATGATGGAGCGTAACCCGCTATGGATGATTGCTCGCTAGTGACTATTATGGGGTGATTACCCACTAGGATGTATGCCGAGGCCTACTGAAATGGCCAAGGAGCTTATCCTATAATGGGGTGTTGAGCCCGCTGAGTCAAAAGAAGCGTAACCCGATAGGGGAATATGCTATTGCTGATGTGAATGATGTATTAGCAAGTACTACCCGATAGGGGTGTGTAAAAAATATATAGACCAAGTCATATGAGCATAACACAATGTGAGTGTGTGCATGTGCTAGAAGAAATAAGAGGAAGAAAATGAGGAGCATAGAACTATGCGTGTGTACCCCCAGCTTGAAGTTTCAACTAGTGAAAAATCAAGAGGGAGGAAATGTGTAATCAAAGAAGAGAAGAATGTATATCCTTATCTAAACAAAGAAGACAAAGGAGAAATAAGAATCATGCAAAAATACAAGGACATACCAAAAGAGGATTGCATTCCTTGACTTTGGAGGAGAAATGATGATCATTGTAAAACTTTCAAAGTCAAGGAATACAAGAAGAAGAGAGAAGAGAAGAAAGAGCAAAGGAAGCAAAGAAGAGAAGAAGGGATGAAAATGCATGGGCCCTAGGTTGGGGCTTCGCTAGGCATCAGAACCCTAGTGAAAAGTGCAATGCATGTGAGCTATGACCTAACTAGGTATCATCACATGCCATTGTCATGAATCCCCAGAAGCTATATGAACAAGCAGTCATGAACAAGCAACCATGCAATTATGACAAGCAAAAAATGCAAGAGGAACAAAATGTCAGGAAACCATGCAAAATATGATAGGCAATCATGCAGTATGAGCAATAAAATAGGTATGATGGAATGAGAATGCAAATGCATGCCTAATTAATGATTGATTTTTTATTATTATTTTTTATTTAACGATAGTCAACACACATTTTAATTGTGCCTCCTATCTTAACAAAAAGAACAGGCATTCAAGGGACTACTTCATCAAAGAAAAATCTAGAAGGCAAGCCATATCGATGATTATAATCACAGAGAGGCTCCTTCATAGCTCTTTCTTTGGCAGCCATAACATGATAATCTATACATTCTTGAACAAAACCATTTTTCTTAACATAAGAAGGAGAAATCCCTAACATTGCAAGATCTTTATGAGAAGCAAAATATTTATCATTAGAACACATAGAATTTATCATATTACAAAATAAGATGTTAGAGGGATAAGGGGGATCCTTATCCTCATTACTCTGCTCCAAACCTTGATGAGATATATCCAGAAGAGGTTCTTGAAGAAACTGATTGTCTTGATCCCATGATGAAACTTTGATTAGAGGTTCCTCACTCACTTTTAGATTGTTGGATTGTTCAAATTTTTGAGATGAGGAACTTGGAGAAATAGATGATGAAACTGAAGGACAAACATTGAGACCAAACTGAGCTTGTTCAACCATTGAACAATATTCGAATGGATGAAGGTCACCTGGAATGGTAATAACTTGTTCTTTAAATTTGAATTTCAAACATTGATGAAGAGTAGAAGGGATGACCTTCATTGCATGGATCCAAGGATGTCCAAGAAGTAGATTAAAATATGCAAGGCAAGGTACCACATAGAATAATGTATCTAAAATTTTAGGTCCAACTTTAAGGGGAAGTGATATGGTGCCACAAGCTTCTTGGGACTCATTGTTGAATGTTTTGATGATTGCATCGGATTTAGTTAAATCTTCCTCTTTTAATCCAAAATTTTGGATAAATTGATATGTGCATAAATTGAGGGAAGAACCATTATCAATCATAACCCTTTTGATAAGGGTTTCCCCAATAAATGCAGTAATGTAGAGAGAAGAATCCCTACATAGGTCTGAGGAAGAAATATCGTCATCCGAGAATGTGATGTGATGTGTCCCAAGAAAGCTTACAACATTGGCCATATCACTAGGGGAAATATCTGGAGGGATAGATTGTTGTTTTAGAACATTTATTAAGGCTTCTCCATGAGTAGGAGAATTTTGCAAAAGTTCTAAGAGGGAAATATTTGCTGAAAAACTCATCTCCTGTTGAGACCATTGGATCTGTCGATTCTGCACCTGTTGTTCTGAAGTAGCTGTTACCATACCAACCATTTGGTTATCATAATGATGTGGTACATTTTTACAAGATACTTGATTAACTATCTGTTGTCCTTGCTTAGGTATATTCTGGTTGGTAGTGGACTTTTGTTGACTATTTGAAGATTGAGAATTTCTTACATCAAGACGTCCTGCATCAATTAAATCTTGAACCACATGTTTCAACTTCTTACAAGAATTTTTCCAATGTCCTTCTACTCTATGATATGCACAATGTTGTCCTACCTTGTACCAACTAGCTGTAGTATCTTGTTGCCTTATAGGAGGTAACTCAATTGCGTTGGCTTCCAAAAGTTGCTTTAGGACTTCTTCCATAGGTATGCCAAGTCTTGTAAAATTTCTTTGTGGAGGTTTTTGAAGTATTATATTTTGTAGGTTGTTAACAACATTATTAATAGGCCTACTATCCATTACACCATCACCTACCACATCCTTATTCTCATACTATGACTTAATGGTTTTATCTTCTTTCACTTTGAGCTGTCCTCTTCTGATAAGAGCTTGTTCCACTTTTCTTGCTAATTCAATTGCTTGATCTAAATATGTGACAGTAGTAGTTTCTAAAGCATAAGATAATTATTCTTGTAAACTACCTATGAATATATCAAGCATATATTTTTGAGACACAGGTTGTCTTAATCGACCAACTAAACTTCTCCAACGAGCTAAGAATTATGAAAAACTTTCTTCTTTACTTTGCTTTAAATTATATAGGTCTCTCATTGTCACTTCCTTTTCAATATATGCACTAAACTGATGAACAAATAATTCTGCAGTCTCTCCAAAATTCCTTAAAGAATAATTAGGTAACCGATAATACCATTCTAATGCCATGCCAACAAGACTCTTAGGAAACATCTTTAGTAATAACATATCATCATAGATGAGATCATGGCAAGATGTTCTAAATCTTCTTAAATGCTCAATTGGATCTTCTATTCCCTTATATATAGGTAAAAACGGTATGGAAAAATGCTTAGGATAAGGCCTAGCAGCAACCATAGGGTCTAGGGGTTGATTGCACATCTCTTTATAACTGTAAGTAAAACTAGAAGGCTGAATCATATCCATTTTTGAAGCCAACTATTTTACCACATTTGTCAAATTTTGTACTTCTGGATCACTATTGTGCAATGCCCCTAGATTCCCTAAGGGAGGGGTATAGGCAGGTTGTTGAAAAGGCACTTGGCTTAAGTTGGAGGTATTGATACTATTGTGATATGTGATACCTTGTTGGAGAGGATAACTAACATTTGGTGGAATAGAGGAAAAAGTGTTGAGATTAGTAGATTGAGGAGGAAATTGAAAATAATTTTGAGTGACACTACTGGTTGGATGAACTTGTGGACTTCTTCCAACATTGGTGGTTACAATAGTGGCATAGGTTGGTTGATGGGTAGGATTACCATGATTCAAATATTCAAACAAAGGGTTATCATGAACATGCCTAGGAGAGATGATTGGAGGAGGAAGAAGAGTCTCACCTCTTTCGAGTTGAGCTTTCTATTCCATAGCCTTAAGTAAAGCCTCCTTATGGCGTTCCATGAAACCCAAAACATGATCAAATGATTCAAAAATGTAGTGACCCTTAGGGTCTTCAAGGGGACAAAGACTATTATCAACCTTTTCTTCTTCAAGTTTATGATTTTTTCTATCAATTAGATCATTCTCTTGGAAAATCTCATCAAACCTTAGAGGCCTTTGCTCACTCCCAAGGTTGGAAGCCATTAGGAGAAGAGAAAAGGACTAGGGCAAAAAGGAAGGATATAAAACCAATGAAGATAAAGCACAAGAAATTATATTTTTAATGTTTTCTTATCTAACACATAGAATTAATGATCTTGATTAAAGTTTTAAAAGAAATGGAGGTGTTCACGTCGGGTTCACCAAATATGTAGAGGGGTGAAACTGCCCTACCACATACAATTCCCAACAAGGCTGGATCCACAAAGGTAGAAAGCCTTATGGGGTGAACCACGGGGGTATGTTGTACTCTACACTCAGTGCTAGGGGGAAGGGTTCACCAAGAATGGTTTAAGGACTCGCTCCAAGTCCTCAGGATATTCAAGAATAGTTTGATGTATTCAGATTTAAGACAAACACCTAAGTTTGGCCTTTCTAGATCTAAGCTATGAAAGATAAAGGACAATGCAAAAAATAGAATGCAAGAATACAAGAGCTAACCCTAGAATGATTCTTTCTTTGAATGCTCACTAACCTAGGGTTTTAAATAGAAAATATTTTAAGCAAGGGCTCAAGAGAGAATGCACAAATAGAATTAACCCTAAGTGCACACTATATGTTGTTTATCTTTTAAATGCCTAGAAATTAATTAAATGTATTTCCTTTTAAATCAGATCTAGGGTTTACAATAGAAATATAAAGCACTCAGCAAATAGCCTAAAGATTAATCAGAACACTTAGCTTATCCGATGGTTGATCCTTGCTTTTATCCTTTTATCCAATGCTATCAATAATCCCTATTCCTACAAGATAACTTAAGAAACACTTGAAAATATGATTAGCATTAGGGGGCCTACTTAGGACGTTGTACAATAAAGCAACAATCAAGCCCCCTAGGTCCTTTTAGATGACCTTTGAAAATAGAAGTGGAAATTGACCTTTGGAAGAAGAAGAAGCATAACAAAATATAGTAGAATAGAATAATGAAATAGAGTACAAAATGCCCTAATATGGTCTAAATGCAGTCTATAACATAGATCTAGGGTTTGGGGGTAGCATCTTACTCCCAAATGTGTTCTATGCAAAATTGCACCTCGTAGGGAGCGACCATGATATCGCACAACGAAATCGCACCTCGCAGAACCCAGGCGTGATTTCGTAGAAGCTAAGGGAAAATAAAAAAAATATGAATTAATGAATGTGTAATCAAAACCTAACTAATATGCAAAGTATAGAAGAACAAAAACAACCTGGTAGTAGTGAAGAAGCAAGCAAAAGGGATGGAGACCTCCAAGTAGTAGATTCCTCCTTAGGGCTTCAACACTTGTCCACCAAGAGTAGCAATACACAATCCAATGCAACAGAAAATAAAGCTTCAATAGATCACACTTCACACTTGTAAGTTAGCTTGCTTGTAGAAGAAGAAGAAGAAGAAGACCTCAAGAAAATAGAGTTAACATGAACTTGCTTCATAAAAACTTGATTGCTTGGATTGATGGGAGGAAATGAATTTCAAACCCTCCTTATATAGTGGATTTGAAACAAGAATGGGTGGGAAAAACCTAAGCACAACTGACCCTAAAAATATCAACTTTGAAAATTAGGGTTTTCTTAAGAGAAAACCCTAAAATGCAAAGTCGCACTCCATAAAGACGGGGCGCGACATCGCACCAGCTAGACCCTCATGTGGTTTTAATGCATTTTGGAGGGTCAAACAGAGTCAAAATGGGTCATATCATATACCATTGGAAATATATTTTTGAGCCCGATCCAATGGTATAGGATTTAGGAAGAATGGATAAGATTTGATAGGGGAAAAATAGGCTCAAATATGACCCTACTTTTCCAAGGAGAAAACAAGGGATCTAGGGAAAATTACTCACCTTAGTGGGTCAATTTTCCGTGTCTACACCAATATATGGTGATATACACAACATTACACTACTACCTACGACTATATTATTATAATATCTATCTATCTATGTCCCCCTTATCATATATATCTAAAAATAAGATATTTTTAATATAATAACATAGGTTCCTTGGCCAACACTCTACCTAGTTGTGCAAGGGACAACTTGCACATTGACACTTGTGCATTTTATTACATTGCATGAAGTAACTAGATAACATCCCCCTAAATTAATCTAATGTCCTAAGTATGTACCTTGGAAGATACATTTACATAACCCAAATTATGGAATAGACTCTATTTATAACATCCCCTGTATTACATTAGTTGGGTATTGAAGACTTTAGTCTTCAATATGGATATTTCTCTTGATCTTGGTAATCTTTCTACTATTTTAGTATTTAGATGATGCAAAATAGGCTGAAGCTATAGGTTCTTCTTTCAGTTGACCTTGTAGTGTATTCCTCAATCATTGGTTTCATGTCCTTATTTCTTATCTTTACCTTTGAATCCGATCTATGTGCTTTCATAGGTGGTTAATCTGCTACTTGATTCTTGTATGGAAGATTATCCTTTTTTATATTTAGTCTATAAAGAAGCTTCTAAACAACCACTTAAGGCATCATGATAATATTTTGGGTTAGTAGAACCTGAAGTGCCAATTCTGCATTAGGATTGAAAAACCTTTCTAGATATGACTGATTGAATTCTACCTTCTTTTTTAGTAGTTCTATAAATCCTTTTTGTTCTATATTTTTATTCTTGTAGTGTTTATATGTGAGTAATACCATGTATAATATGATCACAAGGTCCAAAGAAAGTGTAATGTTACTTTTTAATTATCAATAGCTTCATTGAGATGAGCTTGAAGATAGCATTCTATAGTATCAAAATTATCTTCTAAGGCTTCACTAAGGATCAATTTTGAATTTATATCTACCATTATTTCATATTTCATAAGTAGATTCATGATCCTAATTTTTATGGCACTAGCTTATTCCTTATTTATATTTGTAGAATTTTGGAAAGTACACATCCTTGTAGCTCCTGATTAGTATATAAGCTTGATTTGATAAAACATTAGGTTTGTAGACTTCCTTATGTCTCCCTAGTGATGAGAGTATGAATACCTAATTTTTAGGTTTTTGTATAAAGCTTATATCTTCCCAACTTGATAATATTTGAAAGATATTATTATCAAGTTTTATAGAATACCTTATGACTCCCTAGAGATATAACATAGCGCTTTTGTAAAGATATAGTTCAATTTTGGTTGATTTTGTACAAATTTTGTAAAGATCAAAAATCAACTTCTTAACACCTTATTACTCCTATTGAAATTAACACTTTTCAATTTTGAAGAGGTTTCAATGTTGGATTTCTTTTGTCCCTTTAGAGAATTTTTTGAGACAAGAATATTATAATTTTTCCAACCTTAAAATATTTAATAACGTTTGAAGAGGTTTCTTTTATATCGCTTGGATTGTTTCTAATTTCCAATAATCTAGTTTGGATTTGTAGCCTTATGAGTCCAAAATTTGGAAAATTAGAATACATTAATATTTGCAAATTTTGAATGAAATAATTCCAAGTAGTATTCCTTATTTCTCCTAGGTTATGCTTTGTAAATATTAGATGATTTTAATATTTAATTTCCCTAAGTTTTAATTTCAAATGAAGATTGATTTCTTTCAATAATTCAACCTTATAATATAACCTTATAACTCCCTTTGTATGGAAAGCAAAATATATGGAAATTGTACCTTTATAAAACTAGTGGTAGACTGTCCTTCTTGGGCACTATGAGTAATGGAAGATACTTCCACATGTAATTTGCTTCAACATTCATTTCAATTATTCCTTGATGAGTTTGACCAGGAGTAATGTGCTTCACCGTTTACTCTCAAAATATTCTCCAACTTGTTATTGATCTATTGTCGTGTAGCTATCAAGCTACTACCATGATACGGCTAAAATATTTTTCGAGTCACTTTAGACTCGCTTGCTATCATTGTTTCCTTGATTTAACTATCCTTTCATATCCTTGACCACCCATTTATGGAAGATAAGTCTTGAAATTTATGACAAGTATCACAATAGTTACGTATAAGCACTCACTCCTTTTTAATATAATAATCCTTTAGTAATGCTCTGTTGGCTTCTTGGTCGCCTTCTAAAGCATAAAAACTTGTGTGAGTTCTTGTAACTCCTTTGTGAGTTTTCTTGGATGTTAATAAATGGTATGGCACCTTAGAGAATTTATGCCAAGTGGATTTCAATCTTTTTGCATGGATTTATTTCACTGTAACACTTCCAAGGAGAGTATGACTCCTCTTTGTATACCTCTTCTTTGTTTGCTACATTTCTTGGAGTGCAAGCAACCTCTTATCTTGTTGGTCGATCATTGAGGTAATTTTGGAGATTTGAATAGCATTGTATGTGATTCTTTTGGTGTATAGTCTTCACAAAGCTAGCAACCTATGAATATATCACCTGTTCTCCTTGTTCCTTATTCCCTTCAATGTTATCCTTTTATGTTGTTCATCCATGTTGATTGAGATAGAATATATAACCTTTTTGCTTGTAAAAGAGAGCTCCCTTTTTATCTATGTAAATGTAGGTTTATGATTGATTGATATGTGCATTACCTTTTGCAGGTTTTCCCATCCAATATGTGAAGTGTGAGCCCTTTTGAATGGATCCTTGTGCCATGGATGAGGAGTGCTTGACGTTTGGTCTTTCTTGCTTGAAGTTTAACCTTTCTTGGTTGGATTTCCTTGTAGTTTTTGTGTCTTTAGTGGCACCTTCAATATACCCTTTTTATATGAATAATGTAGTGCAATACCTTGTAATATTTTATGAGAATAATATTTTCTTTTTGCACCCTTTTTGCACTCCTTCTTGCAAGTCTTATAGTCTAATTTTGTAGAAGATTTTGAATGCACAAATGAGGATTTTGAGGATGTCCCTTTGGATATACTTCTTGCCTTCTTTTCTTGGATATTTAATGATAGATCCAAGCTTTACAAATATTGTAGATAGAATATTTTTTCTACTACACTTAACCTTGTAGTGCTTTGGATTTGAGACTCACCAAGTCTCAATATTTGAAGCTTCTTTTGGTTATTTTTTATTCACTTGTACTAACCAATTTGGTGGCTTCTATTGACCACTATGATTTGCAGATTTATGTGCTTTAAGAGTGTCTTTAGACACTTGATGCAAACTAGATTTTGTACCCTTATAAAAATCACAAAGTTAATTTATTTTAAGAGTAATAATAGTGCAAATAAATATAATAATATTTCACTTTTAATGCACTAAAAATTTCACCTTATCACTCCGATCAACTCTTAAGAATATGTACTTAATCAAATTCACTGCAACTAATCAAGAATGATCTACAATGAACCTTCAATAATTATTCTGTAATTTCACTACAATCAATATTGTAGGACTTAGTATTATTTTTATTTTTCCAAAGTATATGATAGGTAGTTGATAGAAGTAATTTAAAAATCTAATAAAATCCTAATCAATGTGCAAATAAACCTTAAAAAAAACCTATCTTTTTGTACTTTTGAAGACTGTAATCTAATTGCAACTTTAATCCAAATTCAGGTGCTTTAATAAATCTGACAAGTAATCCAATTAATGAATCTACTTGCACGAAGAAACTACTTACCTTTTTTTTGTAGCTCTTTTGTCGCTTCTGTAGAGGATGTAGATCTTGGTGTCTAGTATCACCAAGTTACTACTTTGAGTAGGATCTTGCAGCTCTTTGTATACTATTTTGAACAACTCCTTCACCAAATTATGGTATCAAACTTTATTTCATGAGCTTAGGATTTTGTGGCTTGTTTTATTGTAGATTTGGAGAAGTATTTTTTCTCTGAAGTGGTGCCTTCTTACTATGGAAGGTAACATTCAAATATCCAATATTTGGTGAGCTTCTTCTATCTTCAAGTCTTCTTGTTGAATTCTAACTTCAAGCAAGATATTCTTATAAAGATTCTTAATATCTTGAGGTCTTCAATGGATTCTTCTTCTGCTTAGACTTGGCACTTCTTACAAAATTCTCCTTCTCTTGAGCTTGTTATTGGATTGTGACAATTATCCCAAGTCATTCACTATTAGGATATTCTCCTTGGTAGTGGATTTCTCCAGTGAGTTCTCCTTTGATAATTTCTTCAGTAAGGCTCTCCTAGAATTTTTTTGGGATGCTCAATGAGACCTTCCCAAGGTCTTTGATCTTGTAGCTTCTACTAGTCTTTCCTTAAGACCTCTTCAACCTTATGATCCTAGAAGTGTTGGTGGTTAGATCTACTTTTGGATCTCTAATTTTGATGCTTCCAGATTTGAGTAGGACTCTCCTAGTCCTTCTTATTCCATTTCTATAAATCATTCAATGATATCTTCTCCTGATATCTTTTGCTTTAGGTGCTGAATTAATTTTGAAGAAGATACTCTTCCTAAATTTCTTGTAGGAAGTTTCCCAACTCACTGAATCTTATTTCTCTACAATGAAGTATTCGTACTGAAATCTTTAGTCTACATCTTAATTAGATATTCTCTTTGAATTCTTATTTAGGATCAAGGATTCTATGGCCTTTTTTAGTATCAAGGCTTATGTGGCCTTTTTTAGTATCAAGGTTTCTATGGCCTTTTTCAATACCAAGGCTTTTATGGCCTTTTCCAGTATCAAGGCTTATGTGGCCTTTCTAGTATCAAGGCTTCTATGGCCTTTCTAGTATCAAGACTTTTGTGGCTTCTCCTTCAAGGCTCCTATGGCCTTTTATTCAAGGCTTCTATGGAATTTTTGTGTCAAGGCTTCTATGTATTGTTCTTCAACTTGTGAAGTTCTTCGATTCAACAATGGAGATATTTAATCTCCTGACTTAACCACAAATCTTCTCTAGAAGTATTCTTCTGTAGTGTTCTTCTCTTGCACAAGGAATCAATCTCTACACTATGAAGGCATGCTGACCTCCAAGAAATGAAGTTGGAGTCTCCTAGATTTCTATTATAGGAGGAGTCCCAATCCTCTAAGAATTAATTTTTTGTAACAAAAGGAAATTTAGGCAATAGTTATAAAATTCTATATATCTTGGATGCTCCTCACTAGATGATTTATCAATCTAGTGGATTGAATGCTAAGTCCTAGTATTCATAATTTTTTCCTATAACTCTTTGGAAAGACTTTAGTCAAATGCAATCTAAGTATTTTTTAGAACTGATATTTCTTTTAGTCCTCACTCATGACACTCCCTAATTCTACCACCTATATTATTTTGATATCTTTTGATAGTGGTTGGTCTAGCAATGTGTCAGTTTGATAAAAAACTTAAGCTCAAAGATAATGGTCATTTATCTATTGACATACATAGACTAGATATACCATAGCTTTGATACCGCTATTAGCTTTTGATGTAATGAGCAATGGGAGATAATAATCACAAGATGTATAATAATATAAAAGAAAGTAAATCTGCAAGATGACTAAAGTATGTTGGATAGAAATAACATAAATGAATACAAAATAGCTATGGAGGAAATGAATAATCCATTAATGAAGCTACTGAATTGCATTGTACCCATCACAAATATATGGTGATATACACAACACTGCACTACTACCTAAGACTGTTTTAAGCAACTCTATCTATCTATGTCCCTCTTATAATATCTATCTGACAATGAGGACTTTATTATATAAGAACATAGGTTCCTTGGACAACACTCTACATATCTATGCAAGGGACAACTTACACATATACAACTTGAAAATTGACACTTGTGCATTTATTACATTGCATGAAGTAACTAGATAACTTACCCTTAAAGTAATCTAATGTCCTATGTATGTACCTTGGAAGATACATTTACATAACCCAAATGATGGAATAGACTCTATTTCTAACATTACAAATATAAAAATAAAAAAAACTATGTTTTTTTTCATTCAAGGTGATAACAACCCATCTTATGCTCTTATAATACTTTGGAAAATACATATCCCAAATGAGTAGTTTTTTTTCCACTTAAATCTAGTCATTCCACCTATCAGGTAAATTAAATACCCATGGAAAATATTAAACACTTAAATAATTTAATACCTATGTAAAATATAAATCATAATTTTCTAAAAACCAAGTATTGCATCATCAAGAATGAGTGAGCTAAGGTTTAGTGGGTGCAATAGGAGTGAGGGTTTGAATTTTTTGGGTAGGAATCTCAGCCAAGGCAGCAGAGGTAGAGCAGGTATGGAAGGGGTGGGTGGGAACCTCAAGCATGGATCAAGCGAGGATCCAAAGGAAGGTAGTCAGGATACGATAGATTTGGATATGGGCATCACATAGGGGCCTGACCCTCCTTAGAAATACCTCAACAAAAAATATACAAAGGACAATGTGGGGCCCAAGAAGTGGTTATCTTTTACTAAGACTCTTAGAGGAAAAATAAATGAGGTTCTCTCTCTTCCGCCCCTAGTTCCAGTAAATAATAAAATTTTGGCCCCGACAAGTTCCATGAGCCCTTTTATTTCAATGGAATAATTCTCCCTAGTAGGCAAGTTTTTGGGAGGTAGGCCGGACATGGAGACTACCAGGGCTTGGGCAATGGGTAAATAGTGACTAGTAGGTAGCTTGATTTGGTAGCTCTAACTCGAGGATTCTTCATTATCCATTTTAACAATATGGAGGATGCTAACCACATTTTAATAGCAGGTCCTTGGTTTTTGGGCAAAAGGAGACTTTTTCTTAGATGATGGGGTGAATATTTTGACCCTAAAAAGAAAAATATTAACATTGCCCCTATTTGGATTCATCTCCCGAGTCTACTTGCCCAGTTCTTCAATGAATATTGGCTTCAGGGCATAGCCAAAACTATAGGAAACCTGATATCCATTGACCATGCGACCTTGGCCAGGATAAGGCTGACTCATGCATGAATCTATGTAAATGCTAATTTGGATAATGAATTGCCAAGGTTTGTGGAGCTAGAGTATGGAGAATACTATCAAAAATAGCTGGTAGAATACAAGAACATACTGGAATTCTATGAAAAATGTAAAAATCAAGGACATCTATGCAATCAATGCCCTAACCTATAAATGAATAGAGAAAAGTAGAAGCATGGAATGCTAGATAGAGAAAATTTGAGGAGTTTCCCTGGTAGAGATGATTTTAATTAGGCAAAATATTTCTACCAAAAAAAGAAAAGAGAGGGTGTAGAGTCCCAACAAGACAAAGGAAAACAATAGGTTGTTGGAAACCAAAATACTCAAGTAAGTTCCAATCCTCTAGTTTCAAATAAATTTTCAATTCTATCGAATATGAGAGTAGGAGGATTATCAGAAGACATGGAAGCCCAAAACCTTCAGGCTAACCTTTCTAACTCTCTACAATTCTCATCCAAGTTAGGATCCTCAAACCCTAATGCTAAAATTACTGTAAGCCCCATGGGTATCACAAAGACAAACCCTAATGCCCGATATCTAGAATCCCCATCTAAGTTAAGATCCTTAAACCTCAATGCTAAAAATACTTCAAGCCCAATAGGCATCCCAAAGACAAACCCTAATTCTGAATAACTTAGAAAGAAAGTTGAAGCATTGGAAAATTAAAAATCTCATCTCCCTAACATCATCACTAGGAGCCAGGTGAATCCTACTGAGGGGCCATCCTGTATACTGGGTGAATAGAGGAAAAAAGGAGAATATTTTGATGTAGGTGTGGATATCTGTGAAAATCTTCAGGCTGAGGAATATGGCAGTCTGATTCTGCAACAAATTGCCTCCCACCAATTTAGTCCTAAATAAACCAAGAGCATTGTGAAGTCTCCTATAGATTTTGGCAGTGAAAAAAGAAGAGGGAGAATATCAAATTTTGAGCATAAAAAAATTAAAACTGATAATGACATTTCCAATGGAAAATAGAGAACCTTGTTTCAACAGGTTATTTCGGGTTTTGAAGACAATAAATTAGGAAGACCCCCTCAAGGGAGGGGGAGAGGAATAAATACCAAACAATATAAATGAAGTTCCTCTCCCAGAATGTGAGAGGCCTAAATGACCTACCCAAACATAGGGAATTCAATGCAATAATAAATCAAGTGAATCCAACTATTATCATGTTGCAAGAAACAAAAATTGATGAGATTCGGTAAAAAAAAATAGCAAAAAAAAATTGGAATCAAGGGGAGATGGTTTTCAAATAAGCCAGAGGAGCGTCTGGAGGTCTTATGACTTTGTGGGATCCCTGGATAGTAGAAGGCACCATTATTTAGAAATATGTCAAGGTTCTTAGTATTTTATTTAAGTAAATAAATAGTAATAGGTCGTGGATCCTTTCAAATATTTTTGCCTCGACTTAAATTCAAGGGAGAGCTCTACTATGGGAGTACTTAGGCAATCTGAGTGAAATCTTCCATAATGTCCCCTAGATTCTGGCTAGAGATTTTAACACTCCTCTTTACCCTTCAGACAAAATGGGTGGAAATGGACCACCTATCAGGAGCATGGATGAGTTCAATGACTTTGTGAAATCCAACATGTTGATGGATGTAAAACTTAGAGGAGAGAATTATACCTGGAGCAATCGACATATAGGGTGTCATCTCATTCAAGAAAGGCTTGACAAGTTTTTTCTATCAAAGGAGGCTACAACTCTATTCGGTGATTCTACCCTGCAAGCCCTTCCTAAAATTACCTTTGATAATAATCCTATTTTTTTGGAGATCCCTAACTCTCTGTCCTTTAATAAACCTTTCAGATTTCAATCTATGTGGATCAAAATTCTAGTTTTAGAGATAACTTAATTTAGTGGTGGCAGCAGCCTGTTAGGGGTAGTGCAGCTTTTAAACTTGCTGGCAAATTAAATTTTGTTAAGAAAAAGCTTCGAACTTGGAACAAAGAGGTCTTTGGGAACCTCTTTGAAAATAAAAAATAGGTTGTTGAAAGTTTGAAGATAATTTATCAGAGTATTCAACATGGTGATGCTCATGAAACTACTAGGCAGGAGGCACGAATAAAACTAGTAGAGTTTCATAACATTTTGGCCTGTGAGGAAATCTATTGGAGGCAAAAATCAAGGGCTCTTTGGTTGAAATATGGAGATTAAAATTCCAATTTTTTTCACATCACCACGTTTAGAAACAGAAGCAATAACAAGATAATTTTTTTTTAAAAAGTAGATGGTTCTATTACTCAGGACTTAACAAAAATAAAAAAGGAGGCAGTAACTTATTTCAATTCTATCCTTGGTAAGGAATCATAGTGTAATGAGGAGGCAAAATATATTCTATTGTAATCCATTCCTAGCATAATAAATGAGTATATAAACCTTAAGCTTCTAGCCCCATTTTCTGTGAGTAAATTAAGGAAGCCTTGTTTAGCATGGAGCCAGACAAAGCCCCGGGACTCGATGGCTTCCCCCCTTGTTTCTATAAATATTTTTGGGACATCGTAAGTGAGGATGTAATTTTTAATATCAGAGAATTAAAAGAAAGCAATCATATTCAAAAAGGTCTCAACTCTACTTTTATTTCTCTTATTCCTAAGAAGTAAACCCCTGAATCTGTGGCTGACTTCAGGCCAATCAGTCTGTGCAATGTTTCTTACAAGATCCTAACTAAAGCCATTGCAAATAGAATGAGAGATTTTATTCCCCACATCATAGATCCATGCCAGGGAATCTCTATCCAAGTAAGGTCAATCTTGGATGGAGTTATCACAGTTCATGAAGCTTTGCACTCTGCTCATAAGACTAACAGGTTCATTTTTGCCCTCAAACTTGATATAAACAAAGCATTTGACAGGCTAAATTGGGAATTTTTGATTGTTGTCCTCAAGTTTGGTTTTCACCACCAATGGATTAATTTGATCAAATAATGTATTTTTAAAGCATGGTTCTCGATTCTAGTTAATGGAACAACTCCTGGTTACTTTCAAAGTCATAGAGGAATTCGATAGGGGGACCCTATCAACCCCATGTTATTCATCATTGTGGTAGAATATTTAGGTAGAACCATAAAAAATGCTTGTAGTTCAAGGCTAATATTAGGAATCAAGGCAACATCTCTCACTAGGGTTGTTTCTCACCAACAATTCATCGATGATACCCTTCTATTGACTAAGGCATCGATGGTTGAGGCCAAAAGAATTAAATACATCCTACAACTCTACGAAGGCACTGTTGGTCAAAAAATTAATTTTACTAAAAGCAAGTTATATTTCTTGAACTCCCCCAATTAGAGGTAAGGAAGGATTGCAAAAATTTTAGGGTGTGATATAGCAAACCTTCCCACTTTGTATCTTGGTCTCCCTCTTTTCATTGGTTCTCTGAGAGAGTCAATATGGGATAGGGTTATTGAAAGAATTCAAAAAAACTTGTTGGATGGAAAGGTCATCTTCTATCTCAAGAAGGAAAGCTGACCCTCACTAAGGCCTCTCTTCAGAGAATTCTACTCTATTTCCTCTTCATTTTCAAAGCATCTGTGAAGGTTTTCCAAAAATTTGAGAAACTCCAAAAAGAATTTTTATGGACTGGATCAGAGGAGAAAAAAAGGATACACCTTGTAGGATGGACCAAAGTGTGTAGACCTAGGGAAAATGGGGGCTTAGATCTAAGGAGAATTGCTCATATGAATTTAGCTTTACTAGCTAAGCAAGCATGGCACCTCATTTCTGGTGAAGAAAATGAATGGACAACTATCATAAAATGAAAGTATCTTCAAAATATGGAATTTCTAAGTGACTCAGTTCCAATCAGAGGTTCTACTTTTTGGAAAGCAATTCTCAATTGTAAGGAAATCATCAAAAATATTTAATATGGGTTTTAGGCAATGGTGAGAGGATAAATTTCTAGAATGATAGGTGGGCTAAGGATGAACCACTGATGCAATATCCTAACTTATCTCGAATAAGAGATATCACGGAATAACTCATTGGTAGAAAAGTATCCAATTATATGCTTGAGGATAGAGGCAGAATGAAGTGGAAACAAATAAGAATTCAGGGATTTCAAGCGGAATCAAATGATCTTTGTAACATTCTCGAGCAACAGTTTATCCCCATGAGACCCAAGGAAGATCAAGTGACCTGGGCTCCTATGTAAAATGGGCAGTTCACTGTTAAATCAGCTTACAAGCTTCTACTTGATGATGAGGATTTTGTCCTCCAAAAGGATTTAGTTTGGATAAAAAATTTAATTCCAAAAATTGTAGTCTTTTCATGGTTGGTTATCCAAGGAATAATTCTAACCATTGATAATATTATGCATAAAATTATTTGTATCACTAATCATTTTTATCTGTGCAAGGCTAATTGGGAGACCATTTATCACATTTTCCTTGAGTGCCCTTTTTCCTTGATTGTCCTAAGTGGGGTTTTTCAGGCCTTTAATATTTCCTAGGTTAAACCAGCCATCGTACTTGATTTGTTCGTCTAGTGGCCTTGCCCCTTTTCAAGCCAAAGACTTAGATACATGTGGAAAATTTGTCTCAATCACTATCTTTAGTAGACGTGGTTAGAAAGGAACCATTGAGTCTTTAATGAGTCTATCCATGAACATCAAACTATCATTGCCAGGATCCTATCCTTTGCCAACAAGAATGTAAACCTTATCCCTTTTTATAGCCATAAACCTCATCTGTAGGAGACCATGATTGCTCAATATTTAAGCTTAACCTTGTTATATGAGTCTATGCCTAGGGTAGTCAATCCCAAAGCCAATGTTAAGTGGTCCCCACCTCCTACGAGTTGGTTTAAGCTCAATTTTTATGGAACAACTAAGGACAATACTGGTAGAGTAGGCATTGGTGGCGTTGTGCAAGATCATAATGGGAATATGATGCTTGCACTTTTTTAATATTTGGGAACAAGGACAAACAACGAAGCTGAAGCTAGAGCTATGTGGAGAGGCCTTCAAATGACTCAAGACTTGGAAGGAAATTTGATCATAGAAGGAGACTCTATGCATGTTATAAATCTCCTCAATAATTGGAAAACACCTCTTTGGAGGATTAAAACAATTATTTAAGAGGATAGGATCCTTTTCCAGGGAAGACAGGACAAAAAATCCCAACATGTATTTCAAGAAGCTAACAAAGTTGTTGATAAGCTGGCCAATTTGGGTGTCGATGGTGACAGACTTTTCAAATGGGAACACGGTGTCCTGAGTGAAGTAGAGGAGCTTATTCAACAAGAATGCCAAGAATGATAGTCAAATTTACCAATAGGAAGGCACTGTAAGTTCAAAGGCTATGAGTATTCCTGTATTTTTTTTAAATGGACTCACAATAAAAATTATTCGAGCTGTCAGTCTTGGTGGATGCTGCTTGGAAATACCACAAAGACTAATGGGGACAGTCACATGTCAGATAATATGGCTCCTAGTCATCTTAGTAATTTGAGGTTGGTTGATAATCATAGGTCAAGAAAGAAACGACAATATAAGACTTCAAACCAGAGCCATGTGGACCACCAAATAGCCACCACCATAAATCTAGCCAGCAGGTTCACTTCTCCAAGGTTGATTGGCCAAGAAGGGATGTGGTCCCAAAGCATGTCATATATGAAATAAAGTAATTACCAAAGAATTATTAAGAGTAATTGTCAATACAGAGCTTGTGGGAGTTTTTTTCAGTACTTTGCTATGTGTTTCTATAGCTTTTTTTTTCTCCACTATTTCAAGGAAGGGATCTGTGTCTGTTTCATTTTTTGTAGTTATGATGCAGGTGTGTTTTCTAAGGGTATACCAAAAATGTTGTATGGGAAGTTTCTTTTTGATAACATGCTATGTTCCTTATCGGATGTAATTGCTTTGGCGGCATGTAGATTTTACATATATAGGATCCTTAGTAAGGACATGTTCATCAACAACCATGGGCTAATTTTTGTAAAAGGTTTTGGGTCAACCTGTAAAACCCAGTATTAATGCTATAGGATCTTATCTACCAAAAAAATACCTATGGAAAATATTAAACACCTAAATAATTTAATTTCCATGGAAAACATTAAACACCTAAATAATTTAATGTTTGTGGACAACATTAAACACCTAAAAAATTTAATGCCTATGGAAAACATTAAATATTTTTTATTACATCATCCTCCTCTGGTTGAAAGGAACACAACTCTTGCAAGTTCAACTATTCAAACTCCTGCAACTGCTGACCAATGAAGGTAGTGGTGGTGGCCAAACTATGATGTAAATTAATTGCAGATCTACTAACTGTGACAAATTAACATCATTTTTTTGTATCTCTAGGAACATCTGTAATAGTAGAAGAAATTAAAATGGTAATAGGTTATGCCATAGGCAAAATAACTACAACATCATCAACAACAACAACACTAATTACAAAGGGAAAATAGATTGTGTCTTCTTCTTTCAGATCTACATCAAGCAAAACTGTGATGTCATCAAGAACTGCAACAAGATCTACTTTTTCCAGATCTGTAGCAAATAAAACAACAACCTAAGTTGTGATTTATCAAGAGTAGGGGACCTGAGTACAACCCCTTTTTCTCAAGCAAAAAAAAGTAACAAACTATCTAATATAAAATTCCATGCTATGGAGCCTCTAGGTAAGGCTTGTTTCTTGAACAATTTTATTACAATGACTAAAACCTAACATCTTTTTGAAGTAAACATTTTCTAACTCTTTCTTTGATCTTTAAATAATATCCAACCAATTTTTTCTCCTAATGGAAAATTTACAAGTCTATAATTTTATGGGCCTCTCCCTCCAATATTCTTTCCTTAATAAACCTTATCTCACTTACAAAGAGAAAACTTAAAATTTTCCTCACATATATTTTAAAGAAAACCTTTTTCTATTTTATCAAAATTCAAATGCTATGCCTACTAAAAATCTTGAAATTGATATCATATATATAGGGACAGATGTAATGTAGTATTTATGAGTTATAGTATTCCATCTAGGGTTAAGAACTTACCTTTCCAACCTTCCAAACAAGATTTCATTCTATATAAAATTGAATCCCAAAGTTCCTTTTTCTTTCCTTTATCAAACAAAGGAATACCTAGATATGTTGATACTAGTGTTGCAACATTAAACCCTAAATCATTCATTGTAAATATATGAAAATGTTAATAAAAAAGACCTTTGATTTAAAAGTGTTGTCCATATATCAATAAACCTTCCTCTCGAATAATAATATTGATTTAAACACCATTGCCTCGATTACTAAGAAATGACCCAAAAAAGTATCATCAATAAATTGAAGATAATATTCAAAGTGACCATTTGCTACAACTTGAATACATTTGATTTTTCCTTCTATTTTTACCTTTGAAAAATCTCTCCATAATATGCTAGTGAGAATAATAAATAGATGAGGTAATGGGCCAACTAAGAATCAAAGTATCTAACAAAGGATTTATTAATCAAAATAGAATATTTTAAAGTGCTATAACATCTAATCCATTTACACTAGCCTTGGTCAAGACCATTTTAAAAAAAATATCATGTAGAAAAATCCAACAAACCTTATTATATGCTTTGTTCATATCTAATTTTACAAACATACCTAGTGTTTATCATACCCCAAGTTATTGTAAGTATTTTAAACTATTTAATTTTTTATATGAGATGGACTATTTGATGATAGGTGTTGGTAGTGAATCATTATTTTATGCTTAGTAGAATAACACTATTGGTATGATGTTTAAAATTAATAATGAAATTTGATAATTAGTAGGATAACATTACTATTATGATGTTTAATATTGTTATGTAGTAATGATTAATGTTTATATATATTTTTAATTTAAAGAAATGGACTAACTATTTTTATTGTTTGAGTGTTTAATGATCTCCTTCTTCTTGATCAAGTGAAGGAGGGTATCATTTAGAAGAAGGTTGTAGATATCAAATAGCAACATCAATGATAGAGGAAGTCATACACATACTACTTAGTTGATATACTGCATTAATTTTTTTATACTATATATGTATGATTATAGTGTTTCATCCCTCCCATAGTTTATTAAAATAATAGTTAGTTGCATGGTCAAACTAGAGCATGGATTAATGTACTAAAGTCTTAAGTGTATTAGATGAATAGGTTGGGATAATCCAAAATAGGGATTGAGATGAGATGTTTTAGAGAAGAAGAATAAAATAAAAACTAAAACTTGTCTAAGTTCACTTCATTCTAAGTGGGTCACCATTGGCCTGATTGGCTCATAATTAGCTTACTTACCTTCTTCCAATTTTATCACCATTGATCCAATTGGATCATAGTCTTGAATAGCTCATACTCTCAACTAACTTGAAATTTACGTAAGTAATGGAAATCTTGATTTGCTATTCATAAAAAAATTCTTAATTGATTACAACCACCTGACTTGATTGGTTCTTCATAGTGAATTGCTCATTGATGATGCCCACATGACATCATCCCATTCAATCATATTAAAGGCTAGAAAATTGATGAAATAAATGGCCAAGGAGTAAGAAAATGTATTAATTTTATCAAATATAGTTTCATCATATGTCATTCAACCAATAATTTTTTAAAACAAATTTTAAAGGATTTTGAAGTGTTCTTCAATGAGTAAGGAGTTTTTCAAGGAAAAGTGACCATACACCCATTTGAGATAACTTTGATAGGGAAACACTAAAGAAGATATAACTCCATCATATAGGATTGATTTCACTTGAAATTTTATAATTTTCTTCTTGACAATAGGAGGGATATACAAGATGAATTTTAAGCTAATATATCATGATTTGCCCCTTCAATAATGTAGTTAAAAAAATTATTTACCCTTAATAAGTAGGTTGTATTTTGATTATAATTTAATTACTAGATAACATTTTCAGATAACTCAAATTTCAAGGCAAAATTTTATCAGATGAACATATAGGAGCAAAAATATGTTTTCAATTATTTTGGGAATAACTTAGTTAAAATTATTCAAAATATGATGAGTTTTAAGTATAGTATATTCAAGCTATCATACAACTATTTATAAAATTTAGCTCAAAAGTTTTCCATTTGATAGGAAAATCAATGAAAATATTTCTAGTAGATGCATCCAAAAAAGTGTTAAGTGTAGAAGGTGTTGATTTTATTCATGGGAATCAATTCACTATTACATGGGATATTTTTGCCATCACAAAAGAAATTTTCTAAGGATTCCTATTTTATCCTAGACAATGATTTGTCAATTGGCCAATTTGCAAGGAAACAATGATTTGTCATTCAAGGTATAAAGGAGATTTAATTTACTAGATGATAGTGATTCACTATAAAAAGTGTGCACGAGATATTGATTGGATAATTATAGCAATATAAGCACTTAATGAAAGGAATATATCAAATAGTTTAAAATGTAGAAAATAATCCCAAACTATTCATTCACTCATTTGGCATGTGAATTTTCCATGAATCACAAGCCAAGTTAAATGGGACCCATTATAATGTCTAAGAAAATGATAAATATTCTATGAAATAAATATGGATAATGAAAATGAGTACTAAAGTGCATAAGTAGTAGCAATTAACACCAAATTTTGTTGGATGGATAGCCATTTACCATTTAAATCTATAATTTATCATTATAAACAAAAGGTTTGGGTTGTATGTACTACATTTAAGACTTGAATTAAAATTTATTTGCTATAAATATTAACTAAGGATAATTTGTAAAGGAACCCTTTTGTATATTATAAAAACTTTAGTTACTCTTTTGATCAAATATAAGCTAGGTATACTTTTCATTGGATGTTGTGTTGTGCATATTAATTTTATATTGAACAATGTATACCTCTTTCGTACCTCTTTGATTTCAAGTGAAATAATATTTGTGGCTCTACCTTGTCATCTCTATAAGTTATTCCATGCAATTTTACTATAGATATATTTAGTTTAATTATGGATGGTTGTCATTAAACCCCAAATGGATCATGATCTCTATGCTATATCTTCATAGCTGTATTTACTTTTTACATTTTAGTTTTATTTCTTCAAATCCTTTTTCTCAAGGATTTATATGGATTAAATAGAAATTGAAAGGATCCAACCCTCTTTAGAGGTTAAATAGGATAAAGCTCTCTCTTCCAATCTAGTTGGAGTTTAGGAGCACACATGTGACCATCATCCACATCAATATTTACAATTTATACTTTTATAGCAAGCAGAGGGTTTTATACTACTTGAGAAAAAATAACATGATTCATTGAGATCTCACTTGTGCTCTTCTACCTTATTTGCTTTAAAATTTGCCTCCATATATTCCTTTGGATATTTAATTTCTTATAAATTATAAATTACACATTGTACTTCCTTATCTCTTATATCTTTATTTGTTTTCTATAATGGTTGATTTGAGTGAATAGTGATGGCCTTTGCCATATAATCATATACAGATCTTTATTTGTTGTTTTTAGGGATTGGAAAATACTTGATATAATCTAGCTTCTACTAAAATATGATATCCTTGCTTTATCTTGATGTTTATCTCATATTTTAAACTTACCATAATTTTCTCCATTATTTTTACTTTGAAATATCTGGTCATATGTCTAGTATTATTATATTTATGGAATAAAAATGCAATATATTCATAACCTATTTTTTGATCCCATTATCTTCTTCACATTTAAATATTAATTGATTGTAGAAAAGGTTTTTAAATATCCATGGAAATGCTTATCTGGGTATATACAATATGCTTTTTCTCCTGAGTACTTGGTCCCTCTTAGATAAACTCCCTTATAGAATTGCCAATATTGTTCAAACCTCCTTATTAATAAGTTGATTTAGAAGTCCAAGAATCCTAACCCACACTAAAATCCTTTTAATAGTATCTATCTCCACAATGGAAATGACATAGCCCCCAAACCATGGGCTAGTATTGGTTATTTTATTATTAATTTTTGAAGTAGAGAGGTTGATGAGGAAAAAATATTTCAAAAAAAAATTCATGGATTAACTTGAATTTAGTCCCTATTTTCATTTGATTTAATTTTTATTTTTGAGAAAATAACTGGTATTTGTGGAACTTATATATTAATCCTTTGCTTTTATGAACCATTGTATCATTGCTCAATCATATAATCCTTGATAAACACTTCTAGTGTGATGTTTGTGGAGCACCAAAAGGATGTTAGAGGCACTGGCCTCCAAGCTTCCCTAAGGGTTTACCTACACTTAGATGAGAGAACACTGCTACACCCTCATCATTTTACATGTTTAAGATTTTATTTTTGGTTAAGATTTTTTGGGTTCACCAATGGTTTTTATAGAATTCCCTACATCTAATTTTTTGTGTTTAATTTTCAAACACCTAAAGTTTTGTTCTATTCTAGTGTTAAATATGCACAAATGATGATGCAGTGCATGTGAAAACAATTATGCGTAAGAAAAAATGCTAGTCTATGTGCAATTTTTGTTCATTTCACTATCTCTAAGAGCTAACAAAAATATTTATAAATTTAAGAGACAATTGATTTTATTTATTTTTCTTCAAACAAAGGTACAAGGAAGATATGTAGACAAAAGCTTAGCCTAATTCAAGATTACATGTGATTTTGATTCAAATGCCTAAGTAAAAAAGGAGATAAAGAAACTAAATAATAAGCTAAACTAAAGGTTCTTTGATTTATCATTTTTATGTATTAGTATTTATAACAAGATATGTTGTCACTAATGTAAAGTTTCAATAAAATGCATCAACCAAATATGCATGCAAACAAAAGCTATCATAGGTATGAATTTTGCTCTAATGAATTCTAGCCCTAAGTTTACAAGAAAGTAAAATTTTTGCTTTCTCTTTAACTTTAAAGAAAGGATGCAAGAGATATGGAATGCATAAAATATATTCCTAATGCAAGACTACCTGCAATTTTGCATTCAAATACCTAGAATATTAAAAATAAAAACTTGTGCCAAACTTAGGGTAAGATTCCTTTTATTCCTTCATTTTAAGTGTTCTAAAGCAGAAATAGAGGCATATAAAAATAATTAGACAATACCAGAGTTCTCTAATACGTAGAAAATATAGAAGGGAATATAATTACTTGGTTTGGTGGTTGTTTCAAATCTACCACCTAAAGACAAATATTTTGCTTGAAAAATCCACTGCCTGTAGATTTTTTAGCTGGCAAATGCACTTAAGCTACAAAATTATTTAGACTAAAAGGATGGTAAAGTTTTGGGGGCCTTTAAAATAGTGGTAAATGGTAGAATTCCTAGATTGAATAGTTAGGCTCATAATTTCATATTCATAAAATCAAAAATTGACCTAGAAATTAGATGCAACAATACCTATGATGAGTTTACCACCTAAACATTTTGTACTAACAAATTCATTCCTATAAAATAAATAGAGTGATAGAGGATCCAAATATAAATGTATAGGTTCTAGATGATGAATAGAAGTTGTGCAGGAATGACAATGAAAAAAAAAATGTTGGATTGCTAGAATAATCAAAGGTTGGGTGTGTAGATGATGAATCCACCACCTAAAATGGATATAGATGATGAATTCATTTATGTAACAAAAACAATATGATAGGGATATCAAAAATAGTGTACATTCCCTAAATAATAGGTATAATAGGATGATGGGGGTTACTTAAGAAAAAGTAAAATGCTTTTTTTTTAGATTCTAAGGCTAAGACCATTGGGAATGAATCCATCGCCTGAATAGGCTATAGGCAACAAATTTACCTTGGACAAAAGAAAACAAAATAGGAGATTAAAGGTAGTTGTAGGCCATTATTAGGGATGCATATAGGATTTTATTGTTAATTTATATCACACAAATGTCCTAAAATGACCTATAAAATATTGCTAAATATTTGATGATGCAAAGGATTTGTTATATGCAAATAAAAATAAGAATGCACGCATAAAAAAAAAAATTAAAATAAGAAAATGATCATGAAAATGAGCTTGAAGAAGAAGAAAAAAATGATACAACCATAGTCATAAATGTTAGGTGCCTCCTCTCTCTCCTCTCACAAAATTTCTTGAAGAAAAATGTCCTTGAGAGCTTGAAAGTAGTAAAATTTGGATGCCTAAAAGTTGTTTCCTCTTAGCCAAAAAACCTTAATAAAATTTTAGCAACATTTTGATACTTGAGAGAGTTTTTGTTGTGTTGAAATCTATTCCAAGGGACCAATTTATAGAAAATAAGTAACCTTGGAATCTCCATCAAAGAGGGTGAGGTGTTTAGTTAGGATCCATTAGCCTAGTTGATTGGGCTATTAATTGCCTTGATTAGCAGTTATAGGGACTAATTAGAACTTGATTAACAATCATAGGAGTTGATTGGAAGGTGGAGTAGCGAGCTAACCCATGATTGATAGTTGAAAAATATGAAAAGAGTGAGTCCCATAGTTAACTACCCATGATTATCAGTTGTAAGAGAACTAGAACATTGATTGCATGCTTGAAGTGATTCTACCACCTATAAATTCATTGACAATGAATTCACAACTAGAAAATTTACACTTTTGACTATTGTAGGTCAAATTTGGTAGGGAAGTCAAAAATTGGGTGGAAACAATAGGTAATGTGAATTCGATGGTTGAGATAGTGGATTCATTGCTGGCAAATTTAGTTTTATGTAGTGATTTTATCAACTGCTAGTTTTGGCTATAAATTTAAGGTTGAGGTAGGTAACATAACTAAATTGATTACTTTATGCTTTTTATGAAAAAATTGGTCTAACTAGGTGATCCAATTTTAGGTATTTACTTTTCCCATTTTTGATGCATTTTAAGTAATAAATGCATAAAAAATAACTATAGATGCCACTAATTTCTATGGAAAAATGGTGCTAAGATTTTTTCCATCAATGTGGGGAAAAACACACAAAAATCCATTTACAAAATGTAAACAAATTAAGGATTTTATTGGGTAATCTTCAGTTCATTATAAAAAAAGATCTTAAATAGACTTAAACCTAGCTTGGGTGCCCCCTTGAGTTGCTAAGGGATAAAATGGGGTTTTTATGGAACTTAAATAGATTGGGTAAGGACAAAATAAAAAATAAAAAATTTACCTTGGTAAGGGTAAAAGGAGGTCAAGGGAAAAAGGATAAGTCATTTTCATCGCACATAGGAGGAGAGAGAGCTCTAGAGAAAATAAGGAGGGTGAGGAATGGCATAATAGGGATGTATGGTGCATTGAATAGAGTTGGTTTGAGGAATGAGAGGGTCAGTAAAGACTTAGGCATTGGTATAATCCTGATCCATTGATCCATTTTTAAAATTTTGTACTTTTAGTTTAATAAAAGCAAATTCATGCATGGGATACGAATAGGTCATTGTGAATCTTCCATGTTAAGAAACGAATTTGTGGAATCCTAGGCACTAATGAATTCATGATAGAACAACAAATTTTCTAGGGTAGCAAATTTGATATGGGATAGAGGGATATAAAGTCACTATGTTTTGGGGAAATGTAACTCTAATGATGTTTTTTGTGCATGTAGGATTTAGACATATTGGAGTGTTGGAATAAACAATAATGCACTCTATGATCAATGCTAGATGTTATTACTCTAGTAGATAAAGTTATCCTAGATATAGTGGGATTAGGATATTTTGTGATGATGCCCTACATAGAGCTAGACCATGATCTATTGGTGGCTTTAGTAGAGTGGTGGCACTCAGAGTATGTCATATTCTTCTTATCTATAAGGAGATAACAATGATGTTAGAGGGAATCTATAGGATCCTATACATACCAATGTAAGGTACTACTATCTAAATGATCCAAGATCAAGTTTGAGCTTTATAGAGGTTTATAAGAGATCCATAGTTTTGACTAAGGTAATACAACATTGAAATTAATGCTAAATTCTAGGTAGGCTAATTAGATAGCCTTATAGTGATGTGCTATGGTATTTAACTTTTTGATTAGTGATACCAACAAAAGATTGCTATCATGAGGATGGGGTGGTATCATTTTTTGAATAAGATATGAGTAGGTGTAGTTTGCATGGGGACCCTTTGTGTTGTATAGACTATATAAAACCCTCCACTAGGTGATCTACAAGAAAAGGAAGAGCTTAAAATACTACAAATTATTGCAAGTGTGGGCATAGGAGCACCTAGCCATCATAAAACTAGTTGGGCTTCCTAGATATGTGGATGACATGTAAGATACCATAGGGTTTATATGGGATCATAACCATGAGATGGTTTAGATGCCCTTCAAAGGGGTGCTGATGGAAGCTAGGCAGATCATAGATGAACCGCAACCAAATCAAGTGATATGCCATCCATGGAGAGAACACCTAGGGTGGGTTGAGGATGCATCTAGTTATGGTGAGAAAAAAATGGTGTTTCGTAAAAAAATTATTTCCTTCCTATTTAATTATCAATCAGGGAGTTCATAAACTTGTGTGTGCCATGCATAATATATGCCTGTAGTACGAGAAATGAGTCCCTCTGTGCTTAACAATTTGGTTGGAGATTATTTAGTTTATGTATTTGTAGTTCAACCAAACTTCATAAAACTAATACATTTAAATAAAATAAATAAAACAATGTAGGAAAATAAATACATACACAAATAAATAAAATAACACATTATAGAATTAAAATAATTGAATTAATTCAATTGAAATAATTGAATTAAAATTACAAAAGGAAAATGTAGGAAATAAACACACAACTGAAAATAAATTACAAAAATAAAGCAAGAGAGGATTACTACCTAGAGTGGGCCTAAGCTTCCACAGATGGTCCGCCTGGTTGGTTACGTAAAAATCACTCCTTTAGTCCATGTGAATTAAAGAACACTCAAAAATTTTATTTATAATTAATGCAGTATAGAAGAAATACAATAATTTGTAGATTGTTATTTTCATGAATGACCTACATTTTTAACAGAACATGATCAATCTCATTACAAGAATAGTTTATTATAATTTAATAACTAATGATTTGCTATGATTGGTGCATTTACAACTATAATTTTCATCTATTAAAAGAGCAACCATTAAATTTAATCATGCATAGCTATGATTTTTGTCTATTAAAAGAATAACTATTTAAATTTAATCGTTCATAGATAATAATTATGGTCCATTATTATTCACAACAAATTCCTTAAAAATCACAAGATCAATCGGTCAACCAATCAACGCACTGAATATAACATTTATATTCTTGTTGGATGTAGGTACCTACCTGTGGCGGGATATAGGCACCTACCTACTACCAAGATATAGGCACCAAGATATAGGTGCCTTCTTGCACTAGGATATATGTGCCTTCCTACCATAGATATAGGCACCTACCTACCACCAGGATATAGGCACCTACTTTCACTAGGATATTGACATCTACTTCCTAATGGGAAGTAGTCACCTTGTCCTTAGTAGAATATAGGTGCCTTCGTCATTCATCCCAATCTTCTTAAAGATGTATTTATACTTTAAAATATTGTATTATTTGTACATTTCTAGGTCTAAATGGGATATTTATTCAAAAAATATATAAGAAGTAGCAAAAAATTGCATCTATGTACATTTTCTACTAAAAATACCAATAAATCATAATACTTTATTTTCTATTAAATACATGCAATAATTATACAAAAATACATTTCTAGTTTTAAATATGCCATGCAATACCCATTTAACACATGCACAAAAATGAGTATTTTTTGTGCTCATCATACCCCCATGCCAAACCTTTAACATGTCCTCATGTCACATTCCCTTGGTATGTTATGTTCTTATTGCAATTTCCTCGGCCCTAGGAATTATCTAAAACTAATGGTGCTTTGACAGCAAGCACCACATATTTCCTTTGAGGTAACTTTTGTTGAATATTCTCCATTAAATGTTTTGTTATGGGTGGTTCTACTTTTGGTGCATGATATTCAACCATGTGTGATTCTACACTTGGCTCTCCAGTAGATTTAGTAGCCAAGTTTTCAGCTACTAGCTGCTCAATTAACTAGGCAACCATGGAATATTCTACTTCTGGCTGACCAGCTAACTGGGTAGTAGCAAAATATTCTACTGAATCACTAGCAGATTGGGTAGCTAAAAATTGCTCATCTATCGACTGGCTAACTGATTGGGCACCAACATAGTGTTCTATTGATGCACCAGCTGACTAGATAGCCATAAAATATTTAGATTTTGGTTGACCAACTATATAGTCCATGGAAGAAATTATTGGTTCCATGCCCCAGTCCATATGCACAGCTACATCAATTATATTCTTCTTCATAGTGACCAATTACTATAATTGCTACACCGTGCTCTTCAGTTGCTACACCGTTTTCATCAACTTCTACACAATGTGACTTGATTTCTGCTACATGATTGTGAAAAATTGTTGATATTATTGAAATTATGCCTATACAACATGATATTTCTCCTCAAAATTGGAGGCTTGGGTATTATCCCTCTATTATTTTTATTATTATTATTTTTATTAATATTTTTGACTTGTTGGCTACCTTGGCTCTATTGTTTGGGAATACTTTGTGGTGGATATACAACAAGAGTAACTCTTCCTTTTTGAAGCTCTACTTTATCCTATTATCATAAGAGGTGTTTCTTGATCAATCATTGCCTAATTTACATAATATTTTGCCTATGGATGTTGTAAACTCATGGGCCACAGTAACATCTTGGCTGACTAACCAGACTACAATAGTCTAACCAACCTATAGACTTGAATTGTTCTCATACTACACCCATGAAATCAACAAGTTCATTTCTTTTTTGGGTATAGTTTTGGATTATCCTCCCATGGTTGCAATGCTCATTTTGTTTTGTTTTGTTGTATATAGTTTTTCTTTTTATCTTTTTTTTCTTTTCTTTCCATTTTTTCTTTTATTTGTTTTCTCTTTTATATATGTAGAGACAACACCTCTAGTTGATAACATGTTGTAGTTGGTTCTTCCTCCCATTGTTTAAATAATATTACTACACCTTAGAATTTTTTTTAAGATGTGTGTCTAGGTGTAGTGATACCCATTGCAATTCTTCTCATGCTTGATTCATGTCATGTGGCTAATTGTTGACGTGGGGTTATGGCCAATAGAAATATGGGCTTGTATTCGCACTTAATACAAATATGTATTTTGTAATAACTATACACATAAATAACAGAAAAATTGGTACATACTTGGGTGGATTCTCGTAGAGCATGATGCGTATGATGCCAGGTGGTACTACACAACTGGTTGATCGATGTGTTGATTACAATGTACCAATGAATCGGTGACTTGCACTCTTCCTTGTGATGTGTGATCCGTCGAAGAGATTTGATTATTTTTTAAATTTTTATTTCTTGGGTACTATATAGTTATTAATTTTAATATCTCATGCTGGAAATAAAAACCATGATTATTCATTGCAGGACAACACACTTTCACATTGAAACTTAGAAGTAGTATATCTTGTTATCAACATATCATGAATGATCATATTATTCCCTTGTGAATATAGTCATTTTCATCATGCCTACAACTATGTAGCTTCTATGCTTGCTTGAGATCTGTCTCCTTATTTTATTCCAAATGTCACTTTGGTTGTGAAGGAATAAGTGGTCAATCCGACCATTTCTCATATTTAATAGATCTCTGGTCTAGCTCCATAATATAAGCATTAATTTAAAATGGGATTGAATGATTCATTGAATCTTAGAGACATAATCTATGTGGATCAATAATTGTATTATGCTTCATTGTGTGTTGTTATTGACCCATTTTTTCCTAAATGGATTGGATTGAAATGCCCTATCTAGTTGTGCCTGAATTAATCTCTCAGTTTGCAAAATCTCCATAACCAATTCTTTATCCGTCATGATTTTTTATTTTTTCTTTCAAGGAAAACAACATGGAGTGGCTCTTGCCTGATAGGCTTGGTTACCTTGGATACCTATATTCTGTAATGAATTCCATATTGTCTTGCACAACATAACACAATAAAAATAAAAACCTAAACTAATGGTGTAAAAAAAACTCTACTATTATTTATTTATTTTTATGTTAAACAATGTAATGGTGTTCATCGTGTTTTTGGTGGTAATATTAAAGGTGGGGTCTCCTCCATGGCTACAACTAAGCTAGATTCTAGAATTTAGAGATTTTTATAAAATATTAGTCTATGTCAAAATTTTGATATAACTAAGTCTTCATTTTCCCTGTCTCTTTATTCATCCAATGCTATGATACATTGTAGCATGAGAAGAGCATCTTCCTCAAATCCAGGTTCTTCCAACTCATTGGTAGATTAGATAGGTAGGTAGATGACTATTTTTTTTATAGTTATTTTATAAAATATCATTTTCTCTATTTTGCAACTAATATAGGCATCAACCATCGTTAGCCAAGGACATCCCAGGATGAGTGAGTAACCACCCAATTTTGACTTTGATTGTAAAACAAAGAAGTCAACTGGGTACTCCTATGCATCGATGGTTACTATTTCATCTTCCAACATGCCCTTTGGAAGAAATATTGACCTATCTACTAGCTGTAATATATTATTATTTGATCTCATATTAATTAGTTGTAGCTAGTAATGATTTCTTTGGGCATGAAATTAATGGTTGTACCTAAATATGCCAGAGTTTTGGGTAACATTAAATCTATAATTTTACCATCTATCCAAAGATCTTGAGGTATAACTCCCTAATGGATTCTATGTAAATAGACACATCCCTGATAGTTTGAGAAAAGGTAACAGTAATATTTTTCAACTGTTCCATAATATCAAACTTGGGTTGTGTCATTTTTCTAATTTATCATAAAATTTCAAGATATGATGGAATTTTTTTCTACTTCTACACTAATATGGTACATCGGGTTCATTTCCATAACTACCTGATAAGCTAATGAATTTAAGTTGTTGCCACTGAGATTCAGCTCTGGTTGTACCGAAAACTATTTTAGCCTTGGAGTAGGTGGAGTTGGTAAGCTAGGATGTACTGATAGTTGTGTCTATGGAGGTGTGTCCACGAAGTATATTTCTATTTCTTTTGGGTCTTCTTTTATAATTTCTAATTTTGGATACAACTTGGTCTCATGATCTAGGTGAAAAATTCCATAGACTTCCACCTTGTTTTCTAGACATTCATTTTTTCATTTTGTTTATACTCATGCAAAAAAAGACAAATGTTGCTTCTATTTCTTGCTTCTTCTTCTATAACTAGAATGTGTTTTACTGTAAAGCAAGAGATACAATATCACTCTTCATACCTTTGAGGAATGTTCCTATTTCTATCTTGATTATGGAGGCTATTGTTTTTATTCCTCGTTTTGGAAATTTTATATTTTTCTTGGAATAATTCTAGAATAATTGTTGAATTTCCCCCATTGATGTCATTAGCTTGGTCATAGTTAGTTTAATTCACTAAATTATTTCATATAATGAGTTTTCATGCTAAGGTGACTCAAGTAGAGGGGATTTTCTCTTTGATAGATATTTTTAGAGTATCTTGATATCGTGGCTCTAAGGTATTTTATATTCTTAATAAATAATCCATTGGATCTTCTAGACCTTTTGTGGACTCATGTTTCTCAATTAGAGGATCTACGAGTAAGGTAGTATGAATGTAAATTTCAGGCTAACTAACCTATGGATCCTAACACTACAATTTTGACACTCCCCAACAATGGCGCCAAAATGGTGAGCAAAAATGGTGTTTTATAAAATAGTTATTTTCTTTCCATTTAATTATCAATCCAAGAGTTTGTAAACTTGTGAGTGCCATGCACAATATATACCTGTAGTGCAAGGAATGAGTCCCTCTGTCCCTAACGGTTTGGTGGGGGATTGTTTTGTTCATGTATTTGCAGTTCAACCAAACTTCATAAAACTAATACATTTAATTAAAGTGGATAAAACAATGTAGGAAAATAAATGTGTACAAAAATAAATAAAATTAACACACTACAAAATTAAAATAATTGAAATAAAAATTGAATTAAAATTGTGGAAGGAAAATGTAGGAAATAGACACATGACTAAAAATAAATTACAAAAAAATAAGCACATGATTGAAAATAAATAACAGAAATAAAGTAGGGGAGGATTACTGCCTAAAATAGGTCCAAGATCTTATAGATGGTCCACCCAGTTGGTTACATAAAAATCACTCCTTTAGTCCATGTGAATAAAAGAACACTCAAAAAAATTATTTATAATTTATGTAGTATAGAAGAAATATAATAATTCACGGATTGTTATTTTTAGGAATTACCTGCATTTTTATATACAATGCGACCAATATCCTTACCAGAATAGCTTATCCTAATTTAATCACTAATCATTATTCACTATGTTCGATGCGTTTATAGGTATGATTTTATTCTATTAAAAGAATGACCATTTAAATTAATCATGCATAGCTCTAATTTTAATCTATTAAAAGAATGATTATTTAAATTTAATCATGCATATATGAGAATGATGCTCCCTTATTTTTGCAATAGCTTTATTAAAAATCACATGATCAATCGGTCAACTAAAAAATGAACTAAATATAGCGCTTATATCCCCGTTGGATGTAGGCATTTGCCTACAGTGGGATATAGGTGCCTACTTGCCACTAGGATATAGGTGCCAAGATAGAGGCACCTTCCTGCACTGGTATATAGGCACCTACCTACAATGGGATATAAGCACCTTCCTACCATCAAGATATAGGTGCCTACCTACTATCAGGATATAGACATTGAAATATAGGCACCTACCTATCACTAAGATATAGGTGCCTACTTTCACTATATATAGGCACCTACTTCCTTGTGGGAAGTAGTCACCTTGCCCTTAGTAGAATATAGGTGACTGTCATTTTCCATAGTCTTCTTCAAGATATATTCATACTTTAGAACATTGTATTCTTCATGTATTTATAGGTTTTAATGGTATGTTGACTCAAAAAATGTAAAAGTAGCAAAAACCTGCATCTATGCACATTTTCAACTAAAAATACTAGTCAAGCATAATACTTTATTTTCTATTAAATATATGTAATAATTATACAAAAATGTATTTCTAGTGTTAAATATGCCATGCAATACCTGTTTAACACGTGCATAAAAATGAGCATTTTTTGTGCTCATCAAGTTACATGGGTAAGAAGGGCTAGATGGCTATGGGTATCCTATGGAGAATTTGAGTTGTATCGACTAGATTGTGTACTCTACCAGTTTGGCCTTCCTTAAGGGATTCTAGTTATAAGGGATTTATGGTACCAACAGGTGACGAGGAAGAGGAAAGGGATTTTTGAGACCCTCTAAATTTAGAGATCTTCTAGGAGGACATAGATGACCCTCCAATGGTAGACCTAGGATTAGACGATGCTAGGATGATACCAGGGTATTTACAATGGTATCATTATATTCACCTTGAGATGGTGATCCCTACACTTTTATTATCATAGATTAGGCCCAATTTTGATTATACATTGTCACCTACGAGTAGGAATAGAGAAAATATGCTAGAGATTGAGGGATGGTTTGATGCTTGAACAAGCTTTATCCATGATCCTTATTTTTTTAGTCCCAACTACTAACATAGCCCCTATAATATTAGAGGGTAAGAGGGCATAGAAGGAGAGGGATGCTTTGGTGAGGAGATTAAAAATTCTCTAGGATGAATTAAAAATATCAAGTATGAGTTAGCATTGTTGAAAGCAGTAAGGATGACTGAGAGGGTAGAGTACAAGACTAAATTAGACTAGGCCTTAACAAATTAATATGAGGCCCAAAAAAAGAGGGACTAGAGTACCCAGGAGGTCATACAACTAAGATGGGAAAGGGATGATGCCATGGTGAGAACCATAGTAGTAGACTATTGGAACATTGATGTGGCTATTAAGATCATGGTAGACCAATTAGCCTCGACATAAGCACAATTGGTAGAAAATATGGAGAGTGGCCACTATAGGGACTTATACCATGGAGTAGTGTATTCGAAGTAGATGCATCCATCACCCATAAGTTCATGCTTCCAATATCAATACTAAACAATATTAATCACATTGACCTCTTAGTAATTGATGAATCCACCAACTCAACCGATAGAGAGTGGGTTTGAGATCTAGTCTTGGATTTTAGACTCAGTTGAGTTTCTAGGCAACCATGAGTGGTGTGAGGGTACCAATTTTATTTGTTAGGTGCCCCAACCATGTGGATTAGTTTTAGTGTACCATTTTGAGTGATTGTGGTACACTAGACAATTGTATGATGAATATTTGAGATGTATATATTGATTATTTATTTATATGGTGTTAATTTAATGTGTTTACTTGATGTGATGTAAAATTTAATATTTAATTGATGGTTGAGAAAATGGGTATTTTGGAGTGACATAAGTATTTAATGATAAATTTGGTGGTCATGTGTAATTTTTAAATTGATTTTGGTCCTGATTTGATATTTTTAATAAATTAATTTGATTTGAAAAAAAAGTATAAATGGGTTGATATGATTTTGGTAAAATTTCAAAATGAATTCTTACCAGGTGGGAAGATGAAATGGGTGGTATTAGAGGTATGTAGGTTAATGAAGAGTCTTGAGGTTGATTTGGAATTTTTTTGATTTTTTGTATTAGTGTCAAATTTTTTGCTCTTGGAATAAACTAATTAAAAATTGGGTATGATTTGGTTTTGTGATTCAAGATGTGGATGATGTTTGTGGACATATTATAATGTCCTCATTATGGTTTTTCTAATGTTAATAAGGGGGAAGTATTTTTGTAAAATTATTTTGTTTGTGAAAAATAAAGCATTTTCTATGGGGTTAGAGGGGTGCAATGATTGGCTTTGGTAAGTGAGACTAAATCTAATTTTAAGCTTATATAAGGGGAATATGATTTACCCATTCTAAAGTTCATATTATTCCATGCTCCAAGTTTTCTTTAGTGAAATTGTCCTTTTAAGCGAGATGCCTAAAAGGATAGGAAATAAGCTTATAAGCTTTTTATATATTTCATCCCTAAGAGGGGGCCTTTTAGCCTGATTAATAGACAAGCACTTATGTGACTATGATTAATTGATTTTAGGTAGTCTATGCCTTTGGAAAATTTATGTCCATATTTATTTTACTTTGGATAACCTATGTTCATAAAAATTGAATGTCTTGGACAATCTATGTCCATAAAATTTGAATGTCTTGGATAATCTATGTCCTTGTTGTTGTATTGGATAGTCTATGTCCATATGATATTCCTTGGACAATATTTATCCATAAATTTTTATTTTTTGGATATTCTATGTCCATAATATGCCTTGGAGAATTTATGTCAATATAATGTATTTGGATAGTTTATATCCATGTTGGCTCTTTGGACAATTTATGTCCTTATTGCTATTTTGAATAGACTATGTCCATAAAATTTAAATGTATTAGAAAATCTATGTCCTTATTGATATTTTTGATAGTCTATATCCATATATTTTGAAATTTTTGGATATTCTATGTCCATATAATATGTCTTGGACAGTCTATGTCCATATAATATGTCTCTTGGATAGTCTATGTCCATATAATATGTGTCTTAGATAATATATGTCCTTACTACTTTTTTGGATAGTTTATCATTGATTTGAATGCTTAACCATGGACAATCTATGTCCGTATTACATTTATTTTGGATAGTCTATGCCCATATGACTTTGTGTATTGGATAATTTATGTCCTTATTACTTTTGTTTTGGATATTTTATGTCCATATGATTATTTGTTTTTATTCTTATGTATAATACCCCAAGTTATAGGGCTCAAATTTGCCATGTTTCTTTCCCATGCCCATAAAGGTGTTTTGGGGGATATAATGGTTTAGGTTAGCCATTAGTAGGAATTATTTTATGGGGGATCTTACCATCAATTGTGTAAAATCATAGGATATTTTCATTTAGCATGTTTACAAAACTAGTTGTTCTAGGTGCTTTGTTAGTTCTTAAAAGAATGGACCTCCCTTGTCCATTACCTTGTGAATTGAAAAAGCATATGAGACAAGTCCATCCTAGGTTTCATTGCTTAGAGGGTTTATTAGGACCTATGAGGAAATAAGGTATACTCAACTTGTCACCTTGCAGGTTCTAATAAGAGACCTAAAAAAAAGGGGTTAGGATAATTAATGATTTATAAAAGGTGATAACTATCCATTCCTATGACTCATAGAAAAGGGTAGACATCCTATGGCAAGAATTTTATTTTTGGAAGAAGATGGACCATGATATTAATTAATATTTGTAGGGAATATGTCTAATAATGGAAGCATTCATGATTAATTACCTTTTATAACTATGGACTACTTTTAAATTATGGTAGGTGCATGTCAAATCATCTACTAATAAATGGTTAAAAAAAATCCTCATTATCACTAAGAAGATGCGAATGAAAATGCATACATAAGCTAATCTAACTAAAACTATCATCATAACAAAAAACAAGTAGTCCATACAAATTTTAGACACCTAAAACACATCATTTTGAGGAGACTACCTGAATGGACTCATTTTAGACCACCTAACCCATATTGGGTAGCTTCAAGGCTAAAATAGTGGTTTTCATCACTTAAACAGGTACAGTTCCCCATAAACCGTGGTCATCTCACCCCGAGACGATCACCAAATCATGATCATCTCAAATTGATATGGCTACCAAAAGAAAGTATTAAAAATAAAAAGGTGCATAATTGATAGTTGAAACTACTAGTTAACCCTGTGCATGATCTCACAAGAAAATATTAAGCACCTTACATGGGCTAAAATAGAAAAACACATGCAATAATCAATCACATGAAATTTTAAAGATAAAAATTGAATTTTTTAATGTGAACTACCTCTTTGATTTTTAATGTAGGGTATTTTCACCATATTTATCTTCCCTTCAAGAATTCTATAAATTGGAACTCACCCCTCCAATTTAAAATTCTAGCTAGTTTGCAAACTTAATTCTTGATTTCTTGTGTAGAGTTTCCAAGATTTGAAAGATTTTGAATTTGTGCAATGAAGTGATATCAAATTCAATCCCCAATTCTCCAAGAAATGAAGTGTTGCCACTTTTGATCCTCCAAGCCATCCCACTATTGAAAGCCATGCTACTAGAATAATAAAAAGGATTGGAAGCTATGATCTTGTCTTATGTGCAATCAAATACCCTTTCCTCGATGATAAATCAGATCCATCAAGTCTCTCTCACAAGCACATAAATCCATCGACAACACATCCAGGATATATCACACGCTTCTTGACACTAGTTTTAGAAAAAACATAGTCTAGAGACAATGGTCATCTCACATCGAGATGGCCCATAAGCAAGGTCATCTAACCCTAAGATGACCTCTGGTAGAGACCTAGTTTTATTTTTTTTCTTTTAGTATAGCTTAGAACAACACTTTTATTATTCCTACATTTAGATAGATTTCATATTTCACATGATTTGGTGTATTTTATCTTCTTTTATTGCATTATATTTTATTTATCACGCATATGCTTTTGATCCATATCTAGTTTCTTTGTGTACAAATTACAGTATCTGACAAAAAATAAAGGAGCGCGAGATTCACATCACACTCATCGTGATGCTCATGAAAAACCCACCTCCAAATGATTTGTTATTGTAAGAAGATAATTTATAGTGCACTTAGATATTTTATTTGTATTCATTGTATCATGGGTAGCATCCCCTCAAAGGGGACTTGATTGTAACACATTGAAAAAGTAAAATATCTAATACAAAAAGGGCCCCATATTTTTATTGTTTTATCATTGTGTTTACAGTTATATATATTGTTATCTTTGCTTTGTTATTGGTACATAATTTTCCTGCTCTCAGATGGTAATTATGATGGGACCACCTGGTCCCCTATTTATCTTCTTGGTTGCTTTCTGATAAAATATTGCTTTTTATAGGTACATAGTCACCACCATCTCAGGTTGAGATGGCCCTTGTACTACAATTGTCTCAGGTCAAGATGGACCCTAGAGTAGAAGTAAAGCAATAGAAAAAATGAGATATCTACATTAGACTTAGGCTTTCAAGGTAAGTTTGTCTATCCTTATTTTTAAAGAAAAATAAATTTATTCCTATTCTATAGATAAATATAAAAATATTTTATTTACAACAAAGAAAAATTGCAAAAGTTTTTAGCTTCATGTCAGTTTTACAATAGCCATCTCAGGTCAAGATGACCTTTGTCTACGGTTGTATTACATCTAGATGGCATCTATCTATGGCCATATCAGGTCCATATTGGACTCTATTCATGATCTTCTTAGTGTCAAATGGTCTCTGTCTACTATTATTTCGGTTTTCTTTCTTGGTTGCTTGCTAAAATGCTAAATGTCATATAGGGTTTCTGAATATCAAACATAAGTTTTTGCATTAGTGAACATCATTGTATGCTATCTAGTTTATTTTTTATAAAAAATTAAAATTAACCCTCATACACATTCACATGGTATCTATAACATCAGCTAGTTGGATTTCATCACCAATGATCAATAGTAATTCTACAATGTGGTTATTCATCTCCCATCATGGATTGACCCCTTTAAACACCTTAGTAGCCTTGTGAGTGGCTTTTTAGATCTCTTCACCAAAAAGTCCCCTAATTTTGGGTATATCTTGAAGTAGGATAGGTTTTGGAACCCATATTTAGTTGTTGTTGCATCACTTCTTGTTAAAGAGATGGATATCAAAACACCCGACTAGTTTGCACCTCATCTATAGTCATATGATTAGGTTTTAAATAAAAAACAACAAAAAAAAAATAGAAAAAAAAAATTCTTGCTTTTTTGTTTATTTACTATTTGCATAGTTTAGACAATGGTAACAACACATAGTCAGGCTCAATCAAGAGCCATTATTATGAAATACCCCCAAGGAGACATGGAATGTCTTTTATATAGTCCAAAGGATCTTACTATAGACACCAAATTACAGCCACTAATCCTCCATCCTAACCATTCCACCACCCACTTGTCCACCATACACCTTTCCCACCAATTATTTGGCCCAATTCCACCTTTCCCGCCTTCAAAAGGCCCACTTTAGCCCTTTCCCACCATTTCCTAACCCAATTGAGATTATTTTAATATTATTTAATATTATTTTATATTTAATATAATATTTTATATTATATTATAATATATATATTTATAAACTCAATTAACCACAATCATCCGATCCAATCTAATCTCCATCGTCCATCTTCATTAATCCATGCCACATCTAAAAAATAATCTTAACCTTAGGATCTAATTTAATCTTAGCCGCATGATCAAAAGTGTAAGGCTAAAACCCTAATAAAACCCTAGGTTGGATTATAAATAAGGGCATTTGCAAATGCTAAAACCCTAGAACCTTGATATTAGAATTTACATCTTAAGGAGATAATTGGAGAAGTCCTAGTGAAGCAGAAAGAGATAGAACCCTAAAAATCCAAAGCCATAGCTAGCCAATAGGACTTCTACTGTTCCAGCCATCCCCCATATCCATCCTTTCCATATTACCCTCCTCCATTGCCATCATCACCACTTTTTCCCATCCATCGCATTCATCGCATCCCCCATGATCTACTTCTATAGATAATCCTCACCAAAAGCACCCTCCTAAGCTTGTGAAGCTTGGTGTAGAGCTTTCCAAGTGCACGCCTGTGCCTGCTACATTGCAAGCTTGCTCTAGAGCCTATGAAGCTTGCACCAGAGCCTGCATAGTGCATGTCTAATCCTACTACAACCACAAAAAGATGAATCAAAGCCTACTACATCATACCATATGCTATCAAAACTGCAACAACAAAATGAGGAATCATCACAAGCAAGGCATATCTTTATTGGTTTTATTCTATTACACGATTTGTAGATTTTGTATGCCATTTGATCTATTTTTAGTTAGGTTTTACTGATGTCTGAGGTTCTCACACTATGGAGCCCTCATAGGTGTTATTAATCCCTTTCTCTATTTTTGTGTATGCAGATCTACAAATTCTACATATTGTTGAACGACTATTGAAGCTGGAGTGGTCCGGCATCGGATACCTAAAGCCCACTCATTTCGTTGGAAGCAAGGATACATTATTTGAAGACACTTCATTATTGTATCTAGGGTTTCAAATAACCCTAGAATATTGTAAATATTTGTATCAAAAGCTCACTGAGTACATATTGTATCAAAAGGATTTTATTAGATCCCCCTTGCTTATTGAATAAATTTATCTATTTGTGCAATCTTGTGTTTCCTTGAGTTATTTTATTTCTTTATTATTTTAAGTGTCATTTTTTTGTCTTCAAAAATGGCAATCACGGTGGGACCCCATAAGGGTTTCATTATTTAATAGATCTACCTTGCTAAATTAATTTTACTTTTGTTTGTTGCAGAGTTTTCAGAAGCGTATAAGTTGCCAATTTCATTGTTACGGTTTTTGAAGCAGTCTGCAACACTTTCAAAGATTACGCAGGCATTCGGTAGCATTTTTAGACAACCATAGGTCTATTATGTGCCTACACAGGTGCCCAGCCATGCCTAGAATTGATTTGGAGTAGATCTAAGCCTTCCAAGTAGGTCCCATAACCATGGTTTACCAGTTAGCAATTTATGTATTCTACATTATGTCATTGTTTTTCACTGTTTCTGGGTTTAACACTAGGTAATCTAGGAAAGAATCCTTAGCAAGTCACATTTAGGGTTTGTGTATTTCATTATACCAAATTCATTTCTTGTTCTAAAGTTGTAGATCTAGGTGATTGTCTACATTTTTGAGTGCATATGAAACATAAAAGCATCCTAGATTTCACATTTTAGAGTTAAAGATTGCTTTAATTTTGCATATCTAAATAGGAACAACATCTTGACGCATAAAGTAATCCTGCCCTAGGTTGGTCCCTTTGGTAGAGAGGTGGACGAACCCTCTGGTTGCTCTTGTGATTTTAATCACTTATAGGCAGGGGATTTTAAGGGTGTACTCTACACTCTTTAGGTGAAATTTATGTCTTTGTGTTGGATTATGATTTAGATTAGTAAAGTTAGTAATCTTTAATATTTTTTGCACACCATAGAGAACAAGATATCTAATAAAATTAATCACACACACTTGCACGGTTCATATTTTTAACAGTAGTGTCTAGATTTCATCACCAGCCATTGCTTGAGATCTGGTGACGGTGGCAGTGATTGCCATCCACCAATCTCTGCCCTAGAAACCATAGGACTAACCCCGAGAAAACTTGTTGGAGGTCATTACCAAAAAGAATCTTGTTGCCTTGGCAAGCCTTAGTTTTTACCTTTGTTTTATTTAAACAAGATTAAGTTACATCAAAACACACAATCCAACAATTCTAAAAATAATTTCACATTAACGAGAGAAAATAATTAATGAAAAAGGTAAGCCACACACGGTGAAACCTAGGATTGATTGTTTTCTTTACTTTAAATTTTGAAAAAGTTGTTTAGTTTGTGTGATTTAGATTAAACTTTGAATCTTTGGTTTAATTACTTTATGGTACCATTGAGACAACAAAATAAATTAATAAATCAAAGTGTTTTAGTGGAAAAAAATTCCCATCCTCCCGCTACTTCGGTAGCCAACCTATCCAGCATGGTTTAGACTACTTCATCTGGATTGTCATATCCATCCCTACCTCAAGTAGGAACCCTTCCACACAATGTGGAAATAGCCACCATCCACATAGACATGGACAAAGTGAGGGCCATCTACAAGTCCTCCAAATATGTCTTAGAACCCCTTAGCTAAGAGGTATTTGAAGAACCCAAATTAGCTACCACCCACCTTACCCAAGGATATCATAATTTAGGTTATGAATATGGTATGCCTTCTTCCATGAGCCAACCTCAACAAAGCCCAAGTGTTCCAAATAATTACTTCACATCCACCTATTCCAACCCATTGTATGAGGAGTATGTCAATGTGTAGACACCAAAATAGCACCAATCCGATTATGTGACTACAAACACTGATCGCTTTGACAAACACAGCCCCCAGGGCAGCCCTCAGAGGTCAAACAATGGTCTTAACCACTTTCATAGCAATTTTTTAAGGTCAGGAAGCAATTTGGTACATTTAGACACTTTGCCCAGTACTCGTCTCACCCAGGGATGATTACTAACTTGCAATCGTCTCACCCAGGGACGATTGTTGTAATTGTCCCACCCAGGGACGATTACCAAGTTTAACGGGAAAAATGACAAACGATGCCAAGTGGCAGCCCGAACGGTCGATTGATGACTCATGCCTTGCACGCGTGTGTAGGTGGACAGAAGGGCCGTTAGAGGACTGTCACAAGAAGCAATTATGAAAACACAAGTCAATGGAGGACTCCCTTCCCTCTTGGGAAGACAAGACTGCCACATGGCGCCTATGACCAACACATGGCGTTTGTGCTTCCTTCCCAAAGGAGACCCCTTGGGTCTATAAAAGGTGAGACTTTTCTCACCCAAAAAAGAGGTAAAAGGAGTTTTCAAGCAACGAAGTGCTTGCCGAATTGGAGACCCACTTGCATCCCCTTTTATTCATCTTCCCACATCCACCAATCTCTTTTGCAAGGGAGGTTGTTGGTTGGCTTTTGGAAGCTTGAATCCGACCCAATTCCAACACATGGACACCTGAACCAACCAATTCGCCGACCCCCCACTCCTAAGATATTTTGGGCCCATCCCAAGTGGATTGGTGCCAAAATCAAGTTCCATCGGTGGGCTGCCCACTTGGGCACCCTGCACCTTTTGGATTTAGTTGTAGTTAATTTTCTGTCATTTGTTCATATTCCATGTTATTCTCTGCTGTTCAATAGTTCAAAATCTTGAATCTTGATTTCAAAAGGTTTTCATCGAATATTATCATGCTTTTGTTATTTTGGTTGTCCCACTGACTTGCAGGTAACAACGTCCAATTTCTCGATGATGGAGGCCAAATTGGGAGAATCCAACCATCTGGGTCGTCCCAAAATTGCCCCAATTACATAACCCCCTTGTTTGCAGGCATTTTGCAGGTCTCGAGAATCGACATTGGAGTAGCGGCAGGTCGACTTCTTCAACATAGTATCAATCGTCCCTGCATGGGATGATTAACAACAGCAATCGTCCTACCGAGGGACGATTAACAGCAGCAATCGTCCTACTAAGGGACGATTAACATTAGAAATCATCCTTACCAGGGATGATTACCAGGTGAAAGCAGATTGGCCGGCTGTCTCAGGGGCAATGGCCTTTTGGTAACATTTTCTATCTTCTGTCAAGTTTTCAAGCCATTTGGACTCACTGTATTTACTGTTTCAGGAAGATGTTTACATGCATATTTTGTTGATTTTAAGAGAACGAACCCCTTTCATTTGCAGCAGGTGCTACTGACATTTTCATTGTTTCTTTGACTATAGGAAAAGCAATCAGAGGTGAAGAACTTATCCACATCAGCGACGGTAGCATCTTGGCCCGCCCATTGCAATCGTGGGCACGCGGGAAGAGGAAGACTAAGTCACACATTGTAATGAAGACAAATTTAACGCTCCTAGCCCCCAAAATGGGAGGAGATGTCTATGTAACCGAGGATAATATATTTGAATAAAGAGGGCTGTGATTTCTTTGCATCTTGTCTTTCGTTTCCGAGTTGTCTCCTTTCTCTATTTTAGTGCATAGGATCAAAGCGTTGCATTTTCGTCTTACATTGCATAATTAGTGTTTCCTTTGCCCGGAATATCGTGCTTTCAGTGGCGATCACGATGGGACCCTGTCCCCTATTTTTAAAATCATAGAAACTGATTGAATTTTTGTGTTTGTGCTTGACAGGTACATTTTTCTTCTTACAGACTGTTAATCGTCTCTGCAAGGGACGATTTCTGTTTTGGAAATTGTCTCACCCTGGGATGATTGTAAAATCGTCTCTGCTAGGGACGATTTTTGTTTCGGAAATCGTCTCACCCTGGGACGATTGTAAAATCGTCTCTGTGAGGGATGATTTCTGTTCTGTTAATCGTCTCACCAAGGGACGATTTTACATGCTGCAACTTTTCGAGCAAAAATTCGGAGGCAAGCTGGAGCGAGCGAGAGAAGAGGTAGGGATTTTCATCATCTCTGTTGAAATTTTCTGTTTCTGTTTCTGTTTCTTTGACTGTTTCCATTTTAGCTTGCATTGCTTAGGAAAAGTCATTCATGCATGTTTCATTTTTGTTGGATAAAATGAACCTCACACACTCCATGAAACAATTTTAAACCAAGGAGCTGGTCGTAAGACCCCAACCCTTGATCAAGACCATTGGTGGATTTAATCACCACCTTGGCTTGATTTGCATACATTTCCTGATTGTCAACTGTTGTTAGGCATAAATCCTGACGAAGATAGACCGAGCGTAGCTGGGGTGATTCCCATGCGTGCGAGGATAAGTTTTCTATGGTAGGTGCCATTAATAGGACAATCCCCCTTCCGTACCGCCTACGTACCACGTACCTTCTGCTCTCACGTACCTATAGTCTCCCTCTCGTAAGGGCGGGTATATAGAGAGGTTGGTATATCGGCCTGGCTGGTATATTGAAGGGGCGACCTTTTGGGAGTTATAAGAGCCTACATGATGCATTTAAATGTTCTACAAAACCTACAAAAACAAAAAAAAAACACCAAAATACACTAAACCAGTCTAGGGCACACCAAGAATCCTTAAAAGAGATAATCACGGTTTTGTGAATGTGTGTGTTTAATTCTGTTTAGTGTAGACAAAAAAAAAAAAATCATTAAAAACAAGGTAAAAATCTACTTAGATAGTGTGGACGCACAGCAATGGTGTACACCCGCATCCAAGCCCAATCAAGGGTAGCAGCTCTGGAAGGTACACAAGAATCAGGCACAAGTCGCCTTCGCTTCAGTCCTGAGGATTTGGTCATACCGCCTTATCGGTCTAACCTACAAAAGAATCCAATTCAAAATCCTCGGTGGGGTATGCCCATTCAAAGTAGCCCCTCTCAAAAATATGCCCTACATGCAGACCTTAATGTAAATAGAGAATCACCCTCTCAAGCTAGACATGAGTGGCCATAGTGCGATGAAGCGCTAACAGGGAACACTGTCCATTTGGAGGGACAACGTGGATATGGCATCCCTTCTTTACCTCTCATCAGAACAGAGAGACCAAATCCAGAGCGTAGGGCTCCTTACACAGGGTGACCTAACTCCGCCTGCCCCTTACGCACCTATGAGAGAGAACATGAGGAAGATCATCGCATTCCTCAAGGACAACAACATACAACACGAGAACCTTATGCTTCTGCACCAGTCGGATATCATGATCACCCTTTGAGGCCAGAACCTCAAGCACATACCGCCTACCTCGATAAAGGGAAGCGACCCCTTGATATTTTAGAGCATAAAAACCGAGGTAAACCCATAGGAGGAACATTTGAACCTTCTGAACAAAATAGGGTAGATCAAATTGACCCGGCTGTCGCCAGATATACCACCCGTCAAGCCCAAATCATGCGGCTTAAACAAAGTCGACAAGAGATAGAGTATCAATACCGCTTGGATAAAGAACGCATGCAACGTGAAGCGGATGAGTTACAATATGAAATACTTGAGAGAGGGCCAACCCCTCACGTCCAAAGAGCCGAACAAAATGAGAGGCATAACCCTTTAACGCAGGACAGGTCTCCACGACCTCGTCAAGCTCTGCCTCCAAGACATCATAGATTCGAGAGGGAGGCAACTCCCTGAAACAATGATAGGTACCTTCAGCAAGAGCTTGATCAGGGTCAGAGGTTTCGCCCAGAAACTCCTCAAGAATTTTATGAGGAGTACGAACCAGAGATAGAACATGTTGAAACTCTCCATCAAGGCAGGAGGGATGCCATTCGGCCACCCCTCCATAGGCCTCCAGTTTACCGTAACTTACAACAAGAGCGAACAAGAGAGGAAGAAATAAAATCTTTCGATGCATACCAAGCACTATTGGAGCGTTTGGAGTCTGTGGAGACAAAATTTGTTGGGCATCAAAAACCCACATTACGTCTACTCCGTAGTAATCCGGTGCATCCTTCAGTGCCTGCGCCTCTTTACCCTGAACACTTCAAGTTGCCTCAATTGGCAGTTTTTAAAGGTGAGGAAGACGCACAAGAGCACGTTACAAGATTTCTAAGCCAGTGCTTCACAATCCAAGATAATGATGCGTTGCTGCTTAGAACATTCATAACCACATTCATAGGCCCTGCCTCGGATTGGTTCACACAACTGCCCAAACACAGCATAAGTAGCTTAGATCAGCTAGTAGATGCGTTTCTTGAACGCTTCGCCTTCAACACAAGGAAGAAGGCATCACTTAGTGATCTTGCTAGCCTTAAACAATTTGAGGAGGAAACAATGGCAACGTACGGGAACCGATGGAGAGCTTTGCTTTCTAAGTTACCCTACCGTCCTCCCATGTCCGATCTCACGCAAATGTTCGCAAAAAGTTTCTTAAAATCAATCTCTGGTCTATTGTTGCTACGACAATACGACAGCCTAGAAGAAGCTTTGGCCCAAGCCAGACTTATAGAAGAGATTAAGATAGGCGAAGGTGCAATTGCCAAGCCTAAGAAGAAAGAGTGGAACAAAACCACTAAAACCAGGACAACGCAACCACAACATGCTGCAGTCAACCAAGTTGCGATAAATGTACCCGTGCCTGTGCAAGAAACACAACCTCAAAAGGCTAACTACCAGGCAGTGCCTCCTGCTTACGAAAGAGATAACATAAGACAGGAGCAGTATCAGCAGCGTCGCCCTAGGCGATAATTCACCTCGTATGCGGAGTCTAGGGACTCCTTATTTGACCGCTTGTCAGCGGAAAATTTAGTTACTCTGCCAGAAATCCAAAATTTTGACCCTAACATTCCCAAGCCTAGGGGGTATAGGGAGGAATTGTATTGCAGATTCCATAGACGCAGAGGACATGACCTAAATGGGTGCTAGAAATTCAAATAACTAGTCCAAGATTTGATCGACAATAGAACATTGGTCGTGGACAACCCCATCGCACCAAACATCCAACAAATGGGGGTATTCAAGGACCCCTTGCCTGCCCACGAGGCATAGACAAAACCGCTCCAGATTAATGAGGTGCGACAAGATCTTCCCACGCAAGGATTTGTGGGAATGATTAGCATTGTAACAAGGAACAGAAGATACCCAATAGTTGCCCCCGAGGTAGCTGCGAGGGAAGTTCCGTCGACATCACAGCCTCAACAATGCCCAACGTAGTTACCTCTGCCTAGACCTGAGGTCATGATACGAACCAAACTCACGCAGAGTTTGCGGACCACGTCGGCTAAGCTGTCCATATACGAGATTATTCAACAATCAGCTCCCCATAGAGAAGCTCTTATGGACATTTTAAAATCCATTGAAGTACAACCCCATGAAGCAAATTCTTTCAACGCCTTCGTGGGACATGTGAAACAATGTACGGAGCCTGTCATCACATTCAGAGAAGACGAGGTCAAAACGATATCAAATGACATGTCGAATCCACCCCTGCACGTTATCGTGTAGGTCAATGGGATCCCGTACAAGAGAGTGTTGATAGATACTGGCTCGTCCAGTAACATTATAACCACTACAACATTAAAAAATTTAAAACTGCCAGCCTCTCACATCACCGCTTCCACATACACACTGCGAGATTTTAACGATGCAATTTGCTCGATAGTCGGCACGGTTGTTCTGCCTATCCAGGTAGGACAAAAGTCAATACCCACACTATGCCATGTGTTGGAAGGCAAAATGGCTTATAATATACTGCTAGGGCGGCCTTGGATCAGGGACATGAAGTGTGTCCCCTCGATCACACACCAGTGCTTGAAGTATGCCTATGAAGGGCAAATACATGTAGTCCCAATGGACTTAGAGCCCTTCAAGTATTGCAATGCGGTACAATTCATACCTCAATCGACCCTCCCTTCAACGCATTTGGATTTTCAATTAAATCCATCTAAACAGGGTCTGATACCGCACGCACCACTGGTGGCCAACAAGGCAAAATCCCAGCCAGGTGAGAATTCATCACCTACTCCATCATCAATGCCACCTATCGTGGCCCAACAGAAGGACAAGGGAAAGCAAATCATGGAAGAGGTTAAGCCTCTAGAAGAGGGGTTGCCCACGATTTCAACGATATCAACAGAGGAAACACCCAACACAACACAAACCAAGACTCCTGAACAACCAAACATGGAATGGACTCAGGAAGGACTACCGTTTCCTCCTACCCAATCATCAACAATCACTGTTGAGATGGCCAGTACGGGCCTGGGGGAGTACTTAGTGCAAAACATTGTGGCAACCCCCACATTGGAGTTAGTGCAGGACATGGGAAGACCTCGCCTTCCCATAGGGACAATTGCTCCACTAGGATACCCTCCCAACCAGACGAATTTTGTGTATGGGGGCCTTGATCATGGTTCTGAACCATGCAAACAAAAGGAAACAGATGAAGAGCCTTTTGTCGAAAACATCAATTATCTGTCGAACCCAAAATTTGCCCTAAAATATCTCGAACAATGCAATTGGCATGGGTATGGGCTCGGCAGATATGAGGAAGGGATGCGGATCCTTTGCAAACCAAGATATCAGATGCCATATGACAAGTCAGGGGTAGGGTTCAAACATCCCCTGCCATTAGACATCTTGGTTGAAAATATGCAAGGCCTAAAAATAGGCAACAAGGGGGGATTGGCACAAGACCCGTATGCCAATCCAAATATAGAATACACATTGGGAGACTACCTCCCATGGTCAATAAACACCCCTGGAAAAAACAATAATCCCTCTCCTTTGCTAGAGAGAGGCGAAAGTTTAGAGAGCAATCCTCAAAGAGAACAACAACGGCTTCCGGACATTTTTTTGAAGCTGTTCCCCTTAGAGGTTCCAGACGAAATAACATAGTCTCAAAAGAATCAGGTCCCTCCACTAAGAGTGGAACAACCGCAATGGGACCAGATTAATTCACTGGAACAGGAAGAGTCCTCAACATCGCAAGCAACAGATGCTGAAGAGGATGAACAATTTTGGATCTATGAAAGCGATTCAGAAGACGAAACTAAAATGGACTATCTCAGACATGCGCGACGACATCACCACTCTCTAACTCATGAAGATCTAATGGGAAAAATGGGTATACGGTTAGGACATGAATGGCACGTAGACCCAGCAAGGTGGGACCAAGTGTTAGACCTATGGCTCCAAATTCAAGAAGAGCATCATCCACCTCGAGATCCCATCAGGACAGCAGTATCGAGGGAAGACCTCGACTTCCTTTTCACACATAGATATGAATTTGCACCTAGAGAGGATCCATTCGTGCCTGTATCGGTAGATCCAAATCCAGAGTATAGGGAACAGCTAAAAGAATCAAGTCATCACACCCGCGGTTCTAGAGACCAAATTCATGCCATCCACATGATCTCCATTGATTTGACCGCACCCATCCACAATCTGACCGATCCATCACGGTCATTGCATCTAGACATGGATGCCATCGATTGGGATTGCGTCAATTCACCATTGTCACCATTAGAGTACTGGCCTTTCGATGAAATGCTTCATTTTACCCCAAGGACAACTCAGGATATTTTTCAAGCTGAAGAGGAACCCGAGGTTCCAAACGTAGATCTTAACTCAGCTAATGATATCCATTTAATCCCAACTCCACATCAGTTGGAGGACAGATCCCACATGTCAGTCGAGGAGACGACTGACGTAGACATCGACACAGATCCAATGAACCCACGGATTCTCAAGCTAGGGGTAAGTCTTTCCCCTGAAGAGCAAGCCGATTACATTGCCCTTATTAAAGAAAAGAAGGAGGTTTTTGCATGGTCGTACAAGGATATGCCAGGACTAGACCCGCAGCTAGTCATGCACAATTTAACGCTTGATCCGACAATCAAGCCTGTAAAGCAAAAACTAAGAAAGATGCACCCAACAGTGGCCTTGATGGTCAAAGACAAATTGCAAAAGCTGTTGGATGCACAATTTGTCATTTGCGTGGATTATCCGCCATGGTTGTCCAACATGGTTCCCGTCAAGAAGCCCGACGGGAGGATTCGCATATGCACCGACTTTCGAGACCTAAACAAAGCGAGTCCTAAGGATGATTTCCCCTTGCCAAGCATCGACGCATTGGTAGACGCTACAGCAGGTCACAAAATGCTCTCCCTAATGGACGGTTTCTCAGGATACAATCAAATTTGTATCAATCATGAAGACCAACTCAAAATGGCATTCACAACGCCTTGGGGGACATTTTGTTATAAGTTCATGCCTTTTGGCCTTAAAAATGCTGGCGCTACATACCAACGTGCTATGACGTATATCTTCCATGATTACATGCACAAAAATTTGGAAGATTACATGGATGATTTGTTAGCCAAGTCTCTCTTGCACTCAGATCATCTCGGTGACTTAAGCAAGATTCTCGATCGCCTCATAGAGAATAAGGTCAGATTGAATCCCAAGAAGTGTGTGTTCGGCGTCACATCTGGAAAACTCTTGGGTTTTATAGTCTCAAAGCGAGGCATCGAAGTGGACCCAAACAAAGTCAAGGCAATCCTTGAAATGGCTCCCCCAACCACTATCAAGCAGCTCAGAAGTCCGCAAGGAAAGGTCGCGTCGATTAAACGCTTCATAGCGCAATTATCCGACAAATGCCGACCAATGAACAAATTATTGCATAATGGGGTAACATTTCATTGGGGTGATGAGTGCCGATCGGCCTTTGACGAAATCAAACGAGTACTTGGCTTCGCCGCCGGTATTGGCACCACCTAGACCAGGTGTTTCGTTCTACTTATACATCTCGGCTATCGAGGTGGCACCGGGTGCAATGCTAGCCCGGAAGAATGAACTTCACAAAGAACGAGGCTACTTACTATCTTAGCCACACCCTGGTCAGTTACGAACTTAACTATGCATACGTTGAGAAACTCTGCTTGGCAGTGGTGTTTGCTACCAAGAGGCTACGCCATTACATGCTGAGCAACACGACGTATGTTGTGTCTAAGGAGAATCCATTGTGATACATGATGAGTCGTACTTATCATAGTAGTCGCACGGCGAAATGGATCATGTTGTTGACGGAATTTGACATTGAGTTTATTGGGCAAAAATCTATCAAAGGAAAAGTCATAGCCGATCAACTAGAAGAGGATCCTCTTGACTATGATCAGCCTCTGGTCATAGAACTACCTGATGATGGGGTCTTCCATGTCTTAGAATCGCCAGATTCTGATGAACCTGAGTCTCAGGCCGACATAACCTTATTTTTTGATGGTTCTAAATGCGAGCAAGGTGGTGGCGTAGGAATTGTATTCTTCACACCGCAGGGCGCTCCAATGCCCCTGTCATTTAAATTAAACTTCCAGTGCACCAATAACAATAAAGAATATGAAGCCTTGCTCCTAGGTCTTCAAACAACAATCGCCATGAATATCAAAAGACTAAACATCTTTGGTGATTCGTTGTTAATCGTCAATCAAGTCAAAGGGGTATATCAATGCAAATGCCCAGTTCTGAAAGCCTATAAATCCCTCGTGGATAAATTCTTGGCAAAACTTGAGTGGTATGACATCGAGGCACTCCCTCGATCATCGAATCATTTTGCGGACACAATGGCCTCCTTAGGGTCACTAATCCCGCAAGACCTTTCCGGTGATATAACAACCATTCAGGTCAAAACCTTATCGCAACCCGTGATGGAGCGCACAAGCTCAGATTTGATTCCAGGAGTCCACATGATCCAGATCAAACCATCTTCGGATAAGTTCTTTCGAATCCGAGACTATTTGAAACATGCCAACTGGGGGTCTTTATTCTCCCCCACTCCCATTAATAGCAACACAACGCTATTCCTACAAGTTCTATCCCAATCAGCATTTGTTAGGGAAGAACTCCAAAAGGGATTGGCTGTTCAAACTGTCGAGGTATCCGATCAACAAGACTGGTATTTACCCATAAGAGACTACCTCAAGTTAGGTAATCTACCCTTTGGATTGACGCACGCCGCAAAACGAACATTCAAATAGAAAGAGGCAAAATATGTCTTGATAGGAGACATTTTGTATCGTCGAAGCTATGACAAAATTCTTCTTCGTTGCTTGGACCAGCAAGAGTCCACTTGGGCAGTCGCCCAAGTGCATGACGGTACATGTGGCGGCCACTTTAATGGTATGGCCATTGCAAATCGCATTCTTCGCATGGGCTATTATTGGCCATATTTAGAGCAATATTGTTGCGCGTATGTCAAGAGGTGCATAAAATGTCAACATCATGCCAATTTAATGCATGCACCTTCCCAGGCCCTACAGACAGTCCAGTCTGCGTGGCCATTTTTGCAATGGGGCCTCGATCTAATCGGAAAGATCTCCCTTGCATCGTCAGGCCGTCACACGTTTATCATAACGGCCACAGAATACTTTACCAAATGGGTGGAAGCAATTTCGTTAACCTCTACGATAGGACCCCGCATTGCGAAGTTCATCTTGCATCACATCATATGTCGTTTTGGTATTCCATCCAAAATAATCTCGGATAATGGGCCATCATTCAAGAACAAAGACGTGCGTGCTTTGACCACAAATTACAAAATTCAGCACAGCTTTTCAACACCCTATTATCCGCAAGCAAATGGGCAAGCAGAGGCATCAAACAAGACACTAGTTTCCATCCTTAAAAATACCGTCGCAGACAGTCATAAGGATTGGCACATACAAATCCCACTTGCACTTTGGGCTTATCGCACTAGCATTCGGACGCCAACTGGGGCAACTCCGTTTTCACTAGTGTATGGCTCAGAGGCAGTAATGCCTCTCGAGTTGGAAATTCCTTCCCTCCGCATATCAATGCAGAAATTCATCGATGATGGCACTGCATGGCAGGCCCGGTTAGACCAACTTACGTTGCTTGACGAACGACGCGTTAATGCTCTTGAGCACTTACGTATCTATCAAGAGCGACTTAAGAAATCTTACAACATGAAGGTTCACCTAAGGGACTTTTGGGTTGGTGATTTGGTTTTGAAGTAAAACCAACAAAATTCTAATTTTCCGCCCCACCTGAGGGATAAATTCATGACAAATTGGTTAGGTCCTTATGTCATTGATAGCAAAATAGGACCCGGGACATACCGGCTAGCTTCTCTTGATGGTATCAAGGAAACAGAACCCTTGAATATCAGTCATTTACGACCATTTCATATCTAAGAAAGCCATATCCCAAAAAAAAAAAAAAAAAGCTCCAAGGATTATTGCAATCTCTTGGTCAAATCAAAAACAATAAAATACATCAAAAACAACAAAAATTTGCTATCATTTCTACGCATTCTCAAATTCATCAATTGAAAGTTTTCTCACATCTCATCTTCATGCTCGCCAAACTCAATTCATCAAAAATACAAAAATATGTAGCTGCATTAGCATTGCATCCATACATTGCATATTTGTGGTCGTATAGGTCAAAGGCACCATAGGCTGAAATTGCTCTGATAGTCCATCTTGTTCCCCACTGTTCCATTTCATAAAAACAACAGACACACCATGCATTGCTTCCACCACACTAGAGTCAGTGGTCTTTTAATGTATCAAGAGTTTTCGTAGTTCAGCCAAAATTTTCCTCTTTAGCAATACACCTTGAAATACACCTTGATACGTAACATCCCAACACAAACTAAACACATTAACAATTCCAGAGTTATGTGAAAGAAAGATGAAACCTGCACAGTAATCTAGGTCACCATAAGCGAAACGGTTATCTTGCTCATCCCCCTGTGCGGATGACCCAAAGAATGCTGAGAGTTGGCAAAAGGACAAGCATCACCCCTACCCAATTCCCAAAAATCCCTAATTCTCAAAAGTTGCAAAAAAAATCAAAAAAAAAAAAAAAAATTTTGCAAAACGTCAAAACATCAAGATTTGACATCCTACAGTGCACACATCAAAATGCACTAAGAAACAGTGATTTTTATCACTCCAATCCCTTGCTCAAAAAAATAAATAAATAAATAGTGATCTCATCACTACAAAAGAGCAAGTATCCTATTACAATTGAAGAAAAGAAGGGAGTTGAACTTGAATCCCTAGAACTCTCAGCATTCTAAAGGTATTCTCGCATGACAATATATCTGTCACATTAACTTGCGTACAGATCAATGTTTGCATGTGGATAAGCTAGCTTATGACATCCTAGAAAACATTGCGGATTAATCTAACTAAACATAACAAAGGAGTTAGTGGAGCTAGTTAGGTGATCCTCGATACGAGTTCGGTTGAAATCCCATCCGGCATCGGCGGTATCCCGATAAATACCACATAAATGAACTCAATTGCACACACGGGGATGTGAAATAGCTTGGTCAAAAACAGGTCTGATTCATACCTTGTTCAAAAATCATGTAAGATAAAGTACAGTCGTGGCTAGTGAGCTAAAACCGTCTGAGTCTCAGAAAACCTTAGCTACATTTCTAAACCAACTGCGCTACTTTTCATCCTCGCAAATACCATCAAAAAATACAAAAACAGAAAAACCATGCATAGAAATCACCTAAAAACAAAATAACAGAGCTCTAAACAGTCTATGGTACCATAGCCAAACATCACAAATCCCATTCATCCGATTCATCTCTGCATATCACATATAAATTAAAAACATTTGCATTCATCATAGCATATGCATACATCAAAATAAATCAACATAATACATCCATATTCATCAACCATCATGCACAAGATCAAAGAAAATCAAAACAACAAAAACAACAAATAAATGCAACACAAAAACAAAAAGCAATAAACATTGCCAGACACAAGTGCTCTTGGCCAAACCTAGGAATTGAATGATTAAAGTATAAAATGAACACATCAAACCTACTCTCAACCTAGGCATGGAAACTGCCACTCAAAAGTTTCTTGGTGAACCCACCATCCATCGAAAATTCACCCTTATACCCCTCCCCCAAGAGGCGGGACCTTCAAAGGGCCTCTCAATCCGAGGTATTGTCCCATATTTCTTGCATCCTCCTTTCGGGCATGGATCCTATAGCCTGAAGTTAAGGATGCAAAAAATTTAGAGCGATACATTTTGGTGAACCCGACGTGAAAACTAAAAACCTTTTGAAAACAATCCAAAAAAAAAAGCAAAACATAAATGTATTTAGAATCATCAGACAAACAAGTAAGATTGCATATCATATTTAGATGGTAGATTATAATAAAAGATGAGATGTCACCATTAATGTTGAGAATCAATTAGCAACCATAGAGATTACTTCTTTTCTTAGAGTATCTCGAACATATAGAGTCCCACCTTTATAGGATGAACTTAATAGGAGATTGAATCTTATTTCATCTAGATCAACCAAACTTAGGCAAATCAAGAGGTTTTTCTTAGATAGAATCTTGGATCCTAATCAAGTGACCTTGTATCATGAGCTTTAGAGAGCTTGCCATAGGTGGTTTGCAGATAAAAGAGCCCTTGTGTCTTCTGAGTTTTACACCTTTGAGGAATACCTCGACAATGTAGTTGTAGTGCATAAATTTCTATCACGTATAGAGGATCAAGAAGTCGTTCTTACGGATAGAAAGAGATGGAATAGAGTTCCTAGAGTTGTGTTATATCGAGAGTATTGCCATGAGATCTATTTTTACAAGATAGAGTCAGAAGTAGATAACATCACCATAGCACACTTTGTCAAATTCTTGAAAAACCATTTTCAATTTGAAGAGGAGCATTTCATGACTCCTTATGAACTTGATCCCATCAATGACATCTATAAACTATTTATAGAAAACTAAGCCATTCTTTTATTATTGTTATTTCTTGCATTTAGTATGTTGTTTGTTCTCTTTATAATCATAAAAAACAAAATAAATAAATAAAACAAAATTAAAAAAACAAAACAAAACATAACAAAAATCAAAACATTTTCTTTTAAGTATTATAGTAGGTATATAATTAAAATATATACCTCCCAAATTTGTTGCAAATATATATATATATATATATTTATTAAAATCTAAATTTAAGCATAATGACTAGACTTAGGAATGGAAAACAGACTGAAGTAGAAGAAGATTGGTTAGGAAAACCATTAAATAAACTAGATGTCCTTCCTGAAGACCCAATTGAGGAAGAAGGAACCCTAGACCAACAAGAAGAAGAATTTATTGTAGGAAATGAAAAAGAGAAACTGTTAGAGAGGAAGGATCCTCATCCCCTAAAATATCTCCGGAAGGAGCTATTACTTTTGAGAACATGGAACATTTCTAGAAGTTCCTCAATACTAATATTGGTGCCCTTAATAGAGTAGTCCATATGGACAAGGATCAAATTAGTGACACTCAAGCAACCCTAGAAGAAATATATCACACATGCACTAATCCCTTGTCCTTTGTTGATCAAGAAAGTGATCAAGCTGGACCATCCAATTTGGATATGGCTGCTATAATCCAGAACATGCAACAACAATAGGTTACCCAACCACCTAGAGTGCCTATTACTAAGCCTAGGGTTATTCCCACATAAAAGAAACCTTCATTCATTGCTCTATTTCACCAAGCTATTGATCAACATACCTCAAATCAACAAAAGCCTAAAACAAAACCAAACACCAATTTCCAACAATCTAGGATACAACATAATGCTACAACAAATCTTCTTCATAATACTCTTCCTACCAACCATTTGCATAACAACAATATAGCATCTAATCCTTACGTCACGCCATCATATGCTCATAAATCCCATACTCAGGTACCACCGAACCAATATGGTGGAAAAAATAGTAATCTGGAAGCCATGGTGAAATAGTTAGTCTCCCGCATGGACCAGATAGATCCCTACCGTCCCTCGTACAATTATCAAGAGATGTGTAGTCAGCCTCTAGATCCTATAGTTGTAGCACAACCATATCCTAAACACGTCCCTATGCCTGTCCTACCTATATACAAAGGAACCAAATATCCCATAGAGCATCTTCGTATGTTTAGGATAGCATGTCATGACATATCACATGATGACTTGTTATTACTAAAGATGTTCCCAAAAAGTTTAGGAGGAATGGCATTAGAATGGTATTATCAACTACCCACTCATTCTTTGAGGAATTTTGAAGAGAACATCGCTAAGTATTTTGTGCATCAATTTAGTGCCTACATTGAAAGGCATGTAACCATTAAATATTTGTACAACCTAAAACAAGACAAAGATGAATGTTTTGCTGATTTCTTAGCTCGATGGAGGCAATTGATAGGAAAATTACACTTTGTGTTACCTTATCGGGAAATGTTGGATATCTTTATCAATAATTTACAAGAACAACTATCCTATGAGTTATCAACTGCTACCTTGACCACCTTCGATCAAGCTATAGATTTAGCTCGAAGAGTGGAAGATGCTCTTATTATGAGAGGTCAACTTAAAAAGAAATATGATAAGAAAACATCCAAAAATCAATATAAAAATAAACAATTTGTGAGTGATGGAGTCACTGATAGTAGAAATATCACTACTGTTAATACTATGAAAACAACAGAGAAATTTATACTGAAACCTCCTGATAAACCACCTAAATAATTTACTAGGTTAAATCAACCTCTATCAACCATTCTCCCACAATTACTAGCACGAGGTTTTATCCAACTACCAAATATCCGGGAACTTGATCCAACTATACCCGGATACAGAGCTGATTTACATTGTGATTTCCATAGAGGGCCTGGACATGCTACCAACTCTTGTAAAATATTAAAACATAAAATACAAGACCTGATTGATAATAATGAGATGGAGGTGCAAGCCTTTCAACCTAAACAAAATCCTCCCAATAATGCTCAAAAGAACATCCCCCAAAATTAGAATCAAAATGCCAATCAATCATTGGACATATTTCAACATCCTTTACCAAAGCATGGTAAAGAAGTGGCTAATCAAATTGAGCACCATAATGTTCCCCCTCCTACTCGATATGTAGGAACTATTAGTGGACATTCACCTACTCATGATGTGGAAGTATTTGACACAACTTTATCCATGGTTATGACTAGACCTCTATATAATACTCAGACACCTGATCTTAGTGATGTAGAATATGAGACTAAAAGTGACATGGAAATCACCTCAAATCAATCGAATAACTCTGAATATGAATCAGATCCTATTCAACCTATCACAAGTTCTATGGTTCCAGAAGAACCATTTCCAAGAAGAGTCACTACTCGACCATCTTCTCACCAATTACTTTCTAATGAACAAGCCATAAACGCTAGACCAAGGCCCATTCATCATCCGCAAAATAATATTGTAGGTACCATCGGAGCCATTACTCGACAACAGGCTCAAAATTCTCAACAAGATCAAACTCAGAACGATGGATAAGCTCCATTTGTTTTGAAAAATCCTAATAAAGGGAATCATGCACCTAATGTTCAACCTAAGCCTCCTTATAATATTAAGGAATAATTATCAAATACTATAGCTAGAATTTCCCTTTTGGACCTTTTAAGATCTTCTCCTACACATAGGGATGAATTAATGCTCACATTAAGCCAGATGATGATACCACAAAATATTCAACTTGAAGCCATGTCCAATACTATCATAACTCAAGAAGTTGATTGTATTGACTTTTGGGATAGAGATATACCACAACATAGTTTACATAAGGATAACCCCTTATCTATTACTGTCCTAATTGGAGATGTAGCAGTTAAACGAGTCTTGATTGATAATGGTTCATCTTTAAACATTTGCACATTTGACTTCTACCAAATATTTGGGTTTAGAAGTGATGAAATGAAAAGAACTGATATGATCATAAAAGCCTTCAATGACGAAACACAAGAAACATGTGGAGTTATCACTATCCCATTGCAAGTTGGTCCAAGAACCTTAGACACAACCATATTTATTGTACATTGCCCTACATCATACAATATACTTTTGGGTCACCCTTGGATCAACGCGATGCGAGTTGTTCCCTCAACTTTACATCAATGTGTTAAATTCGAATTTAAAAATTAGTTGGTTACCATTCATGGTGATCCTAGACCCTTTGATATGTGTGCTTTGGTAGAACCTGTTGGAGTTCAATTTTGCCCTACTTTATCATCCACACATCCTAATTCTCATCAACCATCTAAACGTGTGAAACATACACCCATAACATCATCTACTTTTTCCCCACCAACTACACCTCTACATATAGTTCAACCGTATTCCGAACAAACCACATTAGGACCTCAAAAATATCCTAAACCCACAACCAATGCTTCTTGTTTTACTCCTATAACTTCCATACCTATAGATCCATCCAAAGACATCTCTACAACATCTACACCCACTAGAGGCATACTTTCTGCATCCGAAAACATAGGAAATGTTCCTTCTACCTCTTACGCTCTTACTGATGAGCTCTTACCCGATTTATCTAAAATTCTTATATCGGAGAAAACAAACTTTGCTATGCAAAATTCCCTTATTTTAAATAATTTGCCACCCTCTCCTTGTACCTTGGGCCTCCCACAGCCTATGGTAAGTATTTACCAAGTCGGGAGTTGCGCTTTTATTTATAAGGGATATGACTGGGGAAGAATACCTAGAAACATCACGACTCATTATGATGGATATGGTCACTGTTATTTTACTAATGAGTATATAAAAGCTAAGCCAATAATGCTTAAATTGGGATATAAAGGGAAAGGTTTGGGACCTTTATAGAATGGTATGAAAGAACCTTTTGAGGTAGAACCATGGCCTGCCCAATGTGGTGTGGGCCTATTTCCTAGTAAAGGTCAACCCTTCCCATTTGAGGATGATGACCATCTCATATCTTACCAAGATTATTTGGATGAACGTGATGCTTTGTGTTTAAGGAATAACCCATTTACATGTAATATGCTATCCATAGCTTACCCTGAGATGATTGCTGAATCCGAAGATGAGTTGGAGGGGGATATCTTCCATGATGTATCCATTGAGGAATTGTTATATAACGGATTTTATTTTGATGGCTCTATACCTAGTATAGCCCAGCTTGAGGCCACGACTCCTCAAGATGAATTATCCAAGCTAACCTTGGAAGAATTACAAGAATTGGGTGTTTCACCCACCCCATATAATTTTGAGAGAGATCTACACATGGAAGTAGAAAACGTCATAAAAATTAACATTGGAACCAAAGATAACCCTCACATAATCAACATTGGATCAAAATTGAGTCAAGAAAAACAAGATAAATACATTGCATTCCTTAAAGAATATGAAGAAATTTTTGCTTGGACATATGAAGATATGCCAGGATTAGACCCTTCTATAGTTATGCATCACCTAGTAGTCCATCTGGATGCTAAACTTGTTAAACAGAAACTTAGAAAAATGCATCCTAAAGTGGCTTTACTAGTCAAAGGGGAATTAGAAAAACTCTTGAAGGTTATTTTTATACAAGCCATTGATTATGCTAAATGGATCTCAAATGTTGTTCCAGTAACTAAGAAAGAAGATACCAAAGTTAGGGTTTGCACAGACTTTAGAGATATTAATGTTGCATGACCTAAAGACAATTTTCCTCTTCCCAACATGGATCAGATCATTGATTTTACTGCTGGGAGTGGAATGATATCCCTAATGGATGGATTCTCTAGTTATAATCAGATCAAGATAGCTCCTGAAGATCAGGCTAAAACAACCTTTACTACCCCTTGGGGAACCTTTTGTTGGAAAGTGATGCCATTCGGTTTGAAGAATGCAGGTGCAACATATCAACGATCCATGACTTATATCTTTCACGATATGATGCATGATATTCTACATGATTATGTAGATGATATTATAGCCCGTTCCATCAAAGAAGATGATCATTTAGATGACTTGAGAAAAGTATTTGATCGGTTAAGGGAATATCTTATCCGACTAAATCCAACCAAATATATATTCGGAGTTAAGTCCGGTAAATTATTGGGGGTTATAGTTTCTTTACGTGGCATTGAAATTGACCCTCTCAAGATCATGGCTATCACTAATATGCCCACACCCACAAATATATCTGAATTACGAAGTCTACAAGGTAAGCTTCAAGTTATTCATCACTTCATCGATAAGTTGGTAGACAAAATATGAACCCTTTCTTAAGCTTCTTAAGAAAGATGTCTCTTTTCATTGGGACGACGAATGCCAAGAAGCATTTGAACTCCTTAAACAATATCTCCTTAAACCACCGGTGCTTTCACCACCTAGATATGATCGTCCATTTATCTTGTACATTTTTGCTTCATATTTTGCCTTAGGAGCTATGTTAGCTCAACTTGATGATGAGAAGAAAGAACGTGCTAATTATTACATTAGAAGAACCTTAATCAGTTATGAAACTTGCTATATAGTATTAGAGAAGTTATGTCTCGCAGTCATATTTTCTACACAGAAACTATGCCATTATATGCTCAGTCAGAAAACATATGTTATTGCTAAATTTGACCCTTTGCGATATCTCATGAGTCGACCGTACTTATCTGGTCGCACAACAAAGTGGGTTCTTGCGCTAAGCGAGTTTGAACTCATGTTTATAGGACATAAGTCTGTTAAAGGTCAAATCATAGTAGATCAATTAGCTACTACACCCTTAGAGTCTACCCATCCCCTCATCATTGAGTTTCTTGATGAATGCCTTAAACTAGAGGCAGACCATCCAAAGCAATGGTCCCTATACTTTGACGGAGCATGATGTATGAGTGGGGCTGGTGCAGGTATTATTTTAATATCTCTGTAGAAACATCTTATACCTCTGTCCTTTAAATTAACATTTGCTTGCATTAATAATACTGTTGAATATGAGGCTCTAATCCTTGGATTACGAGTTGCCTTGGCACTAAACATTAAAAATCTATTGGTTTTCGGTGATTCTCAACTTGTCATAAATCAAATCAATGATTTTTATCAGACCAGAGATGATAAATTGCATCTATACAAATCATATGTCTTACAATTATTATCTTTGTTTGATCAAGTTACCTTGGAAGCTATTCCTCGAACTAGCAATCGTGCGACTGACGCTATGGCTACAGCTGCATCTCTTTTGCCCTTGGAGTTAGATGATGAATATGCTACCATAATTATTCATTGACTCTAGGAACCTGCTTCAAATAAATCATGCTTAGAACCTTTGGATGTGTTTCTAATCAATGAAACTACTCCTGAACCATGGTACACTGATATATTTAATTTTCTTCAAAATGGGACCTTTCCTGAAGGTTGTAATAGCAACCAACGCAGGTTATTACGTAGACAAGCAAGTCGCTTCGTGATTATTGGTAATACCTTGTATAAGAGATCTTTTGAAGGCATCTTTCTGAGATGTCTGAATCTAGAAGAATTTAGATCAACTTTGAGTGAAGCCCACAATGGATCTTGTGGGGGACATTTTAGTGGTAGCACCATTGCTAAGAAGCTCCTTAGGATAGGATATTTTTGGCCTACCATGGAGAATTATGCACATGATTATGTGCACCATTGTGACAAGTTCCAGAAACACGTTGACCTTGTCCATGCACCTGCATAAGAACTATAGGCTATTTCATCTCCTTGGCCCTTTTCAAAATGGGGCTTAGACATCATTGGAAAAATTAACCCTGTGTCATCTGATGGACACAAATTCATCATAACCACCACCGAGTATTTCACGAAGTGGGTTGAAGCTATGCCCTTAGCTTCTTGCACTGGAGCCCAAGTTTCCAAGTTTATTTTTAATCAAATTATTTGTAGGTTCGGAATTCCCGCAAATCTCATCTCAGATAATGGAACTTGTTTCAAAAATAAAGATGTCAAAAAATTATGTCAAAAATATAAAATTCAACATCGTTGGTCCACCCCCTATTATCCTCAGGGTAATGGCCAAGCAGAAGCATCTAATAAAACATTAATCAAAATCCTAAAAATACTGGTCAATAAATCTGGCCAATATTGGCACATCCAACTATATCCTTCTTTGTGGGCTTATCAAACTAGCATTCGCACTCCCACGGGTACTTCACCTTTTGTTTTGGTTTATGGCGCTGAAGTTGTTTTTCCCTTTGAATTAGAAGTTCCTTCTTTGGCTCTGCTACTTCAAGATACTTAAGTAGGATATGAATATCATGCTGGTAGACTTAGTCAACTGGAACTCCTAGATGAGAAGTGCATAAATGCTTTGGAGCATCTTCGTGCCTACCAAAACAAGCTTAAATGAGCATACCTCAAGAAAGTTCATCATCGATCCTTTGAGATCGGCGACCTTGTCTTAAAAGAAAATAAAAAAAATACTAATGCAACTAAAGACCTTAAAGGTAAATTTGAGCCCAACTAGCTTGGACCGTATATCATCACTGCTAAATTTGGCTCGGGAGCATACCGATTATCTACCTTAGATGGTAAAGATCTTAAAGAACCTATGAACATTATGCATCTCAAACGCTATTATGCATAAAATTTGGTCATTTCATCATTGTATATATTGTTATTTTGCATATTGTTTCATTTTTGTTATCCATATAAAAATTTCAAAAAAAAAAAAACAGTAATAGTATTTATTCTTTCCATTCATAAATTAAAATCAAAATATAAAAACACTTCAAAATCATCAAAATCTTCAAAAACATCTTTTATTTTTGTACCTGTCAATTCTTGAAGTATTGCAGTTATATTTTCAGTTATTTTGGATAATTTAACATTTATTTGGAATCCCGCACTTTCACACTCACATGAATAAATATCTTGATTTTATTTGGTATGATTATTAATCTCTCCTATATCAAAATCCATAGTTGAATTAAATAAAGTTTTTTGAGCATAGAGAATTGATCTTGTTATTTACTTGAACCAAGTATATCTCTTCACATTAAAATGATTTCATTGCAAATTCGATATGACGCTACATAGTAGAAGTGGTTTCTTGAGGGAAAATTTTCCCCTGCTATCCTATCATGCACATGGTCTAGAATCTTTTAGAATTGACAAAAGGACAAGCTCACCCCTACCCAGAATAAAAATCCCTTGCTCTACAGCCAATCCGAGAAAGTATCCCTAGCATAGGAAGAAAAGGAAAAGGTAAAGAAAATGAGAAAAAGAAAAATATCATTTTGTACCATCACAGCAATATTTCAGCATTATCTTAGTTCCAAGCAAAAATACAAAAAAAAAAGAGAAGAGAAAGAGAAAATAAAAGCAAAATGCAATAAAATCCCTTTCCCTACCCCTTGAAAAAGAAAATAAGGGTGAATGAGCTTGAATCCCTAGAATTCTCAATTATTTGAAAACCGTGAGGTAAGCCCCATAATAGGTGGTTTGTGCCCAACCCGCTTGGCCTTGGGTAACTCCTAGCATGGTGATATGTCTGTCACATTAGCGACCTTCTTTTGTATAGACCTATGTCTACTTATGGATCAGCTAGCTCTTGATGACCTAACTTACATAGTAGTCTGGTACGGTTACATGCATATAAATCATGGTCAACGAACATTTATTTGGTTAATTCAAATTACTTGTATCAAATAATCTTGCTCAAAATTGGTAAATGAACAATACAATTGCACATACATTTGTATTTGAGAGATTTTTGTATCATTATGATAAATCAAGATCGGCAATGAACTCACATATGCACATGAGGGTTCCTTATAAATCTACATTTGTCTTTGAGATAATTTAAAATATTTCTGCAACTCTTTTGGAATAATTTTTCTTCTTATTTCAGAACATCTGTTTAGTATAAAAACAATTACATACATTGTTTTCAAAAATCCCAAAATTCTTTCAAACAACATATTACAAAATCTAGTAAATAAAGTCAAGTTTATATATTATTATTTTTTGTTTATCTCAAAATCAAAAATCAATCATGCAATAAAACTAAAATATCAATTTCTTCTTTGGATTTCGTGATGATGGTATAAGTCTATACCTATAATTCTATGCCTAGCGCAAACCATTGTTCTAATTTTATTTTTCCATTCATTTTAAAAACATATGGCTTACATCATTATGTTACACAATTGAGCTTTAAAAAGAACGAACACATTTTTTTTATTATTTTTATTTCATTATGTCAACATTCCATTCTTGCAACCATGGTATAATTTCTAAGGAATTATTCAAAAAATTTATCACACTTAGGAATTTTATGCCTAGCAAAAAATCATATTTTTAATATTTCATGCATAATATTTTTATGAAAATATGAAAACAAATCATCACCATCATCATTTTCATCATCACAACACCAAGTCTTAAGACAATCTCTTAAGCACTCTTTTACTTTTACCAATATTTCTATACTGGGATTAGCTTGACGACCTAGTGAGCGACGACTCCATGAAATGGTCTATAACAACGACAATGTCCTTTGAAATTATTGTTAAAAGTCCCTTTTATTTTTCATCAAATCACCTCAACAAAACAACCAATTTATCCACATCAGATTATTTCATTACAATTTTATGCCATGACATAAAAATTATAATTTATTTTCAAACGACATAATTATATGCATCATCAATCAACAAATCCAAAATTAAAGCATCATACACCATTTACACAAGTCATATCATCAAAAACAAGACCATATATATATATATATATATATATATATATATATATATATATATATATATATATCCAAATTATGTACATCATATCAAAACTAGATTGGTATGCCACAATCTATACCCTGGCATACTGGTAGGGTACCTAGGAATAGATATTTGGGGATATATTATTATATTGTATAAGGGTTGGCATGGGCCACACATAACCCAAGGTTGATTGTATTATAATATTATATTATATTTTAATATAATATAATATTAGTAGTAGGCTCTCCAAAGTAGAATAAGAATATGGATATATAAAGAAGAGATATTTGTCATTGTAAGGGATTTATATCATTGAAGAAGAATATTATGTAATCGTCGTGCCCATGAAGTGGCCTCTCATCTTGGGAGATCTTGTGGAGTTATTCCTTCCTTAAGGATTATTATTGGTGTTGCCCTACCTTAAGGGTATTATCTATCTCTCTCTCATTTGTGGATTGTTATTGTGGATAATGTATTGTGGATGAATGATTTGATATTTCTGCATATTGGTGAATGGTTCATGTTTAATAATAAAAGTTATGCAACAAGTGGTATCAAAGCAACGATTTTGGCAAAGTGGGGATTTTTGTGTGAAACCCTAGAATTAGGGCAATTTTTTTTTGGAAAAAATGTCTCATCTTTCAGGAGCCATATCTCTGCGCAAGTTGATCCGATTCAAGCGATTCTTGGATCAGATTGTGCAAAATTTGAAGAGCTTTAAAATGAGTGGTCATATGAAGGAATCTGAGTAGTATTGAGGGAGATACGACCTTTTGAAGTTAGTCATCCGAAATAAGGATAGTGACAAATTTCGCAGATTTTTTTTGGAAAAACGTCTCATCTTTCAGAAGCCATATCTTTACGACAGTTAATCCGATTGAGGTGATTCTTGGATCAGATTATGCAAAATTTGAAGAGCTTTAAAATGAGTGGTCATATGAAGGAATCCAAGCAATATTGAGGGAGATACGACCTTTTGAATTCAGCCATATGGAACAAGGAAAGTGACGAATTTTCAAATCGCAAATTTTTGAAGACGGAATTTGTTTAGTTCGGGTAAGCAAATCAGTTGCAATTTATTTTGTTGGGAAGAAAAATTGTAGATCTAGTTGTTTATGGGATTTTTGGCTTCAACTTGGTGGGAAGATATTTTTTTTCCATAAAACCCTAGTTTGCATTAGGGCATGATATTTATTATAAAAAAAAAAAAAAAAAAACCCTAGTTGCATTAGGGCATGAACAATGGTACTCCAAAGTTTTTTGGAGAAGATGATATTGATGCTAGAGAATGGTGGAAAAATTTTAGATCTCTATATTGTAATGACTCATGGGGGAAATCCATGATTGGTATATGTCTTCAAGGGAAAGCTTTGTTTTGGTGGATAAAGTTTTGTGAAGAAAGGAATAATGAATACACTTGGGATGAAATAGAGCATGCATTCTTGATTAAATGGGACCCATATTATGTAGATCGCATAAGGGATTTCATCGAAAAAAAAAAAAAAAAAAAAAAAAAAAAAACGACTATGAAAAAGAAATCAAATTACTCAATAAGAAAGAGGAAAAGGTCAGGGAATATAAAAAAGATGTCAATATGCGAGACAGAGGAAACCATACCTTTGGTGGAAGATAAATTGGAAAATGGACAAAGGAATTTGTGTAAATCTATAAAGTATATTTTACAAGTTCATGGAAGCATTCAAAAGGAGCAGGTTATTATTTCCATTGACCCCGGTAGCGAGATTTAATTTTATTAATATTGCTTTGGCTAAGAAGTTGCAAGTTCAAGCAACAAAAATTAAGGACATACAACTAGAGGGTGAGCATGTTCATATTTTTGAAGATTTGAAGATCACCATGGATAAATATGTTTTACATTCAGATTTCTATGCTATTGAGATGGATGATGAGGATATTGTTCTTGGTTATCCTTGGTTAGATTCTTTGGGTACTGTTAACATTAATGTGCAAAAGAAGTTTATGAAGTTATGGTACAGAAAAAAGAAGATAACATTGCAGGATATTTCTCATCTTGAGGAGCAAGGATACAAGGAAAATCAAGAAGTGGTTGTAGAAGAACAAATTGAAGAACATGAAACAGAATCCAAGAAGGTGATAGTAGCAACAGAGTCCATGAAAGAAGTAGCAGTAACTAATTCAGTGGAAATAACATTGCAGGATATTTCTCGGCTTGAGGAGCAAGGATACAAGGAAAATCAAGAAGTGGTTGTAGAAGAACAAATTGAAGAACATGAAACAGAATCCAAGAAGGCGATAGCAACAACAGAGTCCAAGGAATATTTGATAGAAGAGCACAAGGACACACCAAACAAAGATAACATGAAAGAACAAGGTGTAGAAGAATTTAAAACAATGAAGCCAAAGGTTGAAAAGTCAAAGAAGGTAGAACATCAAGTAAAGGTTGCACCATATCGCCATCCACACCACCATGAGTGGAAAAAATATTGGAGGCATGGTTCAAGGCAATAATATTATGGTTCTACATGTAATCAACAGGGCACCAACTATGGTAGTGTTTGGCAAAGAAAGCATAGTGATCATGGTTTTCAACATGGTTCATCAGCATCAAGGAACAAGTGGACCCATCATTCAAGTTATCAAAATACAATAGCAGAAGCATGGAGCCAACGAAGCAGATTTGGATACTCAAGTAACAAAATGGTGTACCAGCATCATCGAGTCTCACTTGGATGGATGGATGAGCGAGATTGGTACCAATTGCTAACATTGCTTAGCAAATCATACTATCGGGTTTCTTCATATGTTTCGAGGACGAAACATTTGTAAGGAGGGTGGCATGGTAGGGTACCTAGGAATAGATATTTGGGGATATATTATTATATTGTATAAGGGTTGGCATGGGCCATACATAACCCAAGGTTGATTGTATTATAATATTATATTATATTTTAATATAATATAATATTAGTAGTAGGCTCTCCAAAGTAGAATAAGAATATGGATATATAAATAAGATATATTTGTCATTGTAATATTCATATCATTGAAGAAGAATCTTATGTAATCGTCGTGCCCACGAAGTGGCCTCTCATCTTGGGAGATCTTGTGGAGTTATTCCTTCCTTAAGGATTATTATTGGTTTTGCCCTACCTTAAGGGTATTATCTATCTCTCTCTCATTTGTGGATTGTTATTGTGGATAATGTATTGTGGATGAATGATTTGATATTTCTGCATATTGGTGAATGGTTCATGTTTAATAATAAAATTTATGCAACATATATATATAGTAACAAATACAATCTCTGTGCAGTGAGCGTCTAGTCTTGAGAAGCCCTCGAGCTCTCAGTATCGTCTCTTCTCCTGCCCTGAGGTGGAGGAGGAGGCCCCATCGGAGTCTGCCCTATGTTGTGGGTCCTTGACATTGATCGTGACGATGTCCTCGATGACCCCATCCTGATCAGCCCCATAATGTCAGTTGGTAGCTGTAACCTCTGGCTCTCTAGATCCATATGGTAGTATGCTCCCTGGTAGAATGCAGTCTAAGCCATAGACCATGCCAAATATTGCATACTCACTCCTTTTACCTAAGCTCTGAGCCATGTAGCCTCATCTTGCAGTGTCTACACCTAAGCCCGAAGGTGGGCAACCTCAGCCCAGAGAGCCGCCATCTCGCTGCTCTCTCCTACCTCGACACCCTTGCCCTTATCAGGCAATGGTGGTCTCTCCCCCTACTGAGAAGGAAGTCTCTCCTCCCTTCACCCTCCCTGCTATGACCTTTGTGGATCCTAGCCCATCCTTTGGCATCTCTCCTATGGAGACCATTGCTGCTCTCTCCCGTCGTGACCCTGTGCTACCTCAATAGTAGCCTGGCATTGCCTCCCCATATGATGCACCATGGCATGCACTAGACCCTATGCCCTCATCATCTGAGGAGGGTAGATGCCTACGTACCAGGCATCGTATCCATCGATAACCCCAGCATCATCACCATCCACTGGATGGATGGGGGCATCATCCATGTCCTGACTCTAGAACCGTTGCATGTCTGGAGCCCCACTCAGTGTAGTACTATCTTGGATAGTCTAGGAGTACTCGTAATCCCTAAGAGAAGGGATCCCCTATTGTAGACCAAACTATCGTAGCACCCAGTCATAGCGGTGGAGATCTACCTCTCCCCACTCCATCCTCAGCTAGTAGGCTCACCTGATGCGAGCCAACTCTTGCCCATCCTCTGCCCACATGGGGTTCTCTAGGTAATCTGGTCTAGGATGAGGTCATCCAGCAACCTCCGTGACATTGACAGATCTATCCACCGCTGTGACCCCCTTTGTAGCCACCAGTAGAAAACCTAGGGCCTCTCTTGATAAACCCCTGTTAGTGGTATCCTTAACGGCCTTCGCACCATGATGTGCTTCCAACACCAAACCTATAGCAAATGTCAAGACTAGACATCGACCCCCCTTGTATACGACCCCATATAGGATCCTATACAAGCGACATAGTACAAAGCTGCCCCATGCAAACCTGTATCCGTGGTCTCTCATATTGCAAACTATATCTGAGAGGAGCCATGGTAATCTGCACCCACTTTGGTGGCACAGCAGTAAGCCACCTACCACCCCTTCCAAAACCCAAGTTAGCCTAGATGCCCTAGGCATCTACCTCAGTGACTCGATGTTCACCCCACCCTTCTCTAGGGTGAAGCTCGGGTATCTGGTCAGTCGCATCATAGCCTGGCCCTGATTGGTCATAGGTGTCATCAACCATCCTTATATGGGGATCCTCATGATCCTCCATACATCCTATAGAGTGGGAACCATCTCCCCTGTCGATAGCCAGAATCAGGATGACCCTAGATACCACCTCTCTACTAGGGTTGTCAATAGCCCCATGTCTGTTGGTACTTGTGGCATCTCTGCCACATGTTGTAGACTGACCTGAGCTAGTCGGTCACACTCTGCCTGATCAAGAGTGGCCAAGTCATCTCTCAGCTTGCCATATTTCCATTTTTGACTCTTTAGTAATCCTTTCTACAAAACAAACAATAAAACAATAAAATTTATTAATAAATCAATCATTGTAATCAAATTAAACACATTTTGATCAAGCTTAAAGATGATATCATCCACCATTGGATGATATCATCCCAAATTAGGCACAATCGTCCTTTGTTAGGATGAAATCATCTCTAATTTCACAACTTGGGGATCGCTCCTTGTTGGATGAGATCACCCCTAGTACGTCGATTTTGCCCTCAGACGAAATCGATAATTTAGGGATGATTTCATCCCGACATCGTCGACAGCCTCAAAACGGCCACGATGCCCCAAATAATCAAAATTTAAAGCAAAAATATTGCACAAATTAAATTCAAACCTAATTTACTAGGATTAGATCCTTACCCGTATCCCGCGTCAGACCTTTGTCGCTCTGTGCGTTGTCTCCACCATTTTTTTCTCTCTGTAGAGCTCTGGAATAGTAAAAATGAATAGTACAAATAAATTAGGGTTTTACCCTATTTTTCTTAATTTTATTCACAACCAACAACATTTTAATTTTGCTTTTCTGCGGTTTTTTCCTCAAACGTACGATTTGGGTAAAAACACGGAGGGGGCACCATAGTTAGCAGTCGTACGATTCGACCTAGAATCGTCATCTAGAAAATTGAGTACATTTTTGTTTTCTCGTAAAACGAGAATAACTCGTCTTTAATGCATTTTCTTTGAAAAATTTTCTAAAGAGGGGGCAAAATGTAGCACCCTAAAATTGGCACAGTTAAACCTTAGTAAAAGATAAGAATTCAAATTTTAACCTCAAACTGCCCATTAACCGCCTGTTACCCACTTTCCTTGTTTTCCATGCCATTTTTAGGATTTGTTTTGACCGTTGGATGATATCGTCCTAGATTAGATGAAATCATCCTAGATCTGATGAATTCGTCTGGAACAAAACGTCCAGATGATTTTGTCCTAAAACCAAATTTTCATAATTAGCTTTTGTTTCAATAGCTTCTCTAACTTGGGCAGAAAGTGTGTCTGTGCAGTTAGAGTCTCCCCCATTGGAGATCTCCCAAATTGGGATGATATCCAACCTCCTAACCTCTCCCTAATCCTATATAAACTGATATTTTCTCAATTTATCCCCCTAACTCTCTGCCTGAAACTCTGCTTAAACACCCTAAACTTCCACGCACCTTAGAGCATCCTCACACCATCATTTGCATTCTGTATTTTGTGTTTTCTTGTAGGAACTTTAATATTTTTCAGTCGAAACTAGCTCAGATCGTCGCAAGCGATTTCAGACGATTTTGGATGATCCTGTCGAGGAGTGCAGATGATATCGTATTATTGGAGGTGATCCCAACTGTAGTCCATATTGGGAGCAATCAGAGTCCAGAGTTTGCATCTCTTTATCATTTTTTTTGCATTCCTTTATACATTATCTTAGTTATTATATTTATGCATCTTGGAGTTCACCTCATTTAGCATAACTACGTGATAAAGTTAAAATCAATCATTAAATCTACTACATTTTCTTATTTGTTATTTGAATCTATTATTTAGGCATGTTTGCTATGATTTCTATCATTCTCCTTTGCTTCTGTAGTTGCATATTCGATATTTTGTATCTATTTTTGTGATTGTAGGTTTTTGATGAATTCGTTTGACGAATTCGTCAGATCTCAGATGATTCTATCTGATCTTAAATGATTGACTGTGATTTGAGATGATTATGTGAAATTTCAGATGATTACGTACGAGTTGAGATGATCTGGACTGCTACAAAACTCAGAATCTTCATCAGACATCCGAAATCAGGTATGTTTTGTCTCATTCGACACATTCTCTATATTTAGCATTTATTCATATTTTTTTTAGCCATAAAAATTAGCATTGGCATATAGAATAGTTTAGATTCATCTTGGCCAAACTTAGGAATTGAATGATTAAAGTACAAAATGAACACATCAAACCCACTATCAACCTAGGTGTGGAAACTGCCACTCAAAAGTTTCCTGGTGAACCCACCATCCATCAAAAATTCACCCTTATACCCCTCCCTCGAGAGGCGGGACCTTCAAAGGGCCTCTCAGTTCAAGGTATTGTCCCATCCTTCTCGTATCCTCCTTCTAGGTGCGTATCCTATAGCCTGAAGTTAAGGATGCAAAAAAATTGGAGCAATACACTAAAAACTAGATATCATTTACTTATTCAGTGTTTCTTTGCTTACTACATCATTTGGATCATTTTTACAACAATATAAGAATATATTGGGTATCTCCATTGATATTGAAATAATTAAAAAAATCTTGGATAAATGCATAAAATCTAAAGCATTATGATTATATGGAGGATTGCTTTATCCATTACTTATTGGGATTTATAGGATGAAAGGAATAATAGAATTTTTTTTTTTTTAAATATCAAAACCATGTCCAAATATGAAATCATATTATTGTCTCTCTTATAGAATGTTTACAACAATGATACTCATCATGGGAAGTCTCAAATGTGAGAAAATATATGCTAAATTATTGGTTACAAAATTTAAATATAAATACAATGATTGCCTATGACAATGAAAATAAAATAAAGGATTTGCATTGATCCATGGTAAAATAGAAATCCAAAGGTTGGATTTATTAAAATTAATTGTGATGGTGAATCCAAATGAAATCTATAAAATTTTGAAAAATATGGTTTTTTTCAAATCAGTAACTATGCAAAGGCTAGAACACATCTTATAGTGATCAAAATTATTATTGAAAATGGATGGAAATACATTTCAATTGAGTGGGATTCACAAATTATTACTAATGTTATAAAGAAAAATGAATGTATAGAATAGATCAAAATATTTGTTATTTTTAATGTCCATCACCTATTATTAGATGAAATGACTCAAGTGTGCCTAGCATGTAAATGTCCAAAGGTCAAATATTATATTATTATGAGCAAAAACTCCAAATCATGGATTTCTTTTAGTAACCTGGTTGAAGGAGAGGAACTCAAAAAAATTGTAAATGAACTTCAAAAGATGCTTCGAGAGTTTTATTTGCCAATTTTTACATGAAAGAATGCATTGGTTTGGAATTTATCAAAGGTGGATACTCAATCAATTTTAGATATGAATATTTAGAACAATCAAAATTACCTTCTCCCAAATATTTTTCTTGGAAGAACGTTTGGTCATTAGAGGCTCTCCCTAAGGCCTCAAAATTTATTTGGTTAGCATTTCAAAGTAATATTCTTATAATAGAGAGTCTACAAAGAAGAGGATATTATGGATCCTTCAGATGTGCTTTATGTGAGGAGAATTTATAAACATCAAACCATTTACTTACTTCTTCATTATCCATTTGCTCACACCATTTGGGGTAATTTTTTGAAAAATATAAAATTATATTGGGTAGTTTCCTCAAAATTGAAAGAGTTGATAAAATTTTGGATAAATTATTTCACATCTAAATCATTATGTATTCTTTGGAGGATTGGACCTACCATTATTATTGGAATTTATGTCTTGAAAGGAATAATAGAATTTTTACAAATAAATATTAAAACTAATGCCCAAGTTTTAAACCCTATTAGTGCCTCTCTTGTAGAATGTCTACAAATATGATGCTCATCATGGGAAATCTTAATTGCAAAAAAAAAATATGCCAATAACTTGGTTATAGGATTTGAACATACAAGGAAGATTTAGCTATGAAAATAGAATTAAACAAAGTATCTACTTCGATCTATGGTAAAATGAAAATGACTAGTAATTGGGTTTATCAAAATTAATTCTGATGGTGCTTCTAAAGGAAATCCAAGAAAAGTTAGTGAAGGTGGTGTTTTTAGAAATAGTGAAGGTTAAATTCTCCTCATTTATTTATAATCATATGGAAATTCAACTAACAACTATGCAAAGGCTCGGGTGCTTCTTACAAGGATTAAAATTGCAGCAGAAAAAGGATGGAAATATATTTCAAGTGAGGGAGACTCACAAATTATCATCAATGCTATTAACAAAAATGGATGTGGATACTGAATAAAAATAATATTATTGTTGATGTTCATCATCTATTACTAGAGGCAATCTCCTAGCATTGTGAACATATTTATAGAGAAGGAGATCAAGGAGCAAATAAATAGAAAATTATGGTGTTGATATTCATCCTAGTGAAATTCAAAATTTAGAAGGCAACTAGCCAAGTAAGATTTTATGTCTTGATCAAAATGATTTCAAGGAGTTTATTGTGGAAACATAGCACTTTGAGGAAGTTGAATATATTTAAAAGATAAAAAAAAATGAAAAAACCATGATAAGAATGTATGCTACAACAAATGTAATATTTTGGTATTTTGATGAGAGTGGCCCCCAATAGAATCCAAATATAACCTATTAAAAAAAAATATTATTAGAGGAAATATATTGAAAATGTTAGCATATTTATAGATCAGAAAACTAAGTAGTAAATAATTTAGTCAATCATGGTGTTGATCTTTGTCTTGGTGAAATTTAAATTTTAGAAGGCAATAAGCTAAATGAGATTTTATCACTTAATGAGAATGATGTCAAATATTTAATTGCAAAACATATATCATTTGAGGAAGATGAAGAGGGTATTTCATAGAAACATAAATGAAGAACATATTTGAAAAAAGGTAAGCTAAATATGGTGTAATTGATGTGATAACAAATGTTATGTTTTTTTATTTTAAAGGAAGTGACCTACACATAAATTGTTAAAAAATGTTGAGTTAATAAGAACAAAGCAAAAAAAAGAAAATAATATTAATATCTACAATAAAAAATAAATACATTGGTCATTAGAATTTATCTTTATTAATTTAAAGTGACAATTATTTACATGAGCCTTATAAATACAAGTGATTCCACTTGATCTTATGCCTCTTTATTTTTATTTCTGAGAGTTTTTTTTTAATTAGGTGGTAGAAGGGATTTTGAAAGGGTCCCCAAACCTTTACAAAGGGGTTTTGGAAGGGACCCCAAACCATTACAAATATAGAGAGTATTCAATGAGCTCAAAGGAAGTACATCAAATGGATTGAATCCAGATTTTGACAAGAGGGTCAGACATCAAATAAAAATAGATCCAAAAATCCTGCCTTATCTCCACTTTAAAATTCAAATTTGAAAAAGAGCACCAAAAGAGAAAAACATCATGAATTCCAAGGCACTCAAGAAATACTGGGCAAAAACCAATGATATTTTCAGCTAAAAATAAAGTCAAAACAATCCCACCTAGTGAGAACCTTACTAACCAGTAAATCGTGACCAACCATTCACAGACTACAACCATGGAACGAGGTGAAACAACTAAAAAATAGGGGTATGGCACTAACATAAATTGGCAAGAGAAAATAAACACAAATTTTTGCTTTAAATTTGAACACCCTCAAATCACCCAACAAAAAGAATAGTAGAAGGATTTAAACAAAAAATTCCCACTTGCTTCAAAGCCCTCAAGGCTCACCCAATAAACCAAATGAAAGAAACTTGAATGCTCAAAATTTAAAACTATGAAGTCCAAGGAGTGCTCAAAAAATAAAACAATCCCACCCCATGGCAGAATCCAACCAAGGAACCCAACCTTCCTTTGACATGCAGCCCAACCAATAGTTGGAACCTTGTCAAGGGGTGAACAACAAAAATAAAATAGTCGATAACACAACTGAGGACATCAAAAATAGAAAATTCCTCCAATTCGGGAGAAAGCAACCGATGAAGGCTTACACCATAAAACCACATATCCCACTAGAGTCCAACCAACCTTAGGGTCATTTGAGGAGAATAATTAGGATAAATTGGCCCAAAATAACATCTAAATAAAAATAAAAGAAATATCCCATCAAAAAATTGAAACTTTGGAACCTTGGGATCCGACATAGCCAAAGAAGTTGGATCTATTAGTTGGTCCACCCTCTACAACCCATCGGAGCTAGGGGACCCCACCAAATTAAGGGACCATCAGTAAATTCCATCCTCAACAATCATTAAACCCAAGGTCTCCCCCTAGATTTTGGATCAGGGAAGAGAAAATTTCCAAAATAAATGTAAGGAAAGAACCCCCAAATGATACCCACATACAACAGTAGTCCTCAACAACCATTAGGAAAAAATACCAAATACCCACTAGTTAGAGTGACTTGGTATCACAAGTATGACTCCACAGATATTGAAGGCATAAGATATTCCTCTATTTTTGAATTAGAAGGGGCAAGACCAAAGAATTTTGTAGAGAGACACCTAACTGACCAACATAGGAAACCAATAGCAAGATCTCAAAGGGTAAAACCCAACAAGAAGTATAGAGAGGCCTCCCACTCAAATATAAATGGTTTGAGAGCATAGGATCAGGAGGATATCTGCCACACTGTGCAAGCCCATGTAGATCCTCTCTTCCATGGTGAGGTTCAAGCCCTCATAGACCCTCTCTATAATGGTGAGGCTCATGCCTATGTAGGCCCTCTCTGCTATCATGAGGTTCAGGCCCTTGTAGACCCTCTCTACCATGGTGAGGTTCAGGTCCACACAGACCCTCTCTACCATGGTGAGGCTCAGACCCATGTAGACCCTCTATGCCATGGTGATGCTCAAGCCCATGCATATCCTCTCTACCATGGTGAGGCTCAAGCCCTTGTAGACCATATCTGTAATTTAGAGAGATTAATTCATAATCTTACATTAAAAAATGAATAATAATTATATTTACATATTCATTAATAAAAATAGCATTACATTGCTTAGTATTCCCCTTAATTAAAAATCATTTCTACATTGAGACATTTGAGAATTCAAGTAGAGAATTTTAAGATGATGCTTTTTCAAAATCTAAATCAAATCGCATTAGGTCAATTGATTAAATTTTTTGACTTTCAAAGAGCGACCTAGGTTCAAATATTATCAAGGGATACATGCATAGTAGTCAATTTGGTGTAACACCACTATGAGGTCATGATGTAATATGGTCAAACTCATTTCAATCCCATATAACCAATTTAAAAAATAAGGTTATAGTTACAGTTTTATAAATAGTACAATTAATTGTATGTAATTGAAAAATACAAGGGCCTACACTTGATCGTGTACCTCTTTATTTTTTCTTTTGGAAAGATTAGTTCAAAACTTTAAATTCAAATATCTATAATATTTATACTTACATATTAATTATGAAAATTATAATTTACATTACTTAGTATTCCCCTTAATTAAAGGCCATTTCTACAAGGAAACCTTTGACAATGCAATGAAAGGATCTTAAGATAATATTTTAGAAAATCATATCAAATGACATGAGATCAATCGATTAAGTTCCTCAACTTTTAAGGAGACTCTTTTGAATATTATCAAAATATACTTGCATAATAGATAAGTTGGTATACCACCACGTACATGTATTATAGATAAGTTATTGTTATACCACTTCTTATCATCTGTGAATGCCACAGTAACCCACTACAATAGAGGGATGCATCTGGTACTCATGCCTTGTATGGAGTACAACACTCCAGAAGTCCAAAGAGCAAGAGTGCATCTCAAAGAAAAACCTCTATGTTTTTTTACAAGGTCAAATCCTTATTAAGATGTGATATTGAAGCTCATATTCCTAAACTAGAATAATCTAATTATATTTCTCAAATAAAAGGGAAGAGAGATGTCTAAAAATAATAAAATAAGAGTAAAAAACCAATGATACGAGATACGATGTGCCAAGATCCCAATGATTTTTGCACAAAAATTGGATTAATGGACACGTGCATCATTTATAAACAATTCTATGTAAACGTGATCTCATCCAGCATGAAGATTCATGCACAACATATACACATAAAAACCAGGATAGAAATGTTGAATAGCTACAAATTATAGTAATGCTAGAGAAAAAAGGCTCAAAAAATAATTGAAAAAATGACTCAAGGATTGAGCCAAACTATGACATAGAAAATTATTGAAGGAAATATTACTTACAAGGCCAGAAACTAGGCATGAATAAGCAGCTTTTCAATCCTTTACAAAAAAAATATTAATATTTATAGACAAAATCAAGGAATTTTTTCCCTCCCAAAATTCAAAATACCCTTTTCAAAAATCTCTCCAAGATCCATTGCATTGATTGCAGGTAATCTCAAGTTCTCTAGATTTAAAGTCATTAATACTTTGGATAATTGGTTCTTCTAGAAGTGAAGCTTTATACAATGCATGCCATCTTCCCATGCCAAAAAATATTCAAATATTAGATATAGGAATCTCATGTAATTAATGTCATCAAGTTCAAGGTCACTTCTCAATAGTTTCCATGTTGATGTATTCAATGTGCCAACTACCTGCTTGGAAGACCATGCTTGGGTGATGAAGGTAGCCTATTCTAGGGTTCATTTACCACCCTTTTGCATGATATTATTCCTTAAAATTTTAGTAGATTCTTGGTTTCTTTCCTTTTGCATATTATATGGTTTTGTTGGTGCTTCTTTGCAATTGAATTTGCCTTAATACCCACTTAGACTTTCAGTAAAATGTTGAACCAAGATTTCCAATCATTTCAAAATCATGGGCACACCTAGACTTCTTCCATTTTGATCTTAATTTTGTTATGTTTGAACTTACTTGAACTTTACTAGTTTTTCCAAAGGAGTGTACTTAATTCCACATGTAGTGATAATTATCTATAGCTTTGGTGACTTGTAGGAATATCTAACCCACTAGATATCAAGAACCTAGAATAGCCACCCTCTTCATTGGGTACAAATTCAAAATTCCAAATACAAAAATAGAAAATGGGCTACTAGAGTTTGCTCATCATCACTCAGATTTCCTCCCACGCACCTTCTAAGGGTGGCCTTAATTTCTTAAATAAATAAAAAAAAATTTCAAGCTCCCGTTGATCATCCTACAAAAATGTGGGTAGCCTTATCCAAAACCTATCAGAGGTGCACCTCAAAATCTACCACTGGATTAATTGCCAAAACAAATCTATCCATGGTGGAGGAGTTCAATGATACATCAAAATATCTTCTTGCTCTAATAATTATTTAAATTATTTTTTGGGGGGGAGATCATATTCTAGAGTCAAGGGAGAGGGGAGGTTATTTTGAATTAAGAAGGTATCATACCCCTTCCATTTCACCACTAACTATGTTAGAGCATTGATATAGGTCTTGCATTGGTGTGTGGCTTGATTTACTTCAAGGATTTCCATACTTAGAATGATTACTTCTTCCTCATGTACAATACCCATAAATTTCCCTTTTTGATTAGTTGAGTTGGTTATCCGAACCTTATACTCTTATGCCTTAGAGAGATTGGGGCTAGTTTTTTTTAAAGCCTACTCTATGGTCATGTTGATTTGGTGCTTCATAAGGTAGTAGCCCAAATTAACTTTAGTACTAAAATCATATTGTCATTTTCTTCAATAAATTTATCCCAAAATATCTACTTTACTTTAGATATTTGATCTATGTTGCCTACCTTTTGCTTTAGTCTAGTAATATATTTTCTTTGTATTTCCAACCCTTTTCTTAGAGATTTGGTTTCTTCCAATTAATACATGATATTGTCCATCTGGGATTTCAATTCCTAGACCTTATATTGAGAATCTATGAGGGTGTATGATATTATCTATCTCCTTCTCCTTTATTTCTAGCTTCCTTATATGACTCAAGTATTCATGGCTTACCATTTTTCTAGATTGCTTCACAAATTTTATGTATCCTTTGGTTAGTCATATTTTAGGATTATCTCTATGGCAACAACTCGATATTCTTGAATCTACATCGATCCCTACATCTTAGATACTAAGGGTGCCAAGTGGTCCAAAAATAGAGTGAATTTTTTTGGATCACGGATGATCCTCAGATAGGCTGTTATAAGTTGATTTGCCCTCTTTATAACCTCTTGCTACTCATATTGTTGCATTTGATCCTAGTTTTTTTGGAACTAAGGCAATAAATTTTCCACGAATATGATAATCTAAGTGTTATGTGATTACTACCTAACATATGAGGTGATAGTCATAGGTCTCACAAAGGACAAGATAATTGGATGTTCTACATTGATGAGGGTGGTTGAAAAAGGTTTGGTGGAGGTTTACAATGTAGCAAAAGCTATGTATGGTATTTTTTGAGAGGTGATGAGGAGTGGCAAAGTGAAGAAGGTGACAAATATGTGAAGGCAATGGAAATGACATCAAAGGATGAAAAGTTTGGGGTAAAAGTGGAAAGTGGTATTGTGGTTGTATTTTTATTCATTGAAACCTTTTCCACCTACATCAGGATGATATTTTTAAATTTTGTTATTAAATATGGCAAACAGGTACCCTAAGATAGAGCCTTATTCTTCTCTCCTAATTTTATCAATTTTAATTTGAGGATTAACCGTCATTTCCTTATATGGGTTTCATCTCTTTTTGATCTATTTAATTTTGCTTCATCTTTTGAAGGCCTCTATAGTGTTGATGTTTTATGTTTGGAGGTGTCAAAATAGATATTAATGTTTCAAGGTATTGGTTCTTTTGGAAGTGAAGCTTTCTACAATTCATGTCATCTACCCATGCCAAAAATATTTGGATATTATGCATGGGGATCTCCTACAATTAATACCATCAAGCTTGAGGTCACTTCTTGGCAATCTCTATGCTAATATTCTCAATGTGCTAACCATCAAAATACCATCCCTAGGTGATGAAGGTATCCTAATCTGAGGTCTATTTACTAACCTTTTACATATCATTCTCCCTCAAACTTTGACAAAAGTTTTAGTTTATGCCCTTTTGCACATTCTAAAAATTGGTTGGCACTTCTTTGCAATTGACTTTGTGTTGTCCCCCACTTAGAATTTTAGTTAAATGTTATTATACTGTGATTGCTAGTCACTTCACAATTGTGGGCACACCTATATTCCTTCCCTTATAGTCTTAGTTGTTTTTTGTTTGAGCTTCCTTGCACTTTGCTTTTTTTTACCAAGGTATTGTACTTACTTTCACATGTAGTGAGAATTCACTACACCACCATATTATCATGATGTAATATGAGTGGGGCCCTTTTACATCTTGACCACATAATGATATTACAATATCATAGCTATGTGTCCTCGTTGATAGTCAACAAATTTAACTAGTTAAATTAATATTATTTGATTAAAAAATATGAAACTAATGCAAGAGAATCTAGGTTCATGACCAATCTTGCTTCACCAAAAAAAAATCACACCAGTAAAAAGAAATTTGATTCTCTTCATATTGCAATTTTAGTAAAATCTAACTTTATAATATTTTATCTAGATTGTAAAAATAATATAAAGTGGAAACCACCATATGTGGAGTTGGTTAAATTGAATTTTTATAGTGCATCTAAAGGAAATCTAGGACCAAGAGAAGGAGGAGGAATAATTAGAAATATTAGAGGAGAGATTTTACCTACCTCATTATGTTGGACATTTTGAGTAGATGAGTTGTCATTGATGTCAAGAGTGAGTGGTCATTGATTTCAAGCTTTCAGCACCAGTCAATGGTAGTTTCAGTGGGCAACATCAGTTTCAGGTTCTCCAATAAGTGCAAAAGGATAGTATATTTTCAGTTGATCAAGACCTGGTTCTATAAAGTCATAGGTGGTCCAAAGTGCAAAGAAGGAGCCCAAGTGAATAATATTATAATATTTATTTATAATATTATACAGGGAAGTTTAAATTAATTAATATAATTTTTATTATTAATTAATTTTAATATTAATTATAAGTTCATTTATGTTCATTTTAAATAACCCTAAGGTGGGTTATTAAATAAAAATTCAAATTTCAAATTCAAATTCTAGTACCAACATGGGGAGCAAATTAACCAAGTGTGTATAAAAGGGGGACTACCCCACCTTAGCCAAAGTCTCTCATGCCTTCGAATTAAATTTAATGCTATGCGAGCTTGTGTGAATCGTGTTGTGCAACAAGAGGATTTAATTTTTATTAAAGTTCTTATAGGAGTTAAAAGTATTTCACCCACCAAGGAGGGAGCCTTGGTCACCAAGCGCTGGTAGCAAAGTTGGCAACTGTAGCGGAGCAAGACGTGAGGGCAGTGATTGGTTTAGGTTCAAATCCATTGGAGGACTATTTTTGTTTTGTGTTGAAATCGATGGCGGATGAAGGTTGAAAATGAAGGAAGTATTCCTTCCTTCACATGGGCACCTATAGCCCATACGATGGGCACCAAAGCACTAATGTGCTTGGTGCTTGGGGAGACAGTGGTTCGAATCACACCGAACCCCTTTTTTTTGTGGAAAACATCCCAAAAGGGATGCCACTTTCGGGTAAGACCCAAGGAGGCAGGGGTATCCATTCCGCAAAAAATGCCCAGGACTCGGACCTGGCCTACCACCTTTGACATACTCAAGGAGCAAACAAACACACAAAACCAAATTAAAAAAAGTAAATAACAAAAAAAATAATAAAATAAAATAAAAAACATGCTCCTTGAGTGTGTCAAAACCAAAAGCACAACCAAACATGCACAATAAGATAAAAGAAACCACAACACAAACCACAAAGAAAAACACAAGAACCACATAACAAAACACAAACAAGACAAAAACAACAGAACACTACAAAGACATAACCCAAAAAAACATGAAAAATAAACACAACCAAAACCTAAAAAATAAAATAAATAAAATAAAAATAAAAACAACCAACAACAGACAATAAAAAAAAACAAAAAACATAGAAAACACTCACACAAAAAAAATGAAATAACACAAACAAAGAGAAACCCAAGAACAAGAACGAAAAAAACACAAGAACAATAACAAAAAACATTAAAAAAAAAACAAAACAACAAAAACACAAGAACAACAAAAAACAACACAAAGAACACAAAAACAAAACAAAACAAAAGAACCCACCCACCTTAAAAAACTAAACAAAAAAAACAAAGAAGACAAAAGAAAAAAAAATGAACAAAACAATGACCTATCTAGACCAGAAGACTATTAATGCAAGAATCAACAGAGGAAACAAAATAAAGAATAGAATGAGCTAGGGAACTAAAAAAACTGAATGAACCAAAGAGAAACAAAAAAAAAACAAGAAGAAACTAGGTACCTTAACTGGAGCCATCCAAAGAAATGATAGAAAGAAGAGCTTCCCTAATTTGAGAAGCCCACCATATAGGAGGGTGGCCATAACAAGTAAGATCACCTTTGTCCAAAGCCCAATTAGCTAAAGCATCAACACTCTTGTTTTGATCTCTCGACCACATGATTGTAATCAACTTTCAAAAATCCCATCCGGATTAACTCGAATCTTCTCAATAATTCTTTTTATTCTCCAATCCACCTTATGATTCTTAGAAGGAGTCTTCAAGAGATTAATCATAAGTTGAGAGTCAGACTCAACTAACACATTTTCCCATCCAACCTTAGTAGCCTCCTGAAGGCCTCTAAGGATACCATACCCCTCAGCAAGGTTATTGGAAAGAATACCCAAATTCTCAGTAAAAGTAAAAACCAGGGAGCCATCTCGAAAGTCTACCAATTCCTCCCACACTGGCTTTTCCAGGGTTCCCTCTAGAGGCTCCATCAGTATTGAATTTTCCAAAATCCTTAGGAGGAGGTTGCCAATTTCTAGTCCTATCCATCTTACTAATACTCACATTCCCTTTAAGTTGGTTGCCCTTAGAAGGTTTAATATTCAATATTTGCATCACTTGATCCCATATTTGGTGGGAATTTTTGGGGTGATTAAGGAGTTGATGGACTGATTCAACTAAGTTGGCTATGGTTTTTTGCCAAATATAGTGAATATCCTTCCTATCTTGATTAAAAATTTGTCTATTCCTTTCATTCCAAATATTCCAAAGAAGAATGGTAGAACCCATCCAAACTAACTGCCTAATAAAATGATCAACACCCTCTTGATTAGGCCAATCCCTCCAAAGCTGTTCAAAAGTGAAAAAATTGGACCACTGTAAGCCAAGTAAAGTTGCCATTCTCCTCCATAGCTCAGAGGCTAAAGTACACTCAATAAAAATATGGTTGATATTTTCTACATTCTCTTCACACATTTCACATCTAAAAGGGCCATGAAAACCACGCTTCATAAGTTGCTCACCAGTAAGCACCCTATGATGCAATAAAAGCCAATTAAAGAACCTCACCTTAGGCCAGAGCTTTTGAGCCCACAATTGAGAAAATATTTCAGAAGAATGGTTGGGATTATTATGGCATAAGGTCAAATAACCTTGAGCAACTGAATACTCACCCTTAGTAGTGTTGTTCCATCCAAAACAATCTTTTTCATGGGACCAAGAGAGGGATCTCATATGAAGGATGCCTTGGATATCTTGTCTTTGCCTTTCTGGGATTTGAATAGGCCAGTCCTCAATAGGGATCCAATATCTACCAACCTTTGAATTACCAAGATGGTACCGACAGTAATTAGCCACCTTTATCCAATTAGCTCGGTGAAGCTCCTCCATCCAAGGCCTCCAATCGGAAACTGAGTTATCAAAGGCTTGTGACCATCCCAAGAATTTGTCCAAAAATTTGCATGTTGACCATTATGAATGATCCAAAATAATTTTTTCTTTATCAAATCCTCACCAGTCTTAAGAACTGCTAAAATGGGAGAACCTTTGGTAGGAAGTTGATAGCGAACAAGGTCTTCAGGAATTTTGTTCTCAGCATATTTAGCACATAAATTATTGGCCCAAAGAGCATTGGGGTTATGCAACATCCTCCAATATAATTTAGTAGCTAAAGCTTTGTTGTTATTAATTGAAGACTAGAATCCTAACCCCCTTCACTCTTAGGAAGACATAAAGTATCCCATTTCACCAAGGCCCATTTTCTTTTCTCCTTAGTACCACTCCAAAGGAAACGATGACTGATTTGATCCAATTCTCGAAGAATAGACTTTGGGATATTCAAAACGGAAGAAACATAAATAGGAATAGCTTGAAGGACTGATTTTACCAAGGTGATTCTACCCCTAGAAGAAAGCCACTTGTTGGTCCACTTTCCAATTTTCTTCTTGACTTTGTCCAACAACCAATTCCAATCTCTATTTTTTTGCATTTGAATATTTATGGGAATACCTAAATAAGTGATTGGAAGAGAGGTCTTCTTATATCTTAATTTATCCAAGACCATGGATTCTCGTCTAGCAGAGCAGTGAAAGAAAATAACTTTAGATTTGTCTTCATTGATCAACCGCTCAATAGCCTTAGAAAAATAGCTAATGATTTGCTTAATATTAGAAGCTTCCTTAACTGTAGCTTTACCTAAAAGAGTAGAGTCATCCACAAATTGAAGATGAGAGATAGGTCTAGCTCCATGAGCAATGGTAACTCCCTCAAGGGTTTTGTTTTTCCTCTTTTTGGTTATAGTCCTACCCAAGCATTCAAGCAAGAATGATGAATAAATAAGGGGATAGCGGGTCACCTTGCCTAATACCTCTGGAAGCCGGGAAAGACCGAGAAGGCCTACCATTGATAAGAACTAAGTAGGAAACTAAAGAGATACATCCCATAATCCAATCCATCCAATCCTTAGAGAAACCAAATTGCCTCAAAACTTTGATAAGGAAGTGCCAATCCACTCTGTCATAAGCTTTGGATAAGTCTAACCGGATGAACATAGAAGGAGAATTTTGCATATCCATGGAATGGATGGCTTCCTGAGCAAGAACTATCTCATATACTATTTGACGTCCTTCCACATATCCCCCTTGCTCTGGGGAAATAATATTATGCAAAAGAGGCTTCAACCTTTCTGCCATGATTTTAGTAATAATTTTGAGAAGAACATTACATAAAGCAATAGGTCTAAAAGCTGAGATATGATCAACCTCTTGAGCTTTTGGAACAAGAGTAATATAAGTTTTATTGATAACCTTCAAAATTTCTTTGGATTTCTTGGCTTCTTCCACCACCTCTAATAAATCAACATGAAGGATATCCCAGAACTCTTGGTAGAACTCAATAGGAAAACCATCAGGACCTGGGGTTTTCCATTTTTGCATTTTAAAAACTACTTGTTGAAGCTCATTGATAGTAACAAGAGCAATAAAAATAGAGTTCTCCTCATAAGTGATAAGAGAAGGGATTGCTTGAAGAACATTTTGTTGAGAAGTTGAGTCAAGAGGAGTAGCAGCAAAAATATTGGAAAAGTAATCAACAACAATAGAGTTCATGCCATCCCAAGTATAAACAACATCTCCAAAAGCTGATTTTAAGGAAGAAATAAAGTTGTGAGATCTTCGAGCTAGAAGAGATTTGTGGAAGAAATTTGTGTTTTGATCTCCTTCTTTGAGCCATTGAATTCTAGATTTTTGCTTCCATAAGATTTCTTCTCTTTTTTCCCATTCCTCTAACTGAGTTGTGAGTTTAATTTCATCTACACTTCTCTTCTCTGTGAGGCCATCTAAATGGATTTTCTTATTCAAATTTTCAAGATGAGCAATAACTTCATGTTTTTTTTTATGAACATCCCCAAACTCTTTCTAGTTCCAAGTCTTGATTTTGGATTTAATGTATTGCAGTCTTTTGGCAAAATAGAACATCTTAGTCCCATGCCTAGGTTTACCTTCCTTCCACCATTGTTGCACACGAGGTCTGAAGGAAATGTCTCTAAGCCACATTAATTGAAAAAAAAAGGAGAGAAACTCACATTGGTTTTCCACATTTCCACCATGATTGGCCAATGATCCGAACCATCATTATTAAGAGTCTTCACTTTAGGAATGTGACCATGGATTAAGAAATTTTTAGAGAGCAAAAACCTATCCAATCTCTCCATTATACAATCTAAGCCTTGCCTTTTGTTAGACCAAGTCATAAGGCCATTATCTGGTTGGATATCCACAAGATGGAGGTTTGCAATATATTCGCTCATGAGGTCAGTACTTTTGTCCAAATTTCTATTTCCCCCCTTTTCTCATCCAGAGAGAGGATGGTATTGAAATCTCCTCCGATCAAGATCCAAGCTTTAGGAAAATGAGAGATAATATGAGTAATATCCTTCCATTGTCTTCTTTTTTCCTCCAAAGAAGTCGGGGCATAAACAGTAATGCAGAGCATAATCTGGTTGGAATGTCTACTTTGAATAGCTATAGCCAACAAACCCCAACTGCAAACCATATGGTGAATAACTACCTCTTTTGGGTCCCAAAGACAAGCAATGCCACCCGAAGTCCCTTGGGAACTGAGGGAAACCACTTTTCCAGCTGGCCAAATTTTACTGGCAATTAAGTCCATATCCTCCATTGACATCTTTGTTTCTTGAAGGAAAACAAGATGTGGATGATTTATCTGAATCATTCTTCTAATTTCATTTTGTTTTGAAAGACTCCCTTTGAGTCCTCTAATATTCCAAGTGATGATCTTCATTAATGCCAGGGCTAAAAATGTTGGGAAGGGCATTAATATTACCTTCCTCTACAAGCTTTTCACCTTCTTTTACCATATGATATTGATTGGTCTTGCGACCTACTTTTTGATTAGAATCCATCTTCAATTTTGTTTTCCCTGTTTCTTGACTTATTCCAATTGAATCTGATATGGCTTCTAACCTTGAAGAATGCTCATACACAGCCAAAATTTTACTAGATGGTTCAATGGAGTCTATATTGGGACCTACATTATTTGAAGTTTTGACATTTGAAATATTGTTTTTCTTGTGTAAATTTTCTCCTTTTTTTTTCTGTTGAAAACCTTTGATTTGTTGGTTTGTCTCTGAGTTCTTTCCTTCATATTTAAATTGTGTTTCTAAGATTTCAGTTTCCATTATTTCCTCTTCCTCACTTGGGACATCATTTTTGGAAAGGATTTCAAACATATTAGCAAATGACTTTGATTGATCCTTCATTACTGGTTTTTTTTTAGTGTTCTTCTTCTTAGGTATTTGGAAACCTACTGAGTTTATATCTTCTTTCTTTTGATCAAGAATTTTATTTGGGCAAGCACTGGCCAAATGACCATATTCATGGCAAATTCTACAACGAAAAGGAATGTTCTCATAGTCCACTACTTGCTCCCAAGTGTCTTCCCCAAATTTTAATGTGATATTTTTAGGTAGGGGTTTGTCAAAATCCATTAAAACACAAATTCGAGCATAAATAATATGTTCAAAATTTTGAGTACAATCAGCAGTCATCATAAAAGTTCCTAAAGAGTTTCCAATTGAAGAAAAAATAGTAGGATTCCAAAATTCAATAGGGAGGCCAAAGAGTCTAACCCACACGGGAGCTATAGAAGGCATCTCTTCTTCGGATTTAAATTTAGTATGCCAAGGCTTCATGAAAAGCCCTGCCCTTCCAAAAAACCAAGGAACCCCTTGAAAAGTTTTCTCTCTATCCTCATTATTAGCAAATAAAACAAGAAAATAACCATTTGGATAAATAGAGATTTGTAACTCACCTTTAGTTTTCCAGCTTTTTTTAGCCAATACTTTGAAAGCAGATAGACTCGGACGAAAACCCATGAACCAATAAATTAGTCCTCTTTTTTCCAAATCTTCAATGCCAGTCTGAATGTTACCCATATCAAGCTTAACAATAGGAGTTCCATCAGCTGCTTTAAGACATCCTGACTCTATTTTCCTAGGATCAATCTTAGGCATTCTTAGAGGTTTATGAGAAGCCCTAATATTGATATTAGCATTGGGTTGAGGCTGTCCACCACAAAGGGCATCCCTAAAATTCATTTTTGGGACTGAGTCTTCATAATTCTTACCCTTGACAGGGGTTTTCATAGTAGAATTATTTTGTGGGTGCACCTTAGCACCAGATCCACTTGAGATATGAGCCATTTTTTGATAAATTTCTTGAAACTTATTTCATGGTCTCTTTAATCCTTGCCCTAGACACCGTGGAAAGGTATGGTTTTCACTTTTCTTTTGTGCAGCAAATTGGAAGCCATTGTCACTCAAGTTCACAGTATGATCTATTGAAAGACAAATTTCTAACCCATATTGTATCCCCTGCAACATTTCCTACTAAAATATTGAGCATAAACCATAAAAATATTGGCTGTAAGGGCTCGAAGGCCCTAAAAACCAACCTCTGGAGCTGCTTGCACTCAACCCAGATGAAACCCTCGCATAGTCGCTTTCAAAATATATCATTCACACATAGGGATGTGCTAGGATATGTGTTACTAAAAATGATATGAAAATTTGTGGAGACGTTCTAGGATTTTTCAGGCATCTACCCTCAAAATTTTAGCTCAATCCAAGTTTGGATGAGTGAGATATGGCTGAAACGAGTTCGGCAGTTTGGGTAGTCCTGCGAAAAACGTCTCTACCCCAACAGATCTTCTGTCACACCAAACCCATTTTTTGTGAGAATACAAAGGTATGCATTAGTTGAGCACCAAAAATTTTAGAGGAATTAGTTGAGCTATTAAAAAATTATTTTTTGCATAATTTATTTGGTTTGTAAGTTGTAAGGGGAGTTATAAGGTTGATGCAAAATAAATTTTTCTAGTGTTATTTGCTTTAGTATTTGAAAAGGGTAATAAGGTGTTTTAGGATGATTGTTTGAGGTTTTGTGGTGTTGGATATTATTTTAAGTTGGATATTATAAGGTGTATCCAAATAATTATTTTTCATGTATGATTTGATGGATGTTAATTCCAAGAAGGAGCAATAAGGTGTATTTGAGCTTTGATTATTTTTGTGTCTAAGGAATATTTGAGAAAGTGTTAAGAGTGATATTTTATCATCTAACAATAGAAATTGTAAAAAAAAAAATTGTGATTTAGACAAGTTTTCTAAGGCCACTTCTACATGAAAAAAATGTATGGGCACACATTCCTAGTGAATGATTGTTGAATGTTATAAATGCTAAATTGGAGTGAAAAGGATTTTTCTAGAATAAGATTTGTTGATAAAACCTTGTTTGGTGAGAATCGTTGAGTTGATTGTTAAAGGTTTTTTTGGAATAAGAGTTGATAAAACCTTGTTTGATAAGCATTGTTGTTGAAGTGATTAGTTGAGTGAGGAACTTGAACGAGGATTTGTAAAGATCATGAGTATCATTTTTTTTGTGATATTAGCATTGTTGTTGAAGCAATTAGTTGAGTGAGAAACTTAAACTAGGGTTTGCACAGATCATGAGTATCATTGTTATGTTAGATTGATTGATAAGCATTATTGAAAATATTTGAGTAATGTTCATAAGCTTTGACTAGGGTTTGTGAGCAAGGATTATTTAATTGGATGATTTGTTGAGTAGAGTTGGTTGAGCCTAGTCAAGTGGATGTGTTGATGTGATAGTTCAAGTTCTATGAAACAAATTGTTCTATATTCTGAATTGAGTTAAGAAATAGATTGAGTGTTGATGAATTTGAAACATATTGAGTCTCTAAAAAATATCTATATGTTTTTATGATAAAAGAGACATTGAAAGTGATTGAGAGTTTGTGAGTGTGAAGCATATTGAGTCTCTAACAATTTTCTATATGTTTATGTGGTAAAAAGAAATATTGAAATTGATTGAGCATTGTGGTGAATGTGAAACATATTGAGTCTCTAACAATTCTCTATTTGGACAAGTTCTAGTGAGGACTTGTTGAGAAGATTTGAGGTAAGTCTTTGAGAAGACTTATGGATAGATTTATGTGAGATTTTATGGAATATTACAATACAAATTTAAGGATAGATATTGAGAGCAAATTAGACAAGTTCTAGTGAGGACTTGTTGAGTATATTTGAGGTAAGTCTTAGAGAAGACTTGTGGACAGATTTATGTGAGCTTTTGTGGAAGCTTACAATATAGTGTTGAGGACAGAGATTAAGAACATATTGGACATGTTCTTGAGAGAACTTGTGGACAAATTAGTGTGAGCTTTTGTGGAAGCTTACAAGGCAGATTTGAGACAAGTATTTGAGAAGACTTGAGAGGAGAGTTGATTGATTGATTTTTCAAACCTTGAGTTAAGGTTTGGGATAGATATAGCAGTTTTGATTTGTGATTGTATCAAGATTTGTGTTAAGGCTTGAGGATAGAGATTAAGGATAGATTTATGCTATATTGAAGGACTGTGTTTAGTGCAAATCAGAGGATAGATATTGAGGATAGATTTGTACTAGATCGAAGGATTATGTTTACTATAGATCAGAGGATAGATATTGAGGATAGATTTGTGCTAGATCAAAGGACTATGTTCAGTGCAAATAAAATGATAGATTTTGGTGTATATTTGAGGATAGGTTTTTGCCAGACCATAAATAGAGATTGAGTATATTTGTGCTAGATCGAAGGAATGTGTTTAGTGCAGATTTGAGACAGAGTTTCAGAGGTGATATAGTATAGAGGATGACAATATAGTAGATAGATATCCATTAGCTAGGGTAGTTAAAATAGGTGTTTCAGTGGATAGAGTTCCATTAGCCAAATCATTTGGGGTAGCAGTTCTTTGAGAATATCACCAATCAGAGCTAAGGAGAAATAGTTCTCATATGGATAAAGATCCATGAACTTGATTAGGGGATTGGTGTCTCCTTTAGATAGATATACATAAACATTTTAATATAGAAAGGATTCCCAAGATATTGATTGAGAAAATTTTAGTGAAATATTTTCTTTGTGGAGTAGCCCACATTGGGTGAACCACGTTAAATTGGTGTCTCTATTGTGTGTGGTGATTTGTAAATTGCTTTGATACTACTGTCGATATTTCTATCTATACATCACATAATATCAATTAGGAAAGAAAAGTAAAAAGTGGTTTTATACAGTTCACCCCCTCTCAGTATAAGCTTGCATTCTTCAATTGGTATCAGAGTGGGTTCCTTCAAAATATTTTAACATTTTGAAGAAAAATATTTCAAGAACACAATGGATTCTAATAATGGGTCCTTAGATAATTTGATGGAAGTGATTATATATTTTGGAGTATGAGAATGAAGATTCACTTGATGGCACTTGGAAATGAAATTTGGGAAGCAATTGAAAATGGATACATACCACCAGTTGATCCACCTATAGATAAGGAAGGTAAGCTTCTACAACATTACAATTCAAAAGTAATGAATGCAATTTTGAGAGGTTTGCATATAATAGAATTCATAAAATTTATGCATTGTAAATATGCAAAAGGAATTTGGGATAAGTTGCAAAGCATATATGAAGGAGATAAAAGTGTCAAAAAGGTAAAGATACAAAATATCAAAGGACAATTTTAAGAATTAAGAATTAAGGATGAGGAAAACATTAATACTTATTTACTTCAGGTAGATGAGGTTGTTAATGCCATGCAAGGACTTGGAATTAATGTTGAAGAATTGGATGTTTGTGATAAGGTCTTAAGATCTCTTCCAAAAATATTTAGTGAAAATATTTTTGCTATAGAAGAATCAAAATATGATGATTCTTTGACAAGAGATATGTTACTTGGTATTCTTACAGATTTTGAGTTAATAACAAAAGAGGAACCTAATATCCGGAAGGAAGTAGCATTCAAATCTACTAAGAAGACAGGGTAAAAATTTATATTCAAGAAATGAGTCATCCAGTGATGAAGAAGCTAATTATGGCAGAAGGAATAAGGATTCAAGAATATTTAAAGATGCAAAATATGTTAGATTTTTCAATTGTGGTAAGTATGGTCACTATGCAACTGATTTTCAAGAAGCAATAAATAGCGATGATGAAGAAAAACAGGATCATAAGAACAGGGAATCAAAAAAATACAAGTACCAAAGAAAGGCAAGGATGGACAAGGCAGACAAAGGAAGAAGTTTTTTCAAATACAAAAGAGGAGATACTATGTAGAAAAGGCAAGTAATTACTCAAGTGATAGTAATAATAGTTTTTAGATGATGATAAATATGGAGTCCTATTTTTGATTGAAGAAAAAGAAAAAGTTAAGAAAATGTCAGCAATAATTCTCAAGTGTTTTAGATGTGGTAATTTTGGATATCTTGAAGATAGTTGTACAAGGAATGGTTTCAATTTCAGTGATGATGAATATGAGGATGCACTTGAAGGACCAGAAGAGAATCTTATAATGGTACTAGAATAAGAAGGAGGTGATCCTATAGAAGACAAGTCAAAAAATAATGAAGATGTTCTCAAAGGCAAAAAAATAGAGGAAGAATCAGAAAAAGGAGGATTTGATCTTGAGGGAGAGCTTATTTATGCTCTTAAAAATTTAAAGAAGGTAAGAAAGAAAAACTCCCAAATTGAGATTCAATTTCAATAATGTGATGAAGAGAGAGGAAAGCTTATAGAGGATCTAAACAAGTCAATGGTTAATAAAAAGAAGTTCAAGGATAAGTTAGAAGCAAAGGTATTAGAATGTGAAAAGTTAGAACAAGAAGTAGCCCTACTAAGGGAAGAAGTAGATAAGTCTAAGGATAAGCTACATAAGTTTAGAAGAAGCTCAAATAATTTGGATAAGATCATCAAGGCACAAAAGCCTACATAAAGCAATACAAGTCTTGGTTTTGAATAGGCTTAAAAGAAACAAGAAGAAGATTCAACCTCAAGTTCTAAATAAGAATAAACTTCAAAATAAAACAGTGTGAGAGAAAGTGAGACTTTTGAGGAAGAGTTGGATAATAGAAAGTTCAACAAGAAAAGGAATAATGCATAAAGAAGAAACATATGGAACAAGAACCAGTTCAAATAAAAAGATACTAAGAGACAAATGAGGTCAAGGAAAGGAAATTTCAATGGATGATGTTTCTCATATCACATATTTGGACACATGGCTTCACAGTGCAGGACACATGAAAGATAAGAGTATGGGAACTTCAAGAATAGGCAGATTTTCCATGGGTATTTCTATTAATGTAATCAGTTTGGTCACAAGGCAATGAATTGTAGGGTTCATGATAGGAATAGAAATGGCTTCATCAGGAGAAATCCCAATACATTTGCACCTCAAGGAATAAAAACATTAAGTGTTATAAGTGCAATAATTATGGACATACATCAAAGTGGTATAGAGCAAACATTTTAGAATCAAGCATAAATAGGAACAATAACGGGAATATGGACATGAAAAAAAATAAGAATATGGACATAAACAAGAACAAGAACAAGAACATGGACATGAACAAGAACATTAAAAGGAATTAGAAGGATCATATGAGAAAGAAATAGGACAAAGGTAAAGACTAGTTCTTGTTAGGAGCAGAAATACTCCCACCCCAGAATTAACCACCTCAAGAGGAGGTAGGGGAGGGTCTAAGCTAAGAGACTCATTCTTAGTCCCAAGCCCCAAAGTTGACCCTTTGTAATTGATTTCAAAGGGGGAGAGATTTGTTTTAAGTAGAGAGCATTGAGTCAGGGGGAGCAATTTCCTAGGGGGAGTAGAACAGGAAAAAGGTCAAGTTTTGGTAAAAATAATTTGGGTTGCCATCAATGACAAAGGGGGAGATTGTTGGATATTTTGAGTGGATGAGTTGTCATTGATTTCAAGAGTGAGTGGTCATTGATGTCAAGCTTTTAGCACCAGTCAGTGGCAATTTCAGTGGGCAACATCAGTTTCAGGTTCTCCAATAAGTGCAAAAGGATAGTCCATTTTCAGTTGATCAAGACCCAGTTCCAGGAAGTCAAATGTGGTCCAAAGTGCAAAGAAGGAGCCCAAGTGAATAATATTATAATATTTCTTTATAATATTATAGAAGGAAGTTTAAATTAATTATAAATTAATTTATATAATTTTTATTATAAATTAATTTATTAATTAATTTACTTAACTTATAAGTTATTTAAATTAATTATTAATTAATTTTAATATTAATTATAAGTTAATTTATGTTAATTTTAAATAACCCTAATGTGGGTTATTAAATCAAAATTCAAATTTTGAATTCAAATTCTAGTGTCGACGTGGGGAGAAAATTAACCAAGTGTGTATAAAAGGGGGACTACCCCACCTTAGCCAAAGTCTCTCATGCCTTCAAATTAAATTGAACACTATGCAAGCTTGTGTGAATCGTGTTATGCAACAAGAGGATTTCATTTTTATTAAAGTTCTTTGAGGAGGTAAAAGTATTTCACCCACCAAGGAGGGAGCCTTGGTCACCAAGCGATGGTAGCAAAGTTGGCAATTGTAGTGGAAGCAAGACGTGAGGGCAGCGATTGGTGCAGGTTCAAATCCATTGGAGGACTATTTTTTTTTTGTGTTGAAATCGATGGCAGACGAAGGTTGAAAAGGAAGGAAGTCTTTCTCCCTTCACGTGGGTACCTATAGCCCATACAGTGGGCACCAAAGTGCTAATGTGGTTGGTTCTTGGGGAGACGGTGGTTCGAATCACACTGAAACCCTTTTTGGGGAGAAGACAAAGGTATGCATTAGTTGAGCACCAAAAGTTTCAAAGGAATTAGTTGAGCTATTAAAAAATTATATTTTGCATAATTTATTTGGTTTGTAAGGTTGTAAGGGGAGTTATAAGGTTGATGCAAAATAATTGTTTTTGGTGTTATTTGCTTTAGTGTTTGAAAAGGGTAATAAGGTGTTTTAGGAAGATTGTTTGAGGTTTTGCGGTGTTGGATATTATTCTAAGTTGAATATTATAAGGTGTATACAAATAATTATTTTTCATGCATGATTTAATGGATGTTAATTCCAAGAATGATCAATAAGGTGTATTTGAGCTTTGATTATTTTTGTGTCTAAGGAATATTTGAGAAAGTTTTAAGAGTGATATTTTGTCATCTAATTATTGAAATTGAAAAGAAAAAAATTATGATTTAGATAGGTTTTCTAATGCCACTTCTACATCAAACAAAAAGGTATGGGCACATCTTCCTAGTGAATGATTGTTGAATGTTGTAAATGCTAAGTTGGAGTGAAAATGATTTTTTTGGAATAAGATTTGTTGATAAAACCTTGTTTGGTGAGCATTGTTGAGTTGATTGTTAAAGGTTTTTTTGGAATAAGAGTTGTTGATAAAACCTTGTTTTATAAGCATTGTTGTTGAAGTGATTGGTTGAGTGAGGAACTTGAACTAGGGTTTGCAAAGATCATGAGTATTATTGTTATGTGATATTAGCATTGTTGTTTAAGGAATTGGTTGAGTGAGGAACTTGAACTAGGATTTACAAAGATCATGAGTATCATTGTTATGTGAGATTGATTGATAAGCATTATTGGAAACATTTGAGTAAATGTTCATAAGTTTGGACTAGGGTTTGTGAGAAAGGATTATTTCATTGGATGATTGGTTGAGTAGATTTCTTTGAGCCTATTCAAGTGGATGTGTTGATGTGATAGTTCAATTTCTACGAAAAAATTGTTCTATATTCTAAATTGAGTTGAGAAAGAGATTGAGTGTTGATGAATGTGAAACAAATTGAGTCTCTAACAATTCTCTATATGTTTCTATGATAAAAGAGAGATTGAAAGTGATTGAGATTTTGTGAGTGTGAAGCATATTGAGTCTCTAACAATTCTCTATATGTTTTTATGGTAAAAAGAAATATTGAAAGTGATTGAGCATTGTGGTGAATGTGAAGCATATTGAGTCTCTAACAATTCTCTATATGTTTCTATGATATTGGAAAAGTTCTAGTGAGGACTTTTTAGCAGATTTGAGGTAAGTCTTTGAGAAGACTTGTGGACAAATTTGTGTGAGCTTTTTTTGAAGCTTACAATACAAATTTAAGGATAGAGATTGAGAGCAGATTGGACAAGTTCTAGTGAGGACTTGTTGAGTAGATTTGAGGCAAGTCTTAGAGAAGAATTGTGGATATATTTATGTGAGCTTTTGTGGAAGCTTACAATACAGTGTTGAGGACAGAGATTAAGAGATGATTGGGAAAGTTCTTGAGAGAACTTATGAATAGATTAGTGTGAACTTTTATGGAAGCTTACAAGGCAGATTTGAGACATGTATTTGATAAGACTTAAGAGTAAAGTTGATTGATTGATTTGTTCAAACCTTGAGTTAAGTTTTGGGGTAGATCTAGCAGTTTTGATTTGTGATTGGATAAAGCTTTGTGTTAAGGCTTGAGGATAGATATTGAGGATAAATTTGTGCTAGATCGAAGGACTATGTTTAGTGTAGATCAGAGGATAGAAATTGAGGATAGATTTTTGCTAGATCGAAGGACTGTATTTAGTACAGATCAAAGGATAGAGATTGAGGATAGATTTGTGCTATACTAAAGGACTGTGTTCAGTGCATATCAAAGGACATATTTTTGTGTAGATTTGAGTACTGGTTTGTACCAGACCAGAGATAGATATTGAGAAGATTTATGCTAGAAAGAAGGACTATGTTTAGTACACATTTGAGCTAGAGCTTTGGAGGTGACAGAGTATAGAATATGGTAGTCTCCAGTGGATAGAGATCCATTAGCCAGGGTAGTGAGGACAGGTGTCTTCAGTGGATAGATATCCATTAGCCAGAGCAGTGGGGGTAGTAGTTCTTCTAGAAGATCACCAGTTAAAGCTAAGGAGAAAGAGTTCTCCTATGGATAGAGATCCATGAACTAATTTAGGGGATTGGTGTCTCCTTTGGATAGAGATCCATAAATATTGTAATAGGGAAAGGATTCCCAAGAGATTGATTGAGAAAATTTTAGTGAAAATTTTTCTCCGTGTAGTAGCCCACATTGGGTGAACCACATTAAATTGGTGTCTCTATTATGTGGTGATTTTTGCATTGCTTTGATTACTGATATTGATATTTATATCTATAAATTGCATAATATTGATTGGGAAAGAAAATTAAAAAGTGATCTTATACTATTCACCCCCCCTCTCAGTATAAGCTTGTGTTCTTCACATTATGCTTTCAATAGTGTATTTAAGACTTATATTGAAGTTGAAGCTTGGGAAACTTTATAAGGGCTTATAATATGCAAACAAATGAAATGGAATAGAGTATGGATGGAAGGTTATTCTCTTATAGTAATACATGCAATTTTGAGGAAAGCAAAGGCTTCATGGAACATACAAGAGATATTTGTGGAAATTCAAGATCTTGCTAAAGAGTTTGAATAAAATAGGTTTATACATACGTTTATAGAAGGAAACAAATGTGTATATAGGCTAAACAATAGAGGGATTCTAATTGAGGATCATGAAGTTATTTCCCTTTCCTTGGTTAGAGGAAGTAGTAATTTTAGTTAAAGTTGACAAGAAAATGTTGATTGCATGAATAAAATAATGATTAAGATTTAATTTAATGTTTTCAATTGGTAATATCTACTTTATTTTATAACAATAATGTATTTTCATATAAACTATTTATTATAATTTTTGTGGTTGCACTTGTATTTCAGGAAGGAAACTAGCAATCCATATTTGGTAAAGTAGACTATGATAGTGTAATGTTTTGGAAATACTACTCTACTAAGATGCAATGCACAGATAGTAGAGGTGAATTTTTGGTATTATGAAGTTTGCTAAAAAATGTCAGGAAGGATTTGGAATTCTAAAATATTTGTATTCATATAGAAAATTGAAAAGATCCAAAAAATGAAAATCAAGAATTCAAATATTTTATGTAAACTGGTGTAGGTTTTTAGCTATAGCATATCGATTGAGATGAGAATTGTAAAAATATCAAGCTCTAAATAAGAGATTTATAATTTGTCAAGGGTGGAGGACCCGAGTACAACCCCTTATTATCTAGCCAAAAAATATACTTATCTAGATTGCAATGCATGTAAAATAAAGTAATATTTTATCTTAGGTCTAATTTTATAATATTTTATCTAGATTGCAATGCATGTCAAAAAATAATATTTTATTTGGATCTAATTTTATAATATTTTTTCAGAATTGTAATGCATGTCAAAAAATATATTTTATTTGGATCTAAGTTTATAATATTTTATTTGGATCTAATTTTACAATATTTTTATTGATTCTATATTAATATGACCTTGTAACTATTTGATACATCCCTATAAAAATTGAAGAGTTCTCCATCAGTGTGATGGCTATGATATCTCCCAAAATGTTTTTATACGAGTAATTTATTATTGTTCATTTTTTGGTTTGTGAACTTGTGAGATATTCAAGCTACTAGAAGAGGATGTCTTTCATTAGACCCCTTTATCTATAATGCATCATTTAGTATCAAATACCAGCAAGGAGAAGACATGGCATATAGAGAAAGACCAAGGGTACCCAAAAATATTAATATAGCTAAGATGTTGAGAGGTATTATAGAAAAATTGGACACAATAAATATAGCACAAAGAATATGAGTACATGTTGAGAATGTAAGTAATCATGAAGATGTTGAACATCAATATTTTAAAGAATAATATTAGATGGATGATCCTGAGTACATATTTTTCAAGGAAATTTTTAATATGGGTAGTAAACTAGATTTGAATACTCCTTGCTAAAATGGAAGTCTAAATCTTGAGGAGCTTATAGACTAAATAATGGACATGGAGAAATAATTTGACTAAGTCAATGGAGGACCTAAAAATTGTGAAATTTACTTACACTAGGCTAAAGGGTCATGCATTCATTTCATGGGGTCATGTACAAATGGAGAGACAAAGACAAGGCAAGGAGAAGATTAAATTTTGGGATAGAATGGATCATAAATTAAAGGTAAAATTCCTACCATTAGATTATCGAATAATTCTATTCAATAAGTTGTAAAACCTAAAATAAAAGGAGACAAATGTGAAATATTACATGGAGAAACTTTACAAGCTCACAATTTAGGATGTTCATATAGAGGATAAGGAAGAGAAAATTTCAAGGTATGTTAATAGACTTTGCATATCTATTCAATATGAGTTTAGTATGATAATATTGAGGTTAGTAGAAGAAACTTATCATTGTGCTTTAAAGAGGATGATAAGGTGTCTAGAAGGCAACAAAATAATTCCAAAGGAAGAGGACAATTATCTAGAGGAAGAGGATGATAAAATAATGATAGAGGGAAGCATATGCAAGAAGGAGAAGCCAACACTTCTCAAAATAGTAATTTCAATCAAAATACAAGAGGGAGAGGAAATTCCTCAAGAGGAAGAGGCTACTATAGTAGAGGAAGAGGTAGAGGATTCACTAGAGCTTGTTATAGGTGTGGAGAAGCTAGTCATAGGGTATTTGAATGTCCAGAAGTACAACAAGACAATAGTAGAGGAAATAAAGTAAGAAATCACATTGCTCAAGTAGATAAAGAGAGTTTTACATCGCTAAAACACATAGAGAAACCAAAGTAAGGAGAATATATCCTAATTAAGAGAGTTTTATTTAAATCAACCGAGGTGGAGTATGAACCTATTTTCATCATAGAGTGTCCCAAACACCTACGATAATGGTCCAACACACTTGGATATCTGTGACTCATGTTGAGTGATAGAGCAAGATGCTCTAAGAGTGTTGTAAGTGCTTATGGGGAAACCTTTAGGATTATCTATAGGTTGAATCCTTATTATATGTGATCTTCAATGTGTCTTCCTACTCTAATCACTACACGACCTGCATTCATCAAGGAAAAGAGATAAAGAGAGAGATTTATAGAAAAGTAAATGTGTGGGAAAAGTGAATTTGTAGAAAGTACAAATTAAGCTAAAAAGATGATATTCCAAGATCTAAACTTCTTTTCTATGCACAATGAACTAAATGAACACATTATTTCCTACCAATAACTATAAAGTGAACATTTTTTATCTACATATAAACATTTAAACATACATAAGTAGGAAAGAGAAAAATTAGTCACAACTTCATAAATGTCATAATATTACAAATATATGAGACCAAAATAGCCTTGATGCTATTTAGAAAAATCACTTAAGTATCAAGTCCAACTTATACACAAAAGAGACAAATGAAAGGAAAATCTTATAAGGCCTGTAGCACCCTAAAATTGGCGCAGTTAAACCTTAGTAAAAAGATAAAAATTTGAATTTTAAACCCAAACCGCTCGTTAACCGCTCGTTACCCACTTTCCTCATTTTTTGCACCATTTTTAGGATTTGTTTTGACCGTTGGATGATATCGTCGACGATCAGACGAAATCGTCCTAGATCTGACGAATTCATCTGGAACAGAACATCCAGACGATTTCATCCCAAAACCAAATTTTCATAATTAGCTTCTATTTCAACAACTTCTCTAACTTGGGCAAAAAGCGTGTCTACGTAGTTAGAGTCTCCCCCGTTGGAGATCTCCCAAATTGGGATGATCTCCAACCTCCTAACCTCTCCCTAATCCTATATAAACTGGGATTTTCTTAGTTTATCCCCCTGAACCCCCTAGCTGATGGATTTCCCTACAAATTTGGTTCCTTATGCCTTAGAACACCTTCATACTTTTGTTTGCATTGCATATTTCGAGTTTTCTTGCAGGAATCTTACTGTTCTTCAGCTGGAGCAAGCTTGGATCGTCGCAGGCGATTCCAGATGATTTCGGACGATCCTGTTGCAGATCGGTGATGATCTAGTACGATCAGAGGTGATCTCGACTGTAGTCCATATTGGGGGCAATCAGAGCCCAGAGTTTGCATTTCCTTATTGTTCTTCTGCATTTCTTTGTGCATTATCTTAGTTATTGTATTTATGCATCTTGGCGTTCACCTCATTTAGCATAGATATATGATGAAGTTAAAATAAATTGTCAAATTGATGCATTTCATTTTTAATTGCTATTTAGATTTACCATTTAGGCAAATTCATCATCATTCCTATCATTTCCCCTTGCTTTTGCAGTTGCATTTTTGGTATTTTGTATCTATTTTTGTGATTGCAGGTTTTTGACGAATTCGTCAGATTGCCGACGATCCTATCTGATTTCAGATGACCGGTTGAGATCTGAGATGATCCTGCACAATTTTAGATGATTCTGTATGATTCGAGATGATTTGGACTTCTACAAGACTCAGAATCTCCATCAGACATCAGGAATCAGGTATGTTCTATCCTATTTAGTACATTCTCTATGTTCAGCATTTATTCATGTTTTTTGTAGCCATAAAAATCAGCATTGGCATATAGAATAGTTTAGATTCATCTTGGCCAAACCTAGGAATTGAATGATTAAAGCACAAAATGAACACATCAAACCTATTATCAACCTAGGCATGGAAACTGCCATTCAAAATTTTCCTGGTGAACCCACCATCCGTCAAAAATTCACCTTTATACCCCTCCCCCGAGAGGCGGGACCTTAAAAGGGCCTCTCAGTCCGAGGTATTGTCCCATCCTTCTCGCATCCCCCTTCCGGGCGTGGATCCTATAGCCTGAAGGTAAGGATGCAAAAAATTTGGAGCGATACATTTTGGTGAACCCGACGTGAACAACTAAAACCTTTTGAAAATAATCCAAAAATAAAAATAAAAAAATAACAAAACATAAATGCATTTAGAATCAAAGATTGCATATCATATTTAGATGGTAGATTATAATAAAAGACGAGCTGTCACCATTAATATTGAGAATCAATTAGCAGCTATAGAGATTACTTCGTACTTAGAGTACCTCAAACAAATAGGGTTCAACCCTTATGGGACGAACTTAATAGGAGATTGAATATCATTGAGTCTAGATCAACCGAACTTAGGCAAATCAAGAGGTTTGTTCTAGATAGAATCCTGGATCCTGATCAAGTGACCTTATATCATGAGCTTCAGAGAGCTTGCCATAGGTGGTTAGCAGATAAAAGAGCCCTTGTGTCTTCTGAATTGTACACCTTTGAGGAATACCTCGACAATGCAGTTGTAGTACATAAATTTCTATCTCGTATAGAGGATCAAGAGGTCGTTCTTACGGATAGAAAGAGATGGAGTAGAGTTCCTAGAGTTGTGTTATACCGAGAGTATTGCCATGAGCTCTATTTTTACAAGAGAGAGTCAGAAGTAGATAACATCACCATAGCACACTTTGTTAAGTTCCTGAAAAACCATTTCCAATTTGAAGAAGAGCATTTCATGACTCTTGATGAACTTGATCCTATCAATGACATCTATAAACTATTTATAGAAAACTAAGCCATTCTTTTATTATTATTATTTCTTGCATTTAGTGTGTTGTTTGTTATCTTTATAATCATAAAAACAAAACAAAACAAAAAAATAAAAACAAGACAAAATCATAACAAAAATCAAAAACATTTTCTTTTAAAAGTATTATAGTAGGTATATAATTAAAATATATACCTCCCAAATTTGTTGCAAATATATTAATATATATTTTCTAAAATCTAAATTTAAACAAATGACTAGACTCAGGAATGGAAAACAAGTTGAAGTAGAAGAAGATTGGTTAGGAAAAATAGTAAATAAACCAGATGTCCTCCCTGAAGACCCAATTCAGGAAGAAGGAACCCTAGACCAACAAGAAGAAGATTTTGTTGACGCAAATGAACAAAGAGAAATTGTTAGAGAGGAAGGATCCTCATCTCCTAAAATATCTCCGGAAGGAGCTGTTACTTTTGAGAACATGGAACATTTCTGGAAGTTCCTCAATACTAATATTGGCACTCTTAATAGAGCAGTCCATATGGACAAGGATCAAATTAGTGACACTCAAGCAACCCTAGAAGACATATATCACACACGCACTAATCCCTTGTCCTTCGTTGATCAAGAAAGTGATCAAGCTGGACCATCCAATTTGGATATGGCCGCTATAATCCAGAACATGCAACAACAACAGGTTACCCAACCATCTAGAGTGCCCGTTACCAAGCCTAGGGTTATTCCCACACAAAAGAAACCATCATTCACTGCTCTATTTCGCCAAGTTATTGATCAACATACCTCAAATCAACAAAAGCCTAAAACAAAACCAAACACCAATTTCCAACAATCTAGGGTACAACATAATGCTACAACAAATCTTCTTCATAATACTCTTCCTACCAACCATTTGCATAACAGCAATATAGCATCTAATCCTTACGTCACGCCATCCTACGCTCACAAATCCCATACTCATGTACCACCAAACCAATATGGTGGACAAACTGGTAATTTGGAAGCCATGGTGAAACAATTAGTCTCCCGCATGGACCAGATAGATCCCTACCGTCCCTCGTACAATTATCGAGAGATGTGTAGCCAGCCTCTATATCCTATAGTTGTAGCACAACCATATCCTAAACACTTTCCTATGCCTGTCCTACCTATATACAAAGGAACTGAAGATCCCATAGAGCATCTTCGTATGTTTAGGATAGCGTGTCATGATATATCCCATGATGATTTGTTATTACTAAAAATGTTCCCAAAAAGTTTAGGAGGGATGGCATTAGAATGGTATTATCAATTACCCACTCATTCTTTGAGAAATTTCGAAGAAACCACCGAGTCTTTTGTGCATCAATTTAGTGCCTACATTGAAAGGCATGTAACTATTAAAGATTTGTACAACCTAAAACAAGACAAAGATGAATGTTTTGCTGATTTCCTAGCTCGATGGAGATAGTTGATAGGAAAATTGCACTTTGTGTTACCTTATCGAGAAATGCTGGATATCTTTATCAATAATTTACAAGAACAATTATCCTATGAGTTATCAATTGCTACCTTGACCACCTTCGATCAAGCTATAGATTTAGCTCGAAGAGTGGAAGATGCTCTTGTTAGGAGAGGTCAACTTAAAAGGAAAGATGATGAGAAAACATCCAGAAATCAATATAAAAATAAACAAGTTGTGGGCGATGGAGTCACTGATAGTAGAAATATCGCTACTATTAATGTTGCAAAAACAATAGAGAAATTTATATTGAAACCTCCTGATAAACCACCCCAAGAATTTACGAGGTTAAATCAACCTTTATCAACCATTCTCTCGCAATTACTAGCACGAGGATTGATCCAATTACCAAATATCTGGGAACCTGATCCAACTATACCTGGATATAGAGCTGATTTACACTGTGATTTCCATAGAGGACCTGGACACGCTACCAACTCTTGTAAAAGGTTAAAACATAAAATACAAGATTTAATTGATAACAATGAGATGGAGGTGCAAGCCTTTCAACCTAAACAAAATCCTCCTAATAATGCTCAAAAGAACATCCCCCAAAATCAGAATCAGAATGCCAATCAATCATTGGACATATTTCAACATCCTTTACCAAAGCATGGTAAAGAGGTGGCTAATCAAATTGAGCATCATAATGTTCCCCCTCCTACCCGATATGTAGGAACTATTAGTGGACATTTACCCGTTCACGATCCGCAAAACTTTGACACAACTTTATCCATGGTTACGGCCAGACCTCTATATAATATTCGGACACCTGCTCTTAGTGACACCGAATATGAGACTGAAAGTGACATGGAAATCACCTCAAATCAATCGAATAGTTCTGAAGATGAATCAGATGTTGTTCAACCCATCACAAATGCTATGGTTCTGGAAGAACCATTTCCTAGAAGAATCACTACTCGACCATCTTCTCACCAATTACTTTCTAATGAACAAGCCATAAACGCTAGACCAAGACCCATTCATCATCCACAAAATAATATTGTAGGTACCATCGGAGTTGTTACTCGACAACAAGCTCAAAATTCTCAACAGGATCAAACTCAGAACGATGGATCAGCTCCATTTGTTTTGAAAAATCCCAATAAAGGGAATCATGCGCCTAATGTTCAACCTAAACCTCCTTATAATATTAATGAACAATTATCAAATACTACAACTAGAATTTCCCTTTTGGACCTTTTAAGATCTTCTCCTACACATAGGGATGAATTAATGCTCACATTAAGCCAAATGATGGTACCACAAAATATTCAACCTGAAGCCATGTCCAATACTATCATAACTCGAGAAGTCGATTGTATTGACTTTCAGGATAGAGATATACCGCAACATAGTTTACATAAGGATAACCCCTTATATATTACTGCCCTAATTGGAGATGTAGCAGTTAAACGAGTCTTGATTGATAATGGTTCATCTTTAAACATATGCACTTTTGACTTCTACCAAATATTTGGGTTTAGAAGTGACGAAATGAAAAGAACTGATATGATTATAAAAGCATTCAATGACGAAACACAAGAAACATGTGGAGTTATTACTATTCCATTGCAAGTTGGTCCTAGAACCTTAGACATGACCATGTTTATTGTACATTGCCCTGCATCGTACAATATACTCTTGGGTCACCCTTGGATCAACGCGATGCGAGCTGTTCCCTCAACTTTACATCAGTGTGTTAAATTCGAATTTAAAAATTAGTTGGTTACCATTCATGGTGATCCTAGACCCTTTGATATGTGTGCTTTGGCAGAACCTGTTGGAGTTCAATTTTGCCCTGCTCTGTCATCCACACATCCTAATTCTAATCATCCATCTAAACGTGCGAAACACACACCCATAACATCATCTACCTTTTCTCCATCCATCACACCTCTACATATAGTTCAACCATCCTCTGAACAAACCACATTAAGACCTCAAAAAGATCCTAAACCCACAACCAATGCTTCTTGTTTTACTCCTATAACTTCCATACCTTTAGACCCATCCATCGACATCTCTACAACGTCTACGCCTATCAAAGGCATGTTTCCCGCATCTGAAAACATAGGAAATGATCCTTCTACTTCTTACGCTCTTACTGATGAGCTCTTACCAGATTTATCTAAAATTCTTATATCAGAGAAAACAAACGCTGCTATGCAAGATTCCCATATTTTAAATAAATTGCCACCCTCTCCTCATACCTTGGGCCTCCCACAGCCTATGGGAAGTATCTACCAAGTCGGGAGTTGTGCTTTTATTTATAAGGGATATGACTGGGGAAGAATACCTAGAAACATCAAGACTCATTATGATGGGTATGCTCACTGTTATTTTGCTAATGAATATATTAAAGCTAAGCCTATAATGCTTAAATTGGGATATAAAGGGAAAGGTTTGGGACCTTCCCAAAATGGTATGAAAGAACCTTTTGAGGTAGAACCATGGCCTGCCCGATGTGGTGTGGGCCTATTTCCTAGTAAAGGTCAGCCCTTCCCATTTGAGGATGATGACCATCTTATATGTTACCAAGATTATTTGGATAAATGTGATGCTTTGCATTTAAGGGATAATCCATTTACATGTAATATGCTATCTATAGCTTACCCTGAGATGATTGTTGAATCCGACGATGAGTTGGAGGGGGATATCTTCCATGATGTCTCCATTGAGGAATTGTTACATAACGGATTTTATTTCGATGGCTCTATACCTCGTATAGCCCAGCTTGAGGCCACGACTCCTCAAGACGAATTATCCAAGCTAACCTTGGAAGAATTACAAGAATTAGGCGTTTCACCCGCCCCATCTAATTTTGAGAGAGATCTACATATGGAAGTTGAAAACGTTATAAAAATTAACATTGGAACCGAAGATAACCCTCACATCATCAACATTGGATCAGAATTGAGTCAAGAAAAACAAGATCAATACATTTCATTCCTAAAAGAATATGAAGACGTTTTTGCTTGGACATATGAAGATATGCCAGGATTAGACCCCTCTGTAGTTATGCATCACCTAGTAGTCCATCCGGATGCTAAACCTGTTAAACAGAAACTTAGAAAAATGCATCCTAAAGTGGCCTTACTAGTCAAAGGAGAATTAGAAAAACTCTTGAAGGTTATTTTTATACAAGCTATTGATTATGCTGAATGGATCTCAAATGTAGTTCCAGTAACTAAGAAAGAAGCTACCAAAATTAGGGTTTGCATAGACTTTAGAGATATTAATGTTGCATGCCCTAAAGATGATTTTCCTCTTCCCAACATGGATCAGATCATTGATTTTACTATTGGGAGCGGAATGATATCCCTAATGGATGGATTCTCTAGTTATAATCAGATCAAGATAGCTCCTGAAGATCAGGCTAAAATGGCCTTTATTACCCCTTGGGGAACCTTTTGTTGGAAAGTGATGCCATTCGGTTTAAAGAATGTAGGTGCAACATATCAACGAGCCATGACTTATATCTTTCATGATATGATGCATGATATTCTACATGATTATGTAGATGATATTATAGCTCGTTCCATCAAAGAAGATGATCATTTAGATGACTTGAGAAAAGTATTTGATCGGTTAAGGGAATATCTTATCCGACTAAATCCAGCCAAATGTATATTCGAAGTTAAGTCCGGTAAATTATTGGGGGTTATCATTTCTTTACGTGGCATTGAAATTGACCCTCTCAAGATCGCGGCTATCACTGATATGCCCGCACCCACAAATATATCTGAATTACGAAGTTTACAAGGTAAGCTCCAAGCTATTCGTCGCTTCATCGATAAGTTGGCGGACAGAACCAGACCCTTTCTTAAGCTTCTTAAGAAAGATGCCTCTTTTCATTGGGACGATGAATTCCAGGAAGCATTTGAACTCCTTAAGCAATATCTCCTTAAACCATCGGTGCTTTCCCCACCTAGATCTGATCGTCCATTTATCTTGTACATTTTTGCTTCAGATTTTGCCTTAGGAGCTATGCTAGCTCAACTTGACGATGAGAAGAAAGAACGTGCTAATTATTACCTCAGCGAGAGCCTTAATCAGTTATGAAACTCGTTATACAGTATTAGAGAAGTTATGTCTCGTAGTCATATTTTCTACATAGAAACTATGCCATTATATGCTCAGTCAGAAAATGTATGTTATTGCTAAATTCGATCCTTTGCGGTATCTCATGAGTCGACCGTACTTATCTGGTCGCACAACCAAGTGGGTTCTTGCGCTAAGCGAGTTTGAACTCACGTTTATAGGACAAAATTTTGTTAAAGGTCAAATCATAGCAGATCAATTAGCTGCTGTGCCCTTAGAGTCTACCCATCCCCTCATCATTGAGTTTCCTGATGAATGCCTTAAATTAGAGGCAGACCATCCTGAGCAATGGTCCCTACACTTCGACGGAGCCCGATGCATGAGTGGGGCTGGTGTAGGTATTATTTTAATATCTCCGCAGAAACATCTTATACCTCTGTCTTTCAAACTAACATTTGCTTGCACCAATAATACTGCTGAATATGAGGCTCTAATCCTTGGATTACGAGCTGCCTTGGCGCTGAAAATTAAAAATCTATTGGTTTTCGGTGATTCTCAACTTGTCATAAATCAAATCAATAATGTTTATCAGACCAGAGATGATAAATTACGCCCATATAAAACATATGTCTTGCAATTATTATCTTTATTTGATCAAGTTACCTTGGAAGCTATTCCTCGAACTAGCAACCGTGCGGCTGATGCTATGGCTGCAACTGCATCTCTTTTGCCCTTGGAGTTAGATGATGAATATGCTACCATCATTATTCATCGACTCTAGGAACCCGCTTCAAACAAATCATGCTTAGAACCTTTGGATGTGTTTCTAATCAACGAAACTACTCCCGAACCATGGTACACTGATTTATTTAATTTTTTGCAAAATGGGACCTTCCCTGAAGGTTATAATAGCAACCAACGTCGGTTATTACGTAGACGAGCAAGTCGCTTCGTAATTATTGGTAATACCTTGTATAGGAGATCTTTTGAAGGCATCTTATTGAGATGTTTGAATCTAGCAGAATCTAGATCAGCTTTGAGTGAAGCCCACAATGGATCTTGTGGGGGGCATTTTAGTGGTAGCGCCATTGCTAAGAAGCTCCTTAGGATAGGATATTTTTGGCCTACCATGGAAAATGATGCACATGATTATGTGCGCCATTGCGACAAGTGCCAAACACATGCTGACCTTGTCCATGCGCCTGCACAAGAACTGTAGGCTATTTCATCTCCTTGGCCCTTCTCAAAATGGGGCTTAGACATCATTGGAAAAATCAACCCTGTGTCATCTGATGGACACAAATTCATCATAACAACCACTGAGTATTTCATGAAATGGGTTGAAGCTATGCCCTTAGCTTCTTGCACTGGAACCCAAGTCTCCAAGTTTATTTTTAATCAAATTATTTGTAGGTTCGGAATTCCTGCAAATCTCATCTCAAATAATGGAACTTGTTTCAAAAATAAAGATGTCAAAAAATTATGTCAAAAATATAAAATTCAACATCGTTGGTCCACTCCCTATTATCCTCAGGGTAATGGCCAAGTAGAAGCATCTAATAAAACATTAATCAAAATCCTCAAAATACTGGTCAATAAGTCTGGTCGAGATTGGCACATCCAATTATATCCTGCTTTGTGGGCTTATCGAACTAGCGTTCGTACCCCCACAGGCACTTCACCTTTTGTTTTGGTTTATGGCGCTGAAGTAGTTTTTCCCTTTGAATTAGAAGTTCCTTCTTTAGCTCTACTACTTCAAGATACTGAAGTAGGAGATGAATATCGTGCTGGCAGATTTAGTCAACTAGAACTCCTAGATGAAAAGTGCATCAATGCTTTGGAACATCTTCGTGCCTACCAAAACAAGCTTAAGAGAGCATACCTCAAGAAAGTTCATCATCGATCCTTTGAGATCGGTGACCTTGTCTTAAGAGAAAATCAAAAAAATACTAATGCAACTAAAGACCTTAAAGGTAAATTTGAGCCCAACTGGCTTGGACCATATGTCATCACTGCTAAATTTGGATCGGGAGCATATCGATTAGCTACCTTAGATGGTAAAGATCTTAAAGAACCTATGAACATTATGCATCTTAAGCGTTATTATGCATAACATTGGGTCATTTCATCATTTGTATATATTGTATTTTGCATATTGTTTCATTTTCGTCATCCATGTAAATCTTTTTCAAAAACAGTAACAATATTTATTCTTTCAATTCATCACTCAAAATCAAACTATAAAAACTTCAAAATCATCAAAATCTTCAAAAACATTCTTTATTTTTGTACCTGTCAATTCTTGAAGTATTGCAGTTATATTTTCAATTATTTTGGATAAATTAGCATTTATTTGGAATCCCGCACTTTCACACTCACAAGCATAAATATTTTGATTTTATTTGGTATGATTATTAATCTCTCTTATATCAAAGTCCACAGTTGAATTAAATAAAGTTTTGAGCATAGAGAACTGATCTTGTTATTTACTTGAACCAAACATATCTTTTCACATTAAAATGATTTCATTGCAAATTCAATCTGATGCTACATAGTAGAAGTGGTTTCTTGAGCAAAAAGTTTCCCCTGCTATCCTATCATGCACATGGTCTAGAATCTTTGAGAATTGACAAAAGGACAAGCTCACCCCTACCCAGAATAAAAATCCCTTGCTCCACAGCCAATCCGAGCAAGTATCCCTAGTATAGGAAGCAAAAGAAAAAGTCAAAGCAAAAGAGAAAAAGAAAAACATTATTTTGTACCATCACAGCAATATTTCAGCATTATCTCAGTTCCAAGCAAAAATACAAAAAAAAAGAAAAAGAGAAAAGCAAAAGCAAAAGCAACAAAATCCCTTTCCCTACCCTTTGAAAAGAAAAGAAGGGTGAATGAGCTTGAATCCCTGGAATTCTCAATTATTCAAAAACTGTGAGGTAAGCCCCATAACAGGTGGTTTGTGCCCAACCCGCTTGGCCTTGGGTAATTCCTAGCATGGTGATATGTCTGTCACATTAGCGACCTTCTTTTGTACAGACCTATGTCGGCTTATGGATTAGCTAGCTCTTGATAACCCGACTTACATAGTAGTCTAGTATGGTTACATGCATATAAATCATGGTCAATGAACCCTCATTTGGTTAAGTCAAATTACTTGTATCAAATTCTCTTGCTCAAAATTGGTGAATGAACAATACAATTGCACACACATTTGTATTTGAGAGATTCTGTATCATTATGATAAAGCAAGATCGGTAATGAACTCACATTTGCACATGAGGGTTCCTTATAAATCTACATTTGTCTTTGAGATAATGTAACATATTTTTGCAACTCTTTTTGGAATAATTTTATCTTCTTATTTTCTGTTTAGTATAAAAACTATTGTATACATTGTTTTCAGAAATCACAAAATGCTTCCAAACCACATATGACACACATATAATCAATAAAAGTCATGTTCCTATTATTATTATTTTTTTGTCTATCCAAAGTCAAAAAATCAATCATGCAATAAAACTAAAATATCAATTTTTTTCTTTGGATTTCGCGATGATGGTATAAGTCTATACCCATAATTCTATGCCTAGCGCAAACCATTGTTCTCATTTTATTTCCCCTTCATTTTAATTCATAAAAACATATGACTTACATCATTATGTTACACAATTGAGCTTTAAAAAGAACGAACACTTTTTTTTCTATTTCATGTCATTATGTCAAAACATTCAATTTTGCAATGATGGTATAGTTCCTAGGGACTTATTCAAAAAATTTATCACACTTAGGAATTTATGCCTAGCAAAAAATCATATTTCTTTAAATATGTCATGCATAATATTTTTTATGAAAATCTGAAAACAAATCATCACCATCATCATTTTCATCATCACAACACAAAAGTCTTAAGACCTGCTCTTAAGCTACTCTTTTACTCTTTTATTTAGCAATATTTCTATCCTGGGATTAGCTTGACGACCTAGTGAGCGACGACTCCATGAAATGGTCTATAACAACGACAATGTCCTTTGCAATTATTGTTAGAAGTCCCTTTTATTTTTCATCAAATCACACCACAAAACAACCAATTTATGCACATCAGATTATTTCATTTACAATTTTATGCCATGACATAAAAATTATAATTATTTCCAATGACATAATTACATGAATCATCAATCAAACAATTCCAAAATTAAAGCACCATCCAACATACACAAGTCATATCATCAAAAATATAATCTATATATCATCAATCAAATATGTACATCATCTGGATTGGTATGCCACAATCAAAACCCTGGCATACTCAATCCCCTCAAAAAATATATAATAATACAATCTACAATCTACAGCAGCTAGCCTCGAGAAGCCCTCGAGCTCTCAGCCTCATCTCCTCCCCCACCTTGAGGTGGAGGAGGTGGTCCCATAGAGGTCCGGACTGTGTCCCGGGTCCTCACCATCGATCGTGAGGATGTCCTCGATGATCCCACCCTGATAGGCTCTGCAATGCCGACTGGCAACTGCAACCTCTGACCCTCTGGCACCAGCTGGAAGTATACTCCCTAGTAGAATGCGGTCTGGGCCATAGATCATGCCAACTCCTATATGCTCACCCCTCCACTCCGAGCCCTGATACGTGTAGCCTCATCTTATAATATCTGCACCTGAGCCCGAAGGTGGGCAACCTCAGCTCGGAGAGCCACCGTCTCGCTGCTCTCCCCTACCTCAACACCCTTGCCCTTATCGGGCGATGGTGGTCTCTCCCCCTACTATGAAGGGACTCCCCTCTCCCTCCGCCCTGTCTCCTATGCTCTCTATGGAGCCTGACCCATCCTCGGGCATCTCTCCTATGGAGACCATCGTTGCTCTCTCCCGTCATGACCCCATGCTACCTCAATAGCAGCCTGGCATCGCCTCCCCATCCGATGCACCATGGCATGCACTAGACCCTGCGCCCTCGTCATCCGAGGAGGGTGGATGCCTGTGTACCAGGCATCATAGCCATCTGCAACCCTAGCATCATCACCATCCACTGGCTGGATGGGGGCATCATCCGCATCCTGACTCTAGAACCGTTGCATGTCTGGAGCCCCGCTCAACGTAGTACTATCCCAGACAGTCTAGGAGTACTCATAATCCTTGAGAGAAGGGATCCCCTACTATAGACCGAACTACCACAAAACTTGGTCATAGCGGTGGAGCTCTACCTCTCCCCGCTCCATCCTCAACCAGAAGACTCGCTTGATGCGAGCCAGCTCCTGCCCATCCTCTGCCCACCTAGGGTGCTCTCGCCATGGCCTCCAGGTGATCTGGTCTAGGATGAGGTCATCCAACAACCTCCGTGACATCGACAGATCTATCCGCCACTGTGACCCCCTCTGTAACCACCAGTAGAAAACCCGGGGCCTCTCTCGGTCAACCCCTGTCAGTGGGAGCCCTACCGGTCTCTGCACCACAATGTGCTCCCAGCACCAAACCTATAGTAATGATGTCAAGACCAGACATCGGCCTCCCTTGTATACGACCCCATGTAGGATCCTATACAAGTGGCATAGTACAAAGCTGCCCCATGAGTACCTGTAGCCGTGGTCTCTCATATCATAGACCACATCTGAGAGGAGCCACGGTAGTCTGCACCCGCTCTGGTGGCACAACAGTAAGCCACCTACTACCTCGGCCAAAACTCGAGTCAGCCTAGATGCCCCAGGCATCTGCCTTAGAGACTCGATGTTCACTCTGCCCTTCTCTAGGGTGAAGCTCGGGTCTTCGATCAATCTCATCATCGCTTGGCCCTGATTGGCCATAGGCATCATCAACCGTCCCTGTATGGGGATCCTCATGATCCTCCATACGTCCTCTAATGTGGGAGCCATCTCCCCTATCGATAATCGAAAGTAGGATGACCTCGGGTACCATCTCTCTGCTAGGGCTATTAGTAGCCCCATGTCTGTCGATACTTGTGGCATCTCTGCCACATGCTGCAAACCGACTTGAGCCAGTCGGTCGCGCTCTGCCTGATCAAGAGCGGCCAAGTCATCTCTCAATCCCTCATATTTCCACTCCCGACTCTTTAGTAATCCCTTCTACAAAACAAACAATCAAACAACAAAATTCATTAATAAATCCATCATTAAAATCAAATTACATACATTTTAATCAAGATTAATTTCTTAAAAATAATGATATCGTCCACCATTGGATGATATCGTCCCAAATTGGGCAAAATCATCCTTTGTAGGATGAAATCATCTACGATTTCATAAATTGGGGATCGCCCCTTGTTGGACGGGATCGCCCCTATATCGTCGATTTCGCCCTCCGACGAAATCGACGATCTAGGGACGATTTCGATGAAATCGGGATGATTTTGTCACGATGGCGTCGATGGCCTAAAAACGGCCGCGATGCCCCAAAACAATCAAAATTTCAAACAAAAAATTGCACACATTAAATTCAAACCTAATCTACTAGGATTAGATCCTTACCCGTAGCCCGCGCTGGACCTCTGTCGATCTGTGCACTGTCTCCACCATTTTTCTCTGTAGAAGCTCTAAAAATAGTGAAAATGAACAATAAAAATGAATTAGGGTTTTACCCTATTTTCTTAATTTTATTTAAAAATCAACATTTTTTTTAATTTTGCTTTTTCCGTGCTTTTACCTCAAACGTTCGATTTGGGTAAAAACACGGAGGGGGCACCATAGTAAGCAGTCGCACGATTCGACCTAGAATCGTCGTCTAAAAAATGGAGTAAATTTTTTGCTTTCTCATAAAATGGGAAAAACTCGTCTTTAACGCATTTTCTTTGGAAAATTCGCTAAAGAGGGGGCAAAATGTAGCACCCTAAAATTGGTGCAGTTAAACCTTAGTAAAAAGATAAAAATTTGAATTTTAAACCCAAACCGCCCGTTAACCGCCCGTTACCCACTTTCCTCATTTTTCATGCCATTTTTAGGATTTGTTTTGACCGTTGGACGATATCGTCGACGATCAGACGAAATCATCCCAGATCTGATGAATTCATCTGGAACAGAACGTCCAGACGATTTCGTCCCAAAACCAAATTTTCATAATTAGCTTCTGTTTCAACAGCTTCTCTAACTTGGGTAGAAAGCGTGTCTACGCAGTTAGAGTCTCCCCCATTGGAGATCTCCCAAATTGGGATGATCTCCAACCTCCTAACCTCTCCCTAATCCTATATAAACTGGGATTTTCTCAGTTTATCCCCCTGAACCCCCTAGCTGACGGATTTCCCTACAAATTTGGTTCCTTATGCCTTAGAACACCTTCATACTTTTGTTTGCATTGCATATTTCGAGTTTTCTTGTAGGAATCTTATTGTTCTTCAGCTGGAGCAAGCTTGGATCATCGCAGGCGATTCCAGACGATTTTGGATGATCCTATTGCAGATCGACGATGATCTAGTATGATCGGAGGTGATCTCGACTGTAGTCCATATTGGGGGCAATCAGAGCCCAGAGTTTGCATTTCCTTATTGTTCTTCTGCATTTCTTTGTGCATTATCTTAGTTATTGTATTTATGCATCTTGGCGTTCACCTCATTTAGCATAGATATATGATGAAGTTAAAATAAATTGTCAAATTGATGCATTTCCTTTTTAATTGCTATTTAGATTTACCATTTAGGCAAATTCATCGTCATTCCTATCATTTCCCCTTTGCTTTTGCAGTTGCATTTTTGGTATTTTGTATCTATTTTTGTGATTGTAGGTTTCTGATGAATTCATTAGATTGTCGACGATCCTGTCTGATTTTAGATGACCGATTGAGATCTGAGATGATCCTGCACAATTTCAGATGATTCTGTATGATTCGAGATGATTTGGACTTCTACAAGACTCAGAATCTCCATCAGACATCAAGAATCAGGTATGTTCTATCCTATTTAGTACATTCTCTGTGTTCAACATTTATTCATGTTTTCTACAGCCATAAAAATCAGCATTGGCATATAGAATAGTTTAGATTCATCTTGGCCAAACCTAGGAATTGAATGATTAAAGCACAAAATGAACACATCAAACCTATTATCAACCTAGGCGTGGAAACTGCCATTCAAAATTTTCCTGGTGAACCCACCATCCGTCGAAAATTCACCTTTATACCCCTCCCCCGAGAGGCGAGACCTTAAAAGGGCCTCTCAGTCCGAGGTATTGTCCCATCCTTCTCGCATCCCCCTTTCGGGCATGGATCCTATAGCCTGAAGGTAAGGATGCAAAAAATTTGGAGCGATACAAGGCCAAATACTAGGAATGAGCAGGCATTCTATGATTATAACTATAAAAACCCTTATTTATACATAAAATAAGAGTTTTACTACCTTATAACTATAAAATTTTCTTCCCAAATCGAGTGAGTTATTCTAATTCAATTATTAGGGGATTTAGTGCCTTGAGAACTGACACCAATAATGTATAAGGTTCAGGGCCTCTGGAAACCTTTACTCGATGTTGATATAGGATTCATCTAGAATTAATGTTTTTGGATTTGAGGTGCTTGACACAAGAGATTTTATTTTCATCCTCTTTAGTATTACCACCACATTTTCCAAGTCATGGTTGGCCCATTTCTCCTTTTTGGAGTTTGTTTGGATGTCCATGTGTCTCTTCTTGGGCCATTAATGGATGCATTTAGATGCTTGATGAAACTTAATGGTGAGTGTCTCCAACCATTTTTCTTTATTCTTTATGGACCATCAGATCTATTTCTATTCGATATCAATGATAAATCCTTCCTTTGGGTATGGTCCCAGATGGGGAAGCTTTTGATTCACTCGTAGAGTGCCAATGTGTTTGCCATGCATGTACCTCCTAATCAATGGAGTTCTTTCCCTCACCATTCCTTCTCACCTTTGTAAAATGGAATAGGGTATCAGATGAAATATTGATGGTTCATGGAGCTTTGATATTTCTTTTCTATTCGCCTTGAATTTGATTAGCACTTATAATAAATCCAAGACATCAACGATGTGCATTCCCATACTTTCTCTACAACATTTAATGCTCACCATAGGTCAATAAATATTGAACAGTAGACACATACCCAAGACCTTGGTAAAGTTTAAATATTATAATATAGCACCCATAATTGATTGTAAAAATTGATGATGTGCTTTCATTCTTCACCTTTCTTCCAATAATTCATTGACACCAAGGTCAAACTAGAAAATTGGCTAAGGCAAAATTTTCTCCTGGTGTAGTAAATTTTCATTATAATTTTGGCAACTCACAGGGGATCTTCTACATGCTAAAGATAAGGAATACCAAACAATCATTGACTTATTCATTGGATGTATATTCAAAATGGAAGAATAAAAATTTGGAAAGAATAGAATGAATTGGAGACCCTCAAAATAATAGCTTGTTTATTAAAGATTTTATTTTCTCCTATTTTTCATATGACATCAACTCGATCTATCTAAATTATATATAGCACTTATGGAGCTCCAACTGGTCATCATAGGAGAAGTTTTTTATATTATCCATAACTTCATGCAATCATACATCAAGCTTTGCCAATGGTTTAATAACTCAAGCTATATCATCCAAAGTGGAAGGGCTTGATCATATTGATCCTTATTTTATTGCTCAAGCATCTACAAATATCCTTGCTCAAAAATTAATTCATTATCTACAGTCTAGGGGGAGAGAAGGCCCTTCCAAATTAACAAGTCAATATGCCCCTTCAAGTTTATAGTGTTAATGGCTAAGGAACCTATTTGGGTCTTGCATTATTGTGCAACAAATTCTTTATGTAGGAAGTAAATCACTTTTTGTGCCACTACTTCCCTATATTGAATACCTACAATTATTAATTAGTGATCAGGTGAAGTAGTTAGCTTGGATATATACACTCTTGTTTTTTTTATCCTAGTAATTTTTGTAGCTAGAGCCTACTCCACATCCTAGCTAATATAATAGCTTTGGGTAGTAGCCATATCGATGAACCTCAATACTAGGGATAATGTTAATATTTTTTTGATGATGTTTTCCCAATATGTCTTGTAAACCTCTTTAATTGAGTCTATATCCCCTAGATATTGACTAAGCTCCATGTTTTTATTCCTCTTATCTTCAAGTTATTTTAACAAAATGGTTTGTTGAGAATTCTAAGTGGCGATCTGAATAGCAAGACTTTGAAATTTTTATTTTTTTACTTCTAGAAGAGAAGCTAGTAGTTGTAAGGCCAATCAACTAGTGATTTGGCCAACTTGGTCTTAGAGTGGCTTGGCCTCTAATTAAGAACTCTTCAAGGTATCTTTCACATTCTCAACATATTTTTCCTTCATCATCTTTCTCTCAAGGAATAGGTAATCATGGCTCACAACCTTATTGGCTTTATCCATTAACTCTACCTTATCCTTACCCCAAAAGGCATTGAAATTGAGCCCTACTATCGAGACTTGATATTATTGGTCTTGCATCTCACCTTCTAGATTATAAATAGTCAAAGTTGGTTGAGCCAAATACAACACAATATCTTGTAAATAATAGTAACTCCTTAGTCTCATTTTCATAGGTAGTGTAGCTCTTTTGATATATTTTCTTTGGGTATACTACAACATCTAATTTTGAATTTCCTAGAAATGTTACAATAAGTCATATATGGGGATAGGTTCCTATTAAATCATAAATTATTTAGATATTAACAAAATTACTAGTATTGGTTTTAAAAAAGAATAATTGGAGTGGAAGGAGTGGTTGAAATGGGAGTAATGATGTTTGGGGTAGTGTAGGGGGATGTTTCTTGAATGGAAGCAACCATTGGAATAGTTGGAGGACTGGAAACCAATGTGGCAATAATGCTAAGGGTGAAGGCCAATAGAGCTAAATTAATTAAAGAAACAAAATGCCATTAGCTGGTAGCAAAAATGAAAATTAAATAAATCGAGGTTAGGATATAGGAGAAAATGGGGAAGTAGCCTATGGTTTTTCCCTTAGGGTACCCTTCCTTATTTTTGATGGTGTAGAGCTTGCTTTGTAGATCAAATTTTTCTTTTCCTTTTGTAATATCACTTATGGGGTTGTTTGTTGTAGTGATGCCACCCTAGCTAGAGGTGTTGATACCACCAAATTTGAGGGTGTTTTAGAATAGGTGGTGGCTAGAGCTTCATGCACCTTAGATGAGGATTTTTATATGTTTACAATCTCTTCATCCACCTCTTTATTTTCTATAATCTAGGACAATCCAATGACCATCTCCTCTTCACAACATTTTTCTTTTAACAACCTTTAACATTTGAATACTCTTTGTTGTAAATCTCACTAAATATGTCATCGATATCCAATTTGTTGTGATTTTTTATCAATGCTTCCACCATGCCTCAATCTTGGGATTGCTCCAATGTTCATTTCTTAGGGACCTTCTATTATTAGCACTAATATAGACTTAGGTATTTGCATCATGCTTCTTTTGGTAAAAGGTCTCATAAGGCCTTGGATTTTGCACTTGTGCCATCATTATCTTGATCTATCATGATCTTGCTTCCTCCATAGCATTCCTACCCATTTCTACGTATGGTTGGGACTTATGTATATACTTTGTGGAGGCTCTAATACCTATAAACTATTTAGAAAAAACTCCTTTTAGGTCATAATTCTAGTTATCATCAAGGATTTACAACCCTAGGTCCTTTAGCTTATTTTCAAAAACATGGGTAGCTTTCCTTTTTATCATTTTTACATTATTCATGCAAAAAAAAGCTTGTAAAAGCTCATTTTTCATTTTTACTCCCAAACATGGTGTCAATAATTTCCATCTACCTCAGGAGATCCAAGGCAAAGACTCTACTTGATACATACTTGGGAAGTTGAAAGATAGACCTAGTAAACCCTTATAGACAAAAAAGTGGTAGAATTTTTTAAAAATACTAGTCCCCATGAATTTATGTCTACAATGTATGGAGATCAACCATGAAAACTCTCTCTGGATTGAATCTAGTTAGGGCAGCCATGGTTAGCACTAAATATTCCTCACAAAATTTTAGTATGGTGAGGCTTTGTTTACAACCTCTGTCAAAAAATGGATGGGTTGCTTAAATCTGGATTTGTCCACCTTCTTCAAATTCAATCTCAAGTATAGCCTAAATTTATAGTACAAAATTAAATGAGCAAGATATTAGGGATACCTAAAATTTTGAGTGTTCCTAAACTTGGACAACCCCTCATGGATTCATTTAACAATCAACTCGTTGAATTCAAAATTAACTCTCTCATTTTGACTTCATATACAAAATGCCTAGTTGGGCTAGTCCTAAGATCTTGTCATCTTCTATTCCAAAGATAAATGCTAAGATGCTTAAGGTATTCATACTATCATTGAAGGTTTTGATACCAAGGGGAAACTTGATAAACTCAATGTAGGAGATATTGCACTCACTATTCAAGACTTTTAGCTTATCTTTCTCTTGAGTATCCTCAAAACACCTAGAAATATTTTCCACCATTATTTTGTATTCCCTAAATTCCACCATCAACATATTGTATATGGATTTTGGGATAATGGCCACTTTGAGACCCCTATTTTATGACCAAACCTCTCAATATTGAGTGTTGTAGTATTCAACACACTCATACATCACCTCGTAAATATTATACACCTCTAGAACCATGTATTATGCTAGGAGGCTACTTCATATCCTTGCTTAGAAAGTGCCTAAGAGGTTAGGTTTGAATATATAGAAGTCTCTTTTCCTTAGTTTTTAGGTGTTCTTTGATACTTTGGGGTCTTTAACCTTCTCTGTCTAGTCTCTTACTAACTCAAGAATCATATTTTGGGTTGGCACTTCTTAGCCTAAGGTGAAGGGTGTATTCCTAGCTATTTTTACAAGGGAGTCAATTATAGGCATTGATGGGCAAGCATTGATATTCTTCTTCTCCATTACTAGCCTTATTTGAGCACTCTTGCATGTAAATTTTCCCATGGCCTAGATTTGCATTCTCTACATCTCAATGTTTGAACACTCAAGAATCAATAATACAAAATAAAGGAAGTGTCATTTTTTAGGATTGGATACCCCTTGTATTGAATTCATATTTCATGTACTCATAATTTCCTCTTATCGTAGAAAGTGGAGGTTGCCTATCATTTTTACTAGAATTAAACTTTTTTATTTGAATTGATCTTCTCTTAGAAAGGCCAATGTCACATTTTCTTTCTATTTACCAAGCCTAGTCACATTCCTTTCAAAAATAATTTTGCATCGTATGCATTTTCTCCCCTTCTTCTATAGGATCACCATAGCGATATCAACACTTCTCCCAATATTTTAAATTTGTGCCCAGGGTTCTTATTGGATTGCTTACAACCTTATTGTCTTACTACCTTATCCTTTCCCAAAAAATATTTGAAATTGAACCATGTTGTGAAGACTTGATAGTATTGGTCTTGCATCTCACCTTCTAGATTAGAAATAGTTAGAGTCAGTTGAGCCATATACAACACAATGTCCCACAAATGATAGTGACTTCTTAGTCTCATTTTCATAGGCAATGTAGCTCTTTTGATATTTTTTCTTAAGGTACACTATGTCTAATTTCAAATTTTCTAATATTGTTGTAGTAAGTTATACATGGGAGAAGGTGCCTGTGAATTCATCAGTTATTTAGACATCAATGAAATCACTAGAAATTACTTTAGGAATGGGATAATTGGAGTGGAAGGAGTGGTTGAAATGGGGGGGTAGTGTATGAAGAGGTTTCTTGAGTGGATGCAACCATTGGAATAGTTGGAGGAATGGCAACCAATGTGGCAATTATGCTAGGGGTGAAAGCAAATGGAGCTAAATTAATTAAAGGAATAAGAAGCTACTGGCTGGTAGTTAAAAAACAAAATAAATCAAGGTTAGGAGATAGGAGGAAAGTGGGAAGTAGACCATTTTTTTATCCTTAGGGTACCCTCTATTATTATTTTTTATGATGGAGGACTTGCTTTGTAGATTGAATTTTACTTTTTCTTTTGTAATGTTGCTTATGGGGTTGTCTATTGTAGTGATGCCACCATAGCTAGAGGTGTCAATGCCATCGAATCTAAAGGTGCTTTAGAATAAGTGGTAGTTATAGTTTCTTGCAACTCCAATGGGGTGTTTTCTATGCTTACAACCTCTTCATCCACCTCATTTTCTATAATCTAGGAGAGTGTAGTGACCATATCCTCTTTTTTTATTTTTCTTTCAATAGCTTTCCAACATTTGGATGCTATTTTTTGTAAATCTCACTAAATATATCATTGTTATCTAGTTTTCTATTATTTGTTACAATGTATCCAATCTCTTGTTGATACTTCCACCATGCCTCAATATTGGCATCACTCTAGTGTTCATCTCTCAGGACCCTTCTCTTATTAGCACTAATATAGAATTGGGAACTTGCATCATGCTTCTTCTAGTAAAATTTCTCATAAGGCCTTGGATTTTGTGCATGTCCCATAATTATCTTGATCGTTCATGCTCATGCTTCCTTCATAGGATTCCTACCAATTTATATGTCTGGTTGGGGCTTATGTATAAACTTTTTAGAGGTTCTGATACCCACCATCCAGTTGGAAAATACTTCTTTTAGGTTGTAATTCTAGTTACCATAAAGGATTTGTAACCCTAGGTCCTTCATCTTATTTTCAAAAACATGGGTATACTTCCTATTCATCATTGTTACATTGTTCTTGCAAAAAGGGAGCTTTTAAAAGCTCATTTTGCCTTTTTTTTTCTCCCAAACATGATATCGATAAAATTTATCTACCTTAGTAGCTCCAAGGTAAAGACTCTCATTGATATGTACTTGGGTAATTAAAATATAAACTATTAAACCTGTATAGTTAAAAAGTGATAGAATTTTTTAAAAAGTACCAGTCTCTATGAATTTATTTTTATAATATATGGAGATCAGCCATGAAAAATCTCTTTGGATTGAATCTAGTTAGGGCTGCCATATTCAACACTAAAAATTCCTCAACAAAATTATAGTCTAGTGAGGCTTTGTTTACAACATTCAAAATGAGATGGGTTGCTCAAGGTTGGATTTGTCCACCTTCTTCACATTCAATCCCAAGTATAGCCTAGAATTCTAGTACAAAATTAAATGAGCAAGATATGAGGGATACCTAAAATTTTGAGTGTCCTTAAACTTGGACAACCCCTCATGGATTTGTTCAACAATGAACTCACTGAATTCAAAAGTCACTATATTATTTTGAGGTGTGTACTTCATCATATACAAAATTTCTAGTTGGCCTAGTATGAAGATATTATCATCTTTTAGGCCAAATATTAATTCTAACATGCTTAATTTATCCTTCATGCTATCATTGAAGGTTTTGATACCAAGGGAAAATTTGGGCAACTCAATGTAGGATATATGCACTCGCTATTCAAGAATGCCAATTTGTCTTGATCTCGAGTATCTCCAAAATACCTAGCAACATTTCCTATTATTTTATATTCCTTGAATTCCACCATCAACATATCCTAGATGGATTTTGGGGTAATGTCCACTTTGAGACCCTTGTTTTATGACCAAAACTCTTGAGATTGAATGTTGTAGTATTAGGCACACTCATCCATCACCTCATAACAATTATGTACCTCCAAAATCATGTATTATGTGAGGGGCTACTTCATATTCTTGTTTAGAAAATGCCCATGAGGTTAGCTTTCAATATATGGAAGGTTCCTTCCCTCAGATTTTAGGTTCTCTTTGAAACTTTAAGGTCTCTAACCTTCTTTTTTAGGTCTCTTACCAATTTAGAAGCCATGTTTTGGGTTGGTGCTTCTTAGACCAAAGTTAAGGGTGCAATCACAACTATTTTTACAAGGATTCAACTATGGATATTGATGGAGGAGTGTTAGACTTCTTCTTTTCCATCACTAGCCTTCTTTAAGCACTCTTGTAGGAAAAAAAATTCCATGGCCTCACTTTACATTAAATGGGACTCTTGGGTGTTTGAACATTCAAGAATCAATGAGAAAAATGGATGGAGTACCCTTTCTATAGATTTTATTTGAGTGGATGTATCGACTAGCAAGTCAACAAGATGGTCCTAACTTTTGATGGAGTACGGGATAAGGGAGAGGTATAATTCTTATTATTTATCTTTGAAGGATGCAACCAATAGTTTGATGGTCATATTCTTCTCTCTAATATTGTACACCATGCACAAGCTCATCATGTGGTATAGATAATCCATCAAGATTATAGCATCATCTTCTGTGAAGTATGGTAGTGTCTTAAATATTAAGTCTGGATTAGATCCCATGTGGAAGGAGGTATAAGTGGTAGAATGTGACCTCTATCATTCTAGGATGGATACTGTTGGAGCCAAATTTGACTCAACTTTGAAACCCCCAAATTTAAATTTTTGGTTTTAATCAAATTGATAATGATGTTGGTCACTGTTTGAGTTGTGGTGAGTAATTTAATTTTTCATTAGTTAAATGATGTCTAAACCTTGGTTGATTATAAGGTATACCTATTTCAATTAATCTAATATCCCAAAAGAGAAAGAACAAAGTTTCGTTAATCAAAAATTCTAAATTCAAAGTTCGACCTTCATAAACAATAAGTTCCCTTGGGCCTCAACTAACTCGTAAAATCATAAAGTCCTAAGGTATGCTAAAGATAAGGGAATAATTAATCATTGTGGTCTAAATACCTGAAAAGCTAAAATTCTAAAGAAAAAATCTTAAGTTAAACTCGAGGGTGTATAACTCACTAAGATAACAAGTGATCACCTCAGATTTAATCCAAGGGTCGTGCTCGATCCAGAAGAAATTGGACGACAACACGTTAATAAAATAGACCAAGAGATAAACCAAACAAGTCAAAGCAGGTCAAAAGTAAAAACATCACACCTTAGGCTTAATAGGATGGTAGCGCATCATCTTAAAAAATCATATAGATGTGCTCTCATGAATAAATCTGAAAGATAAGTCAAAGGGTCAATAAGGTTTAACCTAAGGTTTAAAAATTGAGCATCTCCAATTTATCTAGCAGACACACTTGATCCAAAATAGATCTGATGACTGTGCAATTTCCAAAAATTCAAAGGTTTAAATAAAGTCATCATAGGTCAAATAGTCAAGTTAAAATTTGAGCAAGTTTGATAAATCGAACGATCATGCCAAGCAAATCCTAGATCAACAGTTACGATTGCTTTGATTAAAACAAACTTTAAAATTAATATTAATAGAACGTGCCCTCTTTAGACTAATCATCAGGTTAATTAAGAGGATAGAATGGTTGTGCTCAAACAATAATCAATCTAATGGTGGCATGCTCATCAAAGATATATTAAAGTGTTTAAGATTTCACAAGATTAATTAAAAGTTAATCATATCATTAGCGAGGGTCTAACACATTGGATAATCATTTCCTTTTTGTCTTAATCAAGATTAATATTATGCACCCTTGGGTAAACTAACTCACAAGTTGACTAAATCTTACGGTGGCGCTTATCTCCACTTAGATCTGACGGTCAACCCAAAACCATGAACGGTAAGATAAAATCAAAGGTAAAGACAAAATTAATTGTGCTTTAGCAAGGGTTTAATATGTTGGTTGATTTCCCCCTTTTTTGGCTTAATCGTGATTAATATAATATCAAAAAATTTAACATTGACTATATAGTGTGCATCTTATGAATAATATAATGGCGCACTCAAACTAATCCAAAAATCAACAGATACAAAGGCCTATGGTGGCGGAAAAATATCCAAAGCTAAATGAAGACGTCTAAATCAGATGACAATGTTCATTCCTCCTTAGATCTAATGATGCACATACAAAAAAAAAATCGAAGGTTAAGCTAAGCATTATATTACAAATGATTGATAAAATTAGTCCAAGGTACACATGGTTTTTCCCCTTCGTTAAATTTTTTGTGCATATGCATGACCCAACGGTAGCGCTCTCATCGTGATATAATCAAATGGTGATCGCTCAAAGAGATGAAAGCACTATAAATGCCTAGGTTAAATACAATGAGGTTAATGTGGTAATCACTAGGCTAAATACGATTAAACGAGAATTAACATACCATGTTACTATAAAATTAAATTGATAAATATATAGCCTTTTGCATTAATCATGTTTTAATGAATTATTATTGGACCTAAGGTTTTTGACCATATAAGCATGATTAACCAAATTAATCAAATACCTATAGACTAACAATCATGCAGATCCCATGATATCGTCGGTTGTGCTGACTCTACTATGGAAAATCAATGGTAGTGCATGAACCAAAGAATTAAGAAATGAATCAACTGGCAATAATTTATCGGTAGAGCTTCATCGAGACAAAAGAGATCCAACAATCGTGAAAGAGCCACAATCAAAATGAATAATATAGAAGAGTTAAATGAAGAGCATCTTCAATAGATCTAATGGGTATGCTTGATCTTCACTTAGATCCAACGGTAGTGCTCGATCCAAAGGCAAACTAAAGGGGTTCAGAGCATGTTTTTTTCAATTAATTAACCCACAGGTTTTGAAAATATCTATGGAAACAATAACAAAAGGAGCACATCCAACGACTGTGCTTGAATCTCATTTGACTTAAGGAAAAAATAAGACCTTCAAGGTAATAAAATTTGTCACTCACACCAAGGACTAGATCTTATGAAAATCCTGAGGGAAATCACTGCCTAAATGAAATATAATCCATCCCAAGGATTTAGTTACCATTCGAACCTAAGGTGGCATAAGATTTAAAAAATAAATTCATCCCAGTGGCACATATCAAGTTCCACGTCTGATAAAAAGGTTCTCGACGACCAATAGAAGAAGTTTATAAATGATTACATGTGCACAAGTCAAAAGGCCTAGGGTACGTAAAACAAAAGATATTACTCACCATAAAATCTCAACTCTAGGAAAAAGGTGTGGTGGCAAATTTTTGTTGGTCGATTTTGAATAGCAGTTGGTGACATTGGGTTGATGACAAAACATGTGAATTTATCAGACTCATTCCACCACCCTATATATGAACCCATGAAAATAGTCGAGGCTACTACCCTGGTAATCTAAGAGCAAATGTTGATACATAGGAGGTATAGAGAGACAAAAGATGACAAGTATCATAGAGAGACCTTATCTACTATGTTAATAACAATGGCATCATGGGGAGATGTTTTCATGCCCGTGAACACCAGGGAAGTCATGCAATTCATCACAAACATATCCCCATACTCAGTGATCTTTGGGCCACCTATTCCTTGTACCACTATGTATGATTTTACCCAAAAATGTGGGGCAGATAAAAAACCCAACCCGAATCAACTATACGAGATCAACAACGTTTGTATTAAGAGTTTCACCCAAGTGATGGAAGGTGATAACAGGATCCCATGGATAATGGTGGATTTATTCCATAAAACTCATAGATTATAGTACAAGGGTTTTCCCAAAGACAAAAAATGGAACAATAACCTTGGGAAGCTAATATTCCCAAAAGTGCATTTCTCCTCAGACTTGATGGCTTGGCTGGTAGTAGCATACGACGAAAGAACAAGGACCTTTTGAGATCACAAGAATCAACCAGTGTTCAACATCAAAGTCGAACATATCCAGGAGGTGTTCAAATTTATGAATTATACCACGTATCTGGTAGACCAGGTAATCGAACACCAATATTGTATGTTTACTGATATGGAAGTTTTTAAAAAATTGTTCGATACACATGCAACGATAGAGAAATAATTACCCATTAACAAAAATGATTTTAAACCCTAAGTACAAGACTTCTGTGACATAATAAACATAGTATTAGGAGTACAAGATATGAATAGAATAACAAAAAGGGTTTTTTATTTAGCTACACAATGTAATAGAGGATATAATACTCCAATATATGCTTGGGAAATGGAATTAAGCACCAAAATACACAAAGAAATGGTAGAACTAAGAAGAGCAAATTTTAAACAGAGGCAGGAGATGCCTCAATTTTCATAGTATTCATTTCTCATTCACTTAATAGCAATCCAATTAGGGGAAGAAGCCCACAAAAGAGTAAAATTCATCAATAGCCCCTATGTTTAGAATATCTTCTAGAGACTTCATGAAGGATGAACTCACATGGGCTGGTTTTGTGATCATTTCCGGGTAGAAATCCATTGGGCCTTAAGTGGGTTAGTTCCAAAAATATTAGGGCCAGGGGTAAAATCCTTCATTAAAGAAAAGGAAATTGGAGATTTCTTCTTCACAGAGGGTTTTACTTACATCATATTGTATGGATCTAAGATCCATCCTAAGGTGCTACCACAGTACTACCCATTATCCATAACATCTTTAAAATTGTGTAGGTAGGTGGCAGAAGAGGCTAATATGATACTAGTTAAGAAGCATGGTAAGGTTCCATGGCTAGATTTTCCATGCCATTTTTGGGATTATGTATTTTTTGGATATCCTTATTTTCTCAAGGGAATGTTTGAATTAGAAAATATGGGATTCGATGAAATATCATGGAGGTTCTATGATCCAAAGGGTACATACAACAAAATGATGGTGAAGATAGAATATGCCCATATACTACACCGGGGAGATGCTTTTGAAGAAAGCTTATTAGAGGCAATGGAAAAAGGATTAGATTTTCAAAAAATGTGCAATGAATTCCCTCCTAAAATAATGGGCAGCACACAATTTTATGAAGCCTATGATTACCCTACAGAACTAAGAAGGCTTCAAGAAAATTTAGTAGATAATGTAGCACCTGTTAGGCCAAGGACAGACCCAACAATCAAGGAAGACCCCTGATTAGAATTAATAGAAGAACATGGTATCAATTTAATGGAGGTCATTTTTAAAGATATTTATGTAATAGAATAACAGATCAGGCTCCCTGAGAATGCTCAACTCAGAATAGAAGCAACACCAAATGTTCCTCAAGAAGCTTCTCAAAAAACCAATGTAGATAAAAGAAAGTAAATGGCCATTTCTGATCATGTATTAGATGTAACTAGTGTGAATAAATTGGCACCCATGACCATCCCTACTTCTATAAACATAAAGGTACCGGAGATTAAAATTCCATCAGTAATACAAATGAATCCTAGGACAACTAGTGGATTAGGTGGCCTTTTCCAAATCCACCTAGTGAAGAATCAAAAACAGGTAACTCCTATGGAGGTGAAGAGACCTAGATTGTCTTTACCTACTACCCAAGTTGTTTTGGAAATAACAGATGAGCAGACCGCCTTCACTGCTATAGATGAACAAGAATTGCAGTTAGTGGCAAGGATGGGAAATACAAAAGAATAATTTTCAAAAAGAGCAGAATTGGAGACAACTGTGTCTGATATTGCTGAGATTAATCTCCCTCATATGCAAGACCCACTAGTTTTCAATGCTAATAAGGAAATAGGAATTTCATTAGTATTGGGGAAAGACACTGATATAGCAAAAATTGTCATTACAATGAGTGCCCAGGCTATAGACCAATTTTTTGAAAATATTGAAAAACTCAGGAAACAATTGAACCAAGAGAAGGAAAAAGCAAAATTAAAAGCAATGATAAGTATGCAACATGAAGAATTGATTCAAAATGAAACTTCAAGTGCACAACCACCCCCAATAATAAAATTCCAAGATCATGTTTATTATAGGAATAGTATGAATAAGGATATGTCAAAAAGAATAAGAACCCATGCCAAATATTTTTTCAAGAAGTTTAGAAAAATGAGAGTGATGCAAGTAACTGCTAAGGAGATACTAACATTATTGCAAGAAGGAGAAATATATTTTGAAACCATTTGCCCTACCTTGGATTTTATAAGGGATCATTTTGAGGAAATGCAGGGGCAATAAGTGGTAATAAATAATGGTAGTAAAATTCAGCTTGGATTCGAGTTCTTCAAAGCAGCCCTATTTGGAGAAAATCGAGGAATATGGATTAATGTGGTAGATGAAATTAATAAAATGATAAAAAATGCAATGGATAAAATGGCAAACATCATTTTATCCTTAGACCAATGCTTAGAGGTCTTGGATATAGAATAAGCATTGCTTCAGACCATCGAGAGATTTGAATGTGAACATGGTGATAAGGCAAAGATTATTAAGCAAACTACTCTCATGGTGAATATTGTAGAGAGTTTTTGTTTCAATACGAAATAAATGGGCCCACTATCACTATCCAAAAAAATGGAATATTACATGAAATGAATATGTTAAGGATTGCAACCAGCTTTGATACAGGAGTTTGGAAGTTAATATCTAAATAAATAATAAGACTACAAATAGTTCAAAAAGGAAAAGAAGTTAAAATTCAAGGTCAAAATTTGGGAGCTAGCTCCTCACAACAAGAACATGCAGTAACAGAAAACGTCCCTGAGACAATGAAAGAAAAAGTTGAAGAAAAAATAGGTGCAGAGAAAGAAACAAGTTCACCAAACACAACCATCACCAGATAAACTGAAGACACTTTTGAAAAAGTCAAAGGTAAAAGACACAACTAAGGAAATAAGTGAAGTGGAAACCAGCTGTATAAATTTTGAAGTCTAATCAGATGCTGACAAGTGTACAGTTAGAAGTAAACCAAAAATAATAGAATCAAGAACCATAGGCTATAAGAAGAGGTAGCTGAGGATAGATTCTGCATCAAGCAATTAGAGAATAGTATTTTTGCTAAGAGGTATACTTGAGTACCCGGTAGTTGTGTTGTATTTATTTTTTGTGTCTATTTTATTTTATTCATTATTTCTTCCTCCCCTTATTGTGTAGGATCCTATGATAGGAAAGCGTTCAAGAAGCTGAGAATATTTTCAGTCTTATTGAGCCTAGGATTCAGAGACTCTTATCATCATATTGAAATAAGGAGAGTAGGAGAGACCTGTTACATCATTTGAATAGAGTCTTCTTCATTGTATTGATGTATTCTATTGAGAAAAATAGAGTTTAAATGCATCCTTCTCACTCTGCATGTAATATTTTATAAATCAATACAATTATGAGTTTTATTCCTATCATTTCTTTGTCTTAGTATTTTGTGTCACTGTATAATGGGTTACATTATTTGAATACATTATATACGTTTCTCTCGTTGGTTAACTCTTGGTTTTATTATGATATTCAAATGAGATTAAGAACGTCAATTTCTCTCTTCTTCTTCTTTCTGTTCATGATAGTATTGTTGTTAAATTTCTATAACAGCCCAATGAATCTAGGCACCGGTCTACATAAGGCATAACAAGCGGTTGTTTTCATTCTTCGTCATTTTAATACATATAGTATAATATAATATGGAAAGTGTAATTAGATTTTTAATCATAGAATTACCGATGGGGTTTCCTTACCCGTTCTGTAGTTTTATCTTAGCAATATTTGTGTTTAACAGAACATAAGGTAGGTCGACCAAAGCCTATAATAGCTCGTTGGTTTCAAACGGATTCTTGTAGCATGACAATCAAAATACTATGGATGCTAGAATCGGTTCCAACAGTTTTTTGGTACTATTTTTGGGGATGAACTTATATGTTAAGATAATATCATCTTAAGTTTGTTTACCAAATGATATTATTTTTAAACAATGGGTGGCCAATTCGAATAAAGAACGTTTGTTTTAATTTTCACTATTTTTACATTCTTTATTTTGCCCAATTCTTTTTTCTTGATTTTCTTAATTTTTCTTTCTTGATTTTCTTGAATTTACCCAAGAACCCACTCCTGTGAGGAGATAATATCAAGCATTATGTTGGCAATTTTGGGTACCTTGGGTACATTGCTTTTGCTCAAGTGTAGAAGTTGTCATTGACGTCAAGAAGCTCTTGAAGGAATTTGATTTAAATGTCAAATAATTTGCAGACATGGACAGTGAGTTTCCAAGAAGATCACAGTAGCTCATTTGCAAAAGATCAAAGAAAAAGACAAGTAAGAAAAGTGCTAGAAAAATTGTCATGATTTCGCGACATGTTAGAGGAGAGAGAAAGAGTTGGCAAAACTGTCACGATTTCGTGACATGTTAGAGGAGAGATAAAGTGCTGGAAAAATTGTCATGATTTCACATGTTAGAAGAGAGAGAAGAAGCTGGCAAAACTGTCGTGATTTCGCGACATGTTGGAAGAGAGAAAAAGCAGGAAAAACTGTCGCGATTTTGTGACATGTTGGCAGAAAAAAATGCAAGTGGAAAAATTGTCACGATTTCACGACATGTTGGCAGAGAAGGAGAGCAAGGTGAAAAGTGTCGCGATTTCGTGACATGTTGCACTTTCGCGACTTGGAATGTGCAGGAAGGCAAAGAAGGAAAAGTGTCGTGATTTCATGACATATTGCAAGGAAAGTTGTACGGACGAAAAAGTGTCATGATTTCACGACATAATGCAGAAAAGAGAGTCCGCAATGTGAACTGTCATGATTTTGTGACAAGATCGAAGAGAGAGAAAGTAATTCAAAAAGTGTCACGATTTTGCGACATGCTGTAGAGTTTGAAGTGAGAACTATCACGATTTTGCGACATGCTGCAAAAGACGAAGTGAGGACTGTCATGATTTCATGACATGCTACAGAACTCGAAGTGAGAACTAGCACGATTTTGTGACATGCAGCAAAGGGAAGAGTTTGAAATGAGAAGTGTCGTGATTTCATGATAGGCTACAAAGAAAGCGTACGAAAGCTGAAAGCGTCGTGATTTCACGATAGGATGAAGGAAAAGCGTATGGATGCAAAAATTTTCATGATCTCACAACAAGCAGTAGAGAAAACAGACAGAAGCAAAAGTGTCACGATTTCATGATAGAAATAGTAAGTAAGGTTTCATCAGTAGAAGTGTCATGATTTTGTGACAGAAACTAAAAGCAGTCTTCCATAGGTGAAGTGTCGTGATTTCGCAACAAAATCAGAGAGGAAGGCTATGAAGACAGAAGTGTCACGATTTCATGACAGAAGTGAAGACGACGTCAGCAGAGGCAAAAGTGTCACGATTTCGCGACAAAAGCAGAAAGGAGGTTGACGAAGGGAGAAGTGTCACGATAATGTGACAAAAGAAAAATGGAAGAGCATGGAAGAAGAAGCATCGCAATTTCATGACATGTTCCATTTTCATGGGTGTAAGGCAAAGAAAAGCACAAGGCAGCGAAAGTGTCATGATTTCGCGACATGCTCCATTTTTGCTAGTGCAAGCAGAGAAAAGTGCAAGGAAGCGAAAGTGTCATGATTTTGCGACATGTTCTGCTTTCACGGGTGCAAGCCGAGAAGGGGTTAAGAAAGTGAAAAGTGTCATGATATCGTGACATGTTGTATTTTTGTGGAAGAAGCTCAAAAGGGTTACAGAGACAGTGAAGCCGACAGAGTCAAATATTAGCCGACAAATATTAGGGCTTGCAGCCGACGGAGATTAGGGTTTGCATTTGCATAATAGCCGACTAAGATCAAAGTTTTTATTCATGAAAACTCTATTATAAAAGGAGGGTTGTTTGGAGAGTTAAGGATGATTAAAAATGTGTGGTGAAAGTGCGACGTTCGTAGATATAGTGCGAAGAGAAGAAGTTCGATCGTCGAGAGCAGAGTGAGAAATTCGATAGTAATGTACAGAGTGCATTTTGTCAAATCATCTAAGTGAGAGAGATCGCAAGGAATCAGAGTGTGCAAAGATAGTGTTGTTGTGTTTGCACATAAATATAAGAGGGCATAGAGAGCAACAGGCAAAGACAAACGAGGACATTTGTGCTAGACCGAAGGACTGTGTTTAGTGCAAATTCGAGGACCAACTTTGGAGGTGATAGAGTTGAGGACAGAGGTCTCTATCCAGAGCAGGGAAGACAGGTTTCTTCTATGGATAGAGTTCCATTTACTAAGGGCAACGGAGGCAGAGGTCTTCTAGAGGATCACCAGCCAGAGCAGAGCTAGGGGATTGGTGTCTCCTTTGGGTTGGTGCCCATAAACATTGTAATCGGGAAAGGTATTCCCAGAAGTTGGATTGATAAAATTTAGTGAAATATTTTATCCATGGAGTAGCCCACTTTGGGTGAACCACGTAAATTGTTGTGTCTCTATTGTGGATGGTGTTTTGTGCATTACTTTGATTACTACTATTGATATTGCTATCTATACTTTGCATAATATTGAATTGAAAGTTGAATTGAAGGAAAAAGTAAAAATTGGTCTTATACTGTTCACCCCCCTCTCAGTATAAGCTTGTGTTCTTGAATTGGTATCAAAGCAGGTGCCTTCAGAAAGTTTAACAGCTTGAAGGAAAATCTAGTAAAGAAAACAATGGATTATTCAAGTGGCAATGCAGCACCTATTCTTGATGGATCAGATTTTGGTCTTTGGAGTGCAATAATGAAGGTTCATCTAATGGAACTTGGTAATGAGGTATGGGAAGTAATTGAAGATGAGTACACTATTCCTGTACATGGTCCATTTACTAAAGAAGAAATGCTCCTACATCACAGCAATTCAAAAGCAATGAATGCAATCCTGAAAGGCTTACAAAAATCAGATCTCACCAAAGTGATTCACTGCAAAATAGCTAGTGAAATGTGGAAATAGTTGCAGGTGGTTCATACAGGTGATACAAATTTCAAAAAGGCCAAGTTAAGACATTTCAAAGGTATTTTTGAACAACTCAAGATGAATGATGATGAAAATATTAGTGACTACATGCTTCGTATGGATGATGTTGTTAACTCCATGAAAGACTTAGGACTTGAGCTTGCTGAAAATGATGTTTGTGATAAGATTTTAAGATCTCTTCCTAATAGATTTAGTGAAAATATTTCCTACTATTGAGGAAGCTAAAGATTTGGATAAACTGAAAAAGGATGAGCTTCATAGCATTCTTGCAGCATTTGAGTTGAGAACTCAAGTGAAGGTTGATGTCAAGAAAGAGGCAGCTTTCAAAGTTACCAAAAAATCCAAGGGTAAACAACTTCAAGAGAGTGATGAGTCTTCTAGTGATGAAGAGGCATATTACAACAAGAAAGGCAAGTTCTCTAGAAAGCACAAAAGCATGAAAAATATAAGATGTTTCAATTGTGGAAAGTTTGGTCATTATGCTACTGACTGTACTGTTTCCAAGAATGAAAGTGATGAAGATAGATAGGATTTTAAGAGCAAGGATTTTGAAAAGTACAAGCATCACAGAAAGAACAAAGATGAGCACATCAATCACGAAAAGAGGTATTCTCACAAGCACAAGAAGAGTTTCTACCTAGACAAAGCAAGTAAGTGTTCTAGTAGTGATAGTGAAAGTTCTTCTAGTGATTATGAAAATGAGATGTTGTTCATATCAGAAAAAGAAGAAGAACCGAAACATAGATTCATTATCATGAAATGTTTTAGATGTGGAAATTTTGGTCACCTTGAGGATGATTGCACAAATAATGAATTGGTTACTAGTATGTATGAGGATGCTTCAGAAAACTATAAGGAAGATGCATGTATGGTTTTTGAAAAGGGTAGCACCTCTAGTGATAATAAATCTGAAAAAGGCTTTAATGATTCAAAAAGCAATATAATAAAGGATCTTGAAAGTGAACTTATTAGTGCTCTTAGTGATTTTTAAAAGGAAAGAAAGAAGAATGCTAGACTCAAGGATAAGTTAGATGAATGTTGTATGGAGAGAGATGATCTCTTAGAAAGTCTTGACTTCTTTATGGCTAAGACACGAGCTCAAAGATGAATTAGAGTCTAAGATTCTTGAGTATAGTGAGTTAGAACAGAAAATGGATTCTTTGAAAGAGGAAACTAAAGAGTACAAGGATAATCTTTACAGATTTCAATATAGCTCCAAGAAGGTTAAGTCACTAATCAAAGGTCAAAGAAAGACAACAGATAAAACAGGCCTTGGTTTTGTTAAACCACACAAGGAACAGGTTGGGGAATCTAGTAAGAGATTTCAAAAAGAAGAAAGTCCTGATGAAGAGAGTATTTCAGAGAAAGAGTCCGTGAGTGATAGATGTGCAGAAACAAAAAATAGAATTCTGAATGCGAAGAAGTTTTTGGGACCCAAGAGGTCAATTAAAAGAAAATTTCACGACAAATGTTTTGCATGTCATAGGTTTGGTCACATGGCTTCATATTGTAGGACTCAAGTAAATGACAGTTTCAGAGGTGGTAATTTCTTTCAAGGGTATTGCTACTCTTGTAATCAGTTTGGGAATAAGGCAATTTTTTGCAAGGCAAATAACAGGTACACCGTCAGTCAGAACAGGCGGATTCAAAGAACAGGTATGCCTAAAATAAATAACATTGTTACTTGCTATAAATGCAACAATGCATGTCTCATATCTAGACAGTGTAGAGCTGAACTTCCAAGGTACAGGAACAGGAACAGTGGTATGAACAGGTCCAAGGATCAAGGCATGGATAAGAACAGGAATGAAAACAAGGATAGGAATAGTGACAGGAACTGGAACAGGAATACGAACAAAGAATTCAAGAGAAGGCCCGGCAAGGAAGTTATAGACACTGATGATGATCAATGCCTAATGGGAGTTTTACTCCCACCCCTATTTTAATCACCTCATCAAGAGGTGGGGGAGGGACTAAGCTAAGAGGCTCATTCTTAGTCCCAAGCCCCAAAGGTGACCCTTTGCCATTGATTACAAAGGGGGAGAGATATGAGTAAGGGGGAGAGCTTCAAGTGAAGAGGAAAGCTTCAAGTCAGGGGGAGAAAAACTTCAAAGGTAGATTCTCAGTTGATAGCACAGTTGGTTTCAGTTTTGGCTTTTGAGATGTGTTTTCCATAAAGGTTTGCCATCAATGACAAAGGGGGAGATTGTTGGCAATTTTGGGTACCTTGGGTACATTGCTTTTGCTCAAGTGTAGAAGTTTTCATTGATGTCAAGAAGCTCTTGAAGGAATTTGATTTAAATGTCAAATAATTTGCAGACATGGACAGTGAGTTTCTAAGAAGATTATTCATAGCATGGACAGTGAGTTTCCAAGAAGATCACAGTAGCCCATTTGCAAAAGATCAAAGAAAAAGACAAGTAAGAAAAGTGCTAGAAAAATTGTCGCAATTTTGCGACATGTTAGAGGAGAGAGAAAGAGCTGGCAAAAATGTCATGATTTCATGACATGTTAGAGGAGAGAGAAAGTGTTGGAAAAACTGTCACGATTTCACGACATGTTAGAAGAGAGAGAAGAAGCTAGCAAAATTGTCGCAATTTCACAACATGTTGGAAGAGAGAGAAAAAGCAGGAAAAACTGTCACAATTTTGTGACATGTTGGCAGAAAAAAAGGCAAGTGGAAAAACTATTGTGATTTCACTACATGTTGGTAGAGAAGGAGAGCAAGGTGGAAAGTGTCACGATTTCGTGACATGTCACACTTTCGTGACTCAGAATGTGCAAGAAGGCAAAGAAGGAAAAGTGTTGCGATTTCATGACATATTGCAAGGAAAGTTGTACGGACAAAAAGTTTCACGATTTTGTGACATAATGCAGAAAAGAGAGTCCGCAGTGTGAACTATCACAATTTTGCAACAAGATCAAAGAGTGAGAAAGTAATTCAAAAAGTGTCACGATTTTGCGACATGCTGCAGAGTTCGAAGTGAGAACTGTCATGATTTCATGACATGCTGCAAAAGATGAAGTGAGGACTGTCATGATTTTACGACATGCTACAAAAATCGAAGTGAGAACTGTCGTGATTTCATGACATGTAGCAAAGGGAAGAGTTTGAAATGAGAAGTGTCACGATTTTGTGACAGGCTGCAAAGAAAGCGTACGAAAGTTGAAAGCATCACGATTTCGTGATAGGATGAAGGAAAAGCGTATGGATGTAGAAAGTGTCACAATTTCACGATAGGCAGTAGAGAAAATAGATAGAAGCATAAGTGTCACGATTTCATGACAGAAACATTAAGTAAGGTTTCATCAGCAGAAGTGTCACGATTTCGTGATAGAAACTGAAAGCATGTCTTCCATAGGTGAAGTGTCACGATTTCATGAAAAAAGTAGAGAGGAAGGCTATGAAGACAGAAGTGTCATGATTTCATGACAGAAGTGAAGACGATGTCAGAAGAGGCAAAAGTGTCATGATTTTGCGACAAAAGTAGAAAGGAGGTTGATGAAGGGAGAAGTGTCACGATAACGCGACAAAAGAAAAACGAAAGAGCATGGAAGAAGAAGAGTCATGATTTCACGACATGTTTCGTTTTCATGGGTGTAAGGCAGAGAAAAGCACAAGGTAGCGAAAGTGTTGCAATTTCATGACATGTTCCATTTTTGCTAGTGCAAGCAGAGCAAAGTGCATGGAAGCGAAAGTGCCACGATTTCGTGACATGTTCTGCTTTCGCGGGTGCAATCCGAGAAGGGGTTAAGAAAGCAAAAAGTGTCATGATATCGCGACATGTATTTTTGTGACAGAAGCTCAGAAGGGTTACAAAGACAGTGAAGCCGACAGAGTCAAATATTAGCCGACAAATATTAGGGCTTGCAACCGACGAAGATTAGGGTTTGCATTTGCATAACAGTCGACTAAGATCAAAGTTTTTATTAATGAAAACTCTGTTATAAAAGGAGGGTTGTTTGGAGAGTTAAGGATGATTAAAAATGTGTGAGGATGATTAAAAATGTGTGATGAAAGTGTGACGTTCGTAGATATAGTGTGAAGAGAAGAAGTTTGATCGTCGAGAGCAAAGTGCAAAATTTGATAGTAATGTACAGAGTGCATATTGTCGAATCGTCTAAGTGAGAGAGATCGCAAGGAATCAGAGTGCACAAAGATAGTGCTGCTGTGTTTGCACAGAAAGAGAAGAGGGCATAGAGAGCAACAGGAAAATATGAACAAGGACATTTGTGCTAGACCGAAGGACTATGTTTAGTGCAAATTTGAGGACTAGCTTTGGAGGTGATAGAGTTGAGGACAAAGATCTCCAGCTAGAGTAGGGAAGACAGGTGTCTTCTATGGATAGAGTTCCATTTGCTAAGGGTAGTGGATGCAGAGGTCTTCTAGAGGATCACCAGCCAGAATAGAGCTAGGGGATTGGTGTCTCCTTTGGGTTGGTGCCCATAAACATTGTAATTGGGAAAGGTATTCCTAGAAGTTGGATTGATAAAATTTAGTGAAATATTTTATCCGTGGAGTAGCCCACTTTGGGTGAACCACGTAAATTGTTGTGTCTCTATTGTGGATGGTGTTTTGTGCATTACTTTGATTACTGTTGTTGATACTACTATCTATACTCTGCATAATATTGAATTAAAATTTGTATTGAAGGAAAAAGTAAAAATTGGTCTTATACTGTTCACCCCCCCTCTCAGTATAAGCTTGTGTTCTTCATATTATTGATAAGAGTATACTATATTCTTTTTGCACCTTAGTGTTGGTGACTCTGCTGGATGAAACCAGAATAAGGATATAAAAAAAGGAGAGAACAAAACGTGTGAGCGAACACCAAGAGAAGTGGTAAGGATCTATTTCTAGAACTAGAGAATCTAGAGGCATTTATACATACCTATAAAACTTGTTTTTAAGAATAATGTTTATAACAGTAGATTAAATTCTAGCGGTAAAAGGTATGTGAAGAAAATTTAGAATACTATTACTATTGATATTACTGTAGATGAACGTTTAAAATCAGTAGTAGGAGATATCTATGATTATTCTCATTCAAAGGTAGATAATTCATCAGTCTACATTCAAATTGCCCATACCCATACCACCATAGGTACTACATCTATGAAATTAAATTCAAAAGTAGCAATGGCTTAGGGTAATGTTCATTTGTGGAGAACTAACAGATATAGACCTTTTGTATTACCAATAAATTTAAATGCCTTACCAAGTAAATCTCACAAATATCTCCCTAAGTTTTTAGGAAATAGTGCAATAACTAGAGAGGATCATATCAAAAGTTTCTTATATGCAATGGATAGTCTAGAAGTTGAACATGAAGATGTAGTATTAAGACTATTTCTACAGACTTTAGAAAAATATTCTAGGGAATGGTTTAATTCCCTTCCTAACAACGATATCCTAGACTTTACCAAAATGGAAGAGGTGTTCCTAAAGAAGTTTGGTGAAAGGAAAAATGAACAATCATTGTTAACTGATCTAGCCACTATGAAGAAGAAATAAAATGAGGTTGTTAATGATTTTAATAGAATATTTTCAAAAATAAGAAACAAAATCCCTGCCAACCTCATGCCTAATGATATTCGATCTATTTGTTTTTATAAGAATGCTTTTAAAGGAGAGTTTAACTATGAATTAAGGCAAGAACAAGCCACTACCATTGATGGTTATATGGAAAAATAAATGGATATTGAAAGAAATATGCTTGATAGTGGTAATATGAAGCCCTATTCTTTAGAGGTTAACATGCCTGAGATAAAACCTAAGAGAGTGGCTTTTGATATACAAATAAGAACTAAAATTGATCCTGTGGAGAATCTGACTAGTCAAATGATAAAAAATGTTCAACAACATGAGTAACATGTTAGCAAGAATTGAAATAAATAAAAATAATAGCGAATCTTCACAGATAGAGAGACCACATGTTGATAATCGTCCCCTATTTAAGAAAAATTACAACAAGAATTGGGGAAAAAATAATGGTTTTGAAGAAGGGAGTAGGAATAGGGGTAGTGGGAATAACAACTAGAAAAATAGATATTATGATAGGAATCAGAACAATTTCCCTAACCCAATTCCATCTGCCAATGTAGTTGAAGATTTTCATTATTTTTTCTCTACTTGTAATGCACCCCATAACCCTGATGCATGTGGAATACACCTGAGTGATCAACGTAATGTAGATATGCATGCAGAATCAGAAGAGCATATAAGAATCAATGCATGTTGGTCCATTGAAGATGAATCCAGAGAAAGGTTGTGTTGAGTGGATATTTTGCCCTATAGAAAAATGATCACCACAACTAGAGTCTCAAACAGGAAACTCTCTCTTGCAAAGAAATTAAGTAGCATTACTCATTTCTCCAAGGTTCTTGTGAATAAACATTCATGTGCATGTAATCAATCAAGACTAAAGCAAATAAATAAATGTATGCCATAATAACCTAAACCATGCAAGTAACAGTTAACAAGGGGCCTTTAATGATTTGAATGAGTACTTTGCAACCATAATCCATTAAATTGACCAAATGTGATGATAGCTTCTTTTAATGTTCCTGAGATTAAAATGATCTACCCGAAACCTAGTTAGTAACCTCTTTTATCTTTAGCTTAAAATGATTCCAAATGAGAAAGTGTGTGGTTTAAACCACTTCATTTTAAACTTTGTGCCTTTAACATGAGGTTCATTTTTTAGAATTAGACGATTCATTTTATCTTCATTTAAAAGTGTTCCACTATCCCTATGTTAGCATTTGGTGTTAGTAAGGTTAGTAAGTTAGAAAATTAGGATTCATTCACTTAATCTGATTTAATGTGCATTTGGAATTAGTAGCCCTCCTAAACCCATATCTTATCTGAAAATTAGATGAAGGCGTTTGGAGATGCAGGAAATTTTGGAACGGACCAGAATCAAAAAAGCAAATTTTAAGATGAGGTTAATCCAAATATCAAAAAATAAAACATAAACATTATCTACAATAGTTAGCTGGAAAAACAAAATAGGACATTAATTTGGTTAGCAATCTCCTCCCTACAAAACCCCAAGTTATGAGATGAAATTCTAAGACTACCTAACCTAATAGACCTATAACATAAACACAGTTAGATTAGATTATATGCAACACTCTAAGGAAACAAATAATTGCGTCATTCCATCATTCACCTATCGTAACCCACTTTATGGCATCAATGAATAGATACAACAAGCAATAATGCAAGATAAAGATTTACAAAAATAACAGCAGTCTTAGTTTCAATCTCCTTTTGGTTTCACACACAAGAGTTGCTCTTGCCAAAAAACTCCTTTATTTCAAAAGATAGTATTTGTTTTTCTCTACAATTTCCAGCCCCTTTTGGCCTCTTTGAATGGTGTATTTAAAATTTTTAGGAAGCTTTTCATTTCATTTTCCAATGGCCATTCGCTTCACCTTCCCTCTGCATGCATGTGTCTTGATTTCCAAAAAGACTTTTCATTTCTATTTTGTGGCCCTTCGTTTCATTTTCTCCACATGGGCTTGCATTCGTTTCCTTCTATGTGTAACGTTTTGTCTTATTCATTGGATTTTTTCCTTATGTCCACATCACTATGCAGTCTTCAGTTTCACTATCCTGGTGTTCATCACTAATATCAGACGCACTGTCAACTGCTCTATTCCCTTGGCAAAAATCGGACATGTTGTGATATCGCGACATTTTTGCCTCCTTGCTCTCTTTTGTTGCTTTTAGCCATGAGAATGTAACATGTCGCGATATCGTGACACTTTTTCCTCCTTTGGCCACAAAAATGCAACATGTCACGATATCACAACACTTTTTCTCTTTCGGCCGCAAAAATGCAACATGTCACGATATCGTGACACCTTTTCTCTTTTGGCTGCAAAAATGCAACATGTTGTGATATCACGACACTTTATCTTTTGGCCATGAAAATGCAACATGTCACGATATCGTGACACTTTTTCTCTTTTGTTCTTTATTTTCTTTCTGGTCGTGAAAATGCAACATGTCGTGATATCACGACACCTTTCTTCTTTCTCTTGCTCTTGTTCTTTCTGGCCGCAAAAATGCAACATGTCATGATATCATGACATTTTTCTTTCTTCTCTTCTTTCTTTTCTTGTTTGGTCGCGAAAATGCAACATGTCATGATATCACGACACTTTTCTTCTTTCTCTTGCTCTTGTTCTTTCTGGCCGTGAAAATGCAACATGTCATGATATCGCGACACTTTTCTTTCTTCTCTTGCTCTTGCTCTTTTTGGTCACAAAAATGCAACATGTCGCGATATCATGACACTTTTCTTCTTTCCCTTGCTCTTGTTCTTCCTGGCCATGAAAATACAACATTTCATGATATCGCGACACTTTTCTTTCTTCTCTTGCTCTTGCTCTTTCTGGCCACGAAAATGCAACATGTCGCGATATCGCGACACTTTTCTCTTTTGGTCGCGACCATGCAACATGTCGCGATATCGCGACACTTTTTCTCTTTTGGCCGCGACCATGCAACATGTCGCGATATTGTGACACTTTTTCTCTTTTGGCCGTGACCATGCAACATGTCGTGATATCGCGACACTTTTTCTCTTTTGGCCGCGACCATGCAACATGTCGCGATATCACAACACTTTTTCATCCTTGCGATGTTTTGCTTTTTTCTTTGAGCTTTAGCATATGGGCCACTTTGGTCTTCTTGGAAAACATGCAAAAAAGGTGGGTCCCCAATTTTGGGGTACATTGTGGAGCAGCCACAACAAATGGCGACTCTGCTGGGAAATTCTCCTGAGCATTTTGGTGAGAAACCCAACTTGAAAACCTACAACTCAACTGCAAGCGTTAGCAAATATCCAAAGAATGTAAATAAACTAGCAATACATGAAACATTAGAATTATTCAACATCCGCTCAATGTGTGCATAGTGATTCATTCTTTATCATTTGAAATAGTTCCCCATTCTATTGCCAATTTCACATGAATGCATATAATGAATAGTGGAGGGTCTATGCAAGATCAAATGTATTGCCAGCATAATGAACTATGGCTGACCTGCTTTACCAAGACTCTTAACTTTTAGGAGCATGAGCACAAATGTTAAAAATATCCAACCCTCTTAAGATCAAGCATGCATGAATTGAGTTCATATACCCAATCTCAAGGTTGGTTATGCACCACTGCCATATTGAATCAATGTGCATGTGTAAGTGAAATCAGAGCTTTGGGGAATCAGATTCTCAACCTAAGCATGATGAGAATTTAACCCTATCTGTACTACTCTGATTTGAGTTCATTACTTCATCTTAAGCAAAATTATTAAACCTATTATGGATAACTTTCAGGCTAGCCTATCCGTTCGAGCAGTCATAGGTCTTGCTTTTAAATGAGATATGTCGCCACGCATGAACCTACTCCATTGCCAGTCAGGCGTCTATAGCCCCGATGGAGATCAGCCCCATAGTCTAGGATTTGGCTTTGGCTTTCTTAAATTTTAGGGATGACTACCCATCCTTGTGAGGGACATGTAGTACGATCCTTCCAACTCAAATGATATGATGGAGGTGGATTAATGCTAGATTTCTTGAATTTTAGGGATGACTACCCATCCTTGTGAGGGACACGTAGTACGATCCTTCCAACTCAAATGATATGATGGAGGTGGATTAATTTTGGATTTCTTGAATTTTAGGGATGACTACCCATCCTTGTGAGGGACACGTAGTACGATCCTTCCAACTCAAATGATATGATGGAGGTGGGTTAATGCTGGATTTCTTGAATTTTAGGGATGACTACCCATCCTTGTGAGGGACACGTAGTACGATCCTTCCAACTCAAATGATATTATGGATATGGAGTAGTAATGGCTTCCTTGAATATTAGGTATGACTACTCATCCTTATGAGGGACATGTAGTACGATATTTTCAATCCAAGTGATGTTATGGAGGTGAAGTGGTGAAAACCATTGTTTCCTGGACTATGTTTTGCATGATGGTACAGCCAAGAAAAATTCTTTTCACCTAAATTTTCTTCCAAGTAAGGTTTCAACCATTTTTCCCAATATGTTCTTTATATGTGCAGAGCATGTTTAATTCAAGACAATCCAGCATCAGTTTCCAACCCCAAGACCTTACTTAATGTTTATTGTGCAATGATCCTAAGAGGGTCTGACATGCTTTTGGTGGTTGTTTTTGAAATATGGGATGGAATGAGACTCAAGGCTATTATGCAATGCATCCTGAACACAAATGGGTAATATGGATTATACAAAAATGCTTCACCCTATCTTGCAAAATTGACAACTTTCATGTATCCCAAATTTCAAACGATATTCTTTAATGTGTTTGCAGTGCTCGTGGAGCTTCCTGTAAAACAATTATGTTGTTTCATATATTTCTAGTTTTAGAACATTGCTAAGGATACACACTAACCACCTTGCTATTTTTTTTTTATACGCCTAAAACTGGTCCCATGACCAACACACTAAGCTAAGAAAAGAACAATGTAATCAAAATGCCTACAAAACCTCATTCAGAACAATCTCCTCATGCTAAAATTAATGTTGAAAGCAAAAACCTAACACACACCTACGAAAATCAAAACTACACACACAAAAAAAAAAACATGACATATTTACATATAATACAAGGCCTTGCCATTTCAGGCCTATAAATAGTGCTTTAAATGCAGCCCATTGACGCGTAAAGCCAAATATTTTTCATCCAGGGTTTTTAATCTAAAATTGTTTTCACCTAGGACTTCTGAAATTTGGTAAGGACCCAACCATAAGTAATCAAATTTATCATGATCTCCTTTCCTCTCATGTCTCTTATCCCACAACAACACTAAATCTAAAACTTTAAATGTTTTGACTCTAGACTTTTTATCAAACCACCTTTTACTACATCTTGGTGTTTACTGAAGTGAAGCATAGCCTCATCCATATTTTCATCCAGATGAATCAATTGTGTTAGTCTAGCTTCAAGTTTATTATCAGTTCCAAGGTAATATTTCATGAAATGTAATGTTTGTAACTTAATATTTGTGGGAAAAATAGGATCTTGTCCATAAACTAAGTGGTAAGGAGATGTTCCTAATGATTCCTTGATTCTGATTCTATCAACCCAAAGAGCCAACTTAAGTTTGTTATGCCAATCTCTAGGATTTCTTTCAAGCAACTTTTTAATGACACATAGGAAGACTCAGCCAATCCATTACCTTGTGGATAATAATTTGAAGAAAAATTCAAACTCACCATGTTGTCAAATGCACAATTTGCAAATTATAGAGAGGAGAAAGTGAAACCATTGTCACTTACAATGGAGTTAGGCATTCCAAATCGAGTGACAATGTTATCCTTGAAGAATTTGATAACAACTTTTGAAGTGGCATTTTTAGTGGGAATAGCTTCCATCCACATTGTGCAATAATCTGTAGTCGTGAGAATGTATTTATGGGAATCAGATGAATTGGGACTAATGATCCCAACAAAATCCAAACCCCATTGTGCAAAAGGTCTAGAATCGATTACAGATTGTAATGGCATAGAAGCACCCCTTTCTCTATTTTCCATGATTTGACAAGTATGACATGACCTCACATGAGCATGAGCATCTTTAAAAACTTGAGGCCAATAGTAACTAGCTCTAAGGATTTGATGGGTTGTGGCATTAGCAGACCCATGCCCTGTCCCATACTTACCGTGGAACTCCTCGAGTATTTGAGCTACCTCTTTTCGATCAACGCAACGAAGGTAAATTCATTCATGGTTTTTATTGTATAACGCACCGGATATGATTAGAAAATTAGCAAATTTTACACACAAGGCTCTTCATTGAGTAGAATTTAAATGTGGTGGAAACTTACCATTTAGTAAGAAATACACAACATCTACATACCACTCATCTTTAGTTATATCTGCTATTTCATAATGTTGACAGGATATTAAGGGATCATTTTCTACTATGGCCTTAACCAACCCTTTTCCCCGCACTATCTTCATAGATGTAATTTCAAGATCAAATTCTTGAAGATTTGATATCCACTTACCCTGCATTTCACCCAGTTCATTTTGTATAAACATGGATTTAACTGCAGGAACTGGGACTATAGCAAACACCCTACTGTGGACTATATAATGTCTAAATTTTTTTATAGTCTTAAATAGGGCATACATTTGCTTTTCCAAGATGGAATATCTCAATTTCGCATCTTTGAGAGGAGTACTAAGGAAGGCAATGGGATTTTCAATGTTGCATTCACTCCTCTGAGTTACTCACAAAGGAATGGTCTAAAGCAAATGTGTAAATGTAGAAAGGCTTCGCATAGTTAGGACTCACTAAAATTGGGGCTTTATAAATCGCATCCTTGATTCTTTGGAAAGCATCCCTGTTTTCATTCGTCCATTTGATTTGGACCTCTTTCTTCAACATATCGTTCAAGGGTTTTGCAATTTCTGAAAAACCTAAAATAAATTTTCTAACAAAATTAATTTTCCCAAAAAATGATCTCAATTATTTTTTGCTATTGGGAAAAGGAATCTGTTGTATGGCCTCTATTCTTTTAGGATCAATGGAAATTTCATCTTTGGATATTACATGCCCCAATAATTTTCCTTTCGTTACCCCGAAAATGCACTTCTTTGGGTTGAGTGAAATGCCATGTTCCCTACACCTTTGGAGAACTTTCCTTAGATCCTTGACATGGTTTTCCCTATTCTTAGAAAATATGGGAATATCATCTACATAGACAATAATGCACTTACCGATGAGCCCCTTAAAGGCAAAGTCCATGGCTCATTGGAATGTGGCACCTGCATTCAATAATCCAAAAGGCATTCTCCTATATGCAAACATGCCCCATTTTGTGGTGAAGGCGGTTTTCATTCTATCATTAGGATGTATGAGGACTTGATTGTATCCTGAATAGCCATCTAGGAATGACACCATTTTTTACCCATTTACCTTTTGAAGGATTTCTTCAATGGTAGGTAAAGGGTAATTGTCCTTTTGTGAGGCCTTATTTAGATTTCTAAAATCAATACATAGCCTTATCTCTCCATTATTTTTCCTCATAGGGACCAAGTTAGCAACCCATGTGGAATGCCTAATAGGAAAGATGATTTTAGCTTCTAGTATTCGCTTTACCTCATTTTCTATCAAGGGCTCTAGTAACGGATTGACTGGCATTTGTCTTTGCCTAAAGGGTTTGGAGTCTGGCTTCAAAGGGATTGTATGCATTATAACATTCTGATCATAAGTTCTCAACTCATTATAGCTCCAAGCTATGCAATCTATGTATTCATTCAATGCATTGGCAATGGAATTATTTTCATATTCGGTACATGCCTTTGCAATGAGTATTTCGCGAGGATTTTTTGCACTTCCAATATTGACTGAGTGACAAGCCTCTTTGGGAGGTGGAACTTTTCTCCCTCATTTCGGTTGGTATCCAATATCAAATATTTTCTCTAATGAGGCCATCCCATTTGGCATATCATTCCATTTTCCAGTAGCTTCCCTTTTCAAACCTGCCTCTTCTTGCCCCCTCTCATCTTCATCAATAACTTGATTTTCAAAGATACCAGAATTAGTGACAAAATTGAATACATGTCTGTCACTATCAAAGAATTGGAAATTCATGACGTTATCAGGTATCAAGGGGCAAGGGACTAATTCTATGGAAAATTTCTTGCACTTCTTGTGATCTACTAGTTTAAGCATGCTAGCAGCTACAGCTAAAGAATCTGCCAAACGATTGCATTTTCTAGAGATTAGAGATATGTTAAAAGCATCAAATTTGTTTATTAAATCTCTAACTATGGTTTGGTAAATGCTGAGCCGCTTGTTCTTACATGCATATTGTCCTTTAACTTGTTTTACCACAAATTCAGAATCACCTAAGACCTTGATACATTTGATTTTCTTTTGAAGGGCCAATTGAAGTCCGAAAATCAAGGCCTCATATTCTGCCACATTGTTGGTGGCTGGGAACTGTAATCTATATGCAGCCAACATAGATTTTCTGTTTAGACATGAAAGTTCAATACCAGCTCCTGCCCCTTGTTTGGACTTGGATCTGTCAAATCTTAAAGTCCAAACCTTATGGTGTTCTTCAAAATCATTTCATCCAATCCTTCCATTTTTAGAACTCTCAAGAATTTCTACGTCCAAGCAATAGGCTCCTAATTCAGTTTCAATGTATTGAATCTCATTAGGTTTGTTGTACTCTGTTATCATTTCCTTGATCCTAGGTTCACTATCGATTCAATTTTGGTTGGCCACTCCTCTCCAAGGCAACCACATATGTGAAGAGTCTGTTACAATGTATCCATTTAAGTTCTTCCTCTAATCTCTTCCCAACTGTTGAGCAAGGTGCAGCAATGGTATTGTCATTGTTGTCAACACATTCAAATAGATCTATTGATGTAGTGGACAGGAAGTTCAAAAGCTATTCAGATGCAGAAGACAGGAGTTCAAATGTTATTCAGAGTATGTATAGTGATTTTCCAAGAAGATCGAAGTGGCCCATATGCAAAATATCAAAGAAAAAAGACAAGTAAGAAAAGTGTCATGATATCGCGACATATACAATAGGCAAGAAAAACTGTCATGATTTCACGACATGTTGGAAGAGAGAGAAAAATCAGGAAAAATTTTCACGATTTCGTGACATGTTGGAAGAGAAAAATATAAGTGGAAAAACTGTCACGATTTCGCGACATGTTGGAAGAGAAAGAGAAAGCAGGAAAAAGTGTCACAATTTCGCAACAAGTTTGAAGAAAGAGAACAAGTAAGAAAAGTGTCGCGATTTCATGACATGTCACATTTTCGTGACTAAAATAGGAGAGAGAAAGTAAGTTTGAAAAGTGTCGCGATATCGCGACATGTCGCATTTTCACGACAAAAGAAAGAGAGGAAGCGTACGAAAGCAGAACTGTCATGATTTCACAACAAAAGCAGAAAGCAAGACTTTGGAAGCAGAAGTGTCATGATTTCGTGACAAAAGCAAAGAAGTAAAGTACGAAAGCAGAGAAGAATACTTTGAAGGCAGAAGTGTCATGATTTCATGACAAAAGCAAATAAGTAAAGTACAGAAGCAGAAGTGTCACAATTTCATGACAAAAGCAAAGAAGAAGACTTCAAAGGTAGAAGTGTCATGATTTCGCGACAAAAGAAAAGAAGCTAAGTATAGAAGCAAAAGTGTCAGGATTTCATGAAAAAATCTAATTTGAAGTCTACGAAGGCAAAAGTGTCGCGATATCGTGACAAAAGCAAAGTCAAAGTCTATGGAAGCAAAAGTGTTGCGATATCACGATAAAAGCAAAGACGAAGTATACGGAGGCAAAAATGTCGTGATATCACAACAAAATAAAATACGAAGTCTACGGAGGAAAAAATGTCATGATATCATGAAAAAAGAATAGATAAAGCGTACGGAGGTGAAAGTGTCACAATATTGTGACGTATTTTCATGGCAACAACAACAAAATAAGCTACAGAGGCAAAAATGTCATGATTTCATGACAGGTCGTAAATTTGCAAGTCAAGAAGGAGAACCCTACTGAAATGAGAAGTATGACAGTGGACCAACATCACTACGACATTTACAAGGGCAGTTACAGAGTGATTTCATACAGCTAAAATATGAAGAGTGATCAAAATTTAGTATGGCAGTTATAGGGTCTGTTTAGAATGAAATCATCAAGCGATGGATAAACCGAACATCTTCTTGAGTTGAAGCCGATGAAGACAAATGACATCCGACTAAAATTAGGGTTTATAGTTGTTATGAAAGCTGACTAAGATTAGGATTTACAACCGACTAAGATTAGGGTTTTCATCATAAAAAATATTGTTATAAAAGGAGGGTTGTTTGGAGAATTGAGAATATGGTGGAATGTGTGTGAAATACGGTCGTTGTGCACAGAGAGCAAGTCGTGTCAAATCATGCTAAGTGTGAAATTAACAAAGAGAAAGAGTGCGCAAAAGGGAGAAGACGATCGTGAAGTTCGACTGTAACGAACCAAAGTTTGCGAAGTGATTACACAGAGAGAGCAGAGTGCGCAGAGAACACAAAGGTGAAGAAGACCAGTAAGGGTCTTGCAAAAGCAAAGGTATCTTACTGTCAAACTTATAAATTCAAATTGAATTCCAGGTTGTAGCTTGGCATCATGGATTGGTGCTCCTTTTTGTTGGTGCAGATAAATAAGGGGTTGGTGCTCCTTTTTGTTGGTGCAGATAAATAAGGGGTTGGTGCTCCTTATAGTGGGTGTTGGTAAATTGATTGTAAAGTTGGTGCTTTACAAAGGCTAGATTTGGATGGTAGTCCAAGTAGTCAATTTTTGAGGAGTAGCCACATTGGTGAACCTCGTTAAATCTTGTGTTGTGTGATGCTCATTTGTTATACTTGTTGTATCTAGTAATAAGTTTTAATTGCTACGATATTAAGATTTGTAAATTTAATTTTATAGAGCTACACTGATTCACCCCCCCTATCAGTGTCATTGTAAGACTAAAAATTGGTATCAGAGCTAAGTTATTGTACAAGCTTAACCGGCTAGGGTGATCTTGGAAGTAATACAATGGCATGTGGTGAAGGCTTCTCATCAAACAAAGCAACATTGTTTGACAAATCTAATTACGCATTCTGGAGAATCAGGATGCAGACATATCTCTATGCTTTGTGATACGACATCTGGGATTCAGTAGTTAGTAGATACACAATACCCATCACTCATCCAAAAGATGCTGACAAAAAGAAACTGTTTGAAAATAACTCAAAAGCAAAGAATGCTATCATGTGTGGATTAGCAGATAGTGAACTAGTAAAGATCATGAGCTGTAAAACGGCAAAAGAAATATGGGACAAACTAAGGAGTATTCATGAAGGAGACGATAAGATCAAGGAGGCCAAGTTATAGACACATGGAGCTCAGTTCGAAGTATTAAATATGAATGACGATGAAAACATTGAGGCATATATGCTAAGAGTTAATGGAATCATTAATGCGATCAGAGGACTCGGCGAGGATATCGAATACTCTACTGTCATGAAAAAGGTATTAAGATCTCTTCCTCAAAGGTTTGATTCCAAAGTCTCAACGATAGAAGAAGCTTAAAATCTAAATTATTTTAGTATAGATGAGATGTATGGTTCTTTGACTGCATATGAGATGAGGATAGGAAGATCTAAACCCATAGATAGAGAAGCGACTTTTAAAGCCCTTAAAAATAAAAACGTAAAACAAGATTCCGAGGAAGAAGAGACATCAGATGAAATGGAAGCAAACTTTGTTAGAAAACTAAAAATGGGAAAAGGAAAATACAGAGGAAAGCTACGATTTAAATGTTTCAACTATGGAGGCATTGGGCATTTTGTGACTAAATGTCCACTTAATGAGAAGAACGAAAATGATGAAGGATAGCACCAAGAAAGAAGTGACTGGAAGAAGAAAATGAATTTCAAAAAAGACAACTTCAAGAAGAAAAGTTTCATCTCTAGGAATGCCAGTTCAATAGAAGATAGCTCCGATGAGGATTTTGAAGAGGAAACAGGTGAAGCTCTTTTCATGGCATTTGAAGAAGTAAAATCAAAAAAGGAAGAATGAGTGAACTCTGAAGTATGTGGTGAAAACCCTGAGGTTGAAATAGATCTAGAAGGTGAGTTGAGCTCTGCACTTGAAGAGTGGAAAATAGAGAGGAAAAATAATAAGAAAACTTCAAAAAATCTTGAGGATGCAAACGAAATCATAACCAATCTAAAAGTACAAACAGAAGAATACAAGAAAATATCTAAAGATCTCGAAGTAAAAATTACCATGAAAATAGATTATTGTTGCAAACTAGAAGAAGAGAATGTTGGTTTACGGATGCAGATAGAAGAGATGAATCACAAAATTAGTTGCTATCACAAACGCGAAGAAAGTTCTATGAAGCTAGATAAGATTATAAATGACCAAAGACCTACAGGCATCAAATTTGGTCTGGGTTTTGTCAAAGGAGAATCATCAAATGGATCAAAGGCCAAAAATGTAGAATCCATAAAGAATGAAGATAAGAAATAGGTTGATCAAGGAAAAATGTCTCATGCAAAAGAAAGCAATAATGCCAGGCACAAAAGGAGAATTGACAATGATGGATTCACCAATGTCACACATCAAAGAAGAAGAAGACCTATGGCTCCTACGACAACATGGCAAAGACCATAGCCCAAGTTCAATTATCCATTTTCTTGTTTCTGTTTTAAATGCAATGGCTATGGACATAAAATCTCAGACTGCAAATATAATGTAAGACCAAGGAATTTCACCAGTAGAAATGCTTTTTCTCCTTTGATGAATTATACAGTAGAATGTTATAACTATCATAATTTTGGGCACATTGCAAGAAACTGTAGAAGTACATTTGCATCAAATAAATTTTAGGGAAGAAATTTTCAACCAAATAGGATGAGACAAAATAGAAAACTTCTCGAAAAACATGCACAAGCTATTGATAAGGGAAAGGCAAAACAAGAGCTAAAAACTACTATCAAAACGGAGTGGAAAGAAAAAGAATGACTTAAGGAAGAAAAGGAATCCTTAATCGTACAAACAACATTTAAAGCACGGAATAAATATGTACCATGGATACTTGATAGTGGATGCTCCAGTCATATGACAGGGGACAAACAAAAATTTAAGAAGTTACAGAAATATGAAGGTGGTTCAGTAAAGTTTGGAAATAATGATGGAGCTAAGATAGTTGGCAAAGGTTCAGTTAAAATTAGTGACGGAAAAATTAAGTCAGAAGAAGTATTGTTTGTGGATGGTTTGAAACATAACTTATTGAGCGTAAGTTAGATTTGTGATAAAGGTCATGAAGTAGTTTTTAAGAAGCATGGTTGTGAAGTTAGAAAAACAAACAGTGGAAAATTGATAGCAATTGGATCAAGGACATCTGGAAACTTGTACACGCTCTCAGAGACTTCAGAAGGAGCTTGTTTTATTGGAAAAGAAGAAGAAAATTGGTTGTGGCACAAGACACTCGATCATATCAATTTTGATAATCTAGTAAAAATCAACTCAAAAAGGGCAGTGAGAGATATTCCCACCATCAGCAAACCTGCAAACAACATTTGTGCTTCATGCCAAAAGGGGAAGCAAACTAGAGTCACATTCAAAACAAAAGAGTACTACACAAGCATACCTTTGGAACTAATACACACTGATTTATGTGGACCCATGAGAACACAAAGCATAAAAGGTGAAAAATATTTTATGTTATGCATTGATGACTATTCCAGAATGACATGGATATTTTTCTTGAAGCATAAATCAAAATCTTTTGAAATGTTCGAGACTTTCAAAAACCAAGTTGAGAATGAAACAGGAAAGAGGATCAAATGTTTAAGATCAAATAGAGGAGGAGAATTCATTTTAGAGGAGTTTACAGAGTACTGTGAAAAATACGATATTAGGAGACAATTTTCAACAGCTAGGACACCTCAACAGAATGGAGTGGTAGAAAGAAAGAACAGGACAGTGCAGGAAATGGCACGGACTATGTTGGATGAAAGCAGAGTAGCAAAAATATTTTGGAAAGAAGTAGTCCATACTGCGGTGTATATCCAAAATAGGTACATGCTGAGAACACATGAAAGCAAAACTCCTTATGAGTTGTGGTTCGATAAAAGGGCAACATCAAAATACCTCAAAGTTTTTGGTAGCAAGTGCTACATCAAAAGAACTAAAAATAATCTTGGTAAGTTTGAAGATAAAGCGAGTGAAGGTATTTTTGTTGGTTATTCGTAAAAAAAAAAAGCTTACAAATGCTACAACAAGAGGCTAAAGAAAATTGTGGATAGTTCTGATGTTAAATTTGATGAAGGTAGAGAACGAGTAATTAGCTATGAAAGAACTACCCAATTTATGAAGAGGTTATTGAAGGAGATGAGGAAAACGAAACGAAAAAGATACAAAAAATTGACTTAGATGATTTAAGTTGTGATTTAGAAGTGGAAGAAAATAAGAAATTCAAAACAGGCAGATGGCAGAAAAATCATCCTAGAGAGCAAATAATTGGAGACCCCAAATTTGGTGTTCAGATAAGAAGAAGAGTAGTAAGTAACTACTCTCTATTATCCAACATTGACCCCAAAAATTTTGTTGACGCAAGAAAAGATAAAATTTGGATGAAGGCAATAAATGAAGAATTAGATCAGATAGGTAGTTAGAAACAAAGAAAGATTGGTATGTAAGGGTTATGCACAAGTTGAAGGCATTGACTTTGAAGAAACTTTTGCACCAGTAGCTAGACTAGAGGCAATTAGAATGTTTCTAGCTTTAGCAGTCTACAAGAATTTCAAAGTTTATCAAATGGATGTGAAATCAGCGTTTTTGAATGGGAAACTTGAAGAAGAGGTTTATATTGAGCAACCAGATGGTTTCCAACTTGGTGATGATCCCAAATTGGTTTGCAAGTTGAAGAAAGCATTATATGGCTTAAAACAGGCACCCCGAGCATGGTATGCAAGGCTATACAACTATCTCACTCAACAAGGGTTTAAGAAAGGTATGGTGGATAGTAATTTGTATGTCAAAATAGAAAATGGGCATCTTATTGTTCTTGTTGTATACGTAGATGATATCATATTTGGCAGCAGCAAAGATGAGTCGCGTAAATATTTAGCAAATAATATGCAGAAAAAATTTGAAATGTCAATGATTGGTGAACTTTCGTATTTGCTCGAGTTGCAAGTTAATAAAAATAAGAAGGGCATATTTATTTCTCAAGTTAAATATGTGAAAGAGATGTTAAAAAAGTTCACAATGGAGGATTTTAATCCAGTTAACACTCCCATGATGATAGGTTGCAAGTTGAGCAAGGATGAAAAATCTCCACCTATTGATCAAACCATGTACAGATCTATTATTGGGAGCTTACTATACCTGACAGCTACTAGACCAGATATTTTGCAGGCAGTATGCATGGTAGCATGATTTCAGGCTAATCCCAAGGAGACTTATGTGACAGCAGTGAAGAGGATTCTTTGGTACCTCAAGGGTACTATGGAGTATGGGTTATGGTATTCAAAAGGTAAATACTTCACCCTTATTTCGCATTCAGATGCAGATTGGGAAGGAGGTGTCGATGATAGAAAGAGTACCAATGGAGGTGCATTCTATCTTGGAGATATATTGGTCGCATGGCACAGTAAGAAACAAGAGTCAATTTCTTTATCGACAGTAGAGGTAGAATATATTGTAGTGACAACATGTTGTACGTAGGCATTGTGGATGAAACAAACCCTGAAATATCTTGGTATTAGCTTCAGTGAGCCAATATCAGTTAAGTGTGATAACACCAGTGCAATTAACATCTCCAAGAATCCGGTTATGCATTCACGCACAAAACACATTGCTATCAGGTATCACTTTTTGAAGGAGAAAGTTGTGGAAGGTGAGGTTAAGTTGGATTTTGTTCCAACTACAGAGCAAGTAGCAGATATCTTCACAAAACCATTGCCCAAGGAATTTTTTGAGTACCTTCGTAATAAATTGGGAGTGGTCACACTTCCCAAGAATTGACTAGCTACAGGGATCACATTCTCATGGGGAGCATTTAAGTATTTGATTATCTTTTTGCTCATGTTCATGATTTTTGCTAAGTGTAATAAATTTTTCCTAAGAATGTTGTGCATGGACTTAGGGGGAGTCTGTAGTAGCCCTTTGGTATTATTGTCAAAGGAGGAGAAGAGTTATAGGAAATTGCACATGTGTTGCCAAAAATTCCAAAGGGGGAGATTGTTGAGCAAGGTGCAAGCAATAGTATTGTCATTGTTGTCAACACAACAGGATAGATTTTTTGATGCAGTGGATAGGAAGTTCAAAAGCTATTCAGATGTAGAAGATAGGAGTTCAAAGGTTATTCAGAGTATGTATAGTGATTTTCCAAGAAGACCGAAGTGGCCCATATGCAAAATATCAAAGAAAAAAGACAAGTAAGAAAAGTGTCACGATATCGTGACATATACAGCAGGAAAGAAAAGCTGTCGTGATTTCGTGACATGTTGGAAGAGAGAAAAAGTAGGAAAAACTATCACGATTTCGTGACATGTTGGAAGAGAGAAAAAGCAGGAAAAACTGTCATGATTTTGTGACATGTTGGAAGAGAAAAAGGCAAGTGGAAAAATTGTCATGATTTTGTGACATGTTGGAAGAGAAAGAGAAAGCAAGAAAAAGTGTCACGATTTCGTGACAAGTTCGAAGAAAGAGAACAAGTAAGAAAAGTGTTGCGATTTCGTGACATGTCGCATTTTCACGACTAAAATAGGAGAGAGAAAGTAAGTTTGAAAAGTGTCGCGATATCACGACATGTCACATTTTCATGACAAAAGAAAGAGAGGAAGCGTATGGAAGCAAAACGGTCGTGATTTCATGACAAAAGCAGAAAGCAAGACTTCAGAAGCAGAAGTGTCATGATTTCATGACAAAAGCAAAGAAGTAAAGTACGAAAGCAAAAGTGTCACGATTTCGTGACAAAAGTAGAGAAGACTTCGACGGCATAAGTGTCGTGATTTAGTGACAAAAGCAAAGAAGTAAAGTACGAAAGCAGAAGTGTCATGATTTTGCGACAAAAGCAGAGAAGAAGACTTCGAAGGCAGAAGTGTCACAATTTCATGACAAAAGCAAAGAAGCTAAGTATAGAAGTAGAAGTGTCACGATTTCATGACAAAAGCTAAGTTGAAGACTACAGAGGCAGAAGTGTCACGATATCGCGACAAAAGCAAAGTCGAAGTCTATGGAAGCAAAAGTGTCACGATATCGCGACAAAAGCAAAGACAAAGTATACGAAGGCGAAAATATCACGATATCACGAAAAAAGAAAAGATGAAGTTTGTGAAGGCAGAAATGTCACGATATCACAACAAAAGAATAGAGAAAGCGTGCAGAGGCGAAAGTGTCGTGATATCATGACATGTATTTTCACAGCAACAACAACAAAAGAAGCTATAGAGGTAGAAATGTAATGATTTCATGATAGGTCATAAATGTGCAAGTCAAGAAGGAGAACCCGACTGAAATGAGAAGTATGACAATAGACCGACATCACTATGGAATTTATAGGGGTAGTTACAGAGTGATTTCATACTGCTGAAATACGAAGAGTGATCAAAAGTCAGTATGGTAGTTACAGGGTCTGTCTGGAATGAAATCATCAAGCGATGGATAAACCGAACATCTTCTTCAGTTGAAGCTAACAAATACCGATGACAACCAACTAAAATTAGGGTTTACAGTTGTTATGAAAGCCGACTAAGATTAGGATTTATAGCCGACTAAGATTAGGGTTTTTATCATAAAAAATATTGTTATAAAAGGAGGGTTGTTTGGAGAATTAAGAAGATGGTGGAATGTGTGTGAAATACGGTTGTTGTGCATAGAGAGCAAGTCATGTCGAATCGTGCTAAGTGTGAAATTCGTAAAGAGAGTAGAGTGTGCAAAATGGAGAAGACGATCGTGAAGTTTGACTATAATGAAGCAGAGTTTGGGAAGTGATTGCACAGAGAGAGCAGAGTGCGCAGAGAATGCAAAGGTGAAGAATACCAGTCAGGGTCTTGCAAAAGCAAAGGTATCTTACTATCAAACTTATAGATTCAAATTAAAGTCCAGGTTGTAGCTTGGCATCAGGGGTTGGTGCTGCTTTCTATTGGTGTAGATAAATAAGGGGTTGGTGTAGATAAATAAGGTGTTGGTGCTCCTTACAGTGGGTGATGGTAAATTGATTGTAAAGTTGGTGCTTTGCAAAGGCTGGATTTGGATGGTAGTCCAAGCAGTAAATTTTTGAGGAGTAGCCACATTGGTGAACCTCGTTAAATCTTGTGTTGTGTGATGCTCGTTTGTTATACTTATTGTATCTAGTAATAAGTTTTAATTATTGCGGTATTAAGAGCTGTAAATTTAAGTTTATAGAGCTACACTGATTCACCCCCCCTCTCAGTGTCATTGTAAGACTAACACCAACACCATGCCATACTTTATAGGAATGGTAAGTACCAATATATCTATGTGATGTTGAACCCTAGGTTTTGATTTGACCTGAATAAGAATATCCCTTAATTCTCCCTCTGCCTCCATGGTCGATCTATCCAGTTGCACCACCCTAATTTTAGAAGGTTTTGGTGTAAGTCCCAATTTTTGACAGATTTATAGGGGCATAATGCTAGCAGAGGCCCCTAAATCTATTAGACAATTGTGTAGATTTCTACTAGTAATTCTAATGGTTATGAGGAATGGAGGCACGTCTCACTTTTCCCCTTTCCAAACTAATTTGGATTCAACACCTTTAGCTTCATGAACTTGGGTAGGTGGATCCAAAACTTTTGGTGGACTTACTTCTTGGCCTAAAAGTTGGGACATATCATACATTGAGACATTGGCTTTAGTTTTCTTCATGTCTTCTATCAAGTCATAGGTGGGTTTTTCTAAATTTGACATGTTTTGCACCAACTTAGACTTCTCCGCCATTGATGGAGGAGGTGGATTAACATATCCTTTGATATCAGGAGGAAGTAATGGGTTGTTTGGAGGGGTAGAGGAAGTTTTGGGATCCTTATAACTCCTTGTGTAATACTTGTGATTTCCTTTCCCAAAATTTTTATTGGCATGAACTTCCAATGTTTCTTCATCTTCTTTTCCAAAGAACTCCACATCCTCCTCTTCTTCACTATCTTGGGAATATATAACTTCAGTCAATATAGATTCCTACTTTCCATGGCCATAGTGCGGGCAATCATTATCACAAGATCTTGACTCTCCAAAATCTTCCAAGACATATACCTGATTGGCTACGGGATTGGTACTCGTCCATTATTAGGATGCGTGTTGTATGTTCCTTTTCCTCTATGGTTATGATGTCGGTTATAACCCATGACTTGGTCAAATTTTTTATTAACATTTCCCATAGTAACCAAAACTTTGGCCAATGTTTCCTTCATGTCTTCTATAACGGATTCAGGCCCATGTGGTTGGGGCACTGTAATTCCAGGCCCAACTATATTTGATACATTAGCCACCTCTGGAATAGGTACGATGGCTTGGGTCTGGGAACTTTATCCTATATTCACACTTTGAATAGGAGTGATTATTGGATAAGTCGTTGGACTTGGCGTACTAATCAGAGTAAACCTAGGTATGGTCAACAAGTTATTGCCCATACTGAACCCAGTCAAGGTCATCAGGTTATTTGGAATCAAAGCCGATGTTTGAATAGAGGCATTAGGATAAGTGGGAAATGATGCGACTTGATATGGTTGTTGGAAATTGTTCATTTTTGGAACTTGTGGTACCATTAATTGATTCATCATGGTGAATTGACTGTATCGACCATATTGTCCCATCCCAGTCAATTGAGACAACCCTACTCTTGGTAAATTCATTTGTTGTTCGAGGGTCATTGTATCCACATAAGCTAATGAAAGCATCGTAACCTGAGGATTCCTTCTAGTCAATAAGGATGTTAACGGATCTAAAGCTCCAAAGTATAGTTGTAGGGCCACTGTAGGATCTACTGCAAAGTTGCAAGTCAAATTTGTATACAGCTTTTGGAACCTCTGATTGAATGTTCTTATGGGCTCATTGGGTAACCTTTTGCATGATACGAATAAATTATAAATTATGGAAGGATCAAACAACATTCAAAATTGGCTAATAAAGGCAGTTTCTAATTGGGCCCATGAAGTAATGGACCCTGCAAGAAGATTCTTGTACCATTCATTGGTCGTACTGTCTAGACTAGCAGGGAAAATTTGACAAGCGATATCTTCATGGGTAACTCCTTGTATAAACATGTAATCCTTGTAAATTTGGACATGTTCTTCAGCTATTATGGGACCATCATGCACGAATTTAGGCAATCCCCTTTCAATATTTCTAGGCAAGTCATGGACTACCCTAAGGATATCCAAGGGAGAGCTTTGCGCACCATACCAAAGGGCAGGTGGCTATTGTTGTTGTTGTTGTTGTTGGGCCATGTTATTCAAAGGTATTGACCCTATAGGAACAATGGTGACACTTGTAATTATGGGGATAGACACACTTGGTGTAGCTATCATGTTTGAAATTGTGGGCTCAGGCTCACGAGACGTACTTGAGTCTAAAGAAGCTCCTAACTCAAGTACACTGGGTGGTATTTCGATCTCTAATGTTTGGTTTCTCGGCTTCCTACCAGTGGGAGAAAGGCTTTGGAAAATAGTTTCCCCTATGGTTTTGGACCTAGTTGCAATGTAATCAGGTTGGGCCAGTTTGAAAACTCTAGACCTCTAAAAGACTTCTCTCAACTCACTTGCAAAATGAAACAAATAAATGTTATACCTGCAAGCACAATAGGTGGAAACAAAACTACACATGTTAATCGTTAGAATAGATCACAATCACAAAGAAATAAAGAAGGCCCTCCTTCTAGCACCAAAATGTTGAGTGGATATTTTTCCCTATAGCAAAATGATCACCACAACTAGAGTCTCAAACAGGAAACTCTCTCTTGCAAAGAAATTAAGTGGCATTACTCATTTATCCAAGGTTCTTGTGAACAAACATTCATGTGCATGTAATCAATCAAGACTAAAGCAAATAAATGAATGTATGCCAGAATAACCTAAACCATGCAAGTAACAGTTAACAAGGGGCCTTTAATGATTCGAATGAGTACTTTGTAACCATAATCCATTAAATCGACCAAATGTGACGATAGCTTCTTTTAATGTTCTTGAGATTAAAATGATCTACTCGAAACCTAGTTAGTAACCTCTTTTATCTTTAGCTTAAAAGGATTCCAAATGAGAAAGTGTGTGGTTTAAACCACTTCATTTTAAACTTCGTGCCTTTAACATGAGGTTCATTTTTTAGAATTATCCAATTCATTTTATCTTTGTTTAAAAGTGTTCCACTATCCCTATGTTAGCATTTGGTGTTATTAAGGTTAGTAAGTTAGAAAATTAGGATTCATTTGTTAGCATATGGCATATGCTATTGTATTTCATTTTTGGAAAAAGTATCGCTCGTAGGTGATCTCTAATTCGTTGATTAACCAACTAGTTGGTTAATCAACTACTTTGTATTCTTTATATTCAAATTAATGAGAATGAATCAAGTGCTTCACCGAATTCTTCATGGCATTAGAGCTACGGATGTAAGCATGACAGGCAGTAGAAGGACAACAGGACGACAGGCAGCAGGCGGACGATAGGAAATAGACTGACCAGACAGCAGGTGGACGAACCAGACAGTAGCATACTGACCAAACAAGTAGGAACATGAAAGATGACATAGCAGACTGACCAGACACGTCAACAGGTGCGTGAGGCAGACAAAGGTGCGTGAGGCAGACGGAGGACGCACGACGGTTGCAAAGGCCAAAAAGGGTGGGGTTGGTTGCCCGAAGGCAACCGAAAGCTTAACTGCTTTCCCCAAATTTTAAAACATCCCACAGTGGCTGCACCGGCCATGTGGGATTATTATTTTTTTTCAAATCCCAGGCCGCAACATGCTTCTTTATTCCCTGTTGACTGTTTGGTTTCGTCGGGCCGTCTGGCTCCCATGGCAAGTGCGGACGTTGTTTGGTGGCAGATCGTGGGTTCAAATATCTTCGGGGGTTATGTGACGGTGTTTTTTTTGTTTGACGCACGCACTAGTTCTTTGATGCCCGACCAGTTTTGTTGACGCCCGCACGGCGCCGTTGACGCCCGTAAGGCACTGTTGACGCCTGCACTCATTTTTTTGACGCAGAATACTACCAGTTGACGCCCGCACGGTGTAGTTGACGCCCGCATGGCACTATTGACACCTGCAACACATTTTTTGACACCCAACAGTAGCAAAGTTGATGCCTTGGAGGCTAAGGTATTCATTTCTCATTTTTTGTCAAATTTTTGCAAATTTTAGATGATTCATTTGCAAAATTGTCAGATAAAGGGGGGAAATCAAGTCATTTGGCAGAATAATTGCTAGATTGGTAATAGGAGCTATAAATTTGTGGGCATTTATGATTGTTTTTTTTGCATTTAAATATCTTTTTTTCTTGCATTCACAATCATAAATTAAAAAGAAAACATAAGACCCCAAATTTATACCCTATTTGTGCAATTTATTGCACAGCAGCATTCGGTATTTGAGATACCTCTGGTCCACACTTACAGGTAATGTTTTCGTGCTTTGGACTACTGTATTCGTCGCCTAATATAGCTGCAACAACGATGTCTAAGCTTGTTCTCTATAAATCATCGGGGAGAAATAAGGCAAACCAGTTTTTTTATTTCTCATTTCATACCCACATTGTGATTGTTGTTAGGCATAAATCCTAACGACAGCTCCTTTTTCCAAAGTGTTTAGGGGAAGTTACTCCCCATGCATGCGGAATAAAACTTTCTATGGTAGGTGTCATTAACAACACGATGCCCTTTCAGTATCGTCAATGTTCAATATATTGTGCTTCTCCTATGTACTTATAGTCTCCCTCTCGTAAGGGCGAGTACATATTGAGTAGTATACTGTTCCTATATACCTATAGTTTTCCTCATGTAAGGGCGGGTGTATATTGAATGGTTACAATATAATGATCTGGCAGGTATAACGAAAGGGAGACCAATTGGTGATATAAGGAACCTTCATAATGGCCATAATTCATAAGTATCTCTCAGATTCTAAATTATTGAAAGGTCCTAACTTTGTTCCATGGAAGACAAAGATGAAAGCCATACTTCAGTTAGAAGATTTATGGGATGTAGTGACTGGCACTGAAAAACATCCTCAAACAACAGGAACAGATCAAGATGATTGGGATAAAAAAGACCAGAAGAGTCTTGTATTTATCTTACTTGCTACCACAGATGAGGTGCAGCCTCATATTTATGATGCAAAAACTAGTGAGATAGCCTGGGATGCTTTGCTCACAGTATATGAAGGGAAGAATCAATCCACTATTCTTCATCTTCAAACTCAACTACATAATCTCAGTATGATTTCTGGAGAAACAGTTGACATATTTCTATGTAGAGTGGTAGATTTGAAATCCAAATTGAATGCTATGGGAAAACCTGTGGATGATGATGTCTTGAATTCTGTTATCTTGAGAGCATTACCAAGTTCCTACAAAATGTTGATCACCTCTCTCAATGTTTTTGGTAGACAAGTCTCATTTGTGGAACTGGTAAACTTGCTTCAGACTGAGGAGGCAACTCAGATCCATAAAGATGACATGCCAGATAATGCTCTATCCACACAACAAAGTGGTAAACAGCAAGGCCAGTTTCAAAAAGGAGGTGGTTCTTCCAAAGGAAAAGGGAAGCAATCTCAGCAAAAAGATACAAAATATTGCAAAATTTGTGACATGAATAACCATGACACCAACCGATGTTGGTTCAAAAACAAGCGACCAAATGAAAGAGGTTCCCAAAAGAAGGGCAAGCACAAGAAAAAATACCATAAGCATAAGCAATCTAAAGGCCATGTTGCTTATGTTGAATCCAACTCAGACTCACATTCTCCTGAGTCTGATTCAGACTCTGACTCTGAACGAGCACACAAGGTGCTCATGACTCATACTTCATCTTCTCAGATAGATGCAGTACGGTATATTGATTTAGGAGCTAGCAAACACATGACTGGGGATAAATCCTGGTTTGATACGTTTGTGGAAAAAGAGGGTAAGCCAGTCACAATTGCTGACAATCAGGTATATCAAGTAAAAGGCGAAGGGGATATTTTTGTGTCTCTTCCTGATGGTAATTGTCAAATTAAAAAGGTTCTCTATGTTCCAGGCTTAGCCAATAATCTACTTTCAGTCACACAAATTTTGGATAGAAACATGGAAGTCGTGTTTCGAGTTGTCAATGTCCAGAAGAGATGTTTTATCACACACAGTGGTAGACATGTAGCAACTGGATCTTACCAACATGGCTTGTTTGTTCTTGATGCTATATCCTCTTCCCATGTTGCTTTGGCTGCAACTACAAAAGAGGCCACCTCTCTCTGGCATCGGCGTTATGGGCATCTCAGTTCTGGATATTTGCTTGAATTACACAAATATGAGATGGTGACAGGTCTTCCGCCCCTCTCATCTATCTTACCGATTTGCTCGGATTGCTTAGCAGGGAAGCAACATCAAGTGCCTTTTGAATCCAGCTCCTCTCGAGCTACAAAACCTTTAGAGCTGGTACATACCGATCTGTGTGGACCTATGCCAATTAGCTATGGTGGGAAAAAGAATTTTCAACTATTTGTTGATGATTACTCACGAAGGATGTGGATTTTCTTTCTTCAGTTGAAATCAGAAGCGTTTCTCTACTTTCAACAGTTCAAGAAACTTGTTGAGGAGTCGGGATGTTTGATCAAAACCCTCCGCTCAGATCGAGGGGGGGAATACACCTCTAAAGAGTTTTTAGAGTTTCTTAAGAAACATGGGATCAAAATACAACTGACTACAACCTATACACCTCAACAGAATGGAGTTGTAGAAAGAAGAAATCGTTCCATTATGGAAATGGCTCGATGTATGCTAAAAGGAGCACATCTTGAGGATCAGTATTGGGCAGAAGCAGTAAATACAACATCATATCTCCTAAATAGAGAACCCACTAGAGCTCTACAAGGAAAGACTCCATAAGAAGCATGGAGTGGTAGGAAACCTTCAATTGCTCATCTGAAGGTGTTTGGATGTAAAGCATTCATGCATATTCCAAAAGAAAAAAAGAGAAAGCTGGATGAGAAAACCTTGCAGTGTATCTTTCTTGGCTATGATGAGTACTCAAAATGGTATCGATTGATTGATCCTAAGACCAAGAAGACACATGTAAGTAGAGATGTTATATTTGATGAAGCTCTCACATCAAAAGACATCCACAACTGTATACCTAGATGAAGAAGAACCTAAGAAGGAGGTTCAACTTCCACAAAGAAAATAGAAAGTTCCAAAATGGTATACTAGCACTTTGAGAGATGCTAAGTTGAAATCTCTTCCAGATCTATCTCTTGATAGGCCATGTACTCACAGTATGACTCAACAGATGAAAGCAGAAGAATCTACTTCAGAGGTTGATGAACTTTGTCAACACTTTGATGATTTGTCAGTGGGTACAAAAGATGATAGAAAGGAAGATAAGGATGGAGAAAAAATTTATATGTCTACATTGAATACAAACTAACCCACAACGGTTCAATCTGCACTTGATGAACCACATTGGAAAGAGGCCATGGATGTAGAACATCAATCTCTCCTTAAAAATAATACTTGGAAGCTAGTCGATCTGCCAAAAGGGAAGAAACCCATAGGCTGTAAATGGGTGTTCAAAGTGAAGTATAAGGCAGATGGATCTATTGATAAGCATAAATCCCGGCTTGTTGCAAAGGGATATTCTCAGAAAAAAGGCATATATTATGAAGATACTTTTGCCCCTACTGCAAAAATGACTACCATTCATATACTTTGTGCCATGGGAGCTCAGTTTGGGTGGAAATTACATCAGATGGATGTTAAAAGTGCCTTCTTGAATGGTGACTTACAAGAAGAAGTATATATGACTCAACCAGAAGGATTTGTGGAAAAAGGAAAAGAACAAAAAGTATGCAAATTGAATAAATCCTTGTATGGGTTAAAACAAGCTCCTCGAGCTTGGTATATCAAGATAGACAGTCACCTTGTGCAGCATGGATTCGAAAGAAGTCCTTCAGATGCAAATCTCTATATCAAAAGAAATGGTTTTGATATAGTGATTCTTGTACTTTATGTAGATGATCTTATCATCACAGGAAGCTCATAAAGTATGATTGGCTTAGTGAAAAATGATTTGAAGCAATCATTTGAAATGACAGATCTAGGACTTCTGCACTATTGTCTTGGTTTAGAATTTATTCAAGAACAGTTTCATATTCGAGTAACACAAAAGAAATATGCCAAGACTTTAGTAGAAAAATATCGGATGACTAATTGTAAGTCCAAAGCCACTCCAATGGAGCAAGGACTTAAGTTATCTCGATATGATAAGTCACCTCAAGTAGATGGAACTCGCTATCGCCAGTTGATTGGGAGTCTCCTATATCTGAAAAATACCAGACCAGATCTCAGTTTTGCTATGGGATATCTTTCACGATTCATGCAAGAGCCTAAGATGAGTCACTGGAAAGCAGCAAAAATAGTTCTTCATTATGTTTGTGGTAGTTCAAATTATGGTATGGAATATAGAAAGAATAATAGTTTTTTCTTACTTGGATACAAGGACTCAGATTATGCTGGATCTCTTGATGATCGTAAATCCACTTCTGGATATGTTTTTCATCTTGGGTCTGGACCAATCTCATGGCACAGTAAGAAACAACATGTGGTTTCTCTCTCTTCAACATAAGCAGAATATCGTGTAGCCAGTGAAGTAGTCTGCGAGATAATGTGGTTAAGTCGCATTCTTACAAACATGGGCCTTCCAAAGAATCTTCCACTGCATTTGCTTTGCGACAATCAAGGTGTTTTGGATCTTGTCAAAAATCCAAATTTTCATGAACGTACCAAACATGTTGATACCAGATGTCATTTTATTCGAGATGAAGTTCCAAAGCACCATATACAACTTCGATACATTTCCACTGATGAGCAGGTTGCAGATATCTTTACCAAAGCACTTGGACATATCAAATATGAAAAATTTTGAGATACGATTGGAATTTGCCAATAATGTAATACGGGGGGATGTTAGCATATGGCATATACTATTGTATTTCATTTTTGGCAAAAGTATCGCTCGTAGGCGATCTCTAATTCGTTGATTAACCAACTAGTTGGTTAATCAACTGCTTTGTATTCTTTATATTCAAATTAATGAGAATGAATCAAGTTCTTCGCCGAATTCTTCATCATTCACTTAATCTGATTTAATGTGCATTTGGAATTAGTAGCCCTCCTAAACCCATATCTTATCTAAAAATTAGATGAAGGCGTTTGGAGATGCAAGAAATTCTAGAATGGACCAGAATTAGAAAAGCAGATTTTAAGACGAGGTTAATCCAAATATCAAAAAATAAAACATAAACATTATCTACAACAGTTAGCTAGAAAAACAAAACAGGACATTAATTTGGTTAGCAATCTCCTCCCCGCAAAACCCCAAGTTATGAGATGAAATTCTAAGACTACCTGACCTAACAGACCTGTAACATACACACAGTCAGATTAGATCAGATGCAAGACTCTAAGGAAACAAATAATTGCATCATTCTATCGTTCACCTATCGTAACCCACTTTATGGTGTCAACTAATAGATACAAGAAGAAATAATGCAAGGGAAAGATTTACAGAAATAACATCAGTCTTAGTTTCAATCTCATTTTGGTTTCACACACAAGAGTTGCTCTTGCCAAAAAACTCCTTTATTTCAAAATATAGTCTTTGTTTTTCTCTACAATTTCTAGCCCTTTCTAGCCTCTTTGAATGGCGTATTTAAAATTTTTAGGAAACTTTTCGTTTTGTTTTCCAATGATCATTTGTTTCACCTTCCCTTCGCATGCATGTGTCTTGATTTCCAAAAAGACTTTTTGTTTCTATTTTGCGACCCTTCATTTCATTTTCTCCACATGGGCTTGGGTCCATTTCCTTCTGTGTGTAACGTTTTGTCTTATTCATTGGATTTTATCCTTATGTCCACGTCATTATGCAGTCTTCAGTTTCACTATCCTGGTGTTCATCACTAATATCAGACACACTATCAATTGCTCTGTTCCCTTTGCAGAAATCAGACATGTCATGATATCGTGACATTTTTTCCTCCTTGCTCTCTTTTGTTGCTTTTAGCATGATAATGTAACATGTCACGATATCGCGACACTTTTTCCTCCTTTGGCTGAAAAAATGCAACATGTTGTGATATCGTGACACCTTTTCTCTTTCGGCCATGAAAATGCAACATGTCGTGATATCACGACACCTTTTCTCTTTTGGCCGTGAAAATGCAACATGTCGCGATATCACGACACTTTTTCTCTTTTGGCTGCAAAAATGTAACATGTCACGATATCGTGACACTTTTTCTCTTTTGTTCTTTCTTTTCTTTCTGGTCATGAAAATGCAACATGTCACGATATCGCGACACCTTTCTTCTTTCTCTTGCTCTTGTTCTTTCTGGACGTGAAAATGCAACATGTCGCGATATCGCGACATTTTTCTTTCTTCTCTTCTTTATTTTCTTGTTTGGTCACAAAAATGCAACATGTCGCGATATCATGACACTTTTCTTCTTTTTCTTGCTCTTGTTCTTTTTGGCCATGAAAATGCAACATGTCACGATATCGTGACACTTTTCTTTCTTCTCTTGCTCTTGATATTTTTGGTCACGAAAATGCAACATGTCGCGATATCGTGACACTTCTCTTCTTTCCCTTGCTCTTGTTCTTCCTAGCCGTGAAAATGCAACATGTCGTGATATCGCGATGCTTTTCTTTCTTCTATTGCTCTTGGTCTTTCTGGCCGCAAAAATGCAACATGTCACGATATCACGACACTTTTCTCTTTTGGCCACGACCATGCAACATGTCGTGATATCGCGACACTTTTTCTCTTTTGGCCGCGACCATGCAACATGTCACTATATCGTGACACTTTTTCTCTTTTGGCCGTGACCATGAAACATATCGTGATATCGCGACACTTTTTCTCTTTTGGCTGCGACCATGCAACATGTGATATCGTGACACTTTTTCATCCTTACGGTGTTTTGATTTTTTCTTTGAGCTTTATCATATGGGCCACTTCTATCTTCTTGGAAAACATGCAAAAATGTGGGTCCCCAATTTTGGGGTACGTTGTGGAGTAGCCACAATAGGTTGTTTGAAGAAGACATGGATAAATATGTTTCAAATCATCATCCTCAGATCTTAGTAACTGAAGGAACTAAAATCTTGTAAAAATCACATGAGTCAAGATATGATAAGATGAAGCAAGGGAAATTTATTCTCACTACTCAAGAGGTTGAAGAATTTGAGGCAACCCATGTTTTAAATTTGAGGAATAGAACAGTCCCTAAAAAAATAGAGAAATTATCTACAAATGAAACAAGAAGATAAACTTTCACCAATAAAAATATTATTAAAGAGAAAACTGATAGGAACCCTAACAAAATAAATCCTGAGGTAATAGAATCAACAAAAGAAGTTCCCAAAGAAGAAAGTAATAAACCATTGGATATAAAGAATATGGAATTTGATGTTGGGTCAGAACTCAGTAAACAAAAATTGAATATCACATTTGGTTAACTTATGAAAGTTTAAACATATAGAGAACAAGTGTGTAGAGCTTTTGGATTAGTAGAACAAAAAGAATACTCTACTTATCATACTGCTAGAAAAAATCAACATGATACAAGATCACCATCTTCTGTCAAACCCTTCTATGTATCATTAAGATATAATTTAGATGAAGGAGAAAGATATGTGATTCACAATTGCATGCTTGACAGTGGAGCTTCACATAATATCATGCCTAAGCTAATATTTGACCAAATGGGATTAATCTATACTAGAGATTTTGCCCCTGTTTCTATAATGGACAGCAGACAAATTCTCTATGTAGGGGTAATAACCGAATTGTTGGTTTTCTTAGATCAACACCCCAAAAAGGGTATTTTCATGGATGTAGCAGTAGTTGATGTTGACCCATTCTTCTCACTATTACTCAGTAGACATTGGGAAGAATAACTATGGGAATCAATACAACTAGACTGGTCTTATGCTACCATCCCCATATCAGATAAGGAGAATATAATTTTGATAAGGGAACCATTCAACAAACACTCCATAGAGTTAATTCAAATAGATGAAACCATGATTAACTTAGTTAACTCTATGGAAGAAAAAGGGATGGGAGTCTATTCAATATGGCACAACCCATTCCTAGTGGAAGCACCAGATGCAAAGAACATGGATCCAAAAGATATGAGAATAACTGATGTTGAATCAAATCAAGTATTAACCCAAGAAATGTGGACCATGTCATTTGATGGGGCTAAATCCCAATCTGGAGCAGGTGCATGTGTAAATTTTATTGATATTAAAGGAAACTACCTTAGTATCCCTTACAGATTACAATTTCCTTGCACAAACAATGTAGTTGAGTACGAATCTTTACTATTAGGGCTAAGGAAAGCAAAAGAGTTAGGTATTAACTACTTAACTGTAACAGGGGATGCAAAACTTATTATACTGCAAATTAAAGGTAAATATCAGACCAAGCATCCTAGACTTAAGCAATATAGAAATGCAGTACTGGAAGAAATTGATAAATTTTTGGCTTTCAATATTTCATATATTCCTAGAGAACAAAATCATGTTGCAGATCTCTTAGTTGTGAATGCCTCAGGTCTAGATCACCTAGAGATAACTACAAAATATATGGATAGATTTCCAACTATCTCAGTATATAAACCTTTTGTGCCAGATAACATAGTCTATCTTCAGGTCTTTCAAGATGATATAGATATTAAGGATTTTATGACTTTGCAAAATCAGTATGCAGATGTAATTTGTGATGAAAAAGATGAAGAAAAGCTAAAAGATCAAATAGGAGAGCCAGTAGAAGTAATCCAGTTGAAAACTAATAGAATACCCAAAGGATTTGTGTCTCTTGAAAGCCTATTTGATGATTTTGAAAAAGCCTATAAACCTATACGTAGAGAAGTGATATCTGAGGATATTAATATTGGCTCAATGAAAGAACCCAAAATAGTGAAAGTAGACATGGCACTACCTGCTAAAGAAAAAGTTGGATATATCAGTTTCCTAAAAAAGAACAAAGAAAATTTTGCTTGGACCTATGAAGATCTCAAAACTTTAAAAATGGATGTGATGACACATATAATACCCTTGAAAGAAGAGGCCAAGCCATTTAGATAAAAATAGAGAAAGTACAATCCAACTCTGCACCCAGTAATGCAAAAAGAGGTACAAAAATTGTTGGACTCCAAGATAATAAGAAAAGTCATATTTTCCTCCTGGATATCCAACTTAGTACTAGTTAGGAAAAAGAATGGGGACATTAGACTATGCATGGATTTTAGAAATTTAAACAAGAGCTCACTAAAAGACAATTACCCATTGCCTAACATGGAACAACTACTGCAAGAAGTAGTAGGTTCAACTAGATTGTCCCTGTTAGATGGATTTTTAGGGTACAATCAAATTCTGATAAATCCAGAAGATAGACACAAGGCAGCATTCACCACACCTTGGGGCACATTTGAATATTTAAGAATGCCTTTTGGATTGATGAATGCAGGTGCTACTTTCTAGAGAGCGATGGACTTTGCTTTCAAAGGACTAATGTTCAAAATTGTAGTAGTGTACTTAGATGATATCACAGTTTTTTCTAAAAATCTAGAAGATCATCTAGAACATTTGACTGTAGTTTTTTCCCGATGCAAGGAATTTGGAATCTCTCTAAATCCAAAAAAATGCATATTCGGAACTACACAAGGAAAATTGCTAGGTCATATAGTTTCAAAAAAGGGATAAGCATTGATCCAAAAAGGATAGAAGCCATTTCTAAAATTCCCCCACCCAAGAATCTAAAAGGAGTAAGGTCATTCTTTGGAAAAATAAATTTTATCAGAATATTTGTCCCAAATTTTGTAGAAATGACCAAACCCATAAATGATATGGTGAAGAAAACTGGAGAAATAAAATGGACATTAGAAAATATGGAAACATTTAACAAGATTAAAGAAGCCATATCAACCACTCCAGCTTTAAGTTGCCCTGATTATGCAAAGGATTTTAATATCTATTCATATGCTTATGAACACTCTATTGTTGCATTCCTTTCATAGAAAGATAATGAAAATAATGAAAGGCCAATAGCCTTTATGAGCTCAGGTCTAAAAGGAGCAAATCTTAAATACACCCTGCTGGAAAAACATGCCTATGCAGTCATCCAATATTTAGAACACTTCAAAGGTATATTTGGCTCAAACAAAGTTTACTACTGTATTCCCTTTATAGCAATAAAATATATCTTTTCTCAATCAGAGCCATTAGGAAGACCAACAATATGGATGGTAAAACTTTTGCAATACGATGTTGAATTCAAAATAGTTAAAATAGTCAAAGGGCAGGTTTTAGCTAAACTGTTGGCTAACAAAGAAGAAGAAGGATCTGAAAATATTCTCACCATAGATCAGACATATGATGACAGAAGAATAAAAATGAAGAATGTAAATGGTATGAAGAAATATTGTCATACTTACAAACGTTGTCTTTTCTCGGAGATATGACAATAAATAGAATGAGGTCAGTCAAACTTCAAGCTCAAAAGTATTATATACAAAATGGAGTATTATATTGGAAACATCCTGATGGAGTATTATTAGTCTACTTATATGAAAGAGAAGTCCTAGAAATAATTAATGAATTTCATAATGGTTTTTGTGGAGGACACTTTGCTCCAAGAGCTACAACTAATAAAATCATGAGAGCAGGATATTATTGGCCATCCCTTTTTAAGGATGTATATAAATATGTTAGGAATTGTCATAACTGCCAATTTTTTATAGGGAAAAAGCATCTACCAGCCATGCCCCTCAAGCCAATAATTATTGAAGCACCTTTTGCTCAATGGGGTATTGACCTGATTGGAGAGATCAAGCCTAATTCATCTAGCCAACATAAGTGGATCATAACTGCAATGGATTACTTCACAAAGTGGGTGGAAGTTGCACCTTTAATAACATCTACAATTGCTACAGTCATCAGATTCATAGAAGAAAACATCTTGACCAGGTATGGAGTTCCTAAAAATCTAGTAACTGATAATGCTCAATATTTTGTGTCATATGAAATGGTAGAATTTTGTGCTGAATATGGAATTGAATTATCTCATTCTACCAATTATTACCCCCAAGGAAATGGTTTAGCTGAGTCATCAAATAAAAATGTAATAACAAGAATAAAAAGGTCATTAGGCAAAAACAAAAGGGGATGGGACAGTGAACTTAAATTTTCTTTATGGGATGATAGGTTGTCTGTTAAAAGAAATACATGAAGAACCCCCTATGAGATGGTTTATGGAGAAAAAGCCCTACTACCCCCAAAAATGGAAAAAATGGCACTTTCCCTTTTATTGCAAGATCATGAAAACCCTGATCCCATTCAGAGAAGGCTTGACCAAATTGTCTTGTTAGAAGAACAAAGAAGAGAGACCCTCAATAGAATGATGGAACAAACCTAGAAAACTGTAAAATTGTTTAATAAGAAAGCCAAGGGTACTCCTTTTTCTCAAGGAGATATAGTCATCTATTGGGATCCTAAAAATTATAAGCATGGTGAAAAGGGTAAGTTTGAACCTAAATGGATTGGCCCATACCAAATTGCCCATGTTATCAATCAAAATACTTACAAGCTACAGACTTTGCAGGGAGAAATAATGGCTATCCCTATTAATGGCCAACACCTCAAAATGTACAATCCCTGTTGAAGGTGTACTTTAATTATTTATATATATATATATATATAGAAAACAAAAATCCAAAAACAAAGTGGTGAATTTTGTTTAGTAGTTAAGCTTCCCTTTTGTTCTTGAATAATTTTGAGTTTAATGTACACATGATATCTTAGTTTTATGAGTATATCTAATTGTTTATTCCACCAAAGACAACAATAAAAAAAAGGGGATTTATTTTAGATGTTGATGAGGTTTACAATTCTGTCAAAAATGAGTGTTTATGCAATAGTTGTTTGATATGAGATAAAATAGATAGAAAACAAAGCTGATTGAAACATCATGTCAAGCCTCACATTACAAATGATACTTAAGGTGACTTCAAAGGTCCAAAGAACTGAGTTATCTTTGAGAGGGTAGTTGAGCCAAAAATTATTACACTCATATTTTATAGCCAAAAACTAATCCTCAACTCAGGCATACTTATTGCACAATTTGCTTATATATCCAAACACTTCTCTCACAAGAAAGAAAAATAAAAAATAAAGTAAAACTGAGTCACTGCCTGAGATATCTTGGAAAACCTCTACCAGAGCTATAGACGCTTGACTGGCAGTAGGGTAAAACTAATATGGGATTAGAAGCAACTCCACCGAGGCTATAGACATCTGACTGGTAGTGGAGCCCTACAGAATGGTGAAAATTTTTAAAGAGTGAAATCACATATTAGGCTTGGCTATTTTTCTCAGATATGGTAAAGTTCTGAAAGATTTAGAAATCCAAAAAAGAATGCACAAACACACACATGGGAAAAAATATGATGAAACAAACGACTGTGACAAAATCTGTGTAATCATATCTTATGACTTAGCTAAAACAAGCATTACAATATTTCTAAATAAAACTCATTGATTTCTAAAATTTCTAACTTTTGTTTTCAAATTGAATGAAAAGGGATTTATAGTTTTTCATACTCTACTTGCTTTGATATCATGTTGTTCATACAGTTTTTCAGTATATACAAAAAAAAAAAATGAGGAACAGAAAGAAAAGAGGAAGAAAAAGTTTTCTTTTATACAATTCAAGCTTTACTTAGCAGTTCAAATTTTTATTCTTGTTTAATTTATTTTGCAAATAAAACCAAGATATTATGGAATTCTCAAGAGCCTCAAGTTTTCAGCTCCTTGTCCCAGTCAGAGCCTATGTTGGAGCCAAATTTGACTCAACTTTGAAACCCCCAAATTTAAATTTTTGGTTTTAATCAAATTGATAATGATGTTGGTCACTGTTTGAGTTGTGGTGAGTAATTTAATTTTTCATTGGTTAAATGATGTCTAAAACTTGGTTGTTTATAAGGTATACCTCTTTCAATTAATCGAATATCCCAAAAGAGAAAGGACAAAGTTTCATTAATCAAAAATTCTAAAGTTGAAGTTCGACCTTCATAAACAATAAGTTCCCTTGGGCCTAAACTAACTCCTAAAATCATAAAGTCCTAAGGTATGCTAAAGATAAGGGAATAATTAATCATTGTGGTCTAAATACCCGAAAAGCTAAAAGTTCTAAAACAAAAATCTTAAGTTAGACTCGAGGGTGTGTACCCCACTAAGCTAACAAGTGAGCACCTCAGATTTAATCCAAGGGCCACGCTCGATCCAGAAGAAATCGGATGATAGTGCATTAATAAAATTGACCAAGAGATAAACCAAACAAGTCAAAGTAGGTCAAAAGTAAAAATATCGCACCTTAGGCTTAATCGGATGGTAGCGCATCATCTTAAAAAATCCGACGGATGCGCTCTCATGAATAAATCCGAAAGATAAGTCAAAGGGTCAATAAGGTTTAACCTAAGGTTTAAAAATTGAGCATCTCCGATTGATCTAACAGATGCACTTGATCCAAAATAGATCCGACGGCTATGCAATTTCCAAAAATTCAAAGGTTTAAATAAAGTCGTCATGGGTCAAATAGTCGAGTTAAAATCTGAGCAAGTCCGACAGATCGGACGATCGTGCCAAGCAAAGCCTAGATCAACGGTTGTGATTGCTTCGATTAAAATGAACTTTAAAATCAATATTAAGAGAACGTGCCCTCTTTGGACTAATCATCGGGCTAATTAAGAGGATCGAATGACTGTGCTCAAACAATAATTGATCTAACAGTGGCACGCTCGTCGAAGATATATTAAAGTGTTTAAGATTTTGAAATATTAATTAAAAGTTAATCATATCATTAGCGAGGGTCTAACACATTGGATAATCATTCCCCTTTCAGCTTAATCAGGATTAATATTATGCACCCTTGGGTAAACTAACTCGCAGGTTGACTAAATCTGATGATGGCGCTTATCTCCACTCAGATCCGATGGTCACGCCAAAACCATGAACGGTAAGAGAAAGGCAAAGGTAAAGATAAAATTAATTGTGCTTTAGCAAGGGTTTAATACGTTGGTTGATTTCCCCTTTTTTGGCTTAATCATGATTAATATAAAATCAAAATTTTTAACATTGACTATATAGTGTGCATCTTATGAACAATCTAACGGCAACGCCCAAACTAATCTGAGAATCAATGGATGCGAAGGCCTATGGTGGCGGAAAAATATCCAAAGCTAAATGAAGACGTTTAAATTGGATGGCGGCATTCATTCCTCCTCAGATCCAATGATGTGCATACGAAAAAACAATCGAAGGTTAGCCTAAGCATTATATTACAAATGATTGATAAAATTAGTCCAAGGTATGCATGGTTTTTCCCCTTAATTAAAATTTGTGTGCATATGCATGATCCAATGGTAGAGATCTCATCGTGATATAATCGAATGGTGATTTCTCAAAGAGATGAAAGTACTATATATTGCCTAGGTTCAATACAATGAGGTTAAGGTGGTAATCACTAGGCTAACTACGATTAAACGAGGATTAACATACCATGTTACTAGAAAATTAAATCGATAAATATATAGCCTTTCACATTAATCATGTTTTAATGAATTATTATAGGACCTAAGGTTTTCGACCATATAAGCATGATTAACCAAATTAATCAAGTACCTATAGACTAACAATCATGCAAGTCCCATGATATCGATGGTCATGCTGACTCTACTCAGGAAAATCGATGGCAACACATGAACCAAAGAATTAAGCAATGAATCAACTAGCAATAATCTAACGGTAGTGCTTCATCGAGACAAAAGAGATCCAACGGTCGTGAAAGATCTAGAGTCAAAACAAAGAATACAAAAGGGTTAAACGAAGAGCATCTTTGACAGATCTAATGGGTATGCTTGATATTCACTCAGATCCAATGGTAGCTCTCGATCCAAAGGTAAACTAAAGGGTTCGAAGCATGTTTTTTATATTAATTAACCTACAGGTTTCAAAAATATCTATGGCGGAAATAACAAAAGGAGCACATCCAATGGCTACACTTGAATCTCATTTGAATTAAGGAAAAAGGGAGACCTTCGAGGTAATAAAATCTGTCACTCACACCAAGGACCAGATCTTGTGAAAATCCCAAGGGAAATCACTACCTAAATGAAATATAATCCATCCCAAGGATTTAGTTACCATTCAAACCGGGGGGGGGAAAATTTTTAAAAAAAAACCCCCCCCCCCGGCCAAAACCCCCCCCCCCCCCCACAAAAAAAAAAGAACGCGCACAGCGAAAAAAAAAAAAAAAAAAACGGGCACAAAAAAAAAAAAAAAAAAGCAAAAAAAAAAAAAAAAAAAAAAACAACCCACACCACAAAACAGGAGGGGGGGGGGGGGGGGGGGTTGAATAGCAATTGGTGACATCGGGTTGATGACAAAATGTGCAAATTTATCAGACTCATTCCACCACCCTATATATGAACCCACGAAAATAGTCGAGGCTACTACCCTAGTAATCTAAGAGTGAAGGTTGATACACAAGAGGTACAGAGAGAAGAAAGTTGGCAAGTATCATAGAGAGACCTTATCTGCTACATTAAGAACAATGGCATCATGGGGAGATGTTTTCATGCCCGTGGACACCAGGGAAGCCATGCAATTCATCACAAACAGATCCCCATACTCAGTGATCTCTGGGCCGCCTATTCTTGGTACCACTATGTATGAGTTTGCCCAGAAATGTGGGGCAGATAAAAAACCCAACCCGACTCAACTATACGAGATCGACAATGCCTGTATTAAGAGTTTCACCCAAGTGATGGAAGGCGATAACAGGACCCCATGGATAATGGTGGATTTATTCCATAAAGCTCATAGGTTACAATACAAGGGTTTTCCCAGAGACAACATATGGAATAGTAACCTTGGGAAGTTGATATGCCCAAAAGTGCACTTCTCCTCAGACTTGATGGCTTGGCTGGTAGTAGCATACGACGAAAGAACAAGGACCTTTCGAGATCACAAGAATCGGTCGATGTTCAGCATCAAAGTCGAACATATCCAGGAGGTGTTCAAATTGACGAATTATACCACGTATCTGGTAGACCAGGTAATCAAACACCAATCTCGTATGTTTACTGATATGGAAGTTTTTAAAAAATTGTTCGATACACATGCAACGATAGAGAAAGAATTCCCCATTAACAAAAATGCTTTTAAACCCTGGGTACAAGACTTCTGTGACATGATAAACATAGTATTGGGAGTACAGGATATGAATAGAATAACAAAAAGGGTTTTGTATTTAGCTGCACAATGTAATAGAGGATATAATACTCCAATCTATGCCTGGGAACTGGAATTAAGCACCCAAATACACAAAGAAATGGTAGAACTAAGAAGAGCAATTTTCGAACAGAGGCAGGAGATGCCTCACTTTTCACAGTATTCATTTCTCATTCACTTAATAGCAGGCCAATTGGGGGAAGAAGCCCGTAAAAGAGTAAAATCCATCAATAGCCCCTATGTTCAGAATAGCTTCTGGAGACTTCATGAAGGACGAACTCACATGGGCTAGTTTTGTGATCATTTCCTGGTAGAAATCCATTGGGCCTTAACTGGGTTAGTTCCAGAAATATTAGGGCCAGGGGTAAAAGCCTTCATTAAAGAAAAGGAAATTGGAGATTTCTTCTTCACAGAGGGTTTTACTTACATCATATTGTATGGAGCTAAGATCCCTCCTAAGGTGCTACCACAGTACTACCCGTTATCCATAGTATCTTTAGAATTATGCAGGTAGGTGGTAGAAGAGGCTAAGATGAGACTAGTTAAGAAGCATGGTAAGGTTCCATGGCTCGATGTTCCCTGCCATTTTGGGGATTATGTATTTGTTGGATATCCTTCTTTGCTCAAGGGAATGTTTGAATTAGACAATATGGGATTCGATGAAATATCATGGAGGTTCTATGATCCAAAGGGTACATACAACAAAATGATGGCAAAGAGAGAATACGCCCATATACTACACCGGGGAGATGCTTTTGAAGAAATCTTATTAGAGGCAATGGAAAAAGGATTAGATTTTCAAAAAGTGTGGGATGAATTCCCTCCCAAAAAAAGGGGTAGCACACAGGTTTATGAAGCCTATGATTACCCTACAGAACTAAGAAGGCTTCGAGAAAATTTAGTAGATAATGTAGCACCTGTTATGCCAAGGACAGGCCCAACAATCAAGGAAGACCCCTTATTAGAATTAATAGAAGAATAGGGTATCGATTTAATGGAGGTCATTGTTAAAGCTATTGATGTAATAGAACAACAGGTCAGGCCCCCTGAGAATGCTCAACTCATAATAGAAGCAACACCAAACGTTCCTCAAGAAGCTTCTCAAAAAACCAGTGTAGATAAAGGAAAGGAAATGGTAACTGCATCCACCCAAGAAACATCACCCATAGAGCAAGCTATAGTTCCCATTTTTGATCATGTATTAGTTGTAACTAGTGTGAAGAAATTGGCACCCATGGCCATCCCTACTTCTATAAACATAAAGGGATAGGAGATTAAAATTCCATCAGTAATACAAATGAATCCTAGGACAACTGGTGGATTAGGTGGCCTTTTCCAAAGCCACCTAGTGAAGAATCAAAAAGAGGTAACTCCTATGGAGGTGAAGAGACCCAGATTGTCTTTACCTACTACCCAAGTTGTTTTGGAAAGAACAGATGAGCAGACCACCTTCACTGCTATAGATGAACAAGAATTACAGTTAGTGGTAGGGATGGGAAATACAGAAGAACATTTTTTAGAAAGAGCAGAATTGGGGACAACTATGTCAGATATTGCTGAGATTAATCTCCCTCCTCTGCAAGACCCACTAGTTTTCAGTGCTAATAAGGAAACAGGAAGTTCATCAGTATTGGGGAAAGACGCTAATATAGCAAAAATTGTCAAGACAATGAGTGCCCAGGCCATAGACCAATTTGTTGAAAATATTGAAAAACTCAGGAAATAATTGGACCAAGAGGAGAAGGAAAAAGTAGAATTAAAAGCAGTGATAAGTAGGCAACAAGAAGAATTGATTCAAAAGGACACTTCAAGTGCACAACCACCCCCAACAATAAAAGTCCAAGATCATGTTTATTATCTGAACACTATGAAGAAGGATATGTCAAAAAGAATAAGAACCCATGCCAAAGGTTTTTCCGAGATGTTTAGACAAATGAGAGTGATCCAAGTAACTACTCAGGAGATACTGACATTATTGCAAGAAAGAGAAAGATATTTTGAAACCATCCGCCCTACCTTAGATTTTATAGGGGATCATTTTGAGGAAATGCAGGGGCAAGAAGTGGTAATAAATGATGGTAGCAAAATTCAGCTTGGATTCGAGTTCTTCAAAGCAGCCCTATTTGGAGCAAACCGAGGAAGATGGATTAATGTGGTAGATGAAATGAATAAAATGATAAATGATGCAATGGAAAAAATGGCAGACATCGATTTATCCTTAGACCAATGCTCAGAGGTCTTGGATATAGAAGAAGCATTGCTTTAGACCATCGAGAGATTCGAATGTGAACATGGTGATGAGGCAGAGATGATTAAGCAAACTACTCTCATGGTGAATACTGTAGAGATGTTGTTGTTTCAATACAAAATAAATGGGCCCACTATCACTATCCAAAAAATAGAATATTGCAGGAAATGAATATGTTAAGGATTGCAACCAACTTTGATACAGGAGTTTGGAAGTTAATATCTGAACAAATAATAAGACTACAGACAGTCCAAAAAGGGAAAGAAGTTAAAATTCAAGGTCAACAGCTGGGAGCTAGCTCCTCACAACAAGAACCTGCAGTAACAGAAAAAGTCCCTAAGACAATGAAAGAAATAGTTGAAGAAAAAGTAGGTGCAGAGAAAGAAACAGGTTCACCAAACACCACCATCACCGGATAAACTGAAGACACTTTTGAAAAAGTCAAAGGTAAAAGACACAACCAAGGAAATAAGTGAAGTGGAAGCCAACTGTATGAATTTTGAAGTCTAATCAGATGTTGACAAGTGTACAGTCAGAAGTAAACCAAAAATAACAGAATCAAGAACCAGAGGCTATAAGAAGAGGCAGCTGAGGATAGATTCTGCATCAAGCAATTAGAGAATAGCATTTTTGCTAAGAGGTATACTTGAGTGCCTGGTAGTTGTGTTGTTGTATTTCCTTTTTGTGTCTATTTTCTTTTATTCATTCTTTCTTCCTCCCCTTGTTGTGCAGGATCCTATGATAGGAAAGCATTCAAGAAGTTGAGAATATTTCCAGTCTTATTGAGCCTAGGATTCAGAGACTCTTCTGTTATCATATTGAAATAAGGAGAGTAGGAGAGACCTGTTACATCATTTGAATAGAGTCTTCTTCATTGTATTGATGTATTCTATTGAGAAAAATAGAGTTTAAAGGCATCCTGCCCACTTTGCATGTAATATTTCATAAATCAATACAATTTTGAGTTTTATTCCTATCATTTCTTTGTCTTGGTATTGTGTGTCACTGTATAATGGGTTACATTATTTGAATGCATTATATACATTTCTCTCATTGGTTAACTCTTGGTTTTATTACGATATTCGAATAAGATTAAGAACACCAATTTCTCTCTTCCCCTTCTTTCTTTTCATGATAGTATTGTTGTTAAATTGCTATAACAGCCCAATGAATCTAGGCATCGGTCTACATAAGGCATAACAAATGGTTGTTTTCATGCTTGGTAATTTTAATACATATAGTATAATATAAATCTGGAGCGTGTAATTAGAGTTTTAATCATAGAATTACCATTGGGGTTTCCTTACCCGTTCTATAGTTTTCCCTTAGCAATATTTGTGTTTAACAGAACATGAGGCAGGTCGACCAGAGCCTGTAATAGCTCGTTGGTTTCAAACGGATTCTTGTAGCGTGACAATAAAAATCCTATGGATGCTAGAATCGGTTCCAACATGTACCTTATCAAAATCTAATTGTGTTGCATGGCCATGTTTTGATGTTAGGCTCTCCTTTTGGGATTTAGGTTCAATGACAGCACCACAAATTTGCTCATGCAAGAGATCTAGTGATGGGTAATTTTATCATATACTTATAGGGCCTTTATAAGTCAATGGAGTCATCAGATGAATATAATTCATACTTCAATAAGCAAAGATACAAAGGCCTTCATCAGGACCTCGTTCTGGTATCTCTTGGTGGCTAGTTTTAGATCTTCTCTTTAGTGGAGTCATCGGGTGAATACTTTTTTGCTTCAACAAGCAAGTTGGTCAATATCTTCACCAAAATATTATCTATAACCTATCAAATGCATGGGGTGATATGTTTAGGATCATCCCATTGTGTATGCTAGTAAACTATTATCATATCAAAATATCTTGAATGCTTGCAGTGTTAGCCCAATGCAAATGGACACCCATTTTTCACATTGAGTGACAGCAAGAAGCCACACAAGTGTTTAAATCACTTGTGAGGTGACCTCCATGATTTTTTTGAGACTATATACTTATAAAATAAGATCTTCAATGCACCTTCCTACTCTAATTACTATGTTACTTGCATTCATTAAGGAAAAGGGAGAGATATTTTTAGAAAAGTACATGTGTGGGAAAAGTAAATTTATAGAAAGTAAAACCTAAGCTAAGAAAATTATGTGCCAAGATCTAAACCTCTTTATATGCCAAATGAACTAAATGAACACATTTATCACCTACTAAAAACTAGAAAGTGAACACAAATTTGATCTACATCCAAGCATTCAAACACACACAAGAAGTAGGATTGATAAAAATTAGACATAGCTTCTTCATATATGCCATAATATTACAAATATGTGAGACCAAAAGAGGTTCAATGTTTTTTATCAATATAATGCAAGGCTCAAGTTCAACTTATACACAAAAGATAAAAATGAAAGGAAAATATTACAATGCTAGATATTAGGCACAAGTAGGCGTTCTTTGATGCCTTTACAATGAAATCAATCCCTATTTATACATAAAATTAGGATTTTCCTACCTTATAGCTATAAAATTTTATTTCCAAATCAATTGAGAGATTTATCCATATTCAATGCTTAGGGGACTTAGTGCCTCAGAGATTGACGCTATTAATATGTAAGGTATAGAGCCTTTGGAAACCTTCACTTAGTGTTGATTACAAGATTATCTTGTAATTAATGTTACTAGATTTGAGGTTCTTGACATTATAGCTTTTATTATCATCCTCTTAAATACACCTAGTTTTTTGGGGAAGCATGCATAGGTATTACTACCAAATTTTCAAAGTCATGGTTGGACCATTTCTCCTTTTTGGATTTTATTTGGATGTCCATGTGTCTCTTCTTGGACCATTGATGGTTGCATTTGGATGCTCAAAATAACTTCATAGTGAGTACCACTATCCCTTTTTATTCATTCTCCATGGACCATCAGATCCATTCTTGTTTGAGATCAATGGCGAATCCTTCTTTTACGCATAGGCCTAGATGAGGCATATTTTGATTCACTCATTGGATTCCAATGTGTTTGCCATGCATCCACCTCCCAATAAATGGTAGAGTTCTTCCTCTAACAACTCCTTGTCATCTTCATGAAAATACATAGGCCATCAAATGAAATATTGATAGCTCATAAAGCTTCAACATTTCTTTTCTACTAGTCTTTCCTTTCATTGGTGTCCATCATAGATTTGGGACATCAACAACCACATTTCGCTATTTTCTCCATGATATTTAGTTCTTGCCATTGATTAATAAATATTGAACAATGGATGCATCCCCAAGACCCTAAAAAATTTTAAATGTAGCAACCTAACACCTGTTGTTGATTGCAAATGTTGACAATGCACTTTTGTTCTTTGCCCTTCTTCTAACAATCCACTTATGCCAAATCTAACCTAGAAAATTGGACAAGGTAGAATTACTCTTGGTGTAGTGAATTTTTACTACATAGCCATTACAAAGAAATAGCTTGTTTAAAACTACATGTAAATCAAGAGGTAAATTATGCAAGGTCATTGTTGACAATGGAATTATATATAATTTGGTGTTTAATGATATGGTAGAGAATCTTAGGTTGAAGAGGATTGAACATCCAAATGCATAAAATGTTTCATGGTTACAAAAATGACATTAGTTCTTGGTAAGTGAGGAGTGTTTGGTACATATTTAAATTGGTTCATACAAATATGAGATTTTATGTGATATTTTGCCCATGGATGTTTGTCATGTTTTGTTGAGAATACCTTGGAAAATTGATAGAAATATTATGCATTATGGTATAATGAATTCTTGCACTATTGTAAAGGATAGAAAGTAATATACATCAAGTCAATTGAAATATAAAGGGGAAGAAGTGGATAGCAGTCTTGAAGTGTGTTTAATCTTAGGAAAATAATTTCTATGAGGGATGAACAAAAAGGAAGCTTGCTTTGCTTTCATAGTTAAGCCCATGAAAGTTGGGGCAATAGATAAAGTGGATGAAATTCTACATGAAGTGAAAATTATGTTGGAAGAGTATGTTGATATCCTATCAAAGGAGTTTTTGGATGGCTTTCCGCCCTTGAGAAGCATCAACCACCATATATATTTTATTCCTATATCAAGTCTATTGAGCAAGGAAGCTTTAGGATGAAACCTATGGAGAATGAGGAGAAAAATAGACAAGTCCAAGAGTTGTTTGACAAGGTTTTAATTGGAGATATTTGGAGCCCATGTGTGTTACTATTAGTAATAATACCCAAGAAGGATGGAGAATGAACTATGTGTATAGATTCACAATCCATTAACAATATAACCATAAAAATTAGATTTCCATTGCCACCAATGGATCACTTGATAAATCACTTAAGTGAAGTTGAGTATTTCACAAAGATTTGAAGAGAGGGTATCACCAAATATGGATCAAAGAAGGAAAAGAGTATAAGACTACATTCAATACAAAGGATGAGTTGTAAGAGTTGTTTATAATGTCATTTGGATTAAAAAATACACCAAGCACATTCATGAGATTGACGAATGAAATTTTGAAGCTATTTTTTGGTAATTTTGTAATTGTTTACTTGGATACTATTTTTATATTTAGAAAAATTAAAGAGGAACATATGATACATCTGAGGTTTGTTTTTCAAATATTAAGGAAGGAAAAGTTTTTGGTTAATTTAAAAAAGTGCAGTTTTATGAAGAGGGAAATAGTGTACTTAGGTTTTGTAATTTCTCAATAATTTTTGCAGTAGGATCCTAAAAAATTAAATTCCATTGTGAAGTGGTCATAGCCAAAAATTATGTTTGAGAAAAGGATTTTCCATGGCTTGGAATGTTTTTACATGAAATTCATAAAAAAAATTGGTGGCATTTGTGCACCTACTATAGAAAAAATGAAGCATGGTATAAATGAATTCAATTGGATAGTCACAATAGAAAAGGGTTTTCAATTTTTGAAGGAAAAGTGATAGAGAAATCAGTTCTAGTATTGGAAAATTTCAACAAGGTCTTTCAAGTGGATTGTGATGCAAGCAAGATAGCGATAGGTAAAATTTTGAGTCAAGAAGAGAAGGTAAGCCCATTGTATACTTCAATGAGAAGTTAAGTGAAGCTAAGAAGAAATATTCGGTCTATGACCAAGAGTTTTATGTGATTGTTCAAGCACTCAAAAAGTGGAGACATTATTTGCTACCAAAAGAATTTGTCCTATTCATGGATCATCAAGCACTTTAGTTTATTAATAACCAAGGTAAGTTAAACCAAAGGCATATGAAGTGGGTTGAGTTTATTCAAAGTTATTCATTTGTTTTGAAGCATAGAAGTGGTATATGGAATAGGGTAGTCAATATATTGAGTAAAATATGTCTCTTGTTGAATAAAATATGAATGTAGGTTGTTGGATTTGAATTCATGAGAGACTTAAATGAGGATGATGTGGATTTTAAGGAGGCTTAGGTAGAATATAATAAATTGAAAGATATAGAACTACATGGTTAGATTATCTCATTCAAGATGGTTTATTGTTCAAGGGGTAACATTTATGCATAACTCATAGTTTAATGAGGGATAACTTGGTAAGAGAGAAGTATAGTGGAGGCCTAATTGGACATTTTGGGGTGGATAAAACATTAGCATAGATATGTGAGAGTTATTATTGGCCATGGATGAGTGCAAATGTAAAGAAATTTGTATAATGTTGTAGAGTTTGCCAACATGCCAAGGAAAAGAGCCAAATTATAAATTTATATCAATCATTGCCCATATTGAAGAGACCTTGGAAATATGTGAGTATGGATTTTGTACTTGGGCTACCAAGAACTCAACATGGTAATGACTTTAAGATAGATTTTCAAAAATAGCACACTTCATACCTTTCAAGAATTCATGTGATGCCACTCACATTGCTACATTATTCTTTCGATAAGTCATAAGATTGCATGGATTACATTATTTCGTATGGAGATACAAAATTTGTGGGTCATTTTTGGTATACCTTGTGGAAAAATTGGACATTAAGTTGAGTTTTAGTTCAACCTATCATCTACAAAGTGATGGGCAAATGGAGGTTGTCAAAAGGAGCCTCAAAAAATTGCTAAGATATTTGTTTGGAAATAATCCAAGACTATGGGATACTGCATTGGCACGTGCTAATTTTGCTTACAACTCAATTAGTATAAGTACAACAAATAGTCCTTTTTAAATTTTGTACGGATACCACCTTAGAGAGATTGATAAGTTGAGAAGTATAGCTGACTTAAAAATACCAAGTTCTATAACAAAGTATTTTTCTAAGTACATGCATGAGTTATATTATGAGTTGAAAGAAAACTTGGAAAGGAGTAAATTAAGATACAAACAACAAGCTAATCTCAAGAGGAGATAACATGAATTTAAAGGTGGTAGTTTGAACTCATTTGAGGATGTAAAGGTTCCCACAAGGAACTTATAACAAACTAAAATGGAAAAATATTAGGCCTTGTAAGGTCTTTAAGAAATTTGCAACAAATGCTTATGAGATAGAACTTTCAAAAGGAGTAGATATATCTCCAATTTTTATTGTGATAGATGTGTACCTTTACTACAAGGGATTAGCAAGTAGAAAAGACAATAGAACTTCTAGAAGAGTGGGTACAATAGTTGTAGATCATTCAATGGAAGAGTGGGTACAATAGTTACTAGGGAAATAATAAGATGAGGTAAAGTTATGATAGACTCATGAGTTATTAAGAAGACAAGGAGAAAAGAGTATAATGAATACTTGGTGAAATGGAAGAATAAAATAGCTAAAGAAGCAACATGGATGAGTGCATTCAAAGTTGCTAAGTATAGGGCTTTAGTTTCAGAGTTCATGAAATGTTCATGAGCTGGAGCTCATGGTACATTTCTCTTATCTGACATATATTATGGAGGAGCATATGAGTTCACGAGCAATATTTCATGGCCAAAATATAATTTCATAGCTGAAAAAATAATTTTTAATTTTTTTCTAAAATTAATTTTAGCTGGATTTGATTTTATAATATTTTATTTGGATTGCAATGCATGTCAAAAAAAAATATTTTATCCCGATCTGATTTTATAATATTTTATCTAGATTTGATTTTATAATATTTTATCAGGATTGCAATAAATTTCACAAAAAATTATATTTTCTTTGGATCTAATTTTATATAATTTTATAATATTTTTATTGGTTCTATATAAATATGACCTTGTAACCATGAAGTGGCATTAGATCAACCAATTAGATCCCTCAACATTTAAGGAGGAGACCAAGGTTCAAATCTTGCCAAGCGATATATGGATAATATCCAATATTTGTTGTAATACCACTATGTGGTGATGATGTAATACAAGTGGGGCCTGTTTCAATCCCATATAACTAATTAAAAAAAAATGACCTTGTAACCATTTGAGACATCTCTAGAAAAATTGTAGGTAAATTAAAGAGCTCACTGTAGATGTGTTGGAAATGACATCCCCTAGAATTTTTTTATAACAATTTGTTATATTTTATTTTTTAGTTTGTGAACTTGTGAAATATTCATACTGCTAGAAGAGGTTGTCTTTCATTAAAACCCCTCATCTAGATTGTATTAGAGAACTGCACAATCTTCTTGTTTCTAAAATAAGCTATTTTAAAATTTTTAGTCTTAATATTTGTATACTCTCCTTATAAGTCCTTGAATTTTAAGGAGATAGAAGTTTGAATCTTATCAAAATATACATACATAATAGATAACTTATTATATCACCATGTTGTCATGATGTTTATTTTTTGGTTTGTGAACTTGTGAAACAAGTGGCATTAGCTCAACCGGTTAGATTCCTCAACATTTAAGGAAGAGATCAAGGTTCAAATATTTCCAAGTGATATATGGATAATATCCAAGCTTTGTTGTAATACCACTATGTGGTGATGATGTAATACAAGTGGAGCTCATTTCAATCCCATATAGCTAATTAAAAAAAATATGACCTTGTAACCATTTGATACATATTTAGACAAATTGAAGGTAAATTAAAGAGCTCCCCGTAGATGTGTTGGCTATGATATCCTCTAGAATTGTTTTTAGAATAATTTTTTATTGTTTATTTTTTGGTTTATGAACTTGTTGTGAGATATTCAAACTACTAGAAGAGGTTATCTTTCATTAAACCCCCTCATCTAGACTATATATATATATATATATATATATATATATATATATATATATATATATATATATATATATATATATATATATATATATATATATATATATGTATATATTTTAATTTTGAAAAAAATTGTATTAAAACAAAGAACATTTACAAGATGGGATGAGGCTTTTCCCAGCCTTAGTCAGAGAGAACACAGGTTTACAATAGTAAAAGAAGATTTACATTAGAGCAAAATCTCTTAAACCATTACCTAGAAAATAGGGGAGTCGGTGAATCTGACATTCAAGTATGGAGAGACTCCCTCCCCATTGGCCTAAGGCACGATCCTACAAGTTTCAATGTTTGCACAATGTGAGATGTTGCCAGGGGGATCGATTTGGTCTGTTGATGCAACTTGTCATGATATCACGACACTTTTTTCCTTCTTCTCCTTTGGCCACAAAAATGCAACATGTCATGATATCACGACACTTTTCTATTTTGGCCGCAAAAATGCAACATGTCGCGATATCGCGACACTTTTCCTCTTTTGGCCGCGATGTTGCAACATGTCGCAATATCGTGACAATTTTTCCTCCTTTGGCCACGATGATGCAACATGTCGTGATATCATGACACTTTTTCTCTTTTGGACGCGATGATGCAACATGTCACGATATCGCGACACTTTTTCTCTTTGACCGTGATGATGCAACATGTCACAATATCGCAAAACTTTTACCTCCATAGGCCACGACAATGCAACATGTCACGATATCGTGACAATTTTTCTCCTTTGGTCGCGACATTGCAACATGCCATGATATCGTGACACCTTTTCCTCATTTGTCCATGACGATGCAACATGTCACAATATCACGACACTTTTTCTCTTTTGGCTGCGATGATGCAACATGTCACGATATCGCAACACTTTTTCTCTTTTGGTCGTGACGATGCAACATGTTGCGATATCGCGACACTTTTTCTCCTTTGGTTGTGATGATGCAACATGTCACGATATCGTGACATTTTTCTCCTTTGGCCATGCCAATGCAACATGTCACAATATCGTGACACTTTTTCTCTCTTGGTCGTGATGATGCAACATGTCACGATATCGTGACACTTTTTCTCTTTTGGTCATGACAATGCAACATGTCGCGATATCATGACACTTTTTCTCCTTTGGTCGTGACGATGCAACATGTCACGATATCGCTACACTTTTTCTCCTTTGGTCGTGATGATGCAACATGTCACGATATCGTGACATTTATCTCCTTTGGCCGTGACGATGCAACATGTCGCGATATCGTGACACTTTTTCTCTCTTGGCCATGATGATGCAACATGTCACGATATTGTGACACTTTTTCTCTCTTGGCCGCGATGATGCAACATGTCACGATATCATGACACTTTTTCTCCTTTGGCCATGATGATGCAACATGTCATGATATCATGACACTTTTTCTCCTTTGGCCGTGACGATGCAACATGTCGCAATATCGCGACGCCTTTTCTCCTTTGGCCTCGATGATGCAACATGTCATGATATCATGACACTTTTTCTCCTTTGGCCTCGACAATGCAACATGTCACGATATCGTGACACCTTTCCCCCTTTGGTCGTGATGATGTAACTTTTTGTGATATCACGACACTTCTTCTCTTCTGGCAGTGACGTTGCAACATGTCGCAATTTCATGACACTTTCTCTCCTTTGGCCGTGACGATGCATCTTGTCACGATATCGCGACACCTTTTCCTCCTTTGGCCACGATGTTGCAACATGTCACGATATCATGAAACTTTTTCCCCTTGCTTTCTCCCTTTGCTTTGGACCGTGAAAAAGCAACATGTCACGATATCATGACACCTTTATCCTTGTGGTACTTTGTTTTTTCTTTGATCTTTAGCTCATGGGCCTCTTCGGTCTTCTTGGAAAACATGCAAAAAAAGTTAGTTCTTATAGATGGTTCCTCTGGGTGCATTTACCTTAGGTGGCCCCTACTATTTTCAGGTTGTCTCGGTCTACTACCATCGTTCTTCCCCTTTGCCTCCCTCTTCGGAGGCCCATGGCTACTTTGAACAAGGTTCAGGTACCTTTCAACACCCTACCTAATCACCTCATCCTCAATAGCCATGTCACTATGGCACTGAACCCCTACCTCCTTCTCAGCACCCATCTTAGCCAGGAATTCTGCCACTTTATTTAGATCTCTACTCACATAAACCGGAATCACATCATCTAATTCCCTCCATAATTCCTTAATTTGAGTGACAAGAATCCTCAACCTCCAAGTTTTCAAAGCAAAGTTCCTCATGCAATCTAGAGCTCCAACCATTATTTGAGAATCCGATTCTAGTATTATCCTCCCGTGGCCTTGTTTTACTGCCCAAATAGAAGCAGATTTGATAGCTAAGGCTTCTACTTCATTATTTGTGGCTCTTCCCAAGACTTGCATTTCCAAATAGAGCACTGTTCCAACATGATTCTAGCAAACCACTCCAATTCCAGCTCTACCCGGATTACCTTTTGAAGCTCCATCAGTATTAATTTTAATCCAACCTTCTGGGGTGGTTTCCAAATAGCTTTTTCCTATCCCTCTTGCACTTCAAATTCCTTTTCCATTGCCCCAATAACAAACTAAGTTTCCTCTTTAGCATAGACTGCCACAGTTTCTGTGAAAAAGTTTCTCTAAAACTTCTAGCATTTCTCTCCAACCACACTTGCCACCAAATAAAGTTTAATCCAAGCTCCCAACTAATACAAAGATCTTTAGATTTAAATCTACCCCTATTCCATATTTCCAAAATATTAGGCCGATTCAAATCACCATTAACTTGAATTTTATAATATAAAAACCATCTCTCCCAAATCTGGCACATGAATGGGCACTCAAACATCAAGTGATCAGTTGTTTCCTCGCTCTTGTAGCATAAAACACATTGATATGGACTGATGATTCCCTTACATTTGAGATTATCAAAAGTAAGAATTCCATTATGCATGAACTGCCAGGCAAAAAAGTTTACTTTTGGCCAACCCTTGTACTGCCAAATATTTCTCCAATCCTCAACCTAATATGTATGAGTAGGAGGCTCTAGAAGGATCTTATCATATCTGTCCTTCATTGTGTAGACACAAAGGATCCCATAGCCCCAAGCTAATTCATCCTCCTCATCTCTACCTATGAGAAATATTTCTGCCAAGATTTTAGTCATGATGGGTGTCAAATCCGGAGGGATTGAAATTGGCCACTCATCCAACTTCTTAAATTGCTTAAACTTATAATCCCCCAGATGATAGTGTTGAAATAACTTTCAATTTGGACCCATCCCTTGGTTTCTATGGCTTTTTTTATTGGTTGCAATTCATGAAATTCAAAAATGATAGGTGGGTATTGATCCCATGAATCAATCCAAAATCGAGCCTTCTCTCCTCTCCCCACTTTCCAAAATAATCTATCTTTTACTACCTAAGATCCTAACTTGAGAGCCTACCACACTAAGGATCCATTACCATCCAAAGGGAAATCACCCACCTCATTTGGGTTTACATGTCCCAAATATTTACTAGTTAAGATTCTACTGAATAAAGAAGTTGGTTGGGAAATCCACCTCCAGTAAAGATTTCTAGCCAAAGCTTTATTATTTAACTTTGATCTTCTCAGTCCCAAATATCCTTTTACCTTGGGCTGGATTAATTTATCCCAACCTACTAAGGCCCATTTCCTCTCTCCTTTTACTCCTTCCCATAAAATTTTTCTAGCCATCTTGTCCAACTCTTTCCATATAGTATGTGGAGCAGCAAGGATAGAAAATTTATAAATTGGCATGGCCTGAATGACTGTAAAAAAGTTAATCTACCCCCATAGCTTAACCATTTGTGAGACCAATGATTAATTCTATCCTTGATACAATCCAAAATATTCCTCCAAATATCTATTTTTAGTTTTTTAAAATGCAAAGGGACCCCCAAGTATACCATTGGGAGAGAAGTCCTTGTGAATCCCAAGATCTCTAAAACTTTGTCCTGAAGCCTTTGATCAAGATTGAAAAAGACCACTTTGGATTTTTTATCATTGATGACTTGGTTTGTAGCCCTAAGGTAGACATTAAGTGTATCTCTAATCATTCTTGCTTCCCTGAAGCTGACCACTCCCACCAATCTTGTGTCATCCACAAACTATAGGTGAGTCAAAACTTCCTCACCCACCTTGATACCTATTAACAAACTTTGTTGTCTTCTCCTCAAGATAAGTCTACCCAATACTTCAGCCAATATGAGAAAAATATAGGGAGAGCAAGGATCTCCTTGACAAAGGCCTCGAGTAGCTCCAAACGGTTGTGAGGGAAGACCCTTGATTAACATTGAGTATGTCAAAGTAGAAACACAACTCATGACCCATTCTATCCAATCTTGAGAGAAACCAAAGGCTGACATCATCTTTGACAAGAATCTCCACTCCACCTTATCATAAGCCTTTGACATATCTAATTTTATGAACATTCCTCTATTACCATATTTTTGCATTGAATGGATTGCCTCCTGAGCTAAAACCACACCATCCAAGATCTGCCTACCCTCTACAAAACCCCCTTGCTCCGAGGAGATAATGTTATGTAGAAGAGGTTTTAGCCGCTCAACCATTACCTTTGTGATTATTTTATATATGAAATTGCATAAGGCAATAGGTCTATAATCTAAAATATGTACCCCCTCATCCCCTTTTGGAATTAAGGTAATGAAAGTATGATTTAATTCTTTAAGAATTCTTTTACTAACTTTGGACTCCTCTATAATAGCCATTACATCGTCCTCCAAGTTATCCCAAAAGGCCTGAAAAAAATCAATTGGAAATCCATCTCGACCTGGAGTTTTTCTGGTGCTCATTCCAAATACTACATTCTTCAGTTCCTCTCTATCAATGGTTTTAAGAAGGGTCTGATTTTCTTCTTCAGAGATAATAGAGGGTATGACAACAATAACGTATTTTTGAGCCTCTTCATCTTGCACCATACTTTCCTTAAATAGTTTAGAAAAATACTCCATTGAATGGAGATGCATACCTGGAAGAGTATCAAAGGAGTGTCTTTTCTCATCTTGAAGAGCTTCCATGTTGTTCATCTATCTCCTAGTACAAGCAGTCTGATGGAAAACTTTGGTATTTTTATCACCTTCTAATAACCAAGTGGTTCTTGCTCTCTGTTTCCAATAGGTCTCCTCTTGGTTGTCAATGTCCTCAACCGATTTATGCAATGCATCATCCTCTTCTTTGAGCTGGTATGTAATTGTTCCTTCCCTAAAGTGTTTTTGAACCTCATCCCATCTGGTCACCAATGGAGCTCTTTGAACCTGGAAGTCTGTCTTGTTAGCTCACCTCCATTTTTTCAGTTGAAATTTGACATAATGAAGTTGTTTGTGGAATCTAAACATTGTTGTCCCATATGTTGGGTGACCTTTTTCCCACCACTGTGGAATTTTCTTTTGAAGTTCCTCTTTTTGTAACCAAAAGTTTTCAAATTTAAATGGTTTGTGATGCTACACTGTCTTGATCCCTCCTTCCAACAAAATGGGAAAGTGATCTGAAACTGGACCCTCCAAAATTTGAAATTTTATATTCCATTTTACAAATGCCTCCTATGAAACCAAAAAATGGTCTAACTTCACATTCCTGCTATGTGGCTCCCTACTCTTATTAGTCCAAGTATAGTTGGTTCCAGGGCATTTAATATCCACCAAGTGTAATGCCTAGACTTGGGCAATCATAAGATGATCCCCTGGGTCCAAAATTGGGGTTCCCCCTTCCTGATCTCTAGAGGATAATTTAGCATTAAAATCCCCAGAAATAATCCAGTCTAAATCTTCCCTTGAGACTCTCATGTTATGCATAGTTTTCCATTGATGCATCTGACCATCTAGGTTTTGAGCCCCATAAAACTTTGTGATTAAAACATGTTTAGCTGTGACATTATTTCTAAAATGTGATGTGAGAACACCCCTCCAAGCTATATGTTCTATTATAGTCCATTCAAGAGAGTTTCAGATAGTAACTATCCCCCCTGAGGCACCTTGGGCAGCCACTTCCATATGACCAGCACCCCTCCAAATTCTGTTAACTATTTTACACATAAGATCTAACGACATTTTTGTCTCCTGGATAAGCAAAAAATCTATTTTAAATTTTTCTAAGAGTCTTCAAACAACATATTGATGGGTTCTATTGTTTAAACCCCTAACATTCCATGATTGTATAATCATTGGTTACCTTGAGAGCAATAAAAATCTATTGGCCTCACCGATCCTCTAGTGATCAGTTTGTCTCCTTGAACTGCTATCAATTCCTTATTTGATTTTCTACCCACTCCTTGAGAGTTGCTATTTTTTTATCTCTTTTCCACCTGAGTTATCTCTAAAGTTGGCCTTTCTCTGTTATTTTCTACTATTCCCATGTTGACATTCTTAATTATTGGCTGTTATTGGTTATGCACTATCAATGCCCCTATACTCTCTGACTGCAGTAACTCACTGTACTCAATTACTTGCTCTATGACGGGGGGAGATGAGAGAGGAGCTTGAACATGGATGTTATTATTTTCATTATTCCCATCCACTCCTTCCATGCATTGTTCTTCTTGGTCCATTAGTGTCTTAAATATCTCATACCTATTGGAGGGCTTGAGTTGGGTTTGCTCTTTACCATCTTTTTTCTTTTTCCTTCTCCTTCTTTTGGGCTGTTCAAAACCATCTCTCTGTGCTTCTTTACCCTGAGAAATATTGGTTGGTTCTTTGTTTATTTTTTACTTACCCTCCTTAGGAAGATTTGACATTCCTAGAGGAGCCTCCATTTTTATGTTCATATTATTTGGGCAAGATCAGGCCAAATGCCCATGTTTGTGGCAAAATCTGCATCTGAAGGGCAATGCCTCATAATCTAGTTGTTGAATCCAAGATAGTCCTGCAAGTTCAAGTTCCACCTCTGCAGGTAGAGGCTGGCTAAGATCCATTTCCACACATAATCTTGCATAAATAGCTATGTTTCCTTCTATTGTGTATTTGGAAACACGCAAATGTCTTCCAAGGGAGTTATCGATAATTTCCAATACCTGCTCACCCCAAAACTCCATTGGAATTGCATACAAATGGATCCAAATCGGGATAGCAGTGGGTTCAATTCGAGGATCAAATCCCACTCTCCAGGGTTGAACAAATAATCCTGTCGGACCATGATTCCTATTTTTTGATTCGAAAGCCCTATTTCTATCGGCAAGTGAAGAAAAACTAACAATAAAATATCCATTGCTAATAAACCATAAAGAATACTCACCAAGAGGCTCCCAGTTTTTTCGAACCTAGGAATGCAAAAAATTCAAGGTAGGGCGAATACCCATGAATTTATAGATCAAATCATGATTGTCTCTATATAAAATTATTTCTTCAATCATCCTTTGCTCAATGACAATCTTTTGCCTTGATTATGACTGTGGCAAGCATCCATTAACTCGTTGAGATGTTGATCTATTTCCAGCATCCGTAAAGAGTATTTTTAATGCAATTTTTTGTGCTTCTTCAGTATTTGATGGAGATTTATCCTTTAACAAATCTACAAAAGAACTATGTATCTCTAGAAGAGGATCCGGAGGTGTCCCCATTGGACCCTCTTGGGGTAGCAATCTTGTCTTCAAATCCACAGTAAACAGAAATCTCTTCGGCTACCCAACTGATGCCCTAGTTTTTCCCTAGCTCCAGAAACCTTAGTTCATCTTTTCGCTTCCTTATCAGTTATCCCTTTTATGTTAGCATAAGCATTCATCAATCTAGACTATATTATAGAACTGCATAATCTTCTTATTTCTAAAATAAGCTATTTTAAATTTTTAGTCTTAATATTTGTATACTCTTCTTATAAGTCCTTGAATTTTGAGGAGACACGAGTTTGAATCTTATCAAAGCATACATACATAATAAACAAGTTATTATATCACCATGTTGTCATATATTGTCATAATGTTTATTTTTTGGTTTGTGAACTTGTGAAACAAGTGGCATTAGCTCAATTGGTTAGATTCCTCAACATTTAAGGAGGAGACCAAGGTTCAAATCTTGCCAAACGATATATGGATAATATCCAAGCTTTGTTGTAATACCACTATGTGGTGATGATGTAATACAAGTGGGACCCATTTCAATCCCATATAACTAATTAAAACAAAAATGACCTTGTAACCATTTGAGACATCTCCACACAAATTGAAGGTAAATTAAAGAGCTTCCCATAGATGTTTTGGCTATGACATCCCCTAAAAAAAAATTTAGAATAATTGATTATTGTATATTTTTTGGTTTGTGAACTTGTGAAATATTCAAACTGCTAGAATAGGTTGTCTTTCATTCAAATTTTTTGTACATATATCATGAACTTGTGAAATATTCAAACTACTATAAGAGGTTGTATTTCATTAAACCTCCTCATCTAGACTGTATTAGAGAACTACACAATCTTATTATTTCTAAAATAAGCTATTTTAATTTTTTTAGTCTTAATCTTTGTATACTCTCCTTATAAGTCCTAGACTTTTAAGAAGACACAAGTTTGAATATTATCAAAATATACATACATAATAGACAATTTATTATATCACCATGTTGTCATATGTTGTCATGATGTTTATTTTTTGGTTTGTGAACTTGTGAAATATTCATGCTACTAGAAGAGGTTGTCTTTCGTTAAATCCCCTCATCTAGAATGTATCAAAAAACTGCACAATCTTCTTATTTGTAAAATAAGCTATTTTAATTTTTTTATTCTTAATATTTTTATACTCTCCTTATAAATCCTCAACTTTTAAGGAGACAAGTTTGAATCTTATCAAAAGATAAATACATAATAGACAAGTTATTATATCACCATGTTTTCATGATGTAATACAAGTAGGACTTACATATTAACTAAATAATGGTATTAGAATAGGACCCATTTACATCTTGACTACATAATAGTATTAGAAAGTACAAAATAATCAATAATATATGATTAAAATGTACAAAACTTTACAATTTTCTATTTTTAATATAAAATAATTTTAAATTTTTAGTCTTTATTTTTATATTATCCTTATAATTATTTGGGTATTAGATCTTTATTAAAATATAAGGTAAAGTTCTTAGCATCATATTCAATTAACATAAAAATTTAAACCTCTATTAAAAAATCTAAAATCTCAAGCCAAGAGGGAGTGCAAACCAACCGTGAGATCTTTAGGTATGGCGAAAGAGCAACAGATTCATTTGGAGTGTATTAATGCTTTGAACTCTTACCATGAATGTGGTGAATATTATTATCAAAAAAATATTGAATCAAAGGAAAACCAAGATAAAGAAGAGACGAGCGAGTGTGAGCAAGGAGGAAGTACAAGCTAGGAGGAATTGCAAGTTGAGAGGGAGTGCGAGTTGAGAGGGAGTGTGAGCTAGGAGGGAGTGTGAGCCAAGAGGGAATGTGAGCTAATAGGGAGTGTGATATAATGTGGAGACTTAAAATATGGTGGAAGAATAATGGATTCATTTAGAGTGTATAAATGCTTCAAACCCTTATCATGAATTTGAAAAATATTATTTCCAAAAAAATTATTGAAGCAAAGGAATTGCAGGAAAAATAATCGACAAGAGCAAGTGTGAGTCAAGAGGGAGTGCAAGCTAGGAGGACGTGTGACCTAGAAGCAAATGCAATCTGAGAGGGAGTGTGAACCAAGAGGGAGTGCAAGCCAAGAGTGATCCATAGACCCAACCCCACTAGTTAGTTTGGAAGGAAATTCATTTTTGAAAGCCATAAATAAAATTTAGGAAGAGAGTGTGAGCTAAGAGGGAGTGCGAGCTAGTAGGAAGTGCAAGCTGAGAGGGAGTGTGAGCCAAGAGAGAGTGCAAGCCAAGAGGGAGTGTGAGACAATGTGGAGACCTTAAAATATGGTAGAAGAACAATAGATTCATTTGTAGTGTATAAATGCTTCAAACCCTTATCATGAATGTGAAAAATATTATTTCCAAAAAATATTTGAAGCAAAGGAATATTAGGAGAAAGAAGAGACAATATAAAGTGTGATTCAAGAGGGAGGAGGAAGTGTGAGTCAGAAGTGAGTGCAAGCTGAGAGAGAGTGCAAGCCAGGATAGATCCTGAGCCCCAACCCCACTAGTTAGTTTGGAAGGAAAGTCATTTTTGAAAGCCCTAACAGGAAGTGAGGATGTCATAGTTGGAAGTATGGATGCCCAAGTTGAAGATAAGTGGAATAGAAAATATATGGAATGTTTGATCCAAGTAATAGATATTGCACCAGAATTGTCCATCAAGGATGAGATGATTGAGCATGATATAATGGTTTTTAAAAGCAAGGGGTTAATATGTAAGTGATGTTGCACCAAAAGTGACCATCAATGATGAGATTATTAAGCATATATAATGGTTTTGAAAAGCAGGGGGTTAATATGTAAGTTCCAGGATTAATATGTAAGTTCCATAGATCCTGGTTTGGATTTTTGGAGATTCAATATTGGATCAAGTGGAAGTGGAGATTGAATTCAAAGGGCTTTTGGAGATTCAATATTGGATCAAGCGAAAGTGGATATTGAATTCAAATTACTCTATGAGTTTTCTTCCTAAAGGTTTTTTCCTTATCTTTTCTAATTCAAAAATCAAAGATAAAATGTTGAGTGGTGGCCCATGGTTTAGAGGGAGAGATACCCTTTATTTAAGACCATGGAATGAATTTTTTCTATCAAGACAAAAACTATTAAGAAGCTTTCAATTTGGGTTAGGCTTTTTGGATCTCCATATCAGCTTATCAATAACAATGTTTTGAAGAATATTGGAAATACCCTAGGAGAATTCATCAAGGAAGGACTAACTATTAAGGAGTGGAAACATGCTATATATACTAGAATATGTGTTGCTATGGATATTTTAAAACCTTTACCACAATCCATTAATATTAAATCTGGATCAAGAGAATGGGATCAATAAGTGGATTATGAAAACATCCCATTTTATTGTCGTAATTGTTATGAGACTGGCCACCTAGCAAGAGTTTGTAAAGTGAAAACTATGAAGAAAGAGAAAAAAAAATTGGTCATAAGGAAAACTTCAAGGTGAAGCAAGAAAATCATACATTAATAGAAGGTAATACTAGAGCAAGAATATTTCACTCCTAAATAAGGGGTAAAGCAAGACTATCTACAACATCTTATGGAAAAAGACCACATATCAACAATTAGAAGAAAAAAAAAAGGATATAAGGGATGAGAAAGTGCAATATATAAATTCAAGTTCAGAAGGAATTAAAGATGCAAAGATAAATATGGAGGAAATCCAAACCCAAAGACAACAAAAGAGGTCAAGATCTTTCAAGGTTAATCATCTTAATTTTTCTCAAGTAGGAAAAAATCCTCTCCTGGTAAAAGTGAAAGTGGTATAGAGGTTATCCCTTGCACTTTAGGTTTTCGACAACAACATAATAAAGAAATGTGGATGGAGGAAATATGTAACAATTTAGGGTTTTTAGGGCATAATATGAAGGTAATTGCTTAAATATGCAAGTTTATTGTAGTGGTAAGGGCTTTGGCCTCTCTTTGATAGGTTCAAGGTTCAAACCCCACTTAGTACGAGGGGACCATGACCCCTCATAAAAACATGTGTAAACTCATTGAAAAATAAATAAATAAGGTAATTTCTTTGGAAGAGCATCATTGCACCTTAGGGTTTCTAGGGCTATATAAAGAAGAATATGCTTTTGAGGTAACTCCTTGCTCTAAAAATCTTGCACAACAAGTCAAACCTATAGATGATAAGTCTTACTTTGAGCAGTGTGATATGGATGAAATGAAAAAGAGAAATGAAGACCCAAGAAGAATAAACAAAGAGAAAAAAAACTAGAGGGATATTGATATGGGAAAACAAATGTAAATATAGAAAGTGTTAACAAAAAGTGGGAATAAGAACCCTAAAAAAATATTAAGAAACTCAAATTATAATAGACAATATATTTATGTTTATAAATATAAAAAATGCACAACAAATATTTTAGCTATTAATGGTGTTGAAATTTACAAGAAATTTATATTTATAGATATGAAAAATGGGCAGAAAATATTTTAGTTATTTATGGTGTTGCATTTTATCTTGACAAATTTTCAATTTTGAAAGGCAAGGAGTTGATTGTGGAAATTTAGCAATGATGAAGATGTAAAATCTCTTTGATAAAAAAGAGAGATGAAAAATATTTTTGATACCACAAGACCCCTTATAAAAACTTGTGCAAACTCATTGAAAATTTTTGGGCAGAGGTAGTAGACTACCAGTTTCCTAGTAGACTACCTGTTTCTGCTGAGTGTTTTCCAACTTGAGGTTAGTGGTTCCAATCCCAAGCCCCTTTAATATCCCCCTCATTTGGAGTAAAATTTTACTGAGTGTTGTCATTTTTGCCATATTTTTTTAAAATCCATGTTGTATGCAGTTTCTAAGACTAATTATTATAAAACTTCTCCTTTTCCAAAAAAAAATTAATAATAAATGGCTTGAGTGAAAAGTGCCCCACCCATGGAGTGCTTCTCTAAAATAGCTCCACCCATGGAGTGCTTCTCTAAAAGTGTTCCACCTAGGGAGTACTTCTCCCAAAGTGCTCCTCCAAGAGTGCTCCACCTAGGGAGTGCTTCTACAAAGGCACTCCACTATTGGAGTGCTTGAAGACCCCAAGGACCCCATAATTTTTTGACATGCCAAGTTGCCAAAGTGCAAGGGTGCCATTACAAAGATAGGCAAATGTCCCATGACAATTAGTAAGGGCAATGATTTTGTGATTTCGAAGCTTCTATGTGCTTGTTTCAGTATTTTTTTTAGAATTTAAGCAATTCTTTGTGGAGTAGTGCTTGTATGGGTGACCTTCTAGGAACTATCCTGGTTGGTGCATGCCATGGTAAGAGTTGAGCATGAAATTTGAAAAGTTGCCACAGGAGTTAAGATATTTCTATAATAAGAGGCAATTTGTCTATTGAAAAGGGTTTTGTAGTCAATATGAGATAGTTGGTAGTAGTATTGCATCATGTGAAGGCATGGATGATCTCTAAGGAGCAGGTCAATCCCATTGTCACCAAGTGATGGGTCAGGAGTAGACTATTCAGTTGAAATAAAAGTGACTTCTAGGTCATAAGGATAACTCCACCTAGGAAGCGCTTACCCAAAAGCACTCCACCTAGGGAGTGCTCCTCTAAAAGTGCTCCACCCAGGGAGCGCTCCTCCAAAAGTGCTCCATGAGTTGAGCGCTTTGTCAAAGCAAAGGAGTAAGAGATAAACAAGGTAAAAGGGGTCAATTCAATCAAAATATGAAGCATTCTTCTGGTGGAATGAAGTTCTTGGAATACCTCAAATGTAGTGCAAACTGCCCACAACCACCATGGAATACCCAAAACTATCAGGGACTGCCTGGATTCGACATTGATTGATTAAACTAACCCAAATTTGCTCTCTAAGTCATCCAATCATGGTGGATCACCAGAACCTTCTATTTTCAATGTTGAGTTATCGATAAGATTAAAATTGACTATTTCAAGTCATTATCAGGATCAAGTATGCTTATAACGATATTAGTTGGCCATTAATGTTTTTAGCGGAATATTTCTTCGATAAAAGTCAGTTTCTTCTCTATAACCAAACATTGATAACTTCTACTAGAGAAGCAACTTTGTAATTTTAAATCTACTTCTAAAATAAAGGCTTATGGCTCCAGTTTGAGTTCTCTATATCTGTGTATAACTTCTATTCTATAATTTCTATTAAATTAGTCCCTTTATTGCATAGTTTAATTATGTTTTTTAGATTTTGCTATCAATAGAGAACTAGTCCTCGGAATACTTGCTGGAGTTTACATATTTCAGAGAATTTAATACTAGTTTCTATTAAAATTCTATTGTTTTTATTGTTGTTGGTTCAAGTACTTAGACTATCTATCGTTCTTCTAGTCCATCACCCTGTATTTCTATCTTTTAGCCATTTCCCATTCCTTTCAGTTATTTTATCCCTTTTCAGTATATTTCTAACCCTTATCTCAAAACCCCTATTTTTATTTTTAGAAATAGCCCTACTAGAGATTACCATGGAGGACATTCCTTTCCTTCGGGCATTCAATGCTTGGCAGTAGGCCTAGGGCACTGCAGACTTAGAAAACTTGTATCTAGGCTAGTTCGATTGCCAATAGTTTCTGGCATGCCTAGTGGGACGAACAATATCCATATTTTAAGGGAGCCCAATTTTGGTGAATCTTTGGCTTACCTTCATCTGGAAAAATCACCTAATGACTCTATTGAGCTGAAGATCTAGATTTCTTGATCGTATACACATTTTATGCTAAAATAAGACACCCTAGATGACCCAATGTTTGGTGAGCATCCTTGACCTCACAAGCGGAGAAATAATATTCACCTGGTGACTCTAATTAGTGGTGAGGACCATGATCTCTGCAGACCACTACTATAATGTCAAAGGTATGCTATCCTAGTTGGGATTATCCTAGCTCTTTGAATCTCCAAATTCAGCATGATATTCTCAAAAATATGCTAAAGACCCTAAAAAAATACAATGGCACTAGGTAATGTCCTAAGAGCACCTTGAATATGTTGTTGCTCTAGCGATCCTCCATGGCCTAACCCACAAAAATTTCATGATTAGACTTCTGATCCTGTATCTAGAAGGAAAGGTGCTATAATGGTACAAACTCCTCAGGCATAAGAGCATATGCTCATGGAAGGACTTAGCAGGAGCACTCATCAACATAGTTTATGGCTCTCAAGATCCCTTCCAACTATTGATGCACCTCTCCACCATCATGAGATCACCTCTAGAGGGAATCATAGACTTTAATTTCTGATTTTGGAGTTGGAGGAGATTCTAGAGAAAATATATCCGACACCCGCTTAGGCCCACCTCTACTATATTCAGGATTTCCACACAAAAATAAGCCTCCTCCTACTACAATCAAGGGAACAAATATTCCCTCAAGTATTTCAAGAAGCAGTACAAGTAGAGTGACTTCTACTCCTATTAGGAAAAATACAGTGGGGAAAAGCTACCTTTCCATAACTTTCTATGGTAGTTGCTACCTCTATCTATCCCACGTAGTATTCACAATGGCAGATCCCTAAAACTATGCAGAGACCTGGAATGTAGCTGTGTGGATCTCAAGAGACAGATCTTGTCCAAGGCCAATGAAAGGAATGTGCAAGCACTACTCAAGAAATGGATAATATGGTTGCTTGCAGTTTCCATCAATATATGGACCAAGAAGGAGAATAGGCTTAAGTGGCAAATTCTAAGAGTGAAGAAGACATAATTTTGCACCCTTTTTGTATCCTTAAGCATAGCATACAAGTCCTCAACCAAGTCTTAATAAGCATACCTCATTAGGAGGTTGAGCCTGAGGAGATCCTAACCGAAGGTCTATCATCGTAAAAATCCTATTGTCACATAAAGGAGTTAAAGGAACCCATACTCAAAAGTCTATAGCCAGTAGAATCTCTAAAGTGGTGGTATTGGCTCCAACCATCACTTCAACCAATACTCGAATAAGGCTCCCATGCTGTAAATATCTTCGCCACACTCATCATTAATTGTATGAGTTATGGCATGCATGATATCCTGCCATGTTGCAACTTGTTCGCAACCTGGAAAACTTCGAGAGGTCAACTAGACTTAAAATATCAACTCAAGTACAATCATATCTAGTCTAAAAACTGTAGATTAACTGGGTAGGCACCCAATACCAATTTTGTGGTGGTGGTATGCCAATAATATCGTAAAGTTTTGTGTAAATAATGTAAGTCTCTTTGCCTCTTTTCGTGCTATCAGTGGCATAGTTTTGGCCAAGGTCGAGCTAGAAGAGAAATGGTACAGATGAGTTTCATTTAAAGTTTTTTTTATTTTAGTTTATGTGTTTCTTTTTAGCACTCCAGGGAAAAGAGATAGTAGTTTTCATGTACCATTTTTAGCATCACCTGGCATAGTAGTTTAATGCCATATAAAGCACCTTGGCAAGGGGAAGTTTCACTCTCCTTTAGGGGTGACACATCATTTCGACACTCTGAGGAGTGAAAGGCCAGGTCAAAATTGAAGGGCAAATCAAAAGGTCAAATTCAAAGTCAATTTCACCCCCAAGAGGAAGTGAATTTCCATTTCAGGCTTTTGTAGGGTGAGATCCCCTTTGACTTGCCCTCAAGACCTAGTGCTACACTCCAAGTAGACAACAATGCAAGTGGGTCCCAGGACCATCGTTCCACCCCCATTTTCACTCATTTACCGAAGGTTTTGCTACAACATTATTTCTCAGAGTTCATAGAGTGAATATTACTGGTAAGAAGTGGAGTGCTAGGGTTTGATAAGGTGATATCATTTTCATATCAAGTGCTTGGGCGATTGTACAACTAGAATTGGCAAGAAGAGTGTTGAGAAGAAAGAGAGGACCTAAAAGAAGTTGGAGGAGGAGTTTACCACCACTAATGAGCACTCAGGAAGAGGACAATGATAATGACTCTGTTATCCAATGGATAAAATCCTAGGATATTTGCATTAAGGCAGGCTCAATACCCCACGAGCCGCCAGAGATGTTGCCAGTTTTACCACATTTTGTTAAAATCCATGTTGTATGCAGTTTTTGAGACTAATTATTGTAAAACTTCTCCTTTTATAAAATAATAATAATAATAAATGGCTTGAGTGAAAAGCGCTCCACCCATGGAGTGCTTCTCTAAAAGTTCTCCACCCATGGAGCACTTCTCTAAAAGTGCTCCACCTAGGTAGTGCTTCTCCCAAAGCGCTCCTCCAAGAGCGCTCCACCCGTGGAGTGCTCCACCTAGGGAGCACTTCTCCAAATTTTCTCCACTGTTGGAGCACTTGAAGACCCCAAGGACCCCATAATTTTTTGACATGCCAAGTTGCCAAAGTGCAAGGGTGCCATTCCAAAAATAGGTAAATGTCCCATGATGATGAGGCGGGGTGATGAGTTGGTGATTTCAGAGCTTCTATGTGCTCATTTAAGTATTTTTCTAAAAGTTAAACAATTCTCAGTGGAGTAGTGCTCGAATGGGTGACCTTCTGGGAACTGTCCCGGTTGGTGCATGCCATGGTAAGAGTTGAGCGTGAAAGTTGAAAAGTTGCCACAGGAGTTAAGTTTTTGCTATAATAAGTGGAAATTTGAATATTGAAAAGAGTTTTACAACAATAATGAGATAGTTGGTAGTAGTCTTGCATCAGGTGAAGGCATGGATGATCTCCAGGGAGCAGGCCAGTCCCATTATTGCCAAGTGATGGGCTAGGAGTAGACTTTTTAGCCAAAGTAAAAGCGGCTTCTAGGTCATAGGGAGCGCTCCACCTAGGGAGTGCTTCCCCAAAAGCACTCCACCTAGGGAGCACTCCTATAAAATAGCTATGCCTAGGGAGTGCTCCTCCAAAAGTGCTCTATGAGTTGAGTACTTTATAAAAGCAAAGGAGTAAGAGATAAACAAGGTAAAAGGGGTCAATTCAGTCAAAATGCAAAGCACTCCGCTGGTGGAGCGAAGTTCCTGGTAGACCTAAAATATAGTGCAAACTGTCCACAACCACCATGGAATACCCCGAACTATCAAGTACTACCCAGATTCGATATCGATTGATTAAACCGACCCAAAGCTGCGCTCTAAGTTGTACGATCATGGTGGATCACCAGAACCTTCTATTTTTAATTTTGAGTTATCGATAAGGCTAAAATTGACTTTTTCAATTCGTTACTAGGATCAATTCTACCTGTCATGGGAGTGGTTGGCCATTAATGTTTTAAGTGGCAAAATTCTTCTATAAAAGTTGGCTTCTTCTTTGTAACCAAACATGGATAACTTTTGCTAGAGAAGCAACTTTGTACTTCGAAATATGCTTCCAAAATAAAGGATTTTGGATCCGATATGAGTTCTCTATCTCTGTATATGACTTCTATTCTATAATTTCTATTAAACTAGTCCCTTCATTGCATAGTTTAATTCTATTTTCCAGATTTTGCTATCAATAGAGAACTAGTCCCTGGAATACTTGTTGGAGTTTATATAGTTTAGAGAATTTAATACTGGTTTATGTTAAAATTCTATTTTTTTTATTGATTTTGGTTCAAGTACTTGGACTGTCTATCGTGCTTCTGATCCATCACCCCGCATTTTTAATTTTTAGCCATTTCCCATTCCTTTCAGTTATTTTATCTCTTTTAGTATCTTCCTAACCCTTATCTCAAAAAATAAATTTTTATTTTTGGTACTAGACCTACTAGATATTTCCACAGGGGAGATTCCTTTCCTTTTGGGTATTCAATGCTTGGCAATGGGCCTAGGGCACTGCAGACTTAGAAAACCTGTATCTAGGCCGGTTCAATTGCCAACATCGAGGTAGGGTGAGAGTATAGTGGTAGCTTTTCGTTTTTAAAACCATCCCCATGAAAATAAAATATTTGGAGTAAAATTTTACCAAGACAAGGTAAGGGTACAGTGATAGCTTTCAATATTTAAAACCGCACCACAGAGATAAAATGATAAGGAGGTTGTCAAATCCCCTGTATAAGGATACTAATAAAATCAATACATAACTTATTAAAAAATCCAAAATATTTAATACTAAACCTATTTAAATTTTACCTATTAAAATACTTGTATCCATCAAGTTCAAGGCTTTCAAAGAATCTCCATTTTAAACCTTAATATTAAAACCTCATTGCCTTGCTAATATTGAATTCTAGAGATCTCATTTATGTCAATTTACAAGCTCCTTTTCAAAGAGTACTTCATTAAATATTTAAACTTTAATTAGTGCATGGCATTACAAACCTTTCACTTCTAGGATCTTATTTACATCAACATATAGGTTCATGCATTAACGTTGGGCCTTACTAAGATTGTAGCCATAAATTTTGGGGCTTCCAAAGAATCTCCATTTTAAAACCTTTGATATTAAAACTTCATTGCCTTGATTTTTCACCCATTCTTCAACTCAAAAAATCTTATTAAGTTTTTTAGGGGTCTTTCACCCTATCTTAAAACTTTAATTAGTGTGGGCTTACTAATATCGAACTTGGATATTTACATCAATATAAAGATAAAATTTTAAATCCCACCAAGCATAGTTTTTTTAGACTTTAATCAATGTGGTCTTATTAAACTTTCAATAGGGTTCGAAGATAGAGTGATCCTAAGATTTAATTTTAAATAAAGTTTTAAGGCTAGAATTATAAATAATAGGATTATATACCATATTTTAATAAAGAGAGTATAGTTGGATAACAATATCACATAATAAACAACATCTTTCAATATTATTATATAAACTACTTTATCCTAATATAAATAAATAAGCACTTACCAAAAAGTATCTTATGTTAATTTTTAACCATTTTATTTTTTATAAATGTTTCTCCTTGAAAGTTAAAAGATATAATAAGATTCATCTGATTCTTGGATCAACTTGTGTAAAATTTGAATAGCTTTAAAATGAGTGGTCATATGCAGAAATCCAAGCAATATTGAGGGAGATACGACCCTGTGAATTCAACCATTCGAAACAAGGGCAGTGATGATTTTTCAAATCATGAAAAACAAAATTGTAAAGTGCGAAGGATTAGGGTTTTTTTTTTGAAAAATATCTCATCTTTTAGGAGACATATCTTCACAAAGAGTTATTTGATTTAGCTGATTCTTGGACCAAATTCTGTAGAATTTGAATAGCTTTAAAATGAGTGGTCATATGTAAAACTTTAAGCAATATTGATGGAGATACAACCTTGTGAAATCAACCATTTGGAACAAAGGCAATGATGATTTTTCAAATCATGAAAAATGAAATTGCAAATATTTTTCAACTAGGGTTCAAACGATGGGAAGAGCAATGAAGGGCTAAGACTTCAGTGAGGCAAGACATTCTATCTAGACAAAAAAAATTTGCTAAGTTCATTTTTCCCTTTATTTATCTTATATATTGTGCATGAAAATTTGATAAAGTTTTTATCAAATATTATATTTATTATAGAACTTTCAAATAAATTTCATTAGATTTTGAGTTTTTGTTTCCTTTCCATGGATCCATTTATAGTTAATCTTTAGAATCATCCCTAGTGGTAGAGGTTAGTGAGCACACCTCAGAGTGATTCTAATTGATCCAAGATAGGGCATTTTTTGGTAAATTTTATGGGTATTGGCCAGGGGCTTCAGCCTTGAGAAAATGGATTGATAGGAGTTGGAAGTCTCCAAGAGTAATTCTATCATTTATTTCCAAAGGTTTCTTCCTATCCATTTCTGCTCTAGGGAAAAAAGAGATAGAATCCTAAAATGGGGTCCTTGGTTTATGGAAAGAGTAGGGCTCTTCCTTACTCACTGGTATAAAGTATTTTCACCTAAAAATGTAAATAAAAAAGAGGAAAACCCTCAAATTATCAAGCAAGATCCAGGGAAGCAAGAGCTAACATAGATAAAGGAACACAAACAAAGTTGGTTGAACTTCTCTTTACCAAACAACAAAATGATATTGGTAATACGTAAGAGGGGCCAAAATACCCTAATGATACCTAATTATCATCTCATGGAATATAATGGGTGCTAATGTCCCCTCAAAGCATAGGTGTATTAGGGACCTATGTTTAAGTAATAAACTTGATAGTATTTGTATCCAGGAAACTAAAATGACAAAAGAAGAAGTTTCAAAAAATATGAAATCAGTATGGGCAAGATGTGAATAGGATGCTATGGATTCTAAAATAGTAGAAGGGGGAATTCGAACTTGTTGGAATATTTCTAGAACCTCTTGTGTAACCATTCATAAAACTAGGCATTGGATAACCTCTTTAGTCACTTGCTACTTTGTTGATATTCGCTTCATCCTTATCAATGTGTATGGTCCTACAACTCAGTCATGTAGATTAGAATTTTGGAGTGGGATTGAGGCCTTTATGAGAAGTAAAGACCAAGAAACCCGTTTCATGATCATTGGAGATTTTAATGCCATTACCAAGCTGAATGAAAGAATTATGGGAATTAGAAAATTGACCCAAAGTATGAAAGATTTCTTAGCTTTTATTCAAAACAATAGTTTATGGAAAGTTGAGTTTGAAGAAGACAACTATACTTAGACCAAAAATAGGAGAGGCCAGACCCTAATAGCAAAAAAATTAGATAGATGTATTCTCTCAGGTCATTGGCTAGATGAAGGAACTTATGCTAAAATTAATACCTTAACAAGAATTGGTTCAGATCACTAGCCAATAAGAGTTAAAATTATAGTTAGTGAATTAAAAAAAATAGCATATTTAAATATGAACAGATGTGGGAAGACCATCCTCAATTTGTTGATATGATAGCTCAAACATGGAATTATTTAGATAATGGTGGGTTGTATGCTATTCCAAACCAAATTAAAGCTATGACATATAGATTAAAATAATGGAACAAGAACACCTTTGGAAACATTTTTTAGAAGAAAGAAGAACTAAAAGATAAACTTTCAATTTTCCAAAAATGTGATGAAAATAATACAGGCTCAGAGGAAAGGGAGTTTCTTAGTGAATTATTGCCAATTCTGCCATACCTTATTGAAATTCATTTTGTATACATTTTTGAGACCATTCATTGTAAAAACTTCTCTTTTTCCATAAAAAATGGTTAAGATGTGGTTATGCTACTGTGTTTTCATCGGTTGTCTCATTTAGTTTAAAACTATATTTTCTTACATTATGTGATTCCTCATCTTTTTTGTACTTCTCTACGTTTTTTGTACTCTTCCCTATTATGTTGTATGCAAAATTATGAATTTTTAGCATGGGCATATTTTTATGGTTTCACTTCCTTATTTTTGTCTTTAAATCCTCTATTTTTCATATTGGCACATATAGTTGTAATTTTTGGCACTTAAGCTCTTGGTTTCACTTTTCCTGTTAAGTTATAAAATCGCTCTAGCAGTAAGTAAATATAGGAAAAATGACTAAGTATGGAATAGGAAGCATTAACATAGTCAAGACTGAAGTGCTCCACTCTTGGGGTAAATTTGCTAAGCGCTCCACCCATGGAGTGATACTCTAAAAATAGAAAAAACAAGTGTAAAAATGGCTAAGTGTAAAAGTCAATGTGGTCAAAAGATAAAGTGCTCCACTAGTGGAGTGTCCCTCATAAGCACTTCATAAGTGGAGCACCCCTCCTAAGCACTCCACTGGTGGAGTGACCCTCATAAGTGCTCCATCAGTGGAGTGCCCCTCTGAAATTGCTCCATCAGTGGAGCACCTCTCCCAGAAGGCTTAAAGAGAAACACTTGGCTAAAAAAGCAAGTGAAAGTCAAAAGAAGTCAAAGCCTAAAGTGCTCCATCAGTGGAGTGCCTCCCCAAGACAAAGGAAATACATATTAATTTTTGGTGTAAAATATAAATAAGAGTCAACCTATGGTCAAAAGGTAAAGCTTTCCACTAAAGGAGCACTTCTCCAAAGTGCACCACTTTGAGAGCGCTTGAGGGAAGAGCGAACACAAACCATAAAGATATTTTTTATTAAGGGTGCATTAAAATTCAAATGGTCAAAATCAAAAGTGCTCCACCTAGGGAGTGCCTCTTCAAAAGCACTCCACCCAGGGAGCAACTCTTCAAAAGCACTCCACCCAGGGAGCGCTTATTTAAAAGAGATTCATAAGTTGAGTGTTTCTTCAAAACCAAAGGAGTAAGATATGAACAAGGTAAGAGGGTCAGAAGGATGAAAATGAGGGCAATTCAATAAAATCACAAAGCACTTAACTCATGGATTGAAGTTCCATATAGACCTCAAACATAGTCCAAACTGACCACAACCACCATGGAATGCTCAAAACTATCAGGAACTACCCAGATTCATCATATACTAGTTAAACAGCCCCAAGCTACACTCTAATCCATCTGATTATGGATCATTACTAGAACCTTCTGACTTCAATACCAAGTTATCTATAAATCTGAATTGACTATTTCAATTTATTATCAAAACATTATGTCTTCAGTACTGAGTTATTGGTAAGGCTAAAATTGACTATTTTTGGCTATCATCGAGATCAAGTCTACCCATCATGGGAGTTGTTGGACATTAATTTTTTAAGCAGCAAATTTATTCTATAAAATTTGGCTTCATCTCTGTAACTAAGGATGGATAACTTCTACTATAGAAGTAGCTTTGTACTTTGAATTTTGCTTTTGAAATAAATGCTTCTGGCTCCAGTTTTGAGTTCTCTATCTCTGTGTATGACTTCTATTCTATAATTTCTATTAAATTAGTCTCTTTATCACATAGTTTACTTCCATTTTCTAGATTTCATTGTCAATAAAGGGCTAGTCTTTGGAATACTTGCTAGAGTTTACATAGTTTTGAGGATTTTATATTGGATTTTGTTAAAATTCTATTGTTTTGATTGTTGTTGTTTCAAGTAGTTAGGTTTTCTATCATGCTTTCAGTCCATCACCCTGCATTTCTAGCTTTTAGCCATTTCCCATTCCTTTCAGTTATTTTATTCCTTTCAGTATCTTCCTAAACTTTATCTCAAACCACCCATTTTTTATTTTTGGAACCAGCCCTATTGAATATTACCATGGAGGAAATTACTTTCCTTCGGGTATTCAATTCTTGGTAGCGGGCCTAGGGCACTACAAACCTAGAAAATATGTATCTAGGTTGGTTCGATTACCAATAGTTTTTGGCACGCCCGATGCGACTCAAACATTCCACGTTTAACTAGTATTAAGAAGTGGTGTTCATATTATTATTGTTAAATATGATCATTTGGTGACTCTGCTAAACTCAGATACCTCCAAGTCTCGAAGGCCAGTCTAATAAATCATACCTTCATGCTTACGAGATGGAGATCTAGAAACATAGAAGAAGAAACTAAGTTCTACAAGATTAACATTGACACTTTAGGAGAACATCCTAGGGTAGTGGTCAATTCAAACATTCCACTTATCGATACATCATCCCAAAAAGCTATTCTAGACACCAAGTCTAACTCCTAATAGCACAACAACTAGCTTACCTTAAAATATATAAAATTCTCTGGATCATCAGTATACTCCTGCTCCACCAAACGTTCAACCAGGCACTCTGAGTGTTTCAACCGTTTTGACTCAGCAAGTTCTACCACCTCCACCACTCCATAAAAATCCACCACCCCATCTGGCACAACCAAATCAGCCTAAGTTGTTCCCAGCTTGGAATCATATGGATCGCTTTCCCTACAAGCTCAGCACATTGTACCTCTTGCAACACTCAAAGCTTTACCTACTTATGATAACATAGGAAATATGGTACACAAGCACATCCAAGATGTCACAATACTGACAACCATTCATTAAATCACAAATGAAGATGTTATGGTGAGGCTACTGGTTATTTCATTAAGAGGTAAGCTTCTTTACTGGTATTGGTTGCTCTCGACTGACACCATTACTTCATGGGATCAACTGGCTGGACAATTGATAAGGGTCTTAAATGAATAAGAGGACCCCTTCTCTCTATTGTACCAGTTCACCACTATTCAAAGGCATCCTTAGGAAGAGGTAGATGAATTCCATGTCAGTTTCACTCAAACCTAGCATAGAGTCATCGATAACCTTTGACCTACACCTAAGCAAGCTATGTTCTATTACTTGAGAGTTTTTCACTTAGATATTAGCATGAGCATCTTACATGCTAATATCAATATATTCCCTACTCTGTACAAGCAGGAACATAAGGTAGAAGCTGACTTGATAGCTATCAGGAAGTTACCTCCCAAGGTGAAGACTTTGATTTATCTAAAATTCCCATAAAATATATACCTGAGTGCATCTACTCCACCTACATCTTAGATTTATACTAGCCAACCATGGAATCCAACCCCTTGGTATCAAGCGGTACCCACTCCGTAATTCCAAGTATCCACTTTGCCATATCAAGTGCCTACCATCCCTCAACTTCTAGCTCCTATCTAATATCTGGTATTACCTACACCATTGGATCCATTTCCATTATTCACAAGTCAAGCAACTGCTAATCAAGCAGCTATAAATGAGGCCCAGGCCAAGGAGCTACAAGAGGTAAAGGCATACATGAATATGATGGTAAATCAAATAACCATCATGAGGAGGAGGCAAGATGACCAAGGCTTTAAGAAAATAAAATTTCCTCCTCCCCCTATCATGAAAGAGTGAGAAATCTATGTAGCTATTCTAACATAGAAGGGAGAAGATGGAGATGAGTGCCCGATAGCGTTCCTCAGCCAAATAATCCAACCACATGAAGAGAAGTTCAATTTCATTGAAAAAAAAGTGCATGTGGTGATGAGGTCACTCTAGAAGTTTTGATATTTTATCTCTTAGAGAAAAATGATAGTGTACGTGATACACCCAGATATTCGTAATTTCATCATCCAAGGTGAGTTGGGCAATAGAAGAGATGGATGGGTTACTAATATTCAAGAGTTCAAAATTGAGGTATGCCCCACCAAGTTAGTTTTAGGTAGAGTGCTCTACCAAAAGCTAGCTAAAAATATCATGATTGAAGTGGCAAACCCCGACTCATTCAATCCTACACCCAACAACAATCTCGCCAATATACCGATCGATAGACCAGATTGGATAGACAATATGTTTAGATACTTATATATAGATAGATGTCCTCCTCACTTCAATGCTTCTCAGAGAAGGAGATTTCACCTATAGGCTAGCAGGTATGTCCTGAGTCCTAACGGACTTTACTATCAAAATATCAATGGATTTTTCTTGAGATGTATCAAGGAGTCACAGAAGGAAAAAATATTGGAGGAGTTTCACTTTAGGATTTTGGGAGAAAATTTTGCAAGAAGACCAATGGTGCTGAATATCGTCAAAGCAAGCTACTATTAGCCCACCCTTTTTTCTGATGCTTTCAAAGTTAGCCAATGTTGTGATAGTTTCCAGTGCTACTTGGGCAGGACTAGGAATGCATCGCTTCCTCTCCACCCCATCCAAGTGGAATCCCCATTCCAATAGTGGGATCTAGACTTTATCGAGATCATCAATCCCAACTCCTCCATCAACCACAAATACATTTTGATCACCATATACTACTTCACTTAGTGGTTGAAAGTAATATCGACCAAGTAGGCTGACCAAGAAGTGGTTATATACTTCCTTTAAGGACTGATCACTCACTTCAGTATACCTAAAGCCATCATGTCTGATAATAGTTCTTCTTTCACCAGCACAAAAATATGTGATTTCTGAAGAACACAAGCTTATACTAAGAGGGGGGTGAACAGTATAAGACCA